>BSYR01000051.1:13225000-14425000 GCA_030270665.1 Hibiscus trionum
CCCGACAGAGGAAAAACAACCTGTTGTCGCCACACCTACCGCGACAGAAGAAGGGACAGAGGAGCAGACTGAAGATACTGAGGAACCTAAACCTCCTCAAATCCGAATTCCATGTGAAGGACGTCTTGAAGATTATCATCCTCCACCCCCTTTTCCACAGCGGTTACAGAAACAAAAACATGAGTACTAGCTTAAAAAGATTTATGATATCTTTAAACAGGTACACATTAACATACCGTTGCTAGAGGCCATCAAGAAAATGCCCGGATATGCTATGTTTCTCAAGGACGCAATGTCCAAAAGGTCCAGACTTGGGGAGTTTGAGACAGTGAAGATGACAGAAGGATGCATGACCATTTTGCATAAGCATCTCCCCCAAAAGAAGAAGGATCATGGGAGCTTCATCATATCGTGTATAATTGGCGATAAATTCGTGGGTAAGGCACTTTGTTATCTTGGTGCTAGCATAAATCTAATGCCAAAATATGTGTTTCAGAAATTAGGTATTGGACAAGCAAGGCCCACAACAGTCATGCTGCAGCTGGCGGACCGCTCTTACGTACAACCAGAAGGGAAGATCAAAGATATTTTGGTAAGAGTGGATAAATTTATTTTCCCTGTTGACTTTCTTATTTTAGACTGTGAAGTAGATGAAAACACACCGATCATCCTGGGGCGACCCTTCCTAGCCACAGGCAGAACTGTGATCGATGTTGAGAAAGAAGAACTGACCATGAGAGTGAATGATCAGCAAATCAAACTCAAAGTTCTCCACGCAATAAAACAGGCTGATGCAGAAGAAGAGTGCAAGGCAATCTTTGAAGTAGTCCTTAACCAACCCTGCATCAAGTCGAGCTGCCACGATAGACAGTTTGGTCACTACCACCGCAGTCACCCGGACGACTGTCACGGCAACAACGACGACAGTGACTCCTCCGACTCTAAAACATCCGACACTGAAGGTCCTGAGGAGGTAAATTGGATAGGTAAACGTCCATATAAGTTCTTCGAGCCTTTAAATTATACCTCGAATGCACATATAATCCAGATGCCTTTCATTGAAAACCCACGTGTTCTAGATCTTAAACCCCTTCTAGGGCAGCTTAAATGTCTTTCGTGGTTTAAATGATATGTTGCTCGTAATCATTTATTCCAAGTTAATACAGGAACATGAGCAACAGCTAATCAAAATGCTACAATAGCATAAGAAGGCCATTGGATGGACTATAGCCGATATCTAAGGCATCAGTCCGAGTTATGCATGCACAAAATCCTCTTGGAGGATGATCATAAGCCGACCATTGATGCCCAAAGACCATTGAACGAGGCTATGAGAGAGGCGGTAAGGATAGAGATTATCAAATGGCTTGACGCCGGAATCATATACGCCATCTCGGATAGCAAGTGGCTGAGCCCGGTGCAGTGTGTGCCCAAAAAGGGAGGCATAACTATGGTAACCAACGAAGAAAACAAACTAATCCCAACCAGGACTGTGACCGGTTGGAGGGTTTGTATGGATTATCGGAAGCTTAATAAAGCTACTCGGAAGGACAATTTCCCCTTACCTTTTATTGATCAAATGGTTACTCAGGTTATAATCAAATGGCAATTGCGCCGGAGGACCAAGAGAAAACCACTTTCACATGCCCATACGGCTCTTATGCCTTTCGGAGAATGCCATTCGGGCTCTGCAATGCACCAGCAACTTTCCAGCGGTGCATAATGGCAATATTCTCCGACATGGTGGAGGATTTCCTAGAAACTTTCATGGACGACTTTTCTGTCTTTGGAGACAGCTTTGAAGGTTTTTTAAGCAACTTACAGAAGGTTCTTGAGAGATGCGAAGAGGCGAACTTGGTTTTGAACTAGGAAAAATGCCACTTCATGGTGGATGAAGGAATAGTACTAGGCCACAAGCTAAGCTGTCGCAGCGTAGAAGAGGACAGAGCCAAAATAGAGGTCATCGAAAAGCTGCCGCCACCCACCACAGTCAAAGGGATTTGTAGTTTCTTAGGGTATGTCGGGTTTTATCGACGATTTATAGCCAATTTTTCGAAGATTACCAAGCCCCTAAGCCACCTATTAGAGCAGAATCGCTCCTTTGATTTTAATACTGAATGTACTGAGGCATTCAGAATACTGAAGGAGAAGCTGGTAACAGCCTCAATTGTACAACCACCAGACTGAAGTTTGCCATTTGGAATAATGTGTGATGCCAGTGATTACGCTGTCAGGGCAGCACTAGGGCAGAGGAAGGATAAGCTCTTCCATATGATTTACTATGCCAGCAAAACACTGAATGATGGCCAAGTTAACTACACCACGACAGAGAATGAGCTATTAGCAGTGGTGTTCTCAATCGACAAGTTCCGTCCGTATATACTTGGAACAAAGGTGGTAGTCCATACAGACGATTCAGCACTGAAGTATCTATTCACAAAAAAGGATGCAAATCCTAGATTGATACGTTGGATTCTACTGCTGCAAGAATTTGACATTGACATCAAGGATAAAAAGGGAACAGAGAACCACGTAGCAGACCACTTGTCAAGGCTGGAGACGGGGAGGATTCAATCATCAGACAAGACTAACATATTGGAGACCTTCCCAGATGAGCAGTTGTTTGCTGCCACCAGCACTGCCGCGACAGCCATGGCGGCAGGTAAGCTTCCTGAAACCCCTTGGTATGCTGACATTGTTACTTACATTGTAAGTGGGGTATTACCTCCTGAGCTTAATTACCAAGCAAGGAAGAGGTTCAAAAACGATCCAAAACATTATTATTGGGACAAACCTTTTCTTTTCAAACACTATGTAAATCAGATTATCAGGAAATGCGTACCACAGGATGAATAGGAAACTGTGCTTCACCACTACCATGCTTCCCTTTATGGAGGACACCTAGGTGGAAACAAAACTGCTGTCAAGGTTCTGCAATCCGGTCTCTATTGGCCCACATTGTTCAAGGATGCACAAGCTTTTTACAAAGGCTGTGACAAGTTCCAAAGGACTGGGAACATATCGAGAAGGCATGAGATGCAACTGCATAACATATTAGAGGTTGAAATCTTCGATGTGTGGGGAATCGACTTCATGGGACCATTCCCAGCATCTTACAGGAACTTGTATTTCCTACTGACAGTGGAATATGTGTCAAAGTGGGTAGAAGCGATCGCCACTCAGAAGAACGATGCCAAAACTGTTCAAAGATTTCTTCACAAGAACATCTTCTCCAGATTTGGCATTCCAAGGGCAATAATTAGTGATGAAGGGAGACACTTCGATAATAGGGTAATTGCTGCTGTCTTAAGAAAATACGGAGTAAAGCACCAGATTGCAACATCATATCACCCTCAAACCAATGGGCAGGCCGAGATATCCAACAGAGAAGTAAAGAACATACTAGAGAAGATGGTTAAACCCACTCGAAAAGATTGGTCTCTACATCTCAATGATGCACTCTGGGCCTATAGAACAATGTTCAAAACACCATTGGGGATGTCACCCTATAGACTCATCTATGGGAAAACATGTCATTTACCTGTTGAGATAGAACATAGAGCTTAATGGGCTATCAAGGCAGTAAATATAGACTAGGATAAGGCAGGAAAAAAGGCTACTAGACTTGAATGAGATTGAGGAAATTCGAACGATGGCCTACGACAATGCCAAGATCTATAAGGACAAAACGAAAAAGTGGCACGACAGGAAATTACTGCCACGACAGTTTGCCCAAGGCAGCAGGTGTTGTTATTCAACTCCAGGTTGAAGCTTTTCCCAGGAAAGCTTAAATCTAGGTGGTCTGGTCCTTTCCAGGTTGTCCAAGTTTTCCCTCATGGTGCCATTTCAATAAGATCACTGAAAGATGGGCACCAGTTCAAGGTCAATGGATAGAGTCTCAAGCATTATCAGGGGACTGAAGCCCCAAGGATGCAGGAAGTAGTTACTTTAGGAGATGGCCCTCAAGGCATCACTAATTTAACTTAGTTTTTTTTATTTTTTAATTAATTTATTTATTAGGAATTAAGAATTTTATTTATTATTTTAGGAACTAAGATTTTAGACTAGTTTATTTAATTATTTTTAGGAAATAAAGGAAGCAAAGCAAAGAGGAGGAATGAACCAGCCCACCGCATTCACAACAGCACAAAAAGGCCAACGGACGAGCCTGTCGTCACAGCATGTCAGCAGCTATCGCGATAGACGCGGAGAAGACAACCTGTCACGGAGTTGTTGCGACAGAGACGCAAACGCATAACAAACACGGAAACGCATGACAGACGCGTCAAAAACCGCGTAACAAGCCCTCAAGCGGAAGAAATTTGCTGCCCAGCCCGAGGAAATGAACATAACCCTCATTCGTGAATTCTACGCATGCCCGAGCAAAGAAATCTCTCTCGAGCCGGCGTACATCAACACTCTATATGGGCTGTACGTGAGCAAGAAGGAGGACGCCCACCAAAGGTTCGTGAATAGTCTATCGCCGGTAGAATATGACGCTATTATGGCAGAGGTTACAAAGGAAGGAAAGGAGTGGAACGATGACCCAAAGCACCGATGGACCGTGAGGAGGACCCAGCTGACCCCACAAGCCAAGTTGTGGAACCATTTTGTTAAGAAACGCTTCATGCCTACTTCCCACAACACCACTATCGACAGGCCGAGGTTAGCACTTGTCCACTCCATCCTAAACGAAAGCCAGATCAACGCCGTCCGCTACATCCGAGACGGAATTCTCGAGTGTGCTCTACGACCGTCCGCCCCCCTAGCCTTTCCCTATCTCATCACCACAATCTGCCAGGAAAACAACGTGCCAAAAATCGAAGAGGATGTCAAGGTCCAAGGGAAGGGGTGGACGCAGCAGAATATCTACAGTCTGATGGAATTGAAAGATGCCACTCCTCTATCGTACATCAACCCCTCTACCGCGACAGAACTGACGGCAGACCCCAACCCCCCTAAACCTGTCGCAGTAGACCAATAGCATACGGCAGCAGCACCACCGGTAGACACCTCCAGCCAGATCCTGACGATGCTGCAAAGGATGCAAGAACGATAGCTCGGACCGATGGGCTTTATGAGGGACTTCACTGCCGCAATGGTAAATTTCATTAAGAATGATTTACATTTTACCAATGTGCAATTCCCCTCCTTCCCATAAAATTTCTTAGTTGCCCCCACGCCTACTGCGAGCCCCATAACTCCCTCTGCTACCTCCACACCCACACCTGCCACGACCGGTGAAGGCGGTAGAAAGTCTGCCACTCCCAGAGAAGAGAAGAGGAAGGACCCCCTACCGGAGATCGACCCCAAATACTTTGAAGGGTCCTCCTCCTCCTCCGTCTAGTAGGACTCTGACTCCGAGCCATCCGTAGCCCAAGACATCTCCAGGGACTTCCCTCCGATGAAAAGGAAGAAACTGAACAAGACTGTCGAAGGACCCTGCACTGACAGATCTGCCAACAGCAGTAGTAATGATAATCTCGAGGTCCTGGACCATCCCCCACACATCTCACCGACCCTCGTCCAGCCACCTCGAGAGGCTAAGAAGAAAATGGCCTCTGCGTCCCCCAGCAACCTGCCAGCCCCTGCCGTTAAGGTCACTACCCACCGACAACTCCAAGTCAGCAGCAGCAGCGACGACAGCTCCTCAACTTAAGTTTCTTTTCTTATATTTTGTTGTCTTTGCTGTTTATCTAATTTGTGATGTATTTTCTGTTTTTCTCTTTTTATCATTGTCATGCATTGAGGGCAATGCAACCCTGAGTTTGGGGGTAGGCATCCCTCCAGTAATGAAACTGTTAGTTGTGTCCTAATTTGTGTCTAATTGTTAGTTTATTTTTAAGTTTATTTGTGTGTCAAAAAATGAAAATAAAAACAAAATTTTGGCTTAAGTCTATGAACTGAAATTACCTGCTGCGACATACTCTGTCGTGAAAGTGCGTTTAGGAAGTTTTTAGGAACTGTTTAGAGCCTTCCTATAGTTCTGATCTTTAGAACACCCTTTGTGACTCTTATGCTGTCTAGACTTCTGTAGTGCATTAGAATAGGAATGTTTACCCACTTGAGTTGCCCCTAGAGGTGCCTATCACTGGCTCTAGGAAAGGAATAAAAGAAAGAAACATTTCAGACTCACTTGCTTGAAAAACTGCCTTATAATGATTTTAGGGAGATTTTTCTTTGAGCTTAAGTTAGAAAAAAAAAACTAAAGGAGCCTAAGAATTGCATCCATAAAAGATGAAGTCCAAGGTCAAAAAAACTAAAGGAGCCTAAGAATTGCCTTCTGAAAAAATTATAGTTGAGTCAAGTGTCAGAAAAAACTAAAGGAGCCTAAAAATCACCTCTAGAAAAAATGAATTGGCATAAAACTCAAGTTTGTAAGCATGACTATTCTGGTAAGCTAAGGGAGTCTAGGCACATATCTGTTCACAAAATCTGCAATCACTACACAAGAACTATAGCATTGTTCCGGATAAATCCAAAAACGCCCGACAAGGTATTGCTCTTGATAGGAAATGTGTGGAAGGTAGTGAAAAGTTCATTGAATTAAGCCAAACCAAAAAGTTTTTATTTTTAGTTAGGTCATAATTGCTTGAGGACAAGCAAGAACTTGAGTTTGGGGGTGTGTTGAGTGTATAAAAGTTCTATATTTTACCCCTCATTTACCCATCTTTCGGTTCCATTCAAGCATAATTCATTGCAGTTAGGATAGATTTCTGCATATACACCACAATTAGATAAAATAGCATAGTTGCTACTGATTTTGGTTACTTTTGCAGGTATCTGCTGCAGCGGACTCAGGGCAGAAAGGAACAGAGGTGGATCATAGAACTGGAGTCGAGAAGCAAACACTATCGTGGCCACTGCCGTGGCAACCATGACGACAGAATGGGGAGGTGGAAAAGTGAATTGGAGCGCGACAGATAGAGGATTTCAAGCCGGTCTGTCGTGGACCACTCCTATATTTTTCTGAGCCCTGAGGCATAATGAAGACCAAGCCTAAAGTCCAAGGAAGAAACCCAAGACAAGAAAAGAGGACGAATTAAAGGCATCTACTTAGAAGATTTAATCTATAATAGAGTTGTACTTTAGTTTAAACTTGTATTCTTGCCATATTAGAAAACTTGGACCCAAGGCCTATATAAAGGCATATAATTCGACCTAGGGAAGGATATCTCATTCCTAGCCTTCTTCCCCAAAACCATTGTCATTTTCCCTTCTTCATCATGTTCTAGACTCCCATAGGGCTAAGGGTTGATTCTGTAAAGTAGATGCAAGGATTGTACTATTTTAGGAATTTTCTATCAAGCAATAAAAAGCTTCAAGTTTATTTCTTCTGGTTTTCATATCTCGTAAGAGTATCGAGAGAGCATTGTGAGGTTATCCATTTGTTTGATATCGGGAGAGTCAAGCATACGAACAGAATAAATACGTGTTTTCCAATTTATGGTTAAACCATCTCAGCTTAGGGATAAGTACGAGGTTAAGTGGCTAAGGAAGAATTCAACAACATTGGTGTTCACCCTTCGATTCACGCCGGGAGGTATCATCTAAGAAGTTTCCATCAGCAGAACTTGGACCTAGGGATAGGACATGTCATAGTAGGGATTCTTGCCAAGGTGATCGCTTTCGCGACATCAATAGACCTCTGCCGCGACAGGTGCTGCCGCGACAGGAATGACGATAGAAAACAGGAGTTCCTCTTACAGTGCAACACCTGCACTACTGAGCAATTCAATACCGACATATTTCTTAAACCCGATTCCTTATTACTTTACTTTAGTTGTTTATCAAGATTATTTCACAAATCCAATTAAACTATTTCTCTCTCTTGTGCAGCAATTCAAGGATAGAGTTATTTCCAGTCCCTGTGGAGACGATATCTGATACTCCAAGTATCACTTTACTACTTGTGTCGTGTACACTTGCACTATTTACGATAGTACTCTTTTACACGCAACACCTGAGTTAATCCAACTGCTTCCCATTTCTGGTAGATATGGCATTGCACTGCTCATGAGTGGGCTTGGTTGCTACTTCTGCACTACTGGATGCCGCTCCCATTGTTCTGCTGCTAAAGATCTCTGTGAACTGCCCAAATTGGGTCTCTAGGTTCTTTATCGCAGCCTATTAGTTGTTCATCTTCATATTCGTCCTGTCCATGAAAGACTCAGTTTTATCAATAAATTTATTAGTACGAACAATAAAATCACTACTTCTACACATAAAAGTATGAAGAGTTGCTTCTAGTGAATTATTGTTTTACGGATACTGAGCTTGTTGTCTGAACATGTTTTGTTGGTAGCCTCCCTGTTGTTGTTGTGGGTTTGCAGTAGTCTTTGGGTTGCTCCAGGAGAAGTTGGGATGATTCTTCCATCCTGGATTGCATGTGTTCTGAGAAGGCCTGCTTTTCCTCTCATATCCTCCCATAAAATTGGCAGATGCGGTGCATTCAGAGGAATCATGGTTGCCCCCACACTCATCACATAATGGCTCCACAGCCTTGGCCTCAAAGACTTTCCCAGCGAGTTTCATTATACTCATGACTAGCTCTGCCATCTTGTCGAGGCGGGGATTGACAGATTCTGAGTCTTCTACCTCGTTCACAGTGGATGGCCACCTAACGCCGTCTCGGCGGGCTGTTGGGTATTTGTAGTCGTTCTTGGCAGCTTGGTTCAGGATTCGCAGTGCCTCCTCTGGTGGTCTGTCGAGGATGATTTCGTTGGTTGAGGCATCAATCATCATCTGTGTTAGGTAGTTCACCCCATTATAAAACATTGAAAAATGTGTCCAAGCCGGAAAACCATGTAGCGGGCAGTTGTTCATCATTTGTTGGTACCACTCCCACGCTTCATACATCGGCTCGTCATCCCCTTTTCGGAAGGCTGTTATTTTGTTTCGCAATCAGTCTGTGACTTTGGAAAGGCTGAAACGGTCCATAAAATCCTTGCACATATCTGTTTATGTGTTGAACGACCCTGTTGGCTGGTTGTTTAACCATTGTTTTGCCCTATCCCTTAGTGAATAGGGAAATAATCTCAGACACAGCACATCTTGATGGACTCCGTGTATTTTGAATGCACTGCAGATGTCCAGGAATCCTCTTAAGTGATGTCGAGCATCATTTGTGGCAGTCCCTCTAAATTGCCCTAACGTATTGATCATGTTAAACATAATGGGCTTCAGCTCGAAGTGATCCACCTCAATCTCAGGTTCTATCACTGTCGAATGGAACCCTCTAAAGTCATGTTCCAGATAATCCCTGGTGGTTTGAACGTACGGTGGCTGCTTGGGCGGAATAGGGGGCTGGTGCCTTGGTGGATCTCGTTGTTCTCTTGGCGACAAGTCTTGCTGCCCATCCCTACCGTTCACACAATTGTTGGCAGGGTTGTCGTTTTCCATGATTACCTCTTCTTTTCCTTCTTCATTATTTTTCCTTAGGGCTACTCTGGTTTCCTTCTTGAGCTCTCTTGCTGTTCGTTCGATATCGTCGTAATAAAGGATTTATACTTTTGGATTTGCCCTGGTCATTTACTAGCAAAGGAAACCGTAAAATTCTTCTTTTTTCGATTAAAAATAAAAATAAAATAAAATGCAAAGAAATAAAGGTGCAGAAATTAAACACGAATTTCGCTGTTACCAATCCCCGGCAACGGCGCCAAAAACTTGTAAAACGTTTGGGTGTTCTCTTTTTATGAGCACAAGTGCACACTCTTATCAAGTTATAGTATAAACGATATCATCTCCCACAGGGATTGGACAGCTTGATTCGAATTGTTGTTCCTGCAAAAGGAAAAGTAAATGCACAATTAATTTGATTGTTGAGAAGAAAAGTAAAATAAAAAGACAAGAGATTGAAGAAAAAGAAATCAGGTTAAATGAATGGGCAGGGTTATGATGCTTCTTAGTGTGAAACTACGTTGAATGGGACAAGTGGTTTTGCGCTGCTAGACACTGCTACCTTGGCGGGGGATGGCAGGTAGACTGTAGAGACCCTCTCGCTGCCTCGGTAGGGGAAAGGAATTTTGTCTCGGTGGCACACTCAGCAGAACTACAAGGCTCGACATAACACTTCGAAAGTGACTCCGCTTATGTCTAAGTTAGAATGATGTTGATGCCCACTACAGATAATACCAGTCGCGGCGTGAATCGTGGAAAGTCAATAATGTTTATTCATCCTCTTTTAGCCGCCTTAAACCCTTAACCTATGTCTAGGCCGGATTGATCACATCGTCTATAGATGAAACCGTACTTACTCATTTCGTGAGTTCGACTCTCTCGATACCGAACAAATGGATAAAATTCAACTAATTTTTCGCCTTAATTGAAAACAATGAAGAACATGGAATAAGTAAACCTTGTAATTTTATTTGCAAAAAGGAACTTGAAATCCTAAAGAATTGTTCTCACGCTAATTAAAACATAACCCAAACCCAAGAAGAATTTTAGAACATGTTGGCGGCAAGAAAACCTAAACTATATCTAAGGAAAACCTAACTTTTTGAGATAGAATTACAATGGGTATATATAGGCATTAGCTAGGTCTAGTCCTTCTTGAAGTAGAAGTCTTCAAAGTAGCTTTTTACATTAAATGTGGCTTTAAACTCTGACTTCTTTGAGTTGAATGTGGACTTTATCACGTTGCCTTGCTCTACAAGTAATCTCGAGTTCTTCTTTCGGTGACTCTGCCAGCTGCTACAGACGTCGTAAAATTGAGTGGACAACGTCGATAGAATTAGGCTTTTCTGCTTTACAAATTGCACTCCGGTTCTCCAAGTCCATAGTCTGCTATCTTGGGCAACAGGTTGTGCGGCGGCAGCTACTCGGCAGATGTTGTTTCTGTTTGGAACTGCATCAGTACAGCTCCTTGGTCTACTACCACTATTTCAAACTCACTGATTCGTGTTCTCTTAGAAACTATCTCCTTGAGAAACATGGCATAGTTAGGTATTTGTTCAATGAGTTCTACCAAAGGCAGGTTGATATGGACCTATTTTGTAACACCCCAATTTTGGGCTTAGAAGTTTTAGGTTTGGACCGAGCCGGTCGGGTTGCGGTTCGAATATAAAAGGGTGAATTTAGGAAAGCCTAGTTCGGGTTGCATTAAAAATATGGAAAAATGTCTTAAAATCCTCTTTTATTATATATAAGAGAAAGGTGAAATCAATTTTATAAAATGAGGTTTGGAAGAGTGACATTTTGGGTTAGTGACCAAAATGTAATTTTCGGAAACATGGTGACTGTTTTAAAAAGGATTGAAACTTTGAATCTTTAAGGAGCTATTTACCCAATAGGAGTTTCTCCAGATTTTTCTTAAATATTAAAGAATTAATTAATGGTTTTAAAATAAAAGTAAAAGGGAGGGAAAGATATTTTGGCATTTTCAACTAACTTTTCCCAAATTCCATTTTCCTTTTCTCTCAACCCAAACACATTTCTTCAGCACATTTTCCCTCTGATTTTGACTTCCAAATATGAGATTTCAATCCTCTTTTGATCTCTAATCATCTCTTCAACAAAACCTTAGCATTTGCTTATTGGATTTTCAAGATTTTGGTTCCAAAAAGGGAGAAAACTCAAGTTTAGAGGTATGAACGTCCTTCTCCTCCAAATTCTCAGTTCTTTACTGAAATTCCCAAGTTCTCAATCCTTGATTTGTGTTTTATTAAAGGTTTTACAATTGTGTTCTTGATCTTGGCTTTAAAATGAAAGATTTGCTTTAATTTTGATGAAATTCGTATGATCTGATTGGGGACTGTTTTGAGATGTCATTTTGATGTAAAATGAATGTATATTTGATGAGAAATTGAGGTTTAATCAATGCAATCCCGGATAGGTTGATTTTCCTAAGTTTTGCTTGAGTTTTTGGTGGTTTTTGGAGTGATCTTGATGATCTGTTATAGCTAGAGGTATAAGGACGTGGTTAGATCCTTTTTGGATGTTAATTGATGTTTAAGAATGTTTAGAATTGATGGATCTTGGCTGGGTAGTGTTGTGGAGTTGTTTGGATGTGATTTCGGTTGTGTTTGGTAGCCGAAATGTGAGTGTTGATGTGAGCAGCGAGTTTAGATGTCTTGGTTGAGGATATTAATGCATGATGGTGCATTAATCTACTGTTTTGATGTGTTTAAAACAGGGGAGACATCTTCGGATCCTTGTGGTGTTGATCCGGAAGCTTGATTGGTGTTTCGGCAAGTGGTGAAACGGAATCGGTGAGTGGATTTTGGTTTTCAGCTTTGAAACCAATGTTTTGAAGGTTTGGGAGCTTAGTTTAAGTCTAAACAACTTAGCTAAGCTCAAGAGTAAGTTTTCGGAAAAACTCTCTTGTTGATGAACCATGAGTTGGTTGAATGCAATGTGATTTGTTTGCATGTTTTAAATTCTGTTTTGAAAGCATGTTTTAGCATGTTTAATTGCTGAGATTATAAGCCATGTGTTGAAGGATGCTCAAGGTAAGAGATCCTTGTTTTTGGACATTGTTAAATGTGGTTTTGATGCTTAATGATGCATGATGTTTATGGCTTTGTTAAATGCTTTAAAACAGTGAAATATTGTTGTTAAATGATGCATATTGGCAAGTGATGTTTTGAGAAAGGTTAAGAACACTATGGTGGTTAAAAGTCCATAGGTGGTTCTTGTGTTAAGAACAACATGGTGGTTAAAAGTCCATGATTGGTTCTTGTGCTAAGGTCACCAAGGTGGTTAAAAGTCCTTGAGTGAGCCTTGTAAGGTCACAAAGGTGGTTAAAAGTCCTTGTGTGAGCCTTGTGTATTTTAAGAACAACATGGTGGTTAAAAGTCCATGGTTGGTTCTTGGTTAAGGTCACAAAGGTGGTTAAAAGTCCTTGTGTGAGCCTTGTGTATTTTAAGAACACCATGGTGGTTAAAAGTCCATGGGTGATTCTTGTTAAGGACACAAAGGTGGTTAAAAGTCCTTGTGTGGTCCTTGTGAATTGTAAGATCACAATGGTGTTTAAAAGTCCATGTGTGAGTCTTATGTTGATTGAATTGTGAAATGGAAAGATTATGTTTATCACTTGTGGCCAATATGACATGTTAATAAATTGAAGCATGTATGCTTGTTTTAAATGCTTTTGTGCATGGTTTAAGGTTGTTTTGAAGTAATGTTTATAAAAGTGTTTATAAATGCATTATTGTGTTGTTTTAAATGAGCATTCCTCACTAAGCTATTTGCTTACGCTCTCTCTTTTCTTTAACCAATAATGCAGAGCATTGAAGTGCATTAGGGGCAGCAAGGAAGCCAAGAATCCAAGTGAAGGTTTAAGCTCATGTATGGTGAATGTTTTCTAACACTATTAGCTTTTGGGCATTTGGCAATGGGGAACCTATGTTGTTGTTTTGGGAGATGTTTTAGACTCCCTAAGTTGATTTTATGTTGTTGTTGATGTTGGAACATGTAAATGGCCTTTATGTGGTTGGTTTGGAATTTTGGTGCTTGAATGGTTTCTAAATAGGATGCATGCCTATAGAATTGGGGCTTTTCTTGTTTGATGCCACGTTTAAGAATTGTTGATGCCATTATGTTCCTTATGCATGTAATGTCTTGCTGGTATAATTTGGTTGCCTTTGGAGCATGTTTGATGGGTCAATTTTGTGTTTAATCAGCTAAAATTCTGCAATCTGGGCAGCCTGTTTCGGAACAGGTGCTGCCGTTTCGGAACAGAGGGCCTGAAATGGCCTAGGCGTTTCGAAACGGGCAGAGCCGTTCCGAAACAGTTTGGCCACTGCCAGGCCCTGTTGCGCAACGTGTTTCGGAACGGTCCCGCGTTTCGGAACGGATCATCCCTGTTCCGAAACACCCGACCGTTGGGCACTGAAATTGACGGTTTTATGTTTTGAAATCCTTGCGTTTTGGTCCTGAATCTTGTTTATGCAATTGAATGAGTTTGAGATGTCCGTTTGAGCTGAAATTTGGCAGAGAAGCATGAAACATGACTAATTTCATAATGGTAACTCAAAAGTGGGTTAAGTCCTTATAATTTCCAGAATTTACATTTTGGTCCCTAAACTTGTATGTTGTGCAATTAAGTCCCTAAATGTTTTCCGAATGCGCTGATCTTTGAGTATGCTGTTGCTATGAACACACCTAGGGTTAATGTGCATTTAGATAAGATTAAAAAGAAAAAAAGGGTTGTTAATCAAGGTTGACTTTCGGGTTGACTTTGGTTTTCCCCGTGTAAACTTCTTAATTCGGGTCAACCGTCTAGGCCGGGTTAAGAGGGTTACATTTGGTGGTATCAGAGCTGAGTTCTCGTGTAATTGGGAATGATTATGTGGGTGATTAAAGTATGTATGCTTTGTATGCTTGTTGATTGAAAGCATGATGTGTGAATTGTAAGTATGTTACAATTGTGATGTATGCTTTGGTGAAGCATGTTAGGGGGACCCATTGCCAAATCAAAGCTAATGAAATGATGTTGTTTTAATTGGAAATGAGCTTGAGTACTTGGATTGCTTACCTTGCTGAGCCTGACTTTGTTTATTGCATTGTGATTGCATTGTTTAGTGAATGGCACCTCGTAGAGAGTTGAGGGTTAATACGCGAGCTATGGCTCGAAATGAGACTGAGGAGAACGCTGAGAATGCTATGGATTTACCTCCTCCACCGGGTGGTGGTGGTGCTGGGGGTGAAGGAGCTGGAGTTGCAGCTGGTGCTGGGGTCGCAGGACCTGAAGTTGGTCAGGGGCAAGCTATTCCTGACATGACAATGTTGGTTCAAGCTATTGCTGGTGCTTTTCGAGCAGCGGTAGCTGGAGCTCAAGGAGCTGGGCATCAGGGAGATGCTGGTGTTAGACTACCTTTGGAGCGTTTGCGCAGTCTGGGAGGGACTGAGTTCAGGGGTTTGTCTGCAGAAGGTTCGGAGTCTTAGTTAGAAAGTACCAAGAGAATCTTGGGACAAATGAGTTGCACTGATGTGCAGAAGCTGGGTTGTGTAGTATCCTTGCTACAGGATGATGCGTATACTTGGTGGACAACCTCTATCTCTGGGATGGCGGAAGCTGATGTAACTTGGACGTTCTTTCAGAACGCGTTCAAGAGAAGGTATCTGGGTGTGAGGTACCTAGAAGAAAAGAAGAGGGAATTCATGTCTCTTACCCAAGGGAGCATGTCTGTGGCTGAGTACGAAGTTCAGTTTGTTCGACTCAGTCAGTATGCACCTGAGCTTGTTCCTGATGAGCGGGAGAGGTGTGAAAGGCTCCGTTATGGTTTGGTGACGGAAGTAAAGACGTATATGCTAGCTGCTGAGTATAATGATTTTGATGTGCTGGTTGGGAGAGCAAAGGACATTGAGATGAATTTGGGTTTATCATCTAAAGGTGCTGGTTCTGGTGCTGGTAAGCGAGTTGCTGAGTATAGTTCCGGTGGTGGACGGAACAAGAGAGGACGTGATCAGAAGTATCAGTCTTCAGCTAAGCGAGGTGGTGGTGCGCCTGCTCAGGGATGCAAGGCTAGAGTTGATCCGAGCGCGTGTTGGACATGTGGATCGCGTGGCCATATGAAACGTGATTGTCCTCGAGCTGTGAGGGAGGTGAAAGCTCCTATTGTGGCAGCTGGTAATACGTGCTGGAACTGTAGATCTACGGATCACATGAGGAGAGAGTGTCCAATGTTGGCTGGTGGCCAAGGGCGTGCTCCTGTAGTTGCTGCACCACAGAGAGGTCGTGGGCGCGGCCGTGGTAACTTCCAGCGGAGAGAAGAGGGTGGACGTAATGTGGCTCATGTTGTAGCTGTTCAGCCAGAGGGTGGTGGCCAGGCTAGAGTGTTTGCTCAGAGGGAGGGGAGGAATGACGCGGATGTGATTGCAGGTACTTTTACTTTGCAGTCCTTATCATTACTTTCCTTGATTGATTCTGGATCTACGCACTCATACATTTTGTGCGAGCATGCTGAATTGCTTGGTTTGCCTGTTGAGTCTTTGGATGTTGGTATGCGTGTCACTAGTTCTTTTGGTGAGACTGTTGTGACTCGAAAGCTTTATAGAAGATGTCCTTTGGTTGTGCAAGATCATGTTTTTCATGTTGATCTCATGGAATTTCCTTTCTATGGTTTTGATGTAATCCTTGGTATGGATTGGCTTGCTGAGCATCGTGCTGTTGTGGATTGTGAGAATAAGCGAGTTTCGTTGAAACTTGCGGATGATTATGAGGTGATTGTGGTTGGTGAGAATGTGAAGTTTCTTGCCAATGTGGTGTCTACATTGGAGGCGAGCCGGATGTTGAGGCAAGGTTGTGAAGCTTACCTAGCCTTTGTGATGAATCCTAGCTCTAAGGAGTTGCATGTGCAAGATATCAGGATTGTGCGAGAATTTCCTGGTGTGTTTCCTGAGGAGTTGCCTGGATTACCTCCTAATCGTGAGGTGGAGTTTGGGATTTAGCTGTATGAAAACACAACTCTAGTGTCCATTAGTCCTTATCGAATGGCACCTAAGGAGTTGAAAGAGCTGAAGACGCAATTGCAAGAGTTGCTTGACCGTGGTTTCATTCAGCCGAGTGTGTCGCCTTGGGGTGCGCCGGTCTTGTTTGTGAAGAAGAAGGATGGCACTATGAGATTGTGCATTGATTATCGTCAGCTGAACAAGTTGACTATCAAGAATCGGTATCCATTGCCGACAATTGATGATCTCTTTGATCAATTTCGGGGAGCAGCTGTGTTCTCTAAGATTGACTTGAGGTCAGGGTATTACCAGTTGAAGGTAAATGATGTGGATGTGCCTAAGACAGCTTTCAGGACGAGGTATGGGCATTATGAGTTCCTTGTGATGCCGTTTGGTTTGACAAATGCTCCTGCAGCTTTCATGGACATGATGAATCGAGTATTTCATGAATACCTGGATAAGTTTGTTGTAGTGTTCATTGATGATATCCTCGTGTACTCACGTACTGAGGAGGAGCATGAAGGGCATCTGAGAATTGTGCTGCAAGCTTTGTTGGAGAATCAGCTTTATGCTAAGCTGAGCAAGTGTGAGTTCTGGCTTAGAGAAGTGGTGTTTCTTGGTCATGTGGTTTCTGCTGAAGGGATTCGTGTTGATCCTCAGAAGATTGAGGCGGTGATGAATTGGAAGGTTCCTAAGTCTGTTCATGAAGTTCGTAGTTTCCTTGGTTTGGCAGGATACTACCGAAGGTTTGTGGATGGGTTTTCGAAGATTGCTGCACCTTTGACAAAGTTGCTGCAGAAGGATGTTAAGTATGAGTGGACGGAAGCGAGACAGCAGGCTTTTGAGAAGCTTAAGGCAGCCTTGACACAAGCTCCTATCTTGGTTCAACCTGAATCAGGGAAAGAGTTTGTGGTGTACAATGATGCGTCCTATGTTGGTTTGGGATGTGTGTTGATGCAGGAGGGTAAGGTGGTGGCTTATGCATCACGGCAGTTGAAGGTGCATGAGCGCAATTATCCTACGCATGACATTGAGTTGGCTGCGGTGGTTTTTGCTTTGAAGATCTGGAGACATTATCTGTATGGTGAGAAGTGTACTGTGTACACAGATCACAAGAGTTTGAAGTACCTGATGTCTCAGAATGAGTTAAATCTTAGACAGCGACGATGGGTGGAGTTGCTCAAGGATTATGATTTGACGATTGAGTATCACCCTGGTAAAGCTAATGTTGTAGCGGATGCCTTGAGTAGGAAGGGAGCTGTTGAGTTGAGGGCTATGTTTGCCAGTTTGAGTATTTCGCGCGATGGTGGTCTTGTGGCTGAATTGCAAGTGAAACCATCTTTGGTTCAGTTGATCAAGGAAAAGCAGTTGTTGGATGATTCCTTGGTACGTCATGTTCAGGACATTGCGGAGGGTAGGCCTTCGGATTTCTGTTTTAATGATGATGGAGTGTTGTGCTTTGGGAGTCGGATAGTAGTGCCCAATGATGTTGATTTGAGGCGTGCTATTCTGACTGAAGGTCATAGTAGTCCTTTTGCTATGCACCCTGGTAGTACTAAGATGTATCGTGATCTTTGTGATGAGTACTATTGGGTGGGTTTAAAGAAGGATGTTGCTGAGTTTGTGAGCAAGTGCATGGTGTGCCAGCGAGTTAAGGCTGAGCATCAGTTTCCTTCAGGGTTGTTGCAACCGTTGAGAATCCCTGAATGGAAGTGGGAAAGGATTACCATGGATTTTGTATCTGGTTTACCTTTGTCGCCATCGAAGAAGAATTCGGTGTGGGTGATTGTGGATCGCCTGACGAAGTGTGCGCATTTCTTGCCTGTGCATACTACGTATTCTTTGGATAAGCTTGCGGAGCTGTACATTGCTGAGATTGTGCGACTGCATGGTGTGCCTAAGTCGATTGTGTCGGATAGGGATCCGAGGTTTACATCGCGTTTCTGGCAATGTTTGCATCAAACTTTAGGTACACGGTTGAATTTCAGTACATCTCATCATCCTCAGTCGGATGGTCAGTCCGAGCGTGTTATCCAGGTTTTGGAGGATATGTTGAGGTGTTGCGTGATTGAGTTTCAGGGCTCATGGGAGAAACATTTGCCTTTGGTGGAGTTTGCCTATAACAATAGTTATCAGGCGAGTATTCAAATGGCACCTTATGAGGCTTTGTACGGGAGGAAGTGTAGGACTCCTCTGTGTTGGGCTGAAACGGGTCAGAAGTTGGTTTCGATGCCAGCTTTGTTGAAAGGAACCACCGAGAAGGTGAAGCTCATTTGTGAGCGTTTGAAGGCAGCTTCTGATCGGCAAAAGTCTTACGCGGATTTAAAGCGTAAGGATATTGAGGATGCGGTGGGTGACCGTGTGTTTTTGAAGGTTTCGCCTTGGAAAAAGGTGATGAGGTTTGGTCGAAAGGGTAAGTTGAGCCCTAGGTACATTGGACCATACGAGGTGATTGAGCGTGTGGGTCCTGTTGCGTACAGGTTGAGGTTACCACAAGAGTTGGAGAAGATTCATGATGTGTTTCATGTTTCTATGCTTCGGAAGTATAGATCGGATCCTTCACATGTGATGCCTGTGGAAGAAGTGGAATTGAATCCGGATTTGACCTATGATGAGGAACGGTGAGGATTCTGGATTCGGATAGTAAGGTTCTTCGTGGCAAGACCATTGAGTTGGTAAAGGTGTTGTGGAAGCATCGTGGTGTTGAAGAAGCCACGTGGGAACTGAAGGATGATATGCTGAAGCAGTTTCCGTACCTCTTTCCTTCAGGTAAATTTCGAGGACGAAATTTCTTAAGGGGGGAGAGTTGTAACACCCTAATTTTGGGCTTAGAAGTTTTAGGTTTGGACCGGGCCGGTCGAGTTGCGGTTCAAATATAAAAGGGTGAATTTAGGAAAGCCTAGTTCGGGTTGCATTAAAAATATGGAAAAATGTCTTAAAATCCTCTTTTATTATATATAAGAGAAAGGTGAAATCAATTTTACAAAATGAGGTTTGGAAGAGTGACATTTTGGGTTAGTGACCAAAATGTAATTTTCGGAAACTTGGTGACTGTTTTAAAAAGTATTGAAACTTTGAATCTTTAAGGAGCTATTTACCCAATAGGTGTTTCTCCAGATTTTTCTTAAATATTAAAGAATTAATTAATGGTTTTAAAATAAAAGTAAAAGGGAGGGAAAGATATTTTGGCATTTTCAACTAACTTTTCCCAAATTCCATTTTCCTTTTCTCTCAATTTTCTCTCAACCCAAACACATTTCTTCAGCACATTTTCCCTCTGATTTTGACTTCCAAATATGAGATTTCAATCCTCTTTTGATCTCTAATCATCTCTTCAACAAAACCTTAGCATTTGCTTATTGGATTTTCAAGATTTTGGTTCCAAAAAGGGAGAAAACTCAAGTTTAGAGGTATGAACGTCCTTCTCCTCTAAATTCTCAGTTCTTTACTGAAATTCCCAAGTTCTCAATCCTTGATTTGTGTTTTTTTAAAGGTTTTACAATTGTGTTCTTGATCTTGGCTTTAAAATGCAAGATTTGCTTTAATTTTGATGAAATTCGTATGATCTGATTGGGCACTGTTTTGAGATGTCATTTTGATGTAAAATGAATGTATATTTGATGAGAAATTGAGGTTTAATCAATGCAATCCCGAATAGGTTGATTTTCCTAAGTTTTGCTTGAGTTTTTGGTGGTTTTTGGAGTGATCTTGATGATCTGTTATAGCTGGAGGTATAAGGACGTGGTTAGATCCTTTTTGGATGTTAATTGATGTTTAAGGATGTTTAGAATTGATGGATCTTGGCTGGGTAGTGTTGTTGAGTTGTTTGGATGTGATTTCGGTTGTGTTTGGTAGCCGAAATGTGAGTGTTGATGTGAGCAGCGAGTTTAGATGTCTTGGTTGAGGATATTAATGCATGATGGTGCATTAATCTACTATTTTGATGTGTTTAAAACAGGGGAGACATCTTCGGATCCTTGTGGTGTTGATCCAGAAGCTTGATTGGTGTTTCGGCAAGTGGCGAAACGGAATCGGTGAGTGGATTTTGGTTTTCAGCTTTGAAACCAATGTTTTGAAGGTTTGGGAGCTTAGTTTAAGTCTAAACAACTTAGCTAAGCTCAAGAGTAAGTTTTCGGAAAAACTCTCTTGTTGATGAACCATGAGTTGGTTGAATGCAATGTGATTTGTTTGCATGTTTTAAATTCTGTTTTGAAAGCATGTTTTAGCATGTTTAATTGCTGAGATTATAAGCCATGTGTTGAAGGATGCTCAAGGTAAGAGATCCTTGTTTTTGAACATTGTTAAATGTGGTTTTGATGCTTAATGATGCATGATGTTTATGACTTTGTTAAATGCTTTAAAATAGTGAAATATTGTTGTTAAATGATGCATATTGGCAAGTGATGTTTTGAGAAAGGTTAAGAACACTATGGTGGTTAAAAGTCCATAGGTGGTTCTTGTGTTAAGAACAACATGGTGGTTAAAAGTCCATGATTGGTTCTTGTGCTAAGGTCACCAAGGTGGTTAAAAGTCCTTGGATGAGCCTTGTAAGGTCACAAAGGTGGTTAAAAGTCCTTTTGTGAGCCTTGTGTATTTTAAGAACAACATGGTGGTTAAAAGTCCATGGTTGGTTCTTTGTTAAGGTCACTGTAACGCCCCAGTTTTGGGCTTAGAAGTTTTGGGCGTTGACCGGTTCGGTCAAAGTGCTGTTCGAATATAAAAGGGGTGAAATTAGGAAAGCCTAGTTCGGGTTGCATTAAAAATATGGAAAATGTCCTAAAATCCTCTTTTAATGTATATAAGTGAACTGTGAAATCAATTTTGCAAAATGAGGTTTGGAAGGGTGACATTTTGGGTTAGTGACCAAAATGTAATTTTTGAAAACTGCGTGACTGTTTTAAAAAGGATTGAAACTTTGAATCTTTAAGGAGCTATTTACCCAAAGGGAATTTCTCCAGATTTTTCTAAGATATTTAGTGATTTAATTCTGAGTTTTAAACAAAAGAAAAGTGGAGGGAAGTTATTTTCCTATTTTCAACTAACTTTTCCAATTTTCCTTTTCTCTCATTTTCTCTCAAACCAAACATTCTCTCCAGAGCTTTTTCCTCTGATTTTGGCACCTAAATACCTCTTTTCAATTCTCTTTTGATTGCTAATCATCTCATCAACAAAACCTCACCAATTGCTAATTGGATTTTCAAGATTTTGGTTCTAAAAAGGGAGAAATTCAAGTTTGGAGGTAAGAACGTCCTTCTCCTCTGAACTTTAAGTTCTTTACTGAAATTCCTAAGTTCTCAATCCTTGATTTATGATTTATTAAAGGTTTTACAATTGGAATCTTGATTTTGGCTTTAAAATGCAAGATTTGCTTGATTTTGGTGAAATTTTCGTATGATCTGTTTGGGCAGTGTGTTGAGGTGTTAAATTGATGTTAATTGAATGTTAAATTGATAAATAATTGAGGTTTAATCAATGCAATCCCGAATAGGTTGAATTTCCTAAGTTTTGCTTGAGTTTTTGGTTGTTTTTGGAGTGATCTTGGTGATCTGTTATAGCTGGAGGTTTAAGGACGTGGTTAGATCCTTTTTGAATGTTAATTGATGTTTAAAAATGGTTTGAAGTGATGGATCTTGGCTGGGTTAAGTTTTGGAAGTGTTTGGAGGTGGTTTCGGTTGTGTTTGGTAGCCGAAATGATGGATTTGCAATGAGCAGCGAGTTTAGTTGTGTTGCTGGTGTTTTAGTGCATTATGATGCATTAATCCTCTGATGTTGTGTGCTTGAAACAGGGGAAGTTGATCCGTGGGCATTAGAGGTGTTGTGGAAGGTTTCGGATGCTTGGAAGGCTTGTTGGCTAGCCTTGTTTTGTGTGTCGGTGAGTGAAGTTGGGTTTTCAGCTTTTAAACCAAGGTTTGAAGGTTTTGGGAGCTTAGTTTAAGTCTAAACAACTTTGCTAAGCTCAAGAGTAAGTAAATGGATTTTCTCTCTTGGTTGTGTTGTGAATTGGCTTAAAAAGCAATTGTGTTTGATAGATGCAATGCATGTGATTTGCATGTTTTAAATACTGTTTTGAAAGCATATTTTAGCATGGTTTAGTGCTGGTTTTGAAAGCCATATGTGAAGGATGCTAAGGTAAAAGATCCTTGGTTTTGTACATTGAATTGTGGAAATTGATGCATAGTGTTGCATGTTGATTAATGGCTTTGTGTGATGCTTTAAAATAGTGGAATATTGTTGTTAATAATGCATTTTGGCAAGTAATGGTTAAGGTCACAAAGGTGGTTGAAAGTCCTTGTGTGAGCCTTGTTTATTTAAGAACATCATGGTGTTTGAAAGTCCATGGTTGGTTCTTGGATAAGGTAAATGGTGGTTTTTGCATTTTGGTTATGCATGTAAATCAATGGATTAATGTGGTAAGATGGTTATGTTGGCAAGTGATGGAAGTGGTTCTTGGTTATTTGAATCGGATATAGTTAGCCGGCTATAGGATTGGGTGCACCGTGAATAAGTCGCCTTGGATGTGGAGTGGTTAAGAGTGAACCGATAAACTCCATCCAAGTTTCCTAACGAGATGGTTAAGGTCATAATGGTGGATGAGTTCCCATTCGAGGACCTTGGTTAAGCAAAGGTAATAATGGTGGTGTAAAGTCCATGTGTGGATCTTGTATAGGGTGTCCCGGATCTCGTTAGTGATGTTATACAACTACCAATCGGTGATGCTAAGGTTATATGGTGTTTAAAAGTCCATATATGGGAACCTTGTGCATGTTAAGGTTGTATGGTGATTAAAAGTCCATACATGGGAACCTTGTGAATGTTAAGGTTGTATGGTGATTAAAAGTCCATACATGGGAACCTTGTGAATGTTAAGGTTGTATGGTGATTAAAAGTCCATACATGGGAACCTTGTGAATGTTAAGGTTATATGGTGTTTAAAAGTCCATATATGGGAACCTTGTGAATGTTAAGGTTGTATGGTGATTTAAAGTCCATACATGGGAACCTTGTGAATGTTAAGATTGTATGGTGGTTAAAATTCCATACATGGGAACCTTGTGAATGGTAAGGTCAAATGGTGGTTAAAAGTCCATTTGGGAGACCTTGGATTGGTAGTGTGTATGAAGCGTGGGGACAACGCTTGTGATCCGCGTATCCGATTGGGTGTTGAGTTGGAAAGTGGTTTTGGTTATCACTTGGAGGCCAATATAATGTTCTTGAGTATAATGAAGCATGAGATGCTTGGAATGATGCTTGGTTGCATGAAAAGTGTAAAATGTATTATAATTGCATGTTGACTTGTTGGTTTGAACAAGTGTTGATTATCTATTGAGGATGGTGTATGTGTGCATGAAATCTCTTTAGTGCATTGAAGTCTTGTGGAGACTTGTTTTAAAAGGGCATATGTTGCAATTGTTAATGATGTGGTTCATATGTTGCATTTGTTTAATGCATGTGTTGGATTGATTGAGTAAATGGTTTAAAAATGGTTTCTTGCTTTGAAATGACATTCAAGTATGAGAATGGTAAGATGTAAAGTGGAAGTGTTTTCCAAGGTTTGAATTTAGCTTTGCATATGGTGTTTACGCATGGAAAGGCTAAATTGATGGTTTTGCAAGTTTATGTTTTGAAAAGGTTTACTTAGCTTTTTAAGCTAAGGGTTGATTTTCATGTTTGTGCAAGACATGATTTTAAAGCATGTTGTTGGAAAAAGGGTTTTTCAATTATTGCTTTGGTTGGTCGAATCGAGTCGCTTTTAAATGTGGTTTTATGATTCGCTGCATTGATGGTGTTTTGGTTTTGAGCATTCCTCACTAAGCATTATGTGCTTACGCTCCTTTTTGTCCATCAATACAGATATTTGAAGTTTGGACAGCGAGAAGCAAGGGATTCAAGGAGGACTCCACTAGAGATGTATGTCTCGGTTAATAGCTATAGTTAATAAAGGCAATGGGGGTAGAATCTCTTATGTTGTTGTTAAAAGGAGATTGTGTATGTTGGACAAGTTTGGTTTATGTTTTTGAATCATGTGGATTAATGTTACAACGTTTGAATCTCCTTTTGCTTAAATTGTATTGCTATGCTTCTTGTTTAAAAGCATGTTTGAGTTTTGAATGTGTTTTAATGAGTTGGAGAACCTAGGGGTGGTCTTGTATCTAGTTTTGATGTATTTATGTTCCCTATATGTTGAATGACTTGCTGGTGTGATTTGGTGGCTTTTGGAGCATGTTTGGTGGGGTAAAAGTGTGTTTAACCAGCATTGCTGCTGCAATCTGGGCAGGTCGTTTCGGAACGACCACTACCATTTCAGAACAGGGGCCTGTTATGGCCAGGGTGTTTCGAAACGGAAGGAACCGTTCTGGAACGAAGATGCTACTGCCAGACCCCGTTTCGGTACCCGTTGCGGAACGGCCCCGCGTTTCGAAACAGGTTTACCCTGTTTCGGAACACCTGACCGTTGGAGGCTGACATAGGCAGTTATATGTTTCGAAATGTTTGCGTTTTGGTCCTAAAACATGTTTATGCAATAGGATGAGTTTGAGATGTCCGTTTGAGCTGAAATTTGGAAGTGAAGCATGAAACATGACTAATTTCATATTGGTAACTTTTAATTGGGTGAAGTTCCTGTAATTCTCAGATTTTACATTTTGGTCCCTAAAGTTGTAATTTGTGCAATTGGGTCCCTGATTGTTCTCTGATGGTTATGATCTTTGAGTATGATGTTTGTATGAATACATCTAGGGTTAAAGAGCATCTAGACAAGTTTAAAAAGAAAAAAAAGGGTCGTTAATCAAGGTTGACCTTCGGGTTGACTTTGGTTTTCCCCGTGTAAACTTCTTAATTCGGTTCAACCGTCTGGGCCGGGTTAAGGGGGTTACAGTCACAAAGGTGGTTAAAAGTCCTTGTGTGAGCCTTGTGTATTTTAAGAACACCATGGTGGTTAAAAGTCCATGGGTGATTCTTGTTAAGGACACAAAGGTGGTTAAAAGTCCTTGTGTGGTCCTTGTGAATTGTAAGATCACAATGGTGTTTAAAAGTCCATGTGTGAGTCTTATGTTGATTGAATTGTGAAATGGAAAGATTATGTTTATCACTTGTGCCCAATATGACATGTTAATAAATTGAAGCATGTATGCTTGTTTTAAATGCTTTTGTGCATGGTTTAAGGTTGTTTTGAAGTAAGGTTTATAAAAGTGTTTATAAATGCATTATTGTGTTGTTTTAAATGAGCATTCCTCACTAAGCTATTTGCTTACGCTCTCTCTTTTCTTTAACCAATAATGCAGAGCATTGAAGTGCATTAGGGGCAGCAAGGAAGCCAAGAATCCAAGTGAAGGTTTAAGCTCATGTATGGTGAATGTTTTCTAACACTATTAGCTTTTGGGCATTTGGCAATGGGGAACCTATGTTGTTGTTTTGGGAGATGTTTTAGACTCCCTAAGTTGGTTTTATGTTGTTGTTGATGTTGGAACATGTAAATGGCCTTTATGTGGTTGATTTGGAATTTTGATGCTTGAATGGTTTCTAAATAGGATGCATGCCTATAGAATTGGGGCTTTTCTTGTTTGATGCCACGTTTAAGAATTGTTGATGCCATTATGTTCCTTATGTATGTAATGTCTTGCTGGTATAATTTGGTTGCCTTTGGAGCATGTTTGATGGGTCAATTGTGTGTTTAATCAGCTAAAATTCTGCAATTTGGGCAGCCTGTTTCGGAACAGGTGCTGCAGTTTCGGAACAGAGGGCCTGAAATGGCCTAGGCGTTTCGAAACGGGCAGAGCCGTTCTGAAACAGTTTGGCCACTGCCAGGCCCTGTTGCGCAACGTGTTTCGAAACGGTCCCGCGTTTCGTAACGGATCATCCCTGTTCCGAAACACCCGACCGTTGGGCACTGAAATTGACGGTTTTATGTTTTGAAATCCTTGCGTTTTGGTCCTGAATCTTGTTTATGCAATTGAATGAGTTTGAGATGTCCGTTTGAGCTGAAATTTGGCAGAGAAGCATGAAACATGACTAATTTCATAATGGTAACTCAAAAGTGGGTTAAGTCCTTATAATTTCCAGAATTTACATTTTGGTCCCTAAACTTGTATGTTGTGCAATTAAGTCCCTAAATGTTTTCCGAATGCGCTGATCTTTGAGTATGATGTTGCTATGAACACACCTAGGGTTAATGTGCATTTAGATAAGATTAAAAAGAAAAAAAGGGTCGTTAATCAAGGTTGACTTTCGGGTTGACTTTGGTTTTCCCCGTGTAAACTTCTTAATTCGGGTCAACCGTCTAGGCCGGGTTAAGGGGGTTACATATTTCAAGATGTACAGAAATTTCATGAACTGGTAATCTTGCTTCTGCCTCTTTAGCCTTCATGGGAATGGTGGAGGTAGTTTTATGTCTTCAATTCTCTCTTTATAGGGAAATTTGATCTGAGGGATAGTGGTTTCCTCAGGAAGATTTTCCTCATCTTTGGCCAGTTTAGATTCTTCAGGATTTACTATGGTATCAGGACCTGCCGCGACATCCTTCTCAGCGGGCTTTGAAGATTGGGTCGGTTTCTCCATTGGTGTTTTTCCCTTTGTTTCGCGACCCTTCGATTCTTGCAAGCAAATTCCACTTTTGGTGGTGATTGCTTTGCACTGCTCATGGGTTTTTCCTCTAGCGACCGCAGTATAACTAGGTAAACCTCGTACTAGTCGTGTATTTAGGATCTATACAAATTGACCCACCTGTGTTTCTAGTGTTTTCAGAGATGCTTCCTGATTCTGAATCTGCATTTCAGTCATGTCCATGAAAGCATTAACTTTGTTAATAAACTTATTAGAATTAGCAATATAAGCAGTAGTATGAGACATAAAAGTGTTCAAAGTGGCCTCTAGAGGGTTTTTTGTTGTAGGTTGTTTCTGTTGTATATGTTGCCGGGGCGGGTTCTTTTGATAACTTGTATTCTAGTTGGTTGGGTTTTCTGCAATGTTAGGGTTACTCCATGAGAAGTTTGGATGTTTCCTCCAACCTGGATTGTATGTTTCATGTTGGGGGTACTGTTTCGGTTGTTATTTCCCATTAAATTTCCAGATTCTGTGCATTCTGTAGAGTCATGGTCTTTACCACATTCATCACAGAAGGCTTCCACTATTTTTACCTCATATGATCTTCTTGTTGGTTTGATCATGTTTTCCACCAATCTAGTCAGCTTATCTATACGGGTATGGACAGACTCTGAGGCTTCCAACTCATTCATTGCGGCCTGTCGTCTAATACCGCCACGGCGGGAGGATAAAAATTGGTAACATTCCTGGCCAACTGGTTCAGAATCCTCATTCCCTCCTCTGGTGCCTTGTCAAGGAGTATGTCGTTTTCTGACGCATCTAAGATCATCCTAGTGGGTTGATTAACACCATTGTAGGTTCCCATTAAATTTCCAGATTCTTTGCATTCTGTAGAATTATGGTCTTTACCACATTCATCACAGAAGGCTTCCACTATTTTACCTCATATGATCTTCCCGTTGGTTTGATCATGTTTTCCACCAATCTAGTCAGCTTATCTATACGGGTATGGACAGACTCTAAGGCTTCCAACTCATTCACTGTGGCCTATCGTCTAATACCGCCACAGCGAGCGGACGGAAATTGGTAATCATTCTTGGCCAAATGTTTCAGAATCCTCATTCCCTCCTCTGGTGCCTTGTCAAGGAGTATGTCGTTTTCTGACGCATCTAACATCATCCTAGTGGGTTGATTAACACCATTGTAAAACAGAGATACTTGTGTTCAAAGCGGTAGTCCATGGAGCGGAAATTTATGCAGAAGTTCTCTGTAGCGTTCCCAAGTGTAGAGCATTTGGGTGTTCTCTAAATAGGAGCACAAGTACACACTCTTGTCAAGTTATAGTATAAAAGATATCGTCTACCACAGGGATTGGACAACTTACTCGAATTGTAATTCCTACACATAGAAAATTAAATGCACAAGTAGGTTTAGTTTATAAAAGAATTGAAAGTAAATAAAACACAAGTAATTGATAGAAAAGATCATGGTGATAGATTGGGCCAGATTATGCTGCTCCCTAGTGTGAAATTGTGTTGAATAGGTTAAGTTGCTTTGCGCTTTCCGTCTTTGTTGCCTCGGCGGATGATGGAAGATATGCAGCTTTGACGCTTTCGCTGCCTCGATAGTGGAACGGAAGATTGGCTCTGTAACCCCCTCGACTAGGCCTGGCCGATAGACTGAACTGAACGGATCACACGGGGAATATTAAATTAAACCGGGAAGGTTTACCTCAATAAACGACCCTTTTTTTCTTTTTTATCTTTTCTAGATGCAACTTAGGTTCCTATGTGCACGCACACAAGCAGCGGATGAAACTTTGTCACAATCGCCTGATAACTATAGCCAATTAAGGTTCTAGGGACCATTTTGTAAATTCGATAAATTAGGAGGGTTATTACAAAATTCAGGTTACCAATCCTTAATTAAGTTCATTAGATACTTCTCAGTGAAATCCCAGCTCAAAATGACCTTTAGAACCCATTCAATTTCATACAAGGCAACCAAGGACCAAATAGTAAGAAACAGAAAATTAGAGCAATTCAAAAACTGCATTAATGGTCGGTCGTTTCAGAACGGAGAGCCCCTTATCGGAACAGCCGTTCGAAACACAGCTGATCATTTTGATACGCGGGTACGTTTCGAAACACTTTAAAACTCGTTTCGGAACGATGATTCACATAAGCAAAATTTTCCAGAACAGGCCTCACCGTTTCGAAACACCAAGGCCATTTCAAGCCACCGTTTCGAAACAGGAAAGGGTGTTTCGAAACACTTGGGCATGCAATGTTTGAAAATGCTGATTTAACTCAATTTAAATCATCCGAAACTATCCCGATACATGTCTAAACATATTAGCAACTAAAAAACATATCAACAACGACTTATACGAAGCATAGACATCTTCAGAGCATCATTCACAAAATCAAGAGCGCTATAGGCATGCTTCCTAAGAGTTAAAAGCACCAAAAGGACAAATTGCATATCCAAGCATGAACCAAAGCTTAAAGGTCATTCACGCAACAAAATATGCATATCAAACTTGCGCAAATACGGAAAACACTAAAGCAACCAACATTCATAACATCGGACGCCCCATTGCCTTTATTACACTAGTTCCAAATGCAAAATTTACCTTCAATCAAAGTCTTCCACCAATCCCTTGCAAGTGCTGCCTTCAAAGCTCAAATTGACTGCATTGACGAACGAAGAGAGCATAAGCATACAAGCTTAGTGAGGATTGCTCAAACCAAAAACTTCATCAATGCACAAAACTATTTTTTACTCTTTTCAAAACCATCATGCTTCCTTTGACAAAACATGCACTTTATTCTTAAAACCACTGTAATAAACATCATGCAACATGATACATATAAACCCATCAATTAAACCATTGCTACTCATAATAAAAGCCTTCCAAGCATAATCACCTTTATGCTAAGCTTAAACCAAAACATGCATCTTTCAAATTATACATTAACAACATTTCCACAATGTTTCACTTCATTACATTGGCTCACAAGTGATAGTAACATTCTCAAAAACATATCGGATACACGGATTACCAAGGGTTGTCCCAAACCCTTCATGCACCCTACCGGTATCTCAAGGCTCACATACGGAAGCGACCCTCCACCGTTGTTACACATGTGGTGGAGTATTCGGTACAATCACAACTCCTCAACACCACTCATCGGTAGTCGTATAACCCACTAACGAGAGACGGGACACACACAAGGCTCGTACCCAGTAGCTACCCTCAACCATTGCAACCTTAAGCAAACCTCAATCGTTAGGGTACTTGGATAGAGTTTTCGGTATAATCACAACCCCTCAACATCCAAGGTGACTTGTTTATAGTGCACTCAATCCTATAGTCGGCTAACTATATCTGATTTCATTTATAAAACACTATATTCACGTCACTTGCCAATATAATCCACATTTCATGCATATCTCGCTGTTTTTACAAACCATTCATGATAAAGCCATAAATCAAGTATTAAACCATGCTTCAAACCTCATGCATCAACACATGCATACAAGGATCACTTACCTAGTGCATCCTTAAACCACATGGCATCATCAATGTAACCCTCTTAACCCGGCCTAGACGGTTGACCCGAATTAAGAAAGTCACACGGGGAAAACCAAAGTCAACCCGAAAGTCAACCTTGATTAACGACCCTTTTTTTTCTTTTTAAACTTGTCTAGATGCATATTAATCCTTAGATATGACCATACAATAGCATACTCAAAGATCATAAACATCAGAGATCAAACAGGGACCCAATTGAACAAATTACAACTTTAGGGACCAAATTGTAATTTCTGATATATATGAGGACTTAACCCAAATTAAAGTTACCAACTTGAAATTAATCAGGTTTCATGCTTCTCTGTGAAATTTCAGCTCAAAAGGACTTCCCAAACTCATACAATTGCACAAACAAGATTCAGGACCAAAACGCAAACAATTCAAAACATTTAACTGCCAATGTCAGCCCCTAACGGTCACCCGTTCCGAAACAGGCAGAGCCCGTTTCGAAACGCGGGGCCGTTCCGCAACGCGTACCGCAACACGGGCTGGCAGTAGCCAAACCGTTTCGGAACGGTCCCTCCCGTTTCGGACGCCTGGGCTTGTTTAAGGCACCCGTTCCGAAACGGTAGGTGCTGTTCCGAAACACCCTGCACAGATTACACCAAAATGCATACTTTAACATGCAATTAAACATCCAATCATGCTCCAAATGCCACCAAACTTTACCAACATGCAATTCAACATATAAGAGACATACTTGCATCAACAATTCATCAAAACATCCACATATATGGAAAGCCCCAAATCTATAGGCATGCTTCCTACACAAGCAACCATTCAAGCATAAACTTTCAATTCAAGCTTATAATGGCCAACCACAAAAACCAGCAACCTCAACAACATTCAAATTACCTAGGGAGTTCAAAACATCTCCCAAAACATACACATAGGTCCCCCATTGCCAAATTACCAAAAGCTAAATGTACTTAAGAAAACCTTCCATACTTTGAGCTTTACTTCCACTTGAATGCTTGCCTTCCTTGCTGCCCTCAAAGTACTTTAATGTTCTGCATTATTGATTTGAGAAAACAAAGAGAGCGTAAGCAAAAGCTTAGTGAGGAATGCTCAATAAAACCATTCAATAATGCATTTATAAACACTTTATAAATCATGCTTCAAATCATCATTTACACATGCTCAAAAGCAATCTTTAAACAAGCATCTCATGCTTCATATCATTACATGTCATATTGGCCACAAGTGATACATTTCATTTCTTTAAAAACAAGTTCATCAACTTTCACCCCAAGGACTTTTAAACACCTTGGCCCCAAGGACTTTTAAACACCTTGGCAAGGACCACACAAGGACTTTTAAACACCTTTGTGTCCTTAACAAGTTCACCTCAAGGACTTTTAAACACCTTGACCCTAAGGACTTTTAAACACCTTGGCCATGGACTTTTAAACACCATGATAATAATCACCCCAAGGACTTTTAAACACCTTGGCCCCAAGGAATTTTAAACACCTTGGCCCATGGACTTTTAAACACCATGGAAAGGACCACACAAGGACTTTTAACCACCTTTGTGTCCGTAGCAAGAATCATCCAAGGACTTTTAACCACCTTGATGTTCTTAAGTAAACAAGGCTCACTCAAGGACTTTTAACCACCTTAGTGACCTTAACCTTTTCAAAACATCACTTGCCAATATACATCATTATCATCAATTTATCCACTGTTTTAAAGCATTAAACCAAGCCATATTCATCATGCATTCAAAAGCATCAAACCACATTTAATCAATGTTCAAAAACAAGGAACTCTTACCTTGAGCTTCCTTCAACATATGGCTTACAAAAACAGCATTAACCATGCTAAATCATGCTTTCAAAACAGAGTTTAAAACATGCAATAAACCACATTGCACAACAATCAAATCATGGCCACCACTAGAGAGTATTTCCGAAACTTACACTTGAGCTTAGCAAAGTGGTTTAGACTTAAACTAAGCTCCCAAGACATTGGTTTCAAAGCCGAAAACCCAATTTCACTCACCGATTCCACTTCGCCTCTTGCCGAAGCACCAAATCAAGCCTCCGGATCACCACCACTTGGATCCAAAGATGACTCCCCTGTTTTAACACATTAAAACAGTAGATTAATGCATCATCATGCATTAATAGCTTCAATGAAAGCACCTAAACTCGCTGCTCTCATCCACACTCCATTTTCGGCCACCAAACACAACCGAAAATGCATCCAAACCACTTCTCAACAAAGCCCAGCCATAAACCATCAAAACCTAACATCCTTTAACACCGTTTAACATCTAAAAAGAACTTAACAACATCCTTATACCTCCAGCAACAACAGATCCACAAGATCACTCCAAAAACAACCAAGAATCATAAGCTAAACTTAGGAAATTCAACCTATCCGGGATTGCATTAATCAAAACCCAATTCCTTATCAAATTAACATTCATTAATCATCATTTTAACACCTTAAAACACTGCTTAAACAGATCCAACGAAATTTCATCAAAAACACACCAAATCTTGCATTTTAAGCCAAGATCCATTAAACAATCTTAAAAGCCATTTATAAAACATCAATTAAGGATTGAGAACTTGGGAATTTCAGTAAAGAACTGAGAGTTTAGAGGAGAAGGACGTTCTTACCTCCAAACTTGAGTTTCTCCTCTTTTAGAGCCAAAAAGCTTGAAGAATCAACTTGCAAATTGAGAGGTTTTGTAGATATGATGATTAGAAATCAAAAGAGAGTTGAAAGGAGAGATTTAGGTAACAAAATCAGAAGAAACTCTCTGGAGAGGAAGTGTTTGGGTTGAGAGAAAATGAGAGAAAAGAAAATGAGAAGTTAGTTACAAAATAGCCAAAATGACTTTCCCTCCTCTTTTCTTATGTTTAAAAATCAGAATAAAACCTTAACATATCTTAGAAAAATCTGGAGAAACTACTTTTGGAATAATAGCTCCTTAAAGATTCAAAGTTTCAATCCTTTATAAAACAGTCACGCAACTTTCAAAAATTACATTTTGGTCACTAGCCAAAATGTCACCCTTCCAAACCTCATTTTCCAAAATTGATTTCACAGTTCACTTATATATATTAAAAGATGATTTTGGAACATTTTTCCATATTTTTAATGCAACCCGAACTAGGCTTTCCTAATGTCACCCTTATAGATTCGAACAGCACTTTGACCGAACCGGTCAACGCCCAAAACTTCTAAGCCCAAAACCGGGGCGTTACAATCAACCACATTTCATATACTCAAAACATGCCTTAAAATAGTAGGTTAACACAATTAAAACAAGTGCATTCAAAATCTCACAATAGCACAATCCGAGAGAGTGATTCACTTTACTTACTTCCGAACTTAGTAAAGTGTTCAAGCTCTTACTAAGTTCCCCGGGCCTTTTCTAAAATGTTTCTACGTTGGAAAACCAAGTTCCACTCACTGACTTGCGAAACCACGCTTGCCGACGCAACTATCGATCGTCTGAAGCCTCCAAAATTATTCTGTTTGATTTTGGACTATTATCCCCTTAAATCCTTGCTTCTCCTCTAATTTGGCAAGATTTGCTTGAAAGAAACTTGGAGAAAATGAAAGAAATCAACAAGGAAAAGATGGAAATCAAAAGAGGATTTGAGAGTGAAGAAATTCTAGAAAATTGAGAGAAAATGGAGAGTGTTTGGCTGAAGTGAAAGAAAGAAATGAAAAGCTCGTCAAAATTTATGTTAACCGATTAACTAACTCTCATTTAATTAAAGGGTAATCTTCACCAGTGGTCCCTTTTGTTTAGGGTGTGTTCTATTTTTGTCACCAGAATTCAAAAAAGATTATCCTGGTCACCTACATTTAGAATCGTTTCTATTTTGGTCCCTTGGTCGTTAGTCTCTGTTACTTAAAAAATAGTTTCTATTTTAACTCCCAAACTTTCAAAATTTTATTTTTCATCATCTTCCCCAAAAATTAAAAAACTAAAACCCCAGAAAATTAAATCAATGGATATAACCCAAAACTACAACCCATTCCCCCAAGATTAAAAGCGTCAGCTTCCATTGCAAATGGCTATAACCCAATAGTGGAAAACTTATCTTCAATGTCCTAACAAATTAGGGAGGTTCTTGGCATTGTCAAAAGAATCAAAAAGGTAAAAAAATGATTTCAATCCCTTGAATACATGTTTCAATAACAGCAAGAGTCCGGAACATTGTCAGTTAATGCAAGATCGACTCGACATGTTTTCATAAATATGTTTCGGAAGTACGCATGCAACAAATGTTTAAAGTATGTTTTTCTTGCCTTTAACCTCGGTCTCAGCGTTTCCTTCATTCCGGGAATTGACTGCAACATGCTTCTTTCGCCTTGGACCAGAAATGCTGGCGCAGTCGACTAGTGGACCGACCTAAGTTTGCATCGGTTCTTTCAAATAAGTGAATGTAGTGCTGAAGGGAATGCCAGGAGGAAGAATTGAAGGATCAATGTTGTGTGATGCTCTTAAAGGGAAGCCAAGCACTCCATCTTGGTTTGGTGGGGGAAACTTTTCGATTTTGCTCTTTGCATTCGCATGAGTTATTAATCGTCTTCTCTACTTCACATAGAAAACCATAAATTAGTTTAAAGTATCGAAAAATTTCAAATGTGTCCTCAATGTCTGTCTATCGTGTAAGTGTCAAATGCGAGTATGTTCTATATTTGGAACGATACATCCAACTACGAAAGATAAGATATAAATTTATACCACTGGTTTTCATATGAGTAATTTGTGTATCTAACTTCTTATTTACCCATACAACAACTGAAACAAACAAGCTTAGGTTTTGAAATTCTAAGTTCAATTACTTAGGGAAAGAAAGGAACTAAAAAATAAAAAATAAATTATTGCACTCACGTCGAGATTAGACTGAAGCTCGGTATTGGCTTCTGGAGTAGGAAATGCCCTTGCACGATCACGTGTTGGGTTATAGCCATTTGCAATGGAAGCTGACGCTTTTAATCTTGGGGGAATGTGCTGTAGTGTTGGGTTTTAGCCATAAATTTAATTTTTGGTGGGGTTTTAGTTTTATAATTTTGGGGGAAGATGGTGAAAAATAAAATTTTGAAAGCTTTGGGGTTAAATTAAAAAACTAATTTTTTGAAGTAACGGATACTAACAGCCAAGGGACCAAAATAGAAACGATTCTAAACGTAAGTGACCAGAATAATTTTTTTTGAATTCTGGTGACCAAAACAGAACGCACCCTAAACGAAAGGGACCACTGGTGAAAATTACCCTTAATTAAACTAATTAAAAGCCTTTTTAATTTTTAATAAACATTTAAAACACGTTCCAAATTAGGGAAAAGGCATAATTGCAAAGTAGCTCCCTAATGATTCTAATATTGTGACTCTTCTTGAAAATCAAATTTTCCCAACTTTTAAATCTTTACATTTTGGTCACTTCCCAATATGTACACTTTCGAAAACCCACTTTGCAAAATTGATTTAACCAACCTCTTAAATATAATTTTAGAGGATTTTAGAGAAAAAAATCATATTTTTACCATCCCGAACCTTTATTTCCCTAAACCATCTTTAAACGATTTGAATAACTGATACCGGTTCCACCGGCCCAACCCGACTTACAAAACACCTAGGCCCAAAACCGGGGCGTTACAACTCTACCCCACTTAGGAAATTCCGTCCTCAAAATTTTTCCCGAAGGAGAAAGGTGCGAGACTGACTCAACGTGTCCACCTTACCTTCCCACGCAACCTCCTCAACTCCTCAATGTCACCACAATACCATCACAAGTTCAACCGTCTACCACGAAGAACTTCATTGGAGGCATCAAGAACACCACTCGAGTCCTCACTATAGGAAAAATCTGGATTCAACTTTATCTCCACATTTGACGTAACACGAGATGAAGACAATCTATACCTTTGTATCATAGAAACATAAAACACATTATGGATCTTTTCCAACTCGGGAGGCAACCTCAATCGATAAGCCACAGGAACAATCCGCTTCACAACCTCATAAGGTCCAATAAACCTCAAACTAAATTTTCTCTTATGTCTAAACCTCATCACCTTCTTCCAAGGTGGTAGCTTAAGAAACACGCGATCTCCAATCGCAAATTCAATCTCTTTACGCTTTAAATCCGCATAAGACTTCTGACGATCTGATGCAACCTTCAACCGCTCACATATGAGCTTTACTTTATCAGTTGTTCCCTTGAGCATATCCGGCAAGGAAAGAAACTTTTATCCTGTCTCAGCCCAACAAAGAGGCGTTCTACACTTCCTCCCATATAAGGCCTCATACGATGCCATCTGTATACTTACCTGAAAACTGTCATTATAGACAAACTCAACCAAAGCATATGCTTTTCCCAAGAATCTTGGAAATCAAACACACAGCATCGCAACATGTCCTCCGGCACTTGGACAACCCGCTCCGACTGTCCATCCGTTTAAGGATGATATGAAGTGTTGAAATTCAACCACGTACCCAACGCTTGATGTAAACATTCACTAAACCTCGTTGTAAACCTCGAATATCTATCCGACACTATGGAATTGGGCACATCGTGCAAATGCACAATCTCGGCAATATATAACTCTGCCAGCTTATCCAACATATATGTAGTATACACATCCAAGAAATGTGCACACTTCATAAGACGATCCACAATCACCCACACAGAGTTCTTCTTAGACGGTGACAAAGGCAGACCGGACACAAAATCCATCATAATCCTTTCCCGCTTCCACTCTGGTATCCTCAAAGGTTGTAACAAATCAGAAGGAAACCGATGTTTAGCCTTGAGACGCTGGCAAACCATACAATCACTTACAAAATCAGCTACATCCTTTTTCAACCCCACCCAAAAGTACTCATCCTTTAAGCTACGGTACATCTTAGTACTACCAGGGTGCATAGCAAAAGGACTGTTATGAGCCTCAATCAAAATAGTAAGCCTCAACTCAACATCTTCCGGCACCACTATTCGACTTTAGAAACATAGAACTCCATCAACAATAAAACAGAAGTTCGTTGCCTTACCATCAGCTATGTCCTGAACATGAGGCAGCAACGAATCACCCAACAACTACTTCTCCTTAATCAACTGAATCAAGGAAGGTTTCACTTGCAACTCGGCTATCAAGCCACCATCACGCGATATACTCAAACGAGCAAACATCATTCTCACCTCAACAACTACCTTTGTAACCCCCTTAACCTGGCCTAGACGGTTGACCCGAATTAAGAAAGTCACACGGGGAAAACCAAAGTCAACCCGAAAGTCAACCTTGATTAACGACCCTTTTTTTCCTTTTTAACCTTGTCTAGATGCACTTTAGACCTAATTGTGATCACACAAACATCATACCAAAAGATCACAAACATCAGAGATCAAACAGGGACTCAATTGAACAAATTACAACTTTAGGGACCAAAATGTAAATTCTGATAAATATGAGGACTTAATCCAAATTAAAGTTACCAACTTGAAATTAATCAGGTTTCATGCTTCTCCGTAAAATTTCAGCTCAAAAGGACTTCCCAAACTCATACAATTGCACAAACAAGTTTCAGGACCAAAACGCAAACATTCCAAAACATATAACTGCCAATGTCAGCCCCCAACGGTCACCCGTTCCGAAACATGCATAGCCCGTTTCGAAACTCGGGGCCGTTCCGCAACGCGTACCGAAACGGGGGTCTGGCAGTAGCCTTTCCGTTTCAGAACGGCCCCTCCCGTTTCGGACGCCTGGGCACAATTAAGGCACCCGTTCCGAAACGGTAGGTGCTGTTCCGAAACACCCTGCACAAATTGCCTCAAAAAGCATTATTAAACATACAATTAAACATCCAATCATGCACCAAACGCCACCAAACTTTACCAGCATGCAATTAAACATAGAAGGGACATATAAGCATCTTCAATTCAACAAAATAACATCATAAGCAAAAAGCCCCAAATCTATAGGCATGCTTCCTACACAAGTAAGCCATTCAAGCATAAACTTCCAAAACAAGCATGTAAAGATCCAACACCAAAACCAACCTTCTCAACATCAAACAACATACTTAGGGAGTACTAAACATCTCCCAAAACATATACATTGGTCCCCCATTGCCAAATTACCAAAAGCTAAAATGTACTTAGAAAACCTTCCATACTTAGAGCTTTGTTTCCACTTGGATGCTTGCCCTCCTTGCTGCCCTCAAGTACTCTAATGTTCTGCATTATTGAATTAAGAAAATGGAAGAGAGCGTAAGCAAAAGCTTAGTGAGGAATGCTCGTAAAACCATTCAATAATGCATTAACAAAACATTTATAAATCATGCTTCAAAACATCAATTGTACATGCTTAAAAGCTTACTTAAAACAAGCATCTCATGCTTCATGTCATAACATGTCATATTGGCCACAAGTGATACAATTCATTTCTTTGAAAACAAGTTCGTCAACTTTCACCCCAAGGACTTTTAAACACCTTGGACCCCAAGGACTTTTAAACACCTTGGCCATGGACTTTTAAACACCATGATATAAATTACCTCAAGGACTTTTAAACACCTTGACCCCAAGGACTTTTAAACACCTTGGCCATGGACTTTTAAACACCATGAATTAAATCACCTCAAGGACTTTTAAACACCTTGACCCCAAGGACTTTTAAACACCATAGAAAGGACCACACAAGGACTTTTAAACACCTTTGTGTCCGTAACAAGAATCATCCAAGCACTTTTAACCACCTTGATGTTCTTAAGTAACAAGGCTCACTCAAGGACTTTCAACCACCTTAGTGACCTCAACCTTTTTAAAACATCACTTGCCAATATTCATCATTATCATCAAATTATCCACTGTTCTAAAGCATTAAACCAAGCCATATTCATCATGCATTTAAAAGCATCAAACCACATTTGATCAATGTTCAAAAACAAGGAACTCTTACCTTGAGCTTCCTTCAACATATGGCTTACAAAAACAGCATTAACCATGCTAAATCATGCTTTCAAAACAGAATTTAAAACATGCAATAAACCACATTGCACAACAATCAAATCATAGCCACCACTAGAGAGTATTTCCGAAAACTTACACTTGAGCTTAGCAAAGTTGTTTAGACTTAAACTAAGCTCCCAAGACATTGGTTTCAAAGCCGAAAACCCAATTTCACTCACCGATTCCTCTTCGCCTCAAGCCAAAGCACCAATTCAAGCTTCCGGATCAACAACTCTTGGATCCAAAGATGCCTCCCCTGATTAAACACATTAAAGCAGAGATTTAATGCATCATCATGCATCAAAAGCTTCAATGAAAGCACTCAAACTCGCTGCTCTCATTCACACTCCAATTTCAGCCACCAAACACAACCGAAATTGCATCAAAACCACTTCTCAACAAAGCCCAGCCATAAACCAGCAAAACCTAACATCCATTAACACCATTTAACATCTAAAAACAACCTATAAACATCCTTATACCTCCAGCAACATCAGATCCACAAGATCACCACAAAAACATCCAAGAATCACAAGCTAAACTTAGGAAACACAACCTATCCGGGATTGCATTAATCAAAACTCATTTCCTTATCAATTTAGAGTTCATTTAACATCAAAAACACACCTCAAATCACAGATTAATCATATCTAACGAAAATCATCAAAAATCACCAAATCTTGCATTATAAGCCAAGATCCATTTCACCACTTAAAATCCTTTAATAAAACTTCAATTAAGAGTTGAGAACTTGGGAATTTCAGTAAAGAACTGATAGTTTAGAGGAGAAGGACGTTCTTACCTCCAAACTTGTGTTTCTCCACTTTTTGGAATCAAAAACCTTGTTGAATCAACTAGCAAATGATGAGGTTTTGAAGATATGTTGATTAGGAATCAAAAGAATGTTGAAAGGAGGATTTTAGGTGAGAAAATCAGAAACAACTCTCTGGAAAACAAGTGTTTGGATTGAGAGAAAATGAGAGAAAGAAAATAGAAAAGTTAGTTAAGAAAATAGCCAAATGGCCTTTCCCTCCACTTTTGATATGTTTTAAAATCAGAATAAATCTCAAAATATCTTAGAAAAATCTGGAGAAACTACTTTTGGAATAATAGCTCCCTAAAGATTCAAAGTTTCAACTCTTTATAAAACAGTCACAAAACTTTCAAAAATTACATTTTGGTCACTAGCCAAAATGTCACTCTTCCAAAACCCATTTTTCAAAATTGATTTCACAGTTCACTTAATTATATTAAAAGATGATTTTAGAACATTTTTCCATATTTTTAATGCAACCCGAACTAGGCTTTCCTAATTTCACCTCTTTAGATTCGAACAGCACTTTGACCAAACCGGTCAACGCCCAAAACTTCTAAGCCCAAAACCGGGGCGTTACAACTCTCCCCCCTTAAGAAATTTCGTCCTCGAAATTTACCTGAAGGAAAGAGATAAGGAAACTGCTTCAGCATGTCTTCCTTCCGCTCCCACGTGGCTTCCTCAACACCGCGATGCTTCCACAGCACCTTCACCAACTCAATGGTCTTGCCACGAAGAACCTTGCTATCCGAATCCAGAACCTTCACCGGTTCCTCATCATAGGTCAAATCCGGATTCAGTTCCACTTCCTCCACAGGCATCACATGCGAAGGATCAGATCTATACTTCCGGAGCATAGAAACATGAAACACATCATGGATCTTCTCCAACTCCTGAGGTAACCTCAACCGATACGCAACAGGACCCACACACTCAACCACCTCATATGGTCCAATGTACCTAGGGCTCAACTTACCCTTTCGGCCAAACCGCATCACCTTCTTCCAAGGCGAAACCTTCAAGAACACACGGTCACCCATCGCATACTCTATCTCCTTACGCTTCAAATCCGCGTAAGACTTCTGCCGATCAGAAGCAGCCTTCAACCGCTCACAAATGAGCTTTACCTTCTCTGTGGTCCCTTTCAACAAAGCCGGCATCGAAACCAACTTTTGACCAGTTTCAGCCCAACAAAGAGGAGTCCTACACTTCCTCCCGTACAAAGCCTCATAAGGTGCCATTTGTATACTTGCCTGATAACTGTTGTTATAAGCAAACTCAACCAAAGGCAGATGCTTCTCCCAAGAACCTTGGAACTCAATCACGCAGCACCTCAACATATCCTCCAAAATCTGGATAACTCGCTCAGACTGACCATCCGACTGAGGATGATACGATGTACTGAAATGCAACCTTGTACCCAGAGCTTGATGTAAACACTGCCAGAAACGCGATGTGAACCTCGGATCCCTATCTGACACAATCGACTTAGGTACACCATGCAGCCGCACAATCTCAGCAATGTACAGCTCTGCCAGCTTATCCAAAGAAAACGTAGTATGCACAGGCAAGAAATGCGCACACTTCGTCAGGCGATCCACAATCACCCAGACCGAATTCTTCTTCGATGGAGACAAAGGTAAACCAGATACAAAATCCATGGTAACCCTCTCCCACTTCCATTCAGGGATTTTCAACGGTTGCAACAACCCTGAAGGAACCTGATGTTCAGCCTTAACTCGCTGACACACCAAACACTTGCTCACAAACTCCGCAACATCCTTCTTCAAACCCACCCAATAGTACTCATCACGAAGATCACGATACATCTTAGTACTACCAGGGTGCATAGCAAAAGGACTACTATGACCTTCAGTCAGAATAGCACGCCTCAACTCAGCATCATTGGGCACTACTATTCGACTCCCAAAACACAGCACACCATCATCATTGAAACAGAAATCCGAAGGTCTACCCTCCGCGATATCCTGAACATGAGACACCAAGGAATCATCCAACAACTGCTTATCCTTGATCAACTGAACCATAGACGGCTTCACTTGTAACTCAGCCACAAGACCACCATCTCGCGATATGCTCAAGCTAGCAAACATGGCTCTCAGCTCAACAGCTACCTTCCTACTAAAGGCATCCGCAACAACATTAGCCTTCCCAGGATGGTACTCAATCGTCAGATCATAATCCTTGAGCAACTCCAACCAACGCCGCTGCCTAAGATTCAACTCCTTCTGAGACATCAGATACCTCAAACTCTTGTGATCTGTGTACACAGTACACTTCTCACCATACAGATAATGTCTCCAGATCTTCAGAGCAAAAACCACTGCAGCCAGCTCAATATCATGCGTAGGGTAATTGCGCTCATGCACTTTCAACTGCCGCGATGCATAAGCCACCACCTTACCCTCCTGCATCAGCACACACCCCAAACCTACATAGGATGCATCACTGTAAACCACAAACTCTTTCCCTGATGCAGGCTGAATCAAGATAGGAGCTTGTGTCAAAGCCGCCTTAAGCTTCTCAAAAGCCTGCTGTCTCGCTTCCGTCCACTCATACTTAACATCCTTTTGCAACAGCTTCGTCAAAGGAGCAGCAATCTTGGAAAAACCATCTACAAACCTTCGGTAGTATCCCGCCAAACCAAGGAAACTACGGACCTCATGAACAGACTTAGGAATTTTCCAATTCATCACTGCCTCAATCTTCTGAGGATCAACACGAATCCCCTCAGCTGAGACCACATGCCCAAGAAACACCACCTCCCTTAACCAGAACTCACACTTACTCAGCTTAGCATAAAGCTGATTCTCCAACAAAGCTTGCAAAACAATCCTCAAATGCTCTTCATGCTCCTCCTCAGTACGCGAGTACACGAGGATATCATCAATGAACACCACAACAAACTTGTCCAGGTATTCATGAAACACACGATTCATCATGTCCATGAAAGCAGCAGGAGCATTTGTCAACCCAAACGGCATCACAAGGAACTCATAATGCCCATACCTTGTCCTGAAAGCTGTCTTAGGCACATCCAAATCCTTCACCTTCAACTGATAATACCCTGACCTCAAGTCAATCTTAGAGAACACAGCAGCTCCCCAAAATTGATCAAAAAGATTATCAATCCTCGGCAAAGGATACCGATTCTTGATAGTCAACTTGTTCAGCTGACGGTAATCAATGCACATTCTCATAGTGCCATCCTTCTTCTTCACAAACAAGACCAGTGCTCCCCAAGGTGACACACTCGGCCGGATGAACCCACGATCAAGCAACTCTTGCAACTGCGTCTTCAGCTCCTTCAGCTCCTTAGGTGCCATTCTATAGGGAGTAATGGACACAGGAGTTGTATTCTCATACAGCTCAATTCCAAACTCCACCTCGCGGTTAGGAGGTAAACCAGGCAACTCCTCAGGAAAAACACCAGGAAACTCCTTCACAACTCTGATATCTTGCACCCTCAACTCTTTAGAGCTAGGATTCATCACAAAAGCTAGATAGGCTTCGCAACCTTGCCTCAGCATCCTGCTCGCCTCCAAGGTAGACACCACATTGGCAAGAAACTTCACATTCTCGCCCACCACAACAACCTCATAATCATCCGCAAGCTTAAGCGAAACCCGCTTGTTCTCACAATCCACAACAGCACGATGCTCAGCAAGCCAATCCATACCAAGGATCACATCGAAACCATAGAAGGGCAACTCCATAAGATCAACATGGAAAACATGCTCTTGAACAACCAAGGGACACCTTCTATAAAGCTTCCTAGTCACAACAGTCTCACCAAAAGAACTAGTGACTCGAACACCATCATCCAAAGACTCAACAGGCAAACCAAGCAATTCATCATGCTCACGCAAAATGTATGAATGCGTAGATCCAGAATCAATCAATGAAAGCAATGACAAGGACTGCAAAGTAAAGGTACCTGCAATCACATCCGCATCATTTCTGCCCTCTCGCTGAGCATACACCCTCGCTTGGCCTCCACCCTCAGGCTGAATAGCCACAACATGGGCCACTCCACGACCACCTTCCTCTCTCCTCTGGAAATTACCACGGCCGCGCCCACGACCTCTCTGCGGTGCAGCAACAACAGGAGCACGCACCTGATCACCAGCCAACCTAGGACAATCACGCCTCAAATGGTCTGCGGATCCACAATTCCAGCACCCATTACCAGCTGCCGCAACAGGAGCTTGCACCTCTCTCACAGCACGGGGACAGTCACGTTTCATGTGACCACGTGAACCACAGATCCAACAAGCACTCGGATCAGCTCTAGCATTACCTCCTCTAGCAGGTGCACCACCACCTCTCTTAGCTGAAGACTGATACTTCTGATCACGTCCCCTCTTGTTCTGTCCACCTCCAGAACTATACTCAGCAGCTCGCTTGCCAGCACCCTTAGCAGATAAACTCAAGTTCATCTCAACGTCCTTGGCTCGGCCCACCAACACGTCAAAATCATCATACTCGGGGGCCAGCAAATACATTTTCACATCCGTCTCTAAACCATAACAGAACCTCTCGCACCTTGCCCGCTCATCAGGTACCAGCTCCGGTGCATACTGACTGAGTCGCACAAACTGCACCTCATACTCAGCCACACTCATGCTCCCTTGGGTAAGAGACATGAATTCACGCTTCTTCTCATCTAGATATCTTACACCCAGATATCTCCTTTTGAACACACTCTGAAAGAATGTCCAAGTCACATCAGCTTCTGCCATCCCAGCAATAGTGGTTGTCCACCACGTATACGCATCCTTCTGCAGCAAGGACACAACACAACCCAGCTTCTGCACATCAGTGCAACTCATCTGGCCCAAGATTCGCTTGGTACTCTCTAGCCAAGCTTCAGAACTCTCAGCAGACATACCCCTGAACTCAGTCCCACCAAGACTGCGCAGACGCTCCAAAGGTAGTCTGACACCAGCATCTTCCTGATGCCCCGCTCCACGAGCCCCAGCTACTGCTGCTTGAAAAGCACCAGCAATAGCTTGCACTAACATCGTCATATCAGGCATAGCTTGCCCCTGACCAGCCCCAGGTCCAGCAGCTCCAGCGCCAGCTGCAGCTCCAGCTTCCTCAGCCCCAGCACCACCACCACCAGGTGGAGGAGGAGGTAACACCGCACAACCCGTGTTTTCCTCATTCTCGTTCTCATTAGGAGCCGTAGCTCGCACATTACCTCGTAACTCTGTACGTGGTGCCATACTTTTACCATGCAATCACAACACAAATAAAACAAAGTCAGGCCCAGCAAGGTAAGCAATCCAAGTATTCAAGCTCAATTTCATTTCAAAACAACATCTTTCCTTTAGCTTTGATTTGGCAATGGGTACCCACTACATGCTACATCACAGCACATACTTCAATTGCATCAAAATCACAAGCCATTAAACATGCTTTAACTCAACAAGCATACAAGGCATACATACTTCAATCATGCATACATACATTCCCAATTACTCGAGAACTCAGCTCTGATACCACCAAACGTAACCCCCTTAACCCAGCCTAGACGGTTGACCCGAATTAAGAAAGTCACACGGGGAAAACCAAAGTAAACCCGAAAGTCAACCTTGATTAACGACCCTTTTTTTCTTTTTAACCTTGTCTAGATGCACTTTAGACCTAATTGTGATCACACAAACATCATACCAAAAGATCACAAACATCAGAGATCAAACAGGGACTCAATTGAACAAATTACAACTTTAGGGACCAAAATGTAAATTCTGATAAATATGAGGACTTAATCCAAATTAAAGTTACCAACTTGAAATTAATCAGGTTTCATGCTTCTCCATAAAATTTCAGCTCAAAAGGACTTCCCAAACTCATACAATTGCACAAACAAGTTTCAGGACCAAAACGCAAACATTCCAAAACATATAACTGCCAATGTCAGCCCCCAACGGTCACCCGTTCCGAAACAGGCATAGCCCGTTTCGAAACTCGGGGCCGTTCCGCAACGCGTACCGAAACGGGGGTCTGGCAGTAGCCTTTCTGTTGAGTGGATCACACGAATGATAATAACCAAGAGGGGGGGTGAATTGGAATTTTAACGATGTTGTAACGGAAATTGCAACTTAAAATATTGACACGGAATTTAGAGTGGTTCAAGTTCACCAACCGAACTCTACATCCACTACCTTAGTCTCACCAAGGATTTCCAACAATTTCCACTAAATTGTTCGTCCCCTTTTTCCAGGACAAGGAGGCAACCTTTACAATTTCGGTTAATTTTTCTACCAAAAAATTAACCCAATTCTCACACAAAAGAACAAAGAAATTTGGTGGCTAATAAGGTATCTCTCAATACAAATGATAGCCCAATATCAAGCACTCAACCCAATTGAATAAAATAGAAATGAAGGATACAATTGGGGTTTCTAGACAAAGTAGGATTTTTGCACAAATACTTGGATTTGATGTTTTGATATCTTCTTGAGGTTCAATAATGTGTTGCTGGAGCTTCTTGGGGTCTTTTTATAGCCTTTTGATGATTTCCAACCGTTGTGAGTGTTGACTTTAAGATTATAGCCGTTGGAAAGCTTTTTCTCCACTTTCTTGCACTTTTCCAGCTATGCGTATCGATACTCTATAGAGGGGTATCGATACCTGTCTCACAAGAAAATAGCCGTTGTGTACAAATAATAAAGGGGTATCGATACGCGTTCTTGGCGTATCGGTACTGGGTATCGAAACAGCACAGGCTGTATCGATACCTTTTTCTTGACATAGCTCACTGTCAAAAGTAGTATCAATACTAGAGTTAGGGGTATCGATACTGGTTTAGTGACCGTTTAAAAATCTCAACGGTTATATTTTTAAACCGACTTTGAAATTAATAATTATAAAATGGTATCGATACTGGTTTATCCGTATCGATACTTATTTCATAGCGTATCGATACTGGGGTTTGCCGTTTCGATACATGTTCCGGCAGTGGCAAACTTTGCTAAAAAGGTATCGATACTCCATGATGGGTATCGATACTGGTTGACGTTTTTCAATATTTTTGCCTTGGAACACTTAGAAAATATTTGAGTTTGAGTTCTAATAAATCAGTTTAAAGTCTTTGGAGTTTCAAAAACTTATTAAGGGATTTGTACAAACAATTTTAAGTTCTTCAATTTGATCCTTAAAGATCTAGTTATATCAAAATCAAACATAGGTTTTACAATCTCCCCCTTTTTGATATAACAAAACCAAAACTTAAAATTTTTGACAACTTTTGAAAATTAACTCCCCCTTAATATAAGCTTGATATTTCAATTTAGTTAAGACCAAAGAAATTTCTCAAAATCAAAATTCTTAACTCCCCCTTGATGTAAGTTTGATAAAACCAAAAAAAAAATTTGAAGTTTGTTTGTGAGCTATTTCTTCTCCCCCTTTTTGTTAGATCAAAAAAAAATTGTGAGAGCATAATGTGCATCAAATATCAAGAGTATAAAGATAAGCAACATAATCTTATTATATCATAAAACGAGAAATCCAAAACATAAGCAAACCTAAATCCTAAATAATCAAAGCATAGGTAATAATCTTAATAATAAACTTAATCCTAAGAACATAAAACATAGGTGCAAAAAAAAAAAAAAAAATCCTAAATGATATGATATGATATGCAAGGATAGAAGTCTAGGCATTATCTTCATCGTCTTCATCATCGTCATCTTCATCTCCCAAAGGGTCATTGTTCCTCATGCTATTACGCCATTCATCGTGGAAAGCGGCAATGGAAATATTCGAGGAATTTTGCTTGCTTTCGAGGGATGTAAGGCGATTCTCCATACCCGTCATCCTCGTATCAAATGTAGTTTCTATAGAGGTAAGACGAGTATTCAACCCGGTGAATTGTTCATTTAGATATGTCATGAGATTATCCATATTGGGTTGTGGGACTTGAGGAGCTTGAGGAGCTTGTTGTTCTAAGGCGGCGGCGGCCTCGGGTGGAAGCTCGGTAAGACGTAGCCAATTTCCATTAAAATAATGAAATTTGCTTCGAGCAAGAGAATGTTCGTCGATAGGATCGGTAAGAGTAGAAGCAAGATCAAACGAACAATCAATATCCTTTTGAACAAAGTAATAGCTTAAGGCCGTACCATAGATAAAGGATGTGATGAGAGGAGTTTCACGTTGTTGAACATGATAAGCAATCTCATTGAACATGATGCGAGCAAGATTTGGGCGTTTTCGTTGACGGAAACTTCGAATCCAAAAATCATCCAATAGACGGATGGTGGAATATTTGCCTCCGGAGGGACGAAGCCACCATGATACCATCAAATGTAAGATTCGATCATGAGCATTGAGAACGGTTACGGAACCGCTAAGAACATGCCCTAAGGCATTCTCATTATCTTCACCTTCATCCTCCAATTTAAAAACCTCACAAATAGACTTAACATCAAGAACTATTTGCTTCCCCATAAGATAAGATCGAATGGCAACGACTTCTCCATTACGATAAATGCATTTAGCATTAGAAAAGAAAATCAAAACCAAAAGCCGATAATAAATACCCGGAATAGTGAGAAAATGCATGAAATTCCAAAGACGAAGAAGCGGAAGATATTCAAACTTGAAGCGCTCGGAGTCGAGGAAGGGGATGGATACGATCCTCTCCGCACGAATTTTGTAATTTTCAAATTGGCGGAAATAAGGAAGACCCTCGGAATTCTCAAAAGATTGGTTGTAGATAGTAGCATAATCCGGACGAGCAACCGATCCGGGAGTTGAAGAGTCTCCGGCAAGAAGAACTCTTTGACGTTTCCTTGAATGCTCTTTTGGTGCCATAGATGATAGAAACTTTGAAGAGAGAATTTTGAGAGAGAGCAAAAAGCTTTGATTCAAGGGTTTCTTTTGATTTTTGGTGAAGAATATGAAGGAGAAGAGACCTTTATATAGCCAAAAACGTTTAGGGTTAATAGGATATTAAAGAGTTTTAATTTTGGTAAAATTAGATCTCATTAAAAGCCTATTTAATGCCATCAGCGCGAAAGGGTATCGATACTCCTTAGTGGGTATCGATACGGGGATAGAATTGTCTTTCCACAAATTTGACCGTTAAAGGAGGTATCGATACTCATTAGATGGTATCGATACAGGGGTAGAATCGTCTTTTCTCAATTCTGACCGTTGGAAGAGGGTATCGATACGCATGAGGCGGTATCGATACGCGTGAAGCGATGAGAAATTCTGGGAAATTGAAATGAAGAACAAGTATCGATACCCATTGGGCAGTATCGATACCTTATGCCCAGAAATTTGCCTATTTGGTTAAAAATAACCAAAGACATGAACTTAACATCTCTTAAAAGTATGCAAATGATGAATGAACAGGTCTAAGCATATTTTAACAGAAACATACTCCCCCTAACTATATGCATGGAAGAAATTGGGAGACTAAACACATAAACATGGTAATTTCACAAAATCAAGCACATTTAATTCTAAAAAGAGGTCCTAAAGGTCAAGATAGGCTGGTTAGACCCAACTCTCTCCTAAGGGACCAAAAACGCTCTTTATCTAATGGTTTTGTAAAAATATCTGCTAATTGATTTAAGGTGTCTACATATTCTATAACCACATCTTTCTTAAAGACATGATCTCTAATGAAATGATGTCTTATTTCTATGTGTTTGGTTCTAGAATGTTGGATGGGATTTTTTGTTAAACATATTGCACTAGTATTATCACATTTTAGGTGTATGGTTTCTATGTTTACACCATAATCTAAGAGTTGTTGCTTCATCCAAAGGACTTGAGCACAACAACTCCCTAAGGATATGTACTCGGCTTCGGTGGTAGATAAGGCTACACTATTTTGTTTCTTAGAGAACCAAGATATGAGCATACTACCTAGGAATTGACAAGTTCCCGAAGTACTTTTCCTATCGATTTTGCAACCCCCATAATCCGCATCCGAGTAAGCATGTAGGTTGAAGGTAGAGACTCTAGGATACCAAAGGCCTAAACAAGGAGTGTCTCTAAGGTATCTAAAGATTCTCTTAACGGCTATAAGGTGAGACTCTCTAGGACTAGCTTGAAACCTAGCACACAAGCAAACACTAAACAGTATATCCGGTCTACTTGCGGTAAGGTAAAGCAAAGATCCAATCATAGAACGATAAAGCTTAGAGTCAACACACTTACCTCCTTCATCTTTGTCAAGCTTTGTAGATGAGCTCATAGGAGTGGCTTGAGGCTTTGTGTTCTCCAAGCCAAACTTGTTGAGCATATCCTTTATGTATTTTGCTTGATTTATGAAGGTGCCATCCTTCATTTGTTTTATTTGGAGTCCCAAAAAGAATGAGAGCTCCCCCATCATGCTCATCTCAAATTCACCTTGCATTAACTTAGCAAACTCTTGACAATAACATTCATTAGTAGATCCAAATATAATATCATCAACATAAATTTGAACTACTAAAATGTCATTTTTATACATTTTTATAAAGAGTGTAGTGTCCACCTTACCTTTTTCAAATCCTTTTTCAATCAAAAAATTTGAAAGCCTTTCATACCAAGCTCTCGGAGCTTGTTTTAAACCATAAAGTGCTTTTGTAAGTTTGAAAACATGATTTGGAAATTTTGAGTCTTCAAAACCCGGTGGTTGTTCTACATACACTTCTTCATTTATAAAACCATTTAAAAATGCGCTTTTAACGTCCATTTGAAAAAGCTTGAAATTATGATAACATGCATATGCAAGCAACATCCTAATGGCTTCCATTCTAGCTACGGGTGCATAGGTTTCATCAAAATCTATTCCCTCCTCTTGAGTGTAACCTTGTGCTACAAGTCTAGCTTTATTTCTCACAATGTTACCACTCTCATCTAGTTTGTTCCTAAATACCCATTTAGTTCCTATTGTAGATTGATTACTAGGCCTATCAACTAATGTCCAAACATTACTTCTCTCAAATTGATTTAACTCTTCTTGCATAGCCATAATCCAAAAATCATCTTTCAATGCTTCTTTGATGTTTTTAGGCTCTATGCATGAGATAAATGCAATATGATTCATTAATCTAAGAGAAGAACGAGTGGTTACCCCCTTGGATGGATCACCCAAGATTTCACCATCTTTGACATAGTTCAACTCCCTTGGATAGCTAACTTCCTTTTCCTCAATAGCCAAGTCCTTCAAGGCTTCAAGAGGTGGATCTTGTGTGTCTTCTTCTTTTGGTTGAATCTCATCCTTCTTTGAAGTTTGACCTCCATCAAAGGTATTTATGATTCCTACATTATCATCATCACAAGAATCCTTCCTAGGAAGGGGATTATCATCGAATACAACATGAATAGATTCTTCTACAACTAAAGTTCTTTTGTTAAATACTCGATAGGCTTTAGAGGTTAAAGAGTAACCTATAAAAATAGCTTCATCACTTTTTGCATCAAATTTACCTAAATTATCTTTTCCATTATTTAAAACAAAGCATTTACATCCAAAAGGGTGGAAGTAGCTAATATTAGGCTTTTTAGATTTTAAAATCTCATAAGGTGTTTTCTTTAAAATCGGCCTAATGGTTACACGATTTATAATATAACAAGCCGTGTTTGTTGCTTCCGCCCAAAAATATTTTGGTAAATTATTTTCGCAAAGCATAGTTCTAGCCATTTCTTGTAAAGTTCTATTTTTCCTTTCAACTACCCCATTTTGTTGAGGAGTTCGAGGAGCTGAAAAATTATGGCTAATACCATTTTCATTTGAAAAATCTTCAAATCCTAAATTTTGAAATTCGGTTCCATGATCACTTCTAATATGTGAAATTTTAAGTTCAAGATCATTTTGAATTAATTTTGAAAATGTGATGAATTTTTTCAAAGCCTCATCCTTAGTACTTAAAAAGAAAACCCAAGTGAATCTAGAAAAATCATCAACTAATACAAAAGCATATGATTTGCCACCCAAGCTCATAGTCCTAATTGGCCCAAATAAATCCATGTGGATTAGTTGTAAACATCTACTAGTAGAAATGTCATTAATGGATTTAAAGGAAGATCTATGTTGTTTACCCTTTGAGCATGCATCACAAATTTTATCGTTCGAAAATTTTATCTTGGGTAAACCTTTAACTAGGTTTAGAGAGACTAGTTTTTCTAAAACACTTGTGCTAGCATGTCCTAGCTTCCTATGCCACAACCATGCATCATTTTCGTTTTGAGCAACTAAGCATGCATGAGATGTATGTATGTCATCTAGATGCACCATGTATATATTCCCTATGCGATGACCTATGAGCATAATATTATTAGTTTTAATGTCTACAATTTTACAACCGGTTTTATCAAATATAACATTAAAACCTTTATCACATAGTTGACTTATGCTCAATAAATTATGTTTAAGACCATTGACATATAAAACATTTTCAATGAGAGTAGTAGAGTGATTACCAATGGAGCCAATACCTTCAATGTGGCCTTTGGAGTTGTCACCAAATGTTACTACTCCTCCACTTTTTGGCTTTAGATCCATGAGTCGACTCTTGTCTCCGGTCATGTGTCTCGAGCATCCACTATCAAGGTACCATGAGTTTTGACTTTGTGCTTTGGCCTTGTAGCAATGCTCCCCCTACAAACAAAGATATTTAAACTTTTGTTTTTGGTACCCAAATCATTTTGGGTCCATGTGTGTTAGTTCCTAAAACTTTGGTTCCCTTAGGAATCCAAGGTGACATAGCAATAATATCATTAGATTTAACAAGTTCCTTAGGAACCCATACATTTCTAATTCTTTTAACTTTACTATGTCTAGGATAGTTATTTTGTTTGTAGTAGTTAGTCTTTTTCTTATATTGGTGTGTTCTAGAGGATTCTCCTATGTCATGTTTAACACTACCATTAATTTTTAAAGACTTTTTGAGCTCATTTAGCTCACTTAACACCTTTTGGTGTTCACAATTATTTTGAGATAAAAGATTATTAAGATCAATATTTTCTTTTTGAAAGAATTTAAGTTCATCTTCTAATCCTAATATCTTTTTCTCAATTTTAGAATTAGTTTGAGTAAGTGAGTCATTTTTCTCTTTTAATTCTATAATAATTTTTCTATTCCTAATAACCGACTCCCTATACTTCTCAACTAATTCATCATATACCTCTTGTAACTCATCATAAGCATCATTTAATTCTTCATATGAAAAATCTAAAGTAGATGAGTTAGAGGTTACCAAGGAGGAATCTTCCTCAAGTGCCATGAGGCAGAGGTTCGCCACTTCTTGTTCGTCATCCTCCGATGACTCCTCATCACTCCAAGTAGCAAGCTTGGCTTTGAGTTTTTTCTTCTTCTCAAAGCCCTTCTTCTTGAGTTGAGGGCACTCCGAACGTATGTGCCCGGGTTGTCCGCACTCGAAGCAAGTGATTGGATCCCTTCCTTCTTCTTTGTTCTTGTTTTTAAAGTCCATTTTCCTTTGGATTTTTCTTCCTCGGTTGGACCTCATAAGGCGTGAGAATCGTTTGGCTATCATAGCCAATTCTTCAAGCTCATCCTCATCACTAGATGAACTTTCATCAAGTTGGGATGTTTTAGCCTTGAGAGCTATTCCCATTTTTTTCTTTTTCTCCCCTTCAAGCTTCTCCATTCTTTTTTCTTCTTTCTTTCTTTCATCTTCTCTTCCTTGCTTCATGATCTCGTGAGTAAGGAGAGAGCCTACAAGTTCATCAAGCTTTAGAGTTTTTAAATTCTTTGCTTCGATGATTGCGGTTCTCTTCCCATCCCAAGATTCGGGAAGTGAATAGAGTAGCTTTCGGACAAGCTTGTCTTCCGGTATAACTTCTCCATAGCCCTTTAGACCATTTACAATTGTGGAGAATCGATCAAACATCTTTGACACCGTCTCATCAAATTCCATTTTGAAATTTTCATAACTAAGATTGAGAATTCCAATCTTAGTTTCTTTGACGTCGTTGGTGCCTTCATAGGTGGTTTCAAGAGTGTCCCACACTTCTTTGGCACTTTCAATTGATGAGACCTTTGAGTAGATGTCCGGACCGAAAGCACAAAACAGCATGTGAAGAGCTTTATCATTTACTTGGATCTTTTTCCTTTCCTCTTCACTCATTTCCGTTCTTCTTTTAAGCACCATCTTGCCATCAACATCTTGCTTCAATGGAATATATGGTCCATCCTCAATGACATCCCACACAAGGTAGTCACTTGATTTAATAAATAGACGCATTTTATTTTTCCAAAATGAGTAGTTCTCACCATTGAAGAAAGGAGGCTTTGTGGTGGATTGTGAGTCGTACATGCCGGGAACGGAGGTTGATGCCATCTCTTGATATTTTGATGATGATCACACTTCTTCCAAGGATCTTCTCTTGCGGTTGTTAATCCTCAAAGAGTTAAGCTCTGATGCCAATTGTTGAGTGGATCACACGAATGATAATAACCAAGAGGGGGGGTGAATTGGAATTTTAACGATGTTGTAACGGAAATTGCAACTTAAAATATTGACACGGGAATTTAGAGTGGTTCAAGTTCACCAACCGAACTCTACATCCACTACCTTAGTCTCACCAAGGATTTCCAACAATTTCCACTAAATTGTTCGTCCCCTTTTTCCAGGACAAGGAGGCAACCTTTACAATTTCGGTTAATTTTTCTACCCAAAAATTAACCCAATTCTCACACAAAAGAACAAAGAAATTTGGTGGCTAATAAGGTATCTCTCAATACAAATGATAGCCCAATATCAAGCACTCAACCCAATTGAATAAAATAGAAATGAAGGATACAATTGGGGTTTCTAGACAAAGTAGGATTTTTGCACAAATACTTGGATTTGATGTTTTGATATCTTCTTGAGGTTCAATAATGTGTTGCTGGAGCTTCTTGGGGTCTTTTTATAGCCTTTTGATGATTTCCAACCGTTGTAAGTGTTGACTTTAAGATTATAGCCGTTGGAAAGCTTTTTCTCCACTTTCTTGCACTTTTCCAGCTATGCGTATCGATACTCTATAGAGGGGTATCGATACCTGTCTCACAAGAAAATAGCCGTTGTGTACAAATAATAAAGGGGTATCGATACGCGTTCTTGGCGTATCGGTAGTGGGTATCGAAACAGCACAGGCTGTATCGATACCTTTTTCTTGACATAGCTCACTGTCAAAAGTAGTATCGATACTAGAGTTAGGGGTATCGATACTGGTTTAGTGACCGTTTAAAAATCTCAACGGTTATATTTTTAAACCGACTTTGAAATTAATAATTATAAAATGGTATCGATACTGGTTTATCCGTATCGATACTTATTTCATAGCGTATCGATACTGGGGTTTGCCGTTTCGATACATGTTCCGGCAGTGGCAAACTTTGCTAAAAAGGTATCGATACTCCATGATGGGTATCGATACTGGTTGACGTTTTTCAATATTTTTGCCTTGGAACACTTAGAAAATATTTGAGTTTGAGTTCTAATAAATCAGTTTAAAGTCTTTGGAGTTTCAAAAACTTATTAAGGGATTTGTACAAACAATTTTAAGTTCTTCAATTTGATCCTTAAAGATCTAGTTATATCAAAATCAAACATAGGTTTTACACTTTCCGTTTCGGAACGGCCCCTCCCGTTTCGGACGCCTGGGCACAATTAAGGCACTCGTTCCGAAACGGTAGGTGCTGTTCCGAAACACCCTGCACAAATTGCCTCAAAAAGCATTATTAAACATGCAATGAAACATCCAATCATGCACCAAACGCCACCAAACTTTACCAGCATGCAATTAAACATAGAAGGGACATATAAGCATCTTCAATTCAACAAAATAACATCATAAGCAAAAAGCCCCAAATTTATAGGCATGCTTCCTACACAAGTAAGCCATTCAAGCATAAACTTCCAAAACAAGCATGTAAAGATCCAACACCAAAACCAACCTTCTCAACATCAAACAACATACTTAGGGAGTACTAAACATCTCCCAAAACATATACATTGGTCCCCCATTGCCAAATTACCAAAAGCTAAAATGTACTTAGAAAACCTTCCATACTTAGAGCTTTGTTTCCACTTGGATGCGTGCCCTCCTTGCTGCCCTCAAGTACTCTAATGTTCTGCATTATTGAATTAAGAAAACGGAAGAGAGCGTAAGCAAAAGCTTAGTGAGGAATGCTCGTAAAACCATTCAATAATGCATTAACAAAACATTTATAAATCATGCTTCAAAACATCAATTGTACATGCTTAAAAGCTTACTTAAAACAAGCATCTCATGCTTCATGTCATAACATGTCACATTGGCCACAAGTGATACAATTCATTTCTTTGAAAACAAGTTCATCAACTTTCACCCCAAGGACTTTTAAACACCTTGGACCCCAAGGACTTTTAAACACCTTGGCCATGGACTTTTAAACACCATGATATAAATTACCTCAAGGACTTTTAAACACCTTGACCCCAAGGACTTTTAAACACCTTGGCCATGGACTTTTAAACACCATGAATTAAATCACCTCAAGGACTTTTAAACACCTTGACCCCAAGGACTTTTAAACACCTTGGCCTATGGACTTTTAAACACCATAGAAAGGACCACACAAGGACTTTTAAACACCTTTGTGTCCGTAACAAGAATCATCCAAGGACTTTTAACCACCTTGATGTTCTTAAGTAACAAGGCTCACTCAAGGACTTTCAACCACCTTAGTGACCTCAACCTTTTTAAAACATCACTTGCCAATATTCATCATTATCATCAAATTATCCACTGTTCTAAAGCATTAAACCAAGCCATATTCATCATGCATTTAAAAGATTCAAACCACATTTGATCAATGTTCAAAAACAAGGAACTCTTACCTTGAGCTTCCTTCAACATATGGCTTACAAAAGCAGCATTAACCATGCTAAATCATGCTTTCAAAACAGAATTTAAAACATGCAATAAACCACATTGCACAACAATCAAATCATAGCCACCACTAGAGAGTATTTCCGAAAACTTACACTTGAGCTTAGCAAAGTTGTTTAGACTTAAACTAAGCTCCCAAGACATTGGTTTCAAAGCCGAAAACCCAATTTCACTCACCGATTCCACTTCGCCTCAAGCCAAAGCACCAATTCAAGCTTCCGGATCAACAACTCTTGGATCCAAAGATGCCTCCCCTGATTAAACACATTAAAGCAGAGATTTAATGCATCATCATGCATCAAAAGCTTCAATGAAAGCACTCAAACTCGCTGCTCTCATTCACACTCCAATTTCGGCCACCAAACACAACCGAAATTGCATCAAAACCACTTCTCAACAAAGCCCAGCCATAAACCAGCAAAACCTAACATCCATTAACACCATTTAACATCTAAAAACAACCTATAAACATCCTTATACCTCCAGCAACATCAGATCCACAAGATCACCACAAAAACATCCAAGAATCACAAGCTAAACTTAGGAAACACAACCTATCCGGGATTGCATTAATCAAAACTCATTTCCTTATCAATTTAGAGTTCATTTAACATCAAAAACACACCTCAAATCACAGATTAATCATATCTAACGAAAATCATCAAAAATCACCAAATCTTGCATTATAAGCCAAGATCCATTTCACCACTTAAAATCCTTTAATAAAACTTCAATTAAGAGTTGAGAACTTGGGAATTTCAGTAAAGAACTGATAGTTTAGAGGAGAAGGACGTTCTTACCTCCAAACTTGTGTTTCTCCACTTTTTGGAATCAAAAACCTTGTTGAATCAACTAGCAAATGATGAGGTTTTGAAGATATGTTGATTAGGAATCAAAAGAATGTTGAAAGGAGGATTTTAGGTGAGAAAATCAGAAACAACTCTCTGGAAAACAAGTGTTTGGATTGAGAGAAAATGAGAGAAAGAAAATAGAAAAGTTAGTTAAGAAAATAGCCAAATGGCCTTTCCCTCCACTTTTGATATGTTTTAAAATCAGAATAAATCTCAAAATATCTTAGAAAAATCTGGAGAAACTACTTTTGGAATAATAGCTCCTTAAAGATTCAAAGTTTCAACTCTTTATAAAACAGTCACAAAACTTTCAAAAATTACATTTTGGTCACTAGCCAAAATGTCACTCTTCCAAAACCCATTTTTCAAAATTGATTTCACAGTTCACTTAATTATATTAAAAGATGATTTTAGAACATTTTTCCATATTTTTAATGCAACCCGAACTAGGCTTTCCTAATTTCACCTCTTTAGATTCGAACAACACTTTGACCAAACCGGTCAACGCCCAAAACTTCTAAGCCCAAAACCGGGGCGTTACAACCTTCCTACTCAAAGCATCGACCATAACATTGGCCTTTCCCAGATGATATTCAATGATAAGATCATAATCCTTAAGCAACTCCAACCATCTTCGATGCCTAAGATTCAACTCCCTTTGCGACATAAGACACTTCAAATTCTTATGGTCGGTATAAATCACACACCTTTCACCATAAAAGTAATGTCTCCAAATCTTCAAAGCAAACACCATTGCCGCGAGCTCTAGATCAGGCATAGGATAGTTGCACTCATGCACCTTCAACCGTCTAGACGCATAAGCCACAACCTTCCCACCTTGCATCAACATGCAACCCAAACCAACATATGATGCATCACTATAGACTACAAACTCCTTACTCGATTCTGGTTGAATCAAGACAAGAGCTTGCGTCAAAGCCTCCTTTGGGAAGCATGTAATGTGATTAATTTCGTATTGGTAACTTAAAAATTGGTTAAGTCCTCTTAATTTCTAGAATTTACATTTTGGTCCCTAATAGTTATAATTTGTGCAATTGAGTCCCTTAGTGGAATCTTATCGCTGTGCTTTTCAAGTATGTGTTTCTCAAGAGTACGCTTAAGATTAATATGTATCTAGACAAGATTAAAAAAAGTGTCGTTAATCAAGGTTGACTTTCGGGTTGACTTTGGTTTTCCCCGTGTAACCGTCTTAGTTCGGGTCAACCGTCTAGGCCGGGCTAAGGGGGTTACAGAGTGTCCTTGCACATGATTCTTCCTAGAGACGGTTTCGGGCACCTCTAGGGAAAGACAACATAAAAATTTCTTTCCTGTCGTGGCAGTGCTTTTCTTTTTCTGTTTGTTGCATGTCGCGGCAGCTTCCTGCATCCATGTTAGAATTTTACAAATAATACAAGCAGACAATGTTTATCAGAAATTCTAATAGATTCACCAAGTATCAGTAGTGTTTTAAATTTTTGGCATTTATAGAAAAATTCTAAGTTTACTTCATTCTTTCCCCAAAATTAAGTTCTTTTTAATTGGTGCGAAAAATTTAAAATCGGCTATCCTATCATAAGCACAAGTTCTAACGATATTTTTCTTTTTCAATTAATTTTTAAGGCAAGTACATTATGCAACCTAATATGCACTAGTTATGCCTAAACAACATGAGTGCTAACCCCCCAAACTCGAGATGGGCATTGCTCTCAATGCACAAAATAAATACAAAAGAAAACAGAAAAATTAAATACAAGAAAGATAATTAAAACATAAAATAATCAATAAAGTAAAGAAAACAAAACAAATAATGCTAGAAGTTGGCGGAGAGCTGAGAAGAAGTTGGGGTCTTCTCGGAAAATGAGGAAGAGGATGAAGACTGGATGACAAGGCGGCGGCTGGTAGGTGTCCGGGTGGCAGGCTTGGCAGGTGAAATCTTTGTTGTCTGAGACGGGTGAAATCTTTTAGGAGTGGGGCAAGGAGCTATACTTTGGTCAGGCTCGGATTCACACTCCTCTTCCTCTAGCTCGACAGAGATCATGTCTCGCTTTCTCTTTCTGGTTGCTTCTGCCATTGGTTCTGCCGGTGGATCCTCTGTCGCCATGGGTGCCGATGTTACTGTCGACTGCTGCTCTACCTCGTTGAACTGAGAGCTATTTTCCACCGTTTCCGTTGTGTGGGCTGGAGAGTAATGTTGTTGGTGCATCTCGGGAGTGTCTACCACCGTGTTGGAGGCGGAGGTGGCGGAGTAGGATGGGTAATGTGTTGGAGAGGGCATCCGACGACGGAAGGCAGCGTGCCGGGCAGCTGCTTTTAATGGTGTTCCTTCTCTGGGCTCGGCTGCAGCAGCTATATCTATAGGGAATGTGAGCAGGGTGGGGCCATCATTGGGAAATTTTTGAAAGAGATAGGCCATAAAAGCTTCTTGGACCTCTCCCCCGTAATTCATGAATTTTAATTGCTGCTGCTCTATGCGTTAGTTGCTGTCGAAAAGAGTGCGGAGCAGAGCAATGACTTCATTGTTCTGGGCAGCGTTAGTACTGCCTAGTGTTGCTGGTGTAGCTAGCTCGGAGTGATTGGTTTTGTCTCTTTGGAGTGCATCATCTACATGCGTACCTTTTTGGTCCAGCCCTCCTTGGCGGCTGTCATCTCATTGTTTGGATCTGACGGGACGTTGAAATTGGCACATAGGTCTGTGATGAGGAATGAGAAGTACAGCCGACCTTTTAACTTCCGGAAGTAGTTGTAAATCTCCTTGCAGATTATTTCTCCAACGTTTATTGACTTGTTCACCATGATGGTGTGGAAGACAGCAAGACGCGGCCGATCTACGGTGGAGTTATGAGAGGTGGGCAGCTGACGCCTTTTGATGAAGGTGTTCCACAGCATCGGCTCGGGTAGTAGTTGGCGGCGTTGCACTGAGCCACCGTATTTTCCTGCCAACCAAGGGGTGCTGGGTTCGCACAGTCAGGCTTTGATTCTGTCATAGTCGGCAACCGTCGGTGACTGCCTCCATTCCTCGTGTGGGTTTCCGTCCATCTCGAGCCCATAGAAGTTATTGATGACGGCAGCGTTTAACTTGACAGGCTCTCTTCGGACAAACACGAGTGGTATCTCTGGTCGAAGGTTGTAGGCATAAAAATCTCTAACCAACGTGATGTTTTCCGCCTCTGGCTACCGTGCAAATATCTCCCAATCTATGTTGTGGATATTCTCGAATAGGGCGGGCTGAAGGCCGAGGTCACCTGTTTGCTGGGAGTAATGGAACCCTTGTTCCTCCCATATTGCTTGTTTTGCGAACTGGGTTCGGTACCGTTTTGCATCTTCATAGGAGAAGAACCTTTGGAAGGTGGGTTTGGATTGTGATGCTGATGCCATGTGTGAGACAGGTTTTTGTTGTAATCTGAAACTAAAGAGAAGATAATGAGAAAAAGAGCAATGGATTCAAGAATAGGATAACAAGGAGATGAAAGTTAAGAAAACGAATGGGAGTAGTGGGGTTTATATAGATGGTGCCGAGAGATGACGTGGTGGCATTAAATGTCCAACGGGCAGATTGCTTCGCGCACGTTACGGGATTTCTACCGGTTATTTTGTAGCCGTTGGCAGCTATCCATTAGTGGTCAACTAGCCGTTATGTGATTTCTGCGCTGGGCCGCCCTCAGCTGTGTTGGCGGGATGGTTGGCGGGTTCCTTGTTGGGCCTTTTTCTTGATCCGACTCTTTTATTCCTAAAACCTAAAATAAAAATAATTAAATACTAAAAATTAATTCTGAAAAATAAAAATGTGGATAATAAATTTAACTTATTTAAAATCTAATCTTAAAAGAATTGCAATAAATTAAAATCTATTCCTAAAACATAAAAATAAAGAAAATAAAATATGAAATTAATTAAGTTATGTGGGGAGTGCATTGGGGTGCATCTCCTAGACATAACCACTTCCTGAGGAGATGTGTTGTTCTTCCTCTTGGGGGTCCTCTTGATCTTTGGGGCTCTTCTGTCTGTCATGTTGCCTGCCCTGGCAGCTATTTTCTTGCCATGTCTCGATGCTGACTTCAGAAACCTGTGCATCTAGGCGTCCTACTTTTTCCTTTTCTGGGGGCTATAGAACATTTAGCTTGATGCTTTAATTTTCTACCCTCATTATCAGCTCCCCATGCTCCACATCTATTAACGTTCTGCCCATGGCCAAGAATGGTTGCCCAAGGATGATAAGGGGCATTTTCATCGCCCTCACAGCCTAAGATGAGGAAGTCTACTGGAAAAATAAGGTTGCCCACTCGAGCTAAGATGTCTTCAATTTTACCCTCCGGTTGTACGAATGAGTGATCAACAAGTTTCAGCATAATGGAGGTAGGTTTGGCTAGCTTGTCGAAAACTGCCTTGGGCATCAGGTTGATGTTGGCTCCTAAGTCGCTTATGGCTCTCGTTGCATGGTTGCTGCCGATTCTGCATGGTATAACAAAACTGCCCAAATCTGTCTTTTTGGCTAGCAGCTTGTTGTGCAGCATAGCCATGCACTCCTCTGTCACAGCTATGGTTTCGAACTCCCCAATTCTCTTCCTCTTAGAAACTATGTCCCTTAGGTATTTTGCATAATTGGGCATGTTTTGGATGGCTTCGATGAGAGAGATATTTATGTGCACCTATTTTAGAATATCCAAGAATTTCCAGAATTGGTGCTCCTGCTTCTGTTGCTTAAGCCTCTGGGGAAAAGGTGGCGGCAGGTAGATGTCCTCTATACGCTCCTTGCATGGGAACTTGATCTGTGGAGGATCATCTACATTAGGAGTGTTGTCTGTCTCATCTGCCATGGTAGCTGGTATTGGTGCTGCCGCGGCAGGCAGTTCTTTTTGTGCTGGCTGTTCATCTACTGGCTTTGCTATTCTGGGTTCATCCCACTGTTTCCCACTTCTGGTGGATATGGCTTTGTAGTACTCATAGGTGGGTTTGGCTGCTGCCTCTGTTCTTCTGGATATTGCACCCTTTGTCATGTTGCTTATGATCTCTATGAATTGCCCAAAATGGGTCTCTAGGTTCTTTATCGCAGCTTCCTAGTTGTTCATCCTCATCTCAGTCTTGTCCATAAACGACTCATTTTTATCAATAAATTTATTGTTACACACAATAAAATCACTAGTTCTAGACATAAAGGTATGTAAAGTATGTTCGAGTGAGTTATTACTCGTATTTTGTTGTTGTTGAGGCGGCTGTCTTGGCAGGTTCTGTTGGTATCCTCCTAGTTGTTGAGTTGAGTTGGCAGCTGTGTTTGGAATACTCCAGGAGAAGTTTGGATGCTTCTTCCAGCCAGTGTTGTAAGTGTTGGTGTTGGGCCTGTTATTCCTCTCATAGGTTCCCATGAAGTTGGCAGATTCGTTGCATTCAGAGGAATCATGATTGCCCCCAGAATCATCACATAAAGGCTCCATAGCTTTGGCCTCAGATGTCTTTCCTTTGGCCATAGTCATCACCAGCTCAGTCAGCTTGTTCAGGCAGACATTAACAGATTTTGTGGCCTCTACCTCATTCACAACAGTTGCCCGCCTATGCTGCTACCGCGGGCTGTAGGGAACTTGTAGTCATTTTTAGCAATTTTGTTCAGAATCTACAGTGCCTCCTCATGTGGTCTATCGAGGATTATCCTGTTGGCGGACGTGTCGAGCATCATTAGAGTTGGGTAGTTTACCCTATTGTAAAACATCGACACATGTGTCCAAGCCGAAAAACCTTGAAGCGGGCAGTTATTGAGCATCTATTGGTACCACTCCCATGCTTCATACATTGGCTCATCATCCCCTAGTCAAAAAGTTGTTATCTCGTTTCGTAGTCTGTCTGTGACATTTGAAGGACTGAAACGATCTAGAAAATCCTTGCACAGCTTCGTCCAAGTATTGAATGATTCTGTCGGCTGGTTATTCAACCACTGTTTCGCCCTATCCCTCAATGAATAGGGAAATAACCTCAGCTTTAGCACGTCTTGGTGGACTCCATGTATCTTTAAAGCTCTGCATATGTCTAGGAATCCACTCAAGTGTTGCTGAGCATCTTCTGTGGCAGTTCCTCCAAATTGCCCCAATGTGTTGAACATCACTAGCTTTAACTCAAAGTGATCTGCTTCGATTTCAAGCTCTGCAACAGTTGGGTCAAATCCCCTGAAGTCGTGCACCAAGTAATCGTTGGTAGTGCGCACATACTTTTGCTACCTGGGTAGAATTTTGGGTTGCTTCCTAGGTGGAAATTACTGCTGCTGTTTGGGCAGCAGATCTTGTTGCACATCCCTGCCGATACGGGCATCATTGGCAGGGTTGTCTTCTTGGTCGTTCACCATTGTTTCTTTTGCTTTTCCTCTGCCTTGGCTTTCTCTAGGGCTTCTCTGACTTCTTTCTTGAGTTCTCTTGCTCTTCGTTTGATGTTGTCAAAGAAAACAATTTCAACCTTTGGATTTGCTCTGGTCATGCACTAGCAATGAAAACGTTAAAATTCTTTTTTTCAAATATAATAGAAAAATAAAAACTAAACATTAAATGCAAATTAAAATAAAAGTGCAGAAATACAAAAAGGAATTTACTGTTGCCAATCCCCAGCAACGGCGCCAAAAACTTGTAGAGCGTTTGGGTTTTCTCTAAATAGGAGCGCAAGTGCACACTCTTGTCAAGTTATAGTATAAAAGATATCGTCTCCCACAGGGATTGGACGTCTTACTCGAATTGTAATTCCTGCACAAAGAAAATTAAATGCACAAGAAGATTTAGTTTATAAAAGATTTGAAAGTAAATAAAACACTCGTAATCGATAGAAATGATCAGGGTGATAGAATGAGTTAGATTATGTTGTTCCCTAGTGTAAAACTGCGTTGAATATGTTAAGTTGCTTTACGCTGCCAGACTTTGCTACCTTGGCGGATGATGGTAGATTGGCTGTTTTGACGCTTTCGCTACCTCATTAGTGGAATGGAAGATTGGCTCGGCGGTAAACTCGGCAGACCTTCAAGGCTCGGCAAGATGCTTCGATATTGATCTCGCTTATGTCTAAGTCAGAATATTGTTGTTGCCCACTGTAGATGATACCTGTCACAGTGTGAATCTTGAAAAGACAACAACTTTGGCTCGTCCTCTTTTAGTCGCTTTAAACTCGTACCTATGTCTAGGCCGAGTTGATCAACACCTGATTAGGATGAGGATCGTACTTATCCCTTTTGTGAGATCGACTCTCTCAATGCCGAACAAATAGATAGTAGACAACTAATCTTTCGAACTTAATTGAAAACTATGAAGAGATTGGAATAAGCAAACCTTGAAGTTTTATTGAAAAAACAAACTTAATTCCTAAACAACCATTCTCACACTAGTTTACAACATAACCCAAACCCAAGAAAGAATTTAGAACATAATGGCGACAAGAAAACCTAAACTATGCCCAAAGGAAAACCTAAGTTGTCTACAATTACAAAATATGTCAAGTATATATAGGCATTAGCTAGGTCAAGTCCTCCTTGGAGTAGAAGTCTTCAAAGTAGCTTTTGCATTAAATGTAACATTTAATTCTGACTTCTTTGAGTTGAAGGTGGACTCCTTCTTGTTGCCTTGCACCGCAAGTTATCTTGATTTCCTACTTCGGTGGTTCTGTTCCCTGCTCCAAGCGTAAAAAAAATGAGTGGTTGACATCGTTGGAATAAGGATTTTCTGCTCTACATATTGCACTCCAATTCTCCAATTCCTCAGCTTGCTGCCCTAGGCGGCATTTATGGCGGCAACTGCTACTCGGCAGATGCTTTCTCTACTTGGAATTGCATCAGTACAGCTCCTTGGTTTTCTACCTAAGCATCAGCTCCTCAGCTCCTCTCTCCTTCTACAAGCTTCTAGTACTTGAAACTAAAACTAAACTAAAACAACATCTTTTCCTTAGTAGATAAAAGATAATCAATAAAATCATGGCAAAGTAAAAAATACTGTAAATATGCAATGCATGAACCTAAATATGCCTAAAATGTACTTAAGAACATCAATTATATGAGATGGAATGCATATAAAATATAGGACTAATGAGCACTTTACACCATGCCTCATACATTACCTCGTCGTCAGCCTGTCGGTAAGAGGTAATCTCACTGCGTATACGGTCAGTGACATTTGATGGATTGAAACGAGCCAAAAAATCTCAACACATGTCTGTCCAAGACTCGATAGAACCAGCCGCATGACTATTTAACCAGGTTTTTGCCCTATCCCTCAGTGAATAGGGGAATAGCCGCAACTTCAGAACATCATGGGGTAATACATGATTCTAAAAGACTTACAAATCTCTAAGAATGACTTCATGTGCTGCCTAGCATCCTCATTCGATGTGCCCCCAAACTGTTCCAATTTATCGATCATATTGAACATAACTAGCTTGAGTTCAAAATGATTAGCAACGATGTTTGGTTCTATGACTGCATAGTCAAGGTTGTCTATGTTCTCTTCCATGTAGTCTCGAGTGGTACGGATTTGTCTTTGCTGACCGGGAGGAAGAGGTGGTGGTTGTTGATCCTGTTGCCTACCATCTGCCACGGGGTCTGCCACGGTGACATTATTGCCATCATTACCATTATACATTGCTTCTTCTGCAGTTCCTACTACTTTTGCTGCTGTTAATGCCTCACGTGCCTCTCTTCTGAGTTTTCTTGCTCTCATTCGATCTCGTCAATAAATAGGTGTTTAGACGATAGATTTTCTCTGGTCATAAACTAAAACAAAGAAGTTGTGAGATTTTTTAAGAAAATAAAGAAAAACTAAACTAGAAATTAAATGTAATAAAGGAAAAGTGCAAGAAAGTAAAGACGAATTTGTTGTTGTCAGTCCCCGGCAATGGCGCCAAAAACTTGTAAGCTGTGAAACAATACTGCTTTAAGTGCAAGCGTACACTGATGCCTAGTTGTAATATAAAAGATTATCGTCTCCTCAGGGACTAGATAGCTACTTCAAGATTAAATTACTGCACAAGAAAAAGTAAAAACACAATTGACTTGGATTTGGTTCGAGAAAGTGCATAAAACTTAAAGTAAACGAATAATAAAAAGATTGAGTAATCAGAATAAGAAGATGGGTCAAATTGAGTTGTGTCGTAGTGTGAAACTGCGTTGAACTCATAAAAGTCTTGTAGTGCAAAGTCAATATCCCTGCCACTGCGGGTGACGAATAGAACACTGCCACAGCGGGGAACTCGGCGGGCCTTCAAGGTTCGATAGAACATTCTAATCTGATTCCAACTTATCTCTATGTTTTGAATATTGTTGAAGCACACTCTTTTACAATACCTCTCGGCGTAAACTTAGATTGAATAGCAACCTTCCCACATTCCTTCTTAGCCGCCTTAAACCTAGACTTGTCTCTAAGCTAAGTTGATTCTCGCCTTAATTGGAAGGAATCGTGTTTATCCCTTTCTTGAGTTTTAACTCTCTCAAATTGAAACAAATAGATGTGCTCACAAAGATTTCTCGATTCTATTGTAAACAAAGATGAAGAACATAGGATAAACAAACCTTGAAATGAATTGCATAAAAAACTTTAACTAATTACAACCGTACAAACAACTACTAAACAAAACAATCTTAACCCTAAGGAAAGTTTAGAACATAATGTGAATAAGAAAACTCAAAAATAAATTCTAAATCCTAATCTCTCTCATTGTTGTCTTCCAATCGCTCAAGCCCTCTTTTTATAGGCGGTTACATGTGAAAACCCTATTTGGGGAAGAAGTCTCTCTTTGGGATGAAGTTAAGTTAGAATTAAATATTGTTAAATGTTTGATTGTTAAATGTCAGTATAGTTCTTTTCTGCAATGATGGTTGGTCCTGTGTGACTGGATGTGATCATTCTGCTTTCTCCTCCTCTCCCATCATTCTTCTTCTCTACTGCCGCGCGGGTGCCGACGGCAATCTCCTGTAATGCAAATGCAACCAAAAATAGTGTCTTTTCTCCACATATAATCTTAAATATGGTAATAAGTTGAGAGAAGGAAAGATACTGTAAAATATGCATGGAAACTTAAGTATGAACTAAAATGGGCTTAAGAACAGTGACAATATGAGCTAAAATGGACATAAAATATAGTCGTTCGCGAACTGTAGCCGTTGGGTCGGGTTATAGCCGTTCGCGAACTATAGCCGTTGGGGCGGCTTGTTGGGCGGCTATATAGGTGGCTTAATGGGGTACTTCTTTAAACGCCGTCTCTCTTCCTAAAAAACGAAAATAATTTATTAATCAACTAAAATAAAACTGAAATTACTAAATGCTGCAATTGAAAATCTAATCCTAATAAAAATAGGAAAAATGTGGAAAAAGAAAAATAAATAAAACTCATGTTCAAATAGGAGTGCATTGGATTGCATCTGCTAAGGTAACTACTTCCTTGTCTCTTCTGACTGATGCTCCATTGTAATGCTTGAGCCGCTACCCATTGACTTTGAACCGCTGCCCATCTGTTTTGGATCTGATCGTAACAGCTCTATGTGGGAATGTCTTGACAACGCCGAAGGGCCTGGACCATCTGGACTTCAGTTTTCCAGGGAATAACTTCAGGCGGGAGTTGAACAGTAACACTAGCTGCCCTAGCAGGTACTGCCACCGTAGAATCTTGTTATCATGCCATATTTTTATTTTTATTTTCTTTGTAGAGCTTGGCATTCTCATATGCTTCCCTTCTAAATTATTCCATCTCATTAAGATCTAGAAGTCTCTTTTCCCCAGCTTGATCCCAATCCATGTTGACAACTTTTATTGCCCAATAGGCCTTGTGTTCAATCTCGACTAGTAGGTGACAGACTTTTCCATACACAAGTCTGTAGGGTGACATACTTGGAGGGGTTGTGAACGTTGTCCGATATGCCCATAATGCATCATCCAGTCTAAGGGACCAGTCTTTCCTAGTTGGATTGACTACATTTTCTAGGATGTTCTTCAGTTCCCTGTTTGAAATCCTGGCCTGCCCATTAGTCTATGGATGGTACGCCGCGGCAACCTTGTGACATACACCGAATCTCTTTAAAACTTTAGTGATGAGCCTGTTATCAAAATGCTTACCTTCATCACTAATTATCGCCCTTGGGATTCCAAACCTGGGGAATATGTTCTTGTGAAGAAATCGATGGACGATTTTGGCATCATTCTTCGGGGGTGCCACAGCTTCAACCCATTTCGACACGTAATCAACAGCAAGGATGATGTATAAGTTATCACATGAAGATGGGAAGGTCCCATGAAATCTATCCACCAAACATCAAATAACTCAACCTCGAGAATAGGTTGTAGGGGCATCTCATTCCTCCTTGATATATTCTCGGTTCTTTGGCAACTATCACATTTCTTGTAAAAAGCTTGGACATCCTTGTAAAGAGTGGGCCAACAGAAACCGGATTGGAGTACCTTTTCTATTGTCCATGTACCTCCAAAATGTCCTCCATAAGGGGTGGCTTGGTATTGGTAGAGCAATGCATGTTGTTCTTCTTCTGGAATACATCTCCTTATAGCCTGATCTACACAATGTTTGAACAAAAGAGGCTCGTCCCAAAAATAATGCTTAGCATCATATTGGGACTGCTTCTTGCCTTGATAGTTAAGGTTATAAGGTAAAACACCAGTAACTAAATAAATACAATATCAGTATACTAGGGTGTTGAGGGAATGGTTGCCGCCAATGTGTCTGGCGCGGTGGCGTGTGCATCAATCAATGCCATGGCAATGCTCTCCGTAATGGTGGATGCTAAAAGCAGCTGTTCATCTTGAAATGCATATTGGATTTTTGTATTGGTGGAGGTGTTGCCGCCCTATTCCAGGTGTGACAGGTGGTCAGCAACTTGGTTCTCTGTACCTTTTCTGTCTCTGATATCAATGTTGAACTCTTATAGTAACAGAATCCAGCTAATCAGTCGTGGCTTGGCATCTTTCTTCGCGAATAGGTACTTGAGAGCCGAGTGATCTGTATGGAAAATTACCTTTGTTCCAACTATGTACGGTCGAAATTTGTCAAAGGCAAAGACCACTGCTAATAGTTCTTTCTCAGTGGTGGTGTAGTTGACTTGGGTAAGATTTAGGGTTTTACAGGGATAGTAAAAACACACTGCTATCAGAATAAGAAGATGGGCCAGATTGAGTTGTGTCGTAATGCGAAACTGTGTTGAACTCGTAAAAGTCTTGTAGTGCAAAGTTAAAATCCCTGCCACGGCGGGTGACGAATAGAACACTGCCACGGCGAGGAACTCGGCGGGCCTTCAAGGTTCGGCAGAATGTCCTAATCTGATTCCAACTTATCTCTAAGTTTTGAATAATGTTGATGCCCACTCTTTGACAATAGCTTTCGGCGTAAACCTAGGTTAAACAACAACCTTCCCACGTTCCTTCTTAGCCGCCTTAAACCTAGACTTATCTCTAAGCTAAGTTAATTCTCTCCTTAATTGGAGGGAATTGTGTTTATCCCTTTCTTGAGTTTTAACTCTCCCGGATTGAAACAAATAGATGTGCTCACAAAGATCTTTCGATTCTATTGTAAACAAAGATGAAGAACATAGGATAAACAAACCTTGAATTGAATTACTTAAAAAAAACTTTAACTAATTACAACCGTACTCACAACTACTAAACAAAACAATCTTAACCCTAAGGAAAGTTTAGAACATAATGTGAATAAGAAAACTCAAAAATAAATTGTAAATTCTAATCTCTCTCCTTGTTGTCTTCCAATCGGTTAAGCCCTCTTTTTATAGGCGGTTACATGTGAAACCCTATTTGGGGAGGAAGTCTCTCTTTAGGAGGAAGTTAAGTTGGAATTAAATGTTGTTAAACGTCTGATTGTTTTATTCCAAAATAACTCCTCTTTTGGGCTTTTCTTGTGCCGCAAGCTTCTTCCTTGTTTGGGTCTTCTCACGTCATCTCTAGACGCTCCTGGGCTCCATTCGTCACGTGGCTTGGTTCTGCTGATTTAGGAAATTCTCCTCTTCCTATCGCACTCCCTTTTGTCCAATCTCCAATGTGCCGCCGCGACGATAGTGTTGGCGGCAATCTGTCTCGGCGGCCCATTCTTTGAACTGTGTCAGTACAGTTCTTTTCTACAATGATGGTTGGTCCTGTGTGGCTGGATGTGATCAATATTTTTTCTCCTCCTCTCCGATCATTGTTCTGCTTTGTTGCCGCGGCGGGTGCCGACGACAGTCTCCTGTAACCTGTAATGCAAATGCAACAAAAAATAGTGTCTTTTCTCCACATATAATCGTAAATGTTGTAATAAGCTGAGTGAAGGAAAGATGTTGTAAAATATGCATGGAAACTTAAGTATGAACTAAAATGGGCAAAATAATAGTGACAATATGAGCTAAAATAGGCATAAAATATAGGACTTTTAAGCACTTTACAACGTACATTTCCCTATGATAGAAAGAGGCGCCTTGCATCTTAGTGCTCAATTTCTCGCTATAGTAGGCCAATGGACGATTGTCTTGGAGTAATACAGCCCCAATTCCTACTCCTGAAGCCTCGGTTTCAATCACGAAATCTTTTGCAAAGTTTGGTAGCCCCAAAATTGGTGTCAAACAGAGGCAAGTCTTCAAATCTGTCATGTGGTGACACGTGTCACGTCATTCTCAATAATAATAAGGCCCAAATGTGTAATAATAGGGACCAAACGTGTCATGTGTCACCACGTGATTGGAGGACTCTATTTATTTTTATTTAATTTAATTTAATTTAATAATAATGACCAAATGTGTAATTATACCAGTTTATTTAATAGTCACGTCATTTTCTCCGTTAGTTTTTAACGTTTGGTAGCCTGATTGGAACCAATTAAATAGCTTAGTAATATATTTGCCAAAATTAAAAATATGGTGGTTATTTCGACACAAAACTCATAGTTAAGTGGTCATTTATGTAGTTTACCCTAAAAAATTGAACTCTCATGCCTTAGAGATAGGAACTTGGACCGATCAATTGGGAACAACAAAACGTGTTCAACTTTTTTTTCAAATTGTTTTTGTAATTAATGAGATTTTAACATTTAAACTCTTAGTTATATAAAAAGGTAATTATTAATTAATTTAATTATTTATTTTACATAAAATAAGTGTTACATATTAAAAACAAAACTATAATCATAATCGAACATCGGAAATGGCCAGATAAATTCTATTGGTTATAAGGTGGGCCTGAGACGGAGGAGTCGATACATGAGAGCGCCTGAAACAGCTCCAATTACGGGAGCCGTGAGATATATCCAGATTCTATGGAAATTCCATGAAACGATTGCAGGTCCCAGTGACCTTGCAGGGTTGAGTGATCCTCCTGAGATAGGCCTGCATTTGCAAACAAAATATGAATGTTGATTCAGACCCAAGGCCAATAAAAATGGAGTACAAAGTGAAAGAGTTAGGAGCATGCACCCTGTGATAAGGACAGCAAGCCCAATGGCCATTCCAATTACCAATCCAGACAATGGACCAACCTGCTTAAATTCACAAAGTGTTTTAGATTGGTACTGCAGTATGGTCTAAATCCCTACAGTGATAATAATTCATCGTGGATCAATTTTCAGAAGCCTTACGGAACGTGATTGTCGGTTGACTGCGACAATCACAAACACGACGATGAAACTGGCAATCAGCTCCACCATGAAAGCCGCTTGGCAGCCTTGGCCAGGCCGGGTTGTGAGAAGATCCGATTTAGTGCCGTAGACAAACTCTCCCACTAATGTTGCCAGAATAGAACCCAGAACTTGGGCCAATATGTAAAGTGGTACCTGTGGGAAAATAAAACAAAGGGTTTAAGTTTTTGGTACCAAGATTAGTGGAATTGTTTGATTCGTAGTCTGTAGAGAATGGACAATTAAAGTACCCTGGACCAAGGGAAAAAGCCAAATACTGCAAAGGCTATGGTGAGTGCGGGGTTAACATGAGCACCGGATATGGATCCTATGGAGTAAACGATTACCACAATTGTTAACCCTGCCGTGGTGGCATATTCCAGCAGAACTGGCCCACCTCCGGTGAGCCTAGTGCTTGTTATAATCCCACAAATGCAAAGCACTAAAATAAAAGTCCCCACCACCTCAGCCATAATCTGCATCATGTTTCAACCAAATTCAGTTCACGAGCTGCACTAACCAACCTTGTAAAGGTAAGAAGGATAAAAGATTAACATTAAAAAAATCTAAAGCAGGTTGAAGTAAATTATTTGGTCATATTTTGTAAAAGGTCCTTGTACTACAAATAAAGTTTTTACCGCCCGGACAGGGTTTAGATATTCGGCAAGCGTAAATCCGCGAGACGCAGAGTTTTGGACCGAAACCGAAGTATCTCCATTTCCCGAGGAACTGCTGGAGCCCCCCACTTGACCATCTCTAGGAAGGTCCCCCTGGGAAAGATCAGGTTTGAAAAATTGTTTGATTTTCAGAAGCCAACCTGTCATGACAAGAGAGTTGATGAGTAGGATAAAATGTATTCATACATGTATAAAATTTAACTATATAAAGCCCAAAGACAAGGTGTAAAGAACATGTACAACAGAAAAACTGGCCAACTTGTTTCTTGTTTAAAAGGAAAGGGTCATTGATATTGTAAGGGAGAATTTTTAGTATGGTCAGCATGTTTGTTCTTCACACACATTCAGCAGCTAAAGCGGATTGAGAAGAAATTTAGACCATTGCGATGTGAAACTCAGGATAGGGGTTAGATTTTGATTAATGTTAAGGTTTTTTTTCCCTCTCGTACTGCATTTTGTTTGACAAAATTAGTGTTCCCAGACATCTATCATGATGAATAATTTATAATAAATGCGGAATTAAATCATTTCTTGATTATAATCGGATTTTGATTGGTCAAAGACAAATTATATAATTATGAATTACTGCATTTGCTGCAGTACTATCATCACGTTTGGCTGTTTATAATAAAAGAATTGTGTGAAAGGGATGAATGGTTATTATTATGGAGTTTGGTTGATTAAATAAATCTTTAAGTTCAATGATGTTAGGAAATAGTTTAGGAATTGATAAATTGTGTGAAAATAAAATACTTATTTAATCTTAATGGAACGGAAGGGGAAAATAATACTAGTTAGTGTAGAATTTGATTGATTAAAGGGTAAATTATTTAAATGACCACTTAATTATAGGGTTGGTGTTGATATGACTATTATATTTTTAATTTTGACAATTTTACCACTTAGCTATTTAAGTGATTTCAATCAAGTCATCAACCGTTAAAACATAATAGAGAGGTTGATGTGGCTGTAAAACAAATATGGTATAAATACACATTTGATCCCTATTATTTATGTATTATATCAATTTGGTCCTAATTAGTAAAATATTTTTTAATTTAATAAATTCATCCTTTAATCAGATAGTGACATGTATCCGGACCTAATTGGCAAAATATTTTTTTAATATAATTTAACTAATATTTTTCCATCCAATCATATAGTGACATGTGTCACAATCAAATTGAATGAAAATTGTTGAACCCAAAATTTTAATTCATCTAGTTTTGAGCTTGGGACTAGGGCATTAAGTGAGGTAAACTAAACCAATGAGCCAAGCGATAACAGTTGTACTAATTTTACAACTTTTCATATTTAAAGTCCTCATTTGGGCATTAATTAAAGGAAAAATGAAGAAGACAACCATTGCTTGCGAGTGGACTTGTGCTCTGCAATGCTCCACCATTTTCAATAAACCAAACCGAAGGCAAACAAATCCAAAACGATCCAACTTCGATGAAGGTTGCTTAACGGACAAAATCGTCATCCAGCTGAAAACAACACAAGAATACCCAACGACAGTCACTCGCCGGGAAATAGTCGATCTTAAACTGTTGAATAAAGATATGGTATGTTCACAACACGAGCAAACCGGACAATACGACCAAAACAAGCATATAATGAAGATAATAAGCAACTCCAAGACGCAAAATGCGGCTTTGTTATATTGGATTAAAATCCTCAATTGTGGGCACATATGTAAAATGTATGATATTATTATAAAGTGTGACACAAAATCAAGTGAACAATTATCTTAGGCGTGTCATAGGTATTAAAGTGTCATGGAAATAAAAGTGTAGATACCATAAGAAATATTTATAATTCAATGAGGGGCATAGTTATAAATATTTAATAGTTTGATTTAATAATCAACTATATAAAGAGGTAGTGGTCCCCAAGAAATAGGTTAATTTGTATTACTCTTCTCTCCGTCAGAGAGTTTTTACGGCAATGGCTAACCTATCTTCTTGGAAGATCACAACCACCTTCTAGGCGATCTTCATCAAAAGATTCAAGGTTTTCAGTCTATCAATAAATTCAGGTACGCTTCCACATTCAATGTATTCGATTTACCCGTCAGAGAGTTAAAGATTGATTCTTTTGAATTCGGTTTTAATTTCGGCAAATGCATGCTTAAGGAATATTTTTTTTGAGAAACAGTCGAAGATTTCGATTTATTCGATTTCTGATAGCCCCATTTAGACAACCTTACTTTGGATTATTTCGGAAACTTAAGTGTTATCAGAAATTTTAGTTTTGACTGTTACAAAATTTTAAATTTGGATATTGGTATATTTGTTATATATTTTTTAAAATAATTTAATTGAAACATTGTAACCCCCTTAGCTCGGCCTAGACGGTTAACCCGAACTATGAAGATTACACGGGGATAATTGCGCTCATGCACCTTCAATTGTCGCGATGCATAAGCCACCACCTTACGCTCCTGCATTAGCACACACCCTAAACCAACATAGGATGCGTCGCTGTACACCACAAACTCTTTTCCTGATTCTGGTTGAACCAAGATAGGAGCTTGCGTCAATGCTACTTTAAGCTTCTCAAAAGCTTGTTGTCTCGCTTCCGTCCACTCATATTTGACATCCTTTTGCAACAACTTCGTCAAAGGTGCAGCAATCTTTGAAAATCCATCCACAAATCTCCGATAATATCCTGCCAACCCAAGGAAACTACGAACTTCATGAACAGACTTAGGAGGCTTCCAATTCATCACCGCCTCAACCTTTTGAGGATCAACACGAATCCTCTCAGCAGAAATCTCACGACCAAGGAAAAAAACTTCCTTAAGCCAAAATTCGCATTTGCTCAGTTTAGCATAAAGCTGATTCTCCAGAAGCGCTTGCAAGACAATCCTCAAATGACCTCCATGCTCCTCCTCGGTACGAGAGTACACACGGATATCGTCAATGAACACCACAACAAACTTATCCAAGTATTCATGGAACACTCTATTCATCATGTCCATGAAAGCTGCAGGAGCATTCGTCAAACCAAATGGCATTACAAGGAACTCATAATGCCCATACCTTGTCCTAAAGGCTGTTTTTGGCACATCCACATCCTTCACCTTAAGCTGGTAATACCCTGACCTTAGGTCAATCTTGGAAAACACAGTCGCTCCACGAAACTGATCAAAAATATCATCAATCCTCGGCAAAGGATACCGATTCTTGATAGTCAACTTGTTCAGCTGACGATAATCAATGCACATTATCATAGTGCCATCCTTCTTCTTCACAAACAAGACCGGTGCACCCCAAGGTGACACACTCGGCCGAATGAATCCACGATCAAGCAACTCCTGAAGTTGCGTCTTCAACTTCTTAGGTGCCATGCGATAGGGAGCAATGGACACTGGAGTTGTGTTTTCATACAACTCAATTCCAAACTCCACCTCTCGGCTAGGAGGCAATCCAGGTAACTCCTCCGGAAACACTCCAGGAAACTCACGAACAGTTCTTATATCCTGAACACGCAACTCCTTTGAACTTGGATTCATAACAAAGGCTAGATAAGCCTCGCAACCTTGCCGCAACATCCGACTTGCTTCCAAGGTAGACACCACATTACTAAGGAACTTTACATTCTCACCAACCACCACTACTTCGTAATCATCCGCAAGTTTCAACGAAACTCGCTTGCTTTCAAAATCCACCACAGCTCGATGCTCAACAAGCCAATCCATACCAAGGATTACATCAAAACCATAGAATGGCAATTCCATGAGATCAACAAGAAAAACATGGTTTTGCACTTTCAAGGGACATCTTCTATACAACTTTCGTGTCACCACCGTCTCACCAAAAGAACTTGTCACACGCATACCAACATCCAAAGACTCAACAGGTAAACCAAGCATTTGAGCATGTTTATGCAATATGTATGAGTGTGTAGATCCAGAATCAAACAAAGAAAGTAATGATAAGGATTGCAAAGTAAAGGTACCTGCGATCACATCTGTATCATTCCTTCCCTCACGCTGAGCATACACTCGAGCCTGGCCACCACCCTCAGGTTGAACAGCTAAAACATGCGCCACATTCCTCCCACCATCATCTCTGCGCTGAAAGTTACCACGGCCACGCCCACGACCTCTCTAAGGTGCAACTACCCCAGGAGCACGTCCCTGACCACCATCGGCCAACAAAGGACACTCCCTCCTTATGTGGTCTGCCGAACCACAATTCCAACATGAATTACCTATCGCTGCAACAGGATCCTGAACCTCCCTCGCTGCTCGAGGACAATCTCGCCTCAAATGGCTAGGAGATCCACACGTCCAGCATGTGTTCTGATCAGCCCTCATCCTATCTCCCTGAACAGGCGTACCATGTCCTCCACCACCACGCCTAGTAGTAGGCTGATACCTCTTATCTCGTCCTCTCTTGTTCCGTCCACCACCAGAACTATGATCAGCAGCTCTTTTACCCAAGCTAGAACTAACGCCTCTGGAAGACAAACCCAAGTTCTGCTCAATGTCCTTCGCCTGACTCACAAGCACATCAAAATCTGTATATTCAGCCGCAAGCATAAAAGTCTTCACATCCGTTACCAATCCATAACGAAAGCGTTCACACCTCTCCTGTTCATCAGGGATTAGCTCAGGTGCTTACTGACTAAGGCGGACAAACTGGATCTCGTACTCAGCTACAGTCATGCTGTCTTGCACAAGAGACATAAATTCTCTTTTCTTCTCATCTACGTATCGCACACCCAGATACTTTCGCTTGAACACGTTCAGGAAGAACGTCCAAGTTACATCATTGTCCTTCATTCCAGAGATAGTGGTCGTCCACCACGTATAAGCATCATCATGCAGCAGTGACACCACACAACCCAACTTCTGCATATTATTGCAGTTCATTTGCCCCAAAATCCTCTTGGTGCTTTCCAACCAAGACTCATATCCTTCTGGAGATAAACCTCTGAACTCAGTCCCTCCCAGACTACGAAGACGTTCTAAAGGCAATCTCATGTTAGCATCACCCTGATGCGCAGCTCCATGAGCTCCAGCTACTGCTGCCTGAAAGGCTCCAGCAATAGCCTGAATCGACATAGTAATGTCAGGAGCAGCTTGCCCCTGCACACCTTCAGGTCCAGCAACCCCAGCACCAGCACCAACACCATCATTACCACCTCCAGCACCACCACCACCGGGTGGTCCAGCACCAGGAGGAGGTAAATCCACAACATTCTCAGCGTTCTCATCATTCTCGTTCTCATTCTGAGCCATAGCTCTTGTATTCACTCTCGTCTCTCTACGCGGCCCCATTTACAAAGAAACAATGCACTGACACAAATGCAATAAACAAAATTAGGCTCAATAAGGTAAGTGATCCAAGTACTAAAGCTCATTTTTCAAAAACAATTCCTTTCATTAGTTTTGATATGGCAATGGGTTCCCCTAACACGCTCCAACACAACATATCATCACATTTGAAACCATGCAACACTATTCATACAACATTCTTTCACCCAAAGGCATATCATGCAAATACACATACATCACCCACATAAAAATTCCCAATTACACGAGAACCTAAGCTCTGATACCATAAAATGTAACCCCCTTAGCCCAGCCTAGACGGTTGACCCGAACTATGAAGATTACACGAGGAAAACCAAAGTCAACCCGAAAGTCAACCTTGATTCACGACCTTTTTTTCTTTTTTTATCTTGTCTAGATGCACATTAATCCTAAGTGAGTTCCCATAAAGCTTATTTGAGAAAGGCACAGCGATCGGATAACAACAGGGACTCAATTGTACAAAATACAGATTTAGGGACCAAAACATAATTTCTGAAAAATAGAAGGTCTTTACTGATTTTAAAGTTACCAATATGACATTAGTCATGTTACATGCTTCCCTGCCAAAATTCACCATAATTGGGTATCTCAAACTCATACAATTGCAAACACAACTTTCGGGACTAAAATGCAAAGTTTGCAAACTTCAGCACCATTCAAATCAGTGCCCAACGGTCACCTGTTTCGAAACACCCACCCGCCGTATCGAAACGCAGGATCGGAACGACGTTGACCATTTCGATACGCGGGTTAGTTCCGAGACTGGTTCCGAAACGAGGCCTTCTAGTGGCAAATTCGTTTCGCAACATTCATTAGCGTTTCGAAACACGAAGGCCATTTCAGGCCCCCGTTTCGAAACACTAGGGAGTGTTCCGATACGGTTTGCCCAGCAACAGCAGATTTTGCTGGTTTTTCATGCATAACCCCATTCAAACACCATCTAATGACTCCCTAATCATGTCAACAAGTCAACATACATAAGTGGTACATGTTTAGGACACCCTAACACATTCATATCACCAAACATGAAAATTCACAAGACTAGAGGCATGCTTCCTATTATCAAAACCAAAAGGCAACTAAACTCCAAATCAAGCATTTAATGGCCATTTACAATTCAAACCAATAAAGGCAAACATGCCACAACCTTAGGGAGTTCAACACATCTCCCAAAACAAAACTTAGGTTCCCATTGCCAAATTATCAAAACTAATAGTGTACGAAATATTCACCATACATGAGCTTAGCTTCCCTTGGATGTACTTAGCTCCCTTGATGCCCTTTAACACCTCAATTATCTACATTATTGGTAAAAGAGAGCGTAAGCACAAATGCTTAGTGAGGCAAGCTCTACCCAAAACAAATACAACAATGCATTCTTAGAAAACACTTTCAACAAAGCTTTTAAACCACATGCTCATCTCTTTTCTAATGCTACCATGTATCATTTCCAAGCATCTCGTGCTTCTTTACATTTATATACATTATATTGGCTTTCAAGTGATTGTTCATAACCATTTACACAAAACACAATCGTATACGCGGATTACAAGCGTTGTCCCACACGCTTCATACACACTACCGGACTACACAAGGTTCACACTCAAGAGCAATCCCTCCATTGATGTGACACCCATGGTGGAGTATAACGGTACAATCACAACCCCTCAACACCACTCATCGGTAGTTGTATAATTTCCTCTAACGAGGGTAAGGGACACATAAAACAAGATCCACACACGGAATTTCAACCACCGTTGTGATCTTACCTCAATCGTTAGGGTACTTGGATGGAGTTTACGGTACAATCACAACCCCTCAATATCCAAGGCGACTTTACTTAGGGTGCACGCAATCCTATAGCCGGCTAACTATATCCGATTCAAGTACTTTAAAACCATTTCATCACTTGCCAATATACATCAAATACCATCATCAATTCACTGTTTTAAAGCATTAATCAAAGCCACTTATCATCATGCATCACTATGCATCAAAACCATATTAATAACATGTCAAAACCAAGGATCTCTTACCTTGAGCATCCTTAAGTACATGGCTTTCAAATCCAACATTAATCATGCTAAAACATGCTTTCAAAACAGAAATTAAACATGCATTTCATAACTAATGCATCAAACCACATCTTAGCACATCCGAGGGAGTTTTTCCGAAAACTTACTCTTGAGCTTAGCTAAGTTGTTTAAACTTAAACTAAGCTCCCAAAACCTCCAAATAATCGTTTCAAAGCTGGAAAACCAACTCCACTCACCAATTACGTTTCACTCGTTTGCCGAAACGCCGATTAAGCCTCCGGATCAACTTCAAAAGTGTCCGAAGATGTCTCCCCTATTTTAAACACATCAAAGCAGAGGATTAATGCATCATCATGCATTGAAATCTTCAGCCAACACTCCTAAACTCGCTGCTCTACCTAAACCCAACATTTCGGCTACCAAACACAACCGAAATCACCTCCAAACTCTTCCAAAACTTAACTCAGCCAAGATCCATCACTTCTAAACATTTCTAATCATCAATTAACATTAAAAACAACTCTCAACTCGTCCTTATACCTCCAGCTATAAAAGAACACCAAGAACACCCAAAAAACCACCATTTTCATAAGTAAAAACTTAGGAAATACAACCTATTCGGGATTGGATTGATAAAACCTCATTTCGAACATCATTAAACATCTAAAATACATTAAAGAATCATCTCAAAATAGAGCCCAATCCATTAGAATGAAAATCTTCAAGATCTCCTACAAATCTTAAGTTTTAAGCCAAAATCAAGTTTCTAACATTAAATCCATTTATAAAACTTCAATAAAGGATTGACAACTTGGAAATTTCAGTAAAGAACTGATTATTTAGAAAAAGAAGAACATCCTTACCTCTAAATGATGATTTCTCCTTGATTTGGGCCAAATTCCTTGAAAATTCAATGTGGAAAACAAAAGGATTTGATGCAAGATTGATTAGGAGCCAATAGATGATAGAAATCTGATCAATTGAAGTGAAGATCAATGTGAAATTTTCTAGAGAAAATGTGTTTGGATGATGGGATTTTGAGAGAAAAAATGAATGAGAGAAAATTAGAAAAAGGTAGTTATGAAAATCCAAAAAGTAGTTTCCCTTTTCCTTTTTATTTAATTAAAACATTAATTAAATCACCCAAATTAAGGAAAAATCTGGAAAAAAACATTTTGGGTAAATTAGCTCCTTAAAGATTCAAAGTTTCAATTCTTTACAAAACAGTCACTACTAAACTTTGCAAAAATCGCATTTTGGTCACTACAACGAAATGTACTATTTCCAAACCTAATTTTGTAAAATTGATTTCACCATTCTCTTATATATATTAAATGAGGATTTTTAGATATTTTTCTATATTTTTAAAACATCCCGAACTAGGCTTTCCCTAAAACCTCCTTTTATATTCGAACCAAATATCAGACCGGTCTGACCATACCCTAAACTTCTAAGCCCAAAATTGAGGTGTTACAACTCTCCCCCTCTTAAAAAATTTCGTCCTCGAAATTTACCTGGAGGAAAAAGGTAAGGGAACTGCTTCTTCATGTCATCCTTCCTTTCCCACGTGGCTTCCTCGACACCACGATGTCTCCACAACACTTTAACCAACTCAATGGTCTTACCTCGAAGAACCTTACCGTCCGAATCCAGAATCTCAACCGGCTCCTCGTCATAGGTCAAATCTAGATTCAACTCTACTTCCTCTACGGGCATAACATGCGAAGGATCCGACCTATACCTCCGAAGCATAGAGACATGAAACACATAATGTATCTTTTCCATCTCTTGCGGTAGCCTCAGCTTGTACGCAACAGGACCCACACGCTTAATCACCTCGTATGGTCCAATATACCTAAGGCTCAACTTACCCTTCCGGCCAAACCTCATCACATTCTTCCAAGGTGAAACCTTCAAAAACACACGGTCACCCACCGCAAACTCGATCTCCTTACGCTTTAAATCCGCGTAAGACTTTTGTCGATCATAAGCTTCCTTCAACCGCTCACAAATGAGATTCACCTTCTCGGTGGTTCCTTTCAACATAGCTGGCATCGAGACCAACTTCTGACATGTTATAGCCAAGCAAAGAGCAGTTCTGCACTTCCTCCCATACAAGGCTTCATAAGGTGCCATTTGAATACTTGTCTGGTAGCTATTGTTATAAGCAAACTCCACCAAAGGCAAATGCTTCTCCCAAGAGCCTTGAAACTCAATCACACAGCACCTCAACATATCCTCAAGCACTTGGATAACACGCTCTGACTGACCATCCGACTGTGGATGATAAGAAGTACTGAAATTCAACCGCGTACCCAAAGCCTGGTGCAAAGACTCCCAAAAACGCGATGTAAACCTCGGATCTCTATCCGACACTATAGACTTTGGCACACCATGCAAACGCACAATCCCAGCAATGTACAGCTCTGCAAGCTTGTCCAAAGTATACATAGTATGCACTGGCAAGAAATGCGCACACTTCGTAAGGCGATCCACAATCACCCACACCGAATTCTTCTTCGATGGCGACAAAGGCAAACCAGACACAAAGTCCATGGTAATCCTTTCCCACTTCCACTCAGGAATCCTCAACGGTTGCAATAATCCTAAAGGAAATTGATGCTCAGCCTTAACTCGCTGACAAATCATGCACTTACTCACGTACTCCGCAACATCTTTCTTCAATCCCACCCAATAGTACTCATCCTTCAAATCACGATACATCTTCGTACTACCAGGGTGCATAGCAAAAGGACTACTATGAGCTTCAACCAGAATAATACGCCTCAACTCCGCATCATTCGGCACTACTATCCGACTTCCATAACATAAAACTCCATCATCATTAAAACAAAAATCCGATGGTCTATCCTCAGCAATATCCTGAACATGTGGCACCAAAGAATCATCCAACAACTGCTTATCCTTTATCAACTGAACCAAAGATAGTTTCACTTGCAATTCAGCCACTAGACCTCCATCTTGCGAAATACTCAAGCTGGCAAACATAGCACTTAACTCCACTGCCACCTTCCTACTCAAGGCATCCGCTACAACATTAGCTTTTCCCGGATGATACTCGATCGTCAGATCATAATCCGTAAGCAACTCCACCCAACATCGGTTCCTAAGATTCAACTCTTTTTGCGACAACAGATACTTCAAACTCTTGTGATCTGTGTACACAGTACACTTCTCACCATACAGATAATGTCTCCAAATCATCAAAGCAAAAACCACCGCAGCTAACTCAATATCATGTATAGGATAATTGCGCTCATGCACCTTCAACTGTCGCGATGCATAAGCCACGACCTTACCCTCCTGCATTAGCACACACCCTAAACCAACATAGGATGCGTCGCTATACACCACAAACACTTTTCCTGATTCTGGTTGAACCAAGATAGGAGCTTGCGTCAATGCTACTTTAAGCTTCTCAAAAGCTTGTTGTCTCGCTTCCGTCCACTCATACTTGACATCCTTTTGCAACAACTTCGTCAAAGGTGCAGCAATCTTTGAAAATCCATCCACAAATCTCCGATAATATCCTGCCAACCCAAGGAAACTACGAACTTCATGAACGGATTTAGGAGGCTTCCAATTCATCACCGCCTCAACCTTCTGAGGATCAACACGAATCCTCTCAGCAGAAACCACATGACCAAGGAAAAAAACTTCCTTAAGCCAAAATTCGCATTTGCTCAGTTTAGCATAAAGCTGATTCTCCAGAAGCGCTTGCAAGACAATCCTTAAATGACCTCCATGCTCCTCCTCGGTACGAGAGTACAAAAGGATATCGTCAATGAACACTACAACAAACTTATCCAAGTATTCATGGAACACTCTATTCCTCATGTCCATGAAAGCTGCAGGAGCATTCGTCAAACCAAACGACATTACAAGGAACTCATAATGCCCATACCTCGTCCTAAAGGATGTTTTTGGCACATCCACATCCTTCACCTTAAGCTGGTAATACCATGACCTTAAGTCAATCTTGGAAAACACAACCGCTCCACGAAACTGATCAAAAAGATCATCAATCCTCGGCAAAGGATACCGATTCTTGATAGTCAACTTGCTTCCAAGGTAGACACCACATTACTAAGGAACTTTACATTCTCACCAACCACCACTACTTCGTAATCATCCGCAAGTTTCAACGAAACTCGCTTGCTTTCAAAATCCACCACAGCTTGATGCTCAACAAGGCAATCCATACCAAGGATTACATCAAAACCATAGAATGGTAATTCCATGAGATCAACAAGAAAAACATGGTTTTGCACTTTCAAGGGACATCTTCTATACAACTTTCGTGTCACCACCGTCTCACCAAAAGAACTTGTCACACGCATACCAACATCCAAAGACTCAACAGGTAAACCAAGCATTTGAGCATGTTCACGCAATATGTATGAGTGTGTAGATCCAGAATCAATCAAAGAAAGTAATGATAATGATTGAAAAGTAAAGGTACCTGCGATCACATCTGTATCATTCCTTCCCTCACGCTGAGCATACACTCGAGCCTGGCCACCACCCTCAGGTTGAACAGCTACAACATGCGCCACATTCCTCCCACCATCATCTCTGTGCTGAAAGTTACCACGGCCGCGCCCACGACCTCTCTGAGGTGCAACTACCCCAGGAGCACGTCCCTGACCACCACCGGCCAACAAAATACACTCCCTCCTCATGTGGTCTGCCGAACCACAATTCCAACATGATTTACCTATCGCTGCAACAGGAGCCTGAACCTCCCTCACTGTTCGAGAACAATCTCGCCTCAAATGGGCACGAGATCCACACGTCCAGCATGTGTTCTGATCAGCACTCATCCTATCTCCCTGAACAGGCGTACCATGTCCTCCACCACCACGCCTAGCAGTAGGCTGATACCTCTTATCTCGTCCTCTCTTGTTCTGTCCACCACCAGAACTATGATCATCAGCTCTTTTACCCGAGCTAGAACTAACGCCTCTGGAAGACAAACCTAAGTTCTGCTCAATGTCCTTCGCCCGACTCACAAGCGCATCAAAATCTGTATATTAAGCCGCAAGCATAAAAGTCTTCACATCCGTTACCAATCCATAACGAAAGCGTTCACACCTCTCCCGCTCATCAGAGATTAGCTCAGGTGCATACTGACTAAGGCGGACAAAATGGATCTCATACTCAGCTACCGTCATGCTGCCTTGCACAATAGACATAAATTCTCTTTTCTTCTCATCTACGTATCGTACACCTAGATACTTTCGCTTGAACGCGTTCAGGAAGAACGTCCAAGTTACATCATTGTCCTCCATTCCAGAGATAGTGGTTGTCCACCACGTATAGGCATCATCATGCAGCAGTGACACCACACAACCCAACTCCTGCACATTATTGCAGTTCATTTGCCCCAAAATCCTCTTGGTGCTTTCCAACCAAGACTCAGATCCTTCTGGAGATAAACCTCTGAACTCAGTCCCTCCCAGACTGCAAAGACGTTCTAAAGGCAATCTCACGTTAGCATCACCCTGATGCGCAGCTCTATGAGCTCCAGCTACTGCTGTTTGAAAGGCTCCAGCAATAGCCCGAATCAACATAGTCATGTCAGGAGCAGCTTGCCCCTGCACACCTTCAGGTCCAGCGACCCCAACACCAGCACCAACACCATCATTACCACCTCCAGCACCACCACCACCGGGTGGTCCACCACCAGGAGGAGGAGGTAAATCCACAACATTCTCAGCGTTCTCATCATTCTCGTTCTCATTCTAAGCCATAGCTCTTGTATTCACTCTCATCTCTCTACGCGACCCCATTTACAAAGAAAACAATGCACTGACACAAATGCAATAAACACAATTAGGCTCGATAAGGTAAGTAATCCAAGTACTAAAGCTCATTTTTCAAAAAAAAATTCCTTTCATTAGTTTTGATATGGCAATGGGTTCCCCTAACACGCTCCAACATAGCATATCATCACATTTGAGACCATGCAACACTATTCATACAACATTCTTTCACCCAAAGGCATATCATGCAAATACACATACATCACCCACATAAAAATTCCCAATTACACGAGAACCTAAGCTCTGATACCACAAAATGTAACCCCCTTAGCCCGGCCTAGACAGTTGATGTAACCCCTTTAACCCAGCTTAGACGGTTGACCCGAATTAAGTAAGTCACACGGGGAAAACCAAAGTCAACCTGAAAGTCAACCTTGATTAACGACCCTTTCTTTCTTTCTTTTTAACCTTGTCTAGATGCACTTTAGACCTAATTGTGATCACACAAACATCATACCAAAAGATCACAAACATCAGAGATCAAACAGGGACTTAATTGAACAATTTACAACTTTAGGGACCAAATTGTAAATTCTGATAATAATAAGGACTTAATCCAAATTGAAGTTACCAACTTGAAATTAATCAGGTTTCATGCTCCTCTGTAAAATTTCAGCTCAAAAGGACTTCCCAAACTCATACAATTGCACAAACAAGTTTCAGGACCAAAACGCAAACATTCCAAAACATATAACTGCCAATGTCAGCCCCCAACGGTCACCCGTTCCGAAACAGGCATAGCCCGTTTCGAAACTCGGGGCCGTTCTGCAACGCATACCGAAACGGGGGTCTGGCAGTGGCCTTTCCGTTTCGGAACGGCCCCTCCCGTTTCGGACGCCTGGGCACAATTAAGGCACCCGTTCCGAAATGGTAGGTGCTGTTCCGAAACACCCTGCACAGATTGCCTAAAAATGCATACTTAAACATGCAATTGACCAACCAATCATGCTCCAAATGCCACCAAACTTTGCCAACATGCAATTCAACATATATGAGACATACTTGCATCAACAATTCATCAAAACATCCACACATATGAAAAGCCCCAAATCTATAGGCATGCTTCCTACACAAGTAAGCCATTCAAGCATAAACTTCCAATTCAAGCATATAGAGGCCAACCACAAAAACCAGCATTCTCAACAACATTTAACATACTTAGGGAGTTCAAAACATCTCCCAAAACATATACATTGGTCCCCCATTGCCAAATTACCAAAAGCTAAAATGTACTTAGAAAACCTTCAATACTTAGAGCTTTGTTTCCACTTGGATGCTTGCCCTCCTTGCTGCCCTCAAGTACTCTAATGCTCTGCATTATTGAATTAAGAAAACGGAAGAGAGCGTAAGCAAAAGCTTAGTGAGGAATGCTCAATAAAACCATCCAATAATGCATTAACAAAACATTTATAAAACATGCTTCAAATCATCATTTACACATGCTCAAAAGCATACTTTTACAAGCATCTCATGCTTCATTTCATTACATGTCATATTGGCCACAAGTGATACAATTCATTTCTTTGAAAACAAGTTCATCAACTTTCACCCCAAGGACTTTTAAACACCTTGGACCCCAAGGACTTTTAAACACCTTGGCCATGGACTTTTAAACACCATGATATAAGTTACCTCAAGGACTTTTAAACACCTTGACCCCAAGGACTTTTAAACACCTTGGCCATGGACTTTTAAACACCTTGAGCCCAAGGACTTTTAAACACCTTGGCCTATGGACTTTTAAACACCATAGAAAGGACCACACAAGGACTTTTAAACACCTTTGTGTCCGTAACAAGAATCATCCAAGGACTTTTAACCACCTTGATGTTCTTAAGTAACAAGGCTCACTCAAGGACTTTTAACCACCTTAGTGACCTCAACCTTTTCAAAACATCACTTGCCAATATACATCATTTTCATCAATTAATCCACTGTTTTAAAGCATTAAACCAAGCCATATTCATCATGCACTTAAAAGCATCAAACCACATTTAATCAATGTTCAAAAACAAGGAACTCTTACCATGAGCTTCCTTCAACATATGGCTTATCAAAACAGCAAATACCATGCTAAATCATGCTTTCAAAACAGTAATCAAAACATGCAATAAACCACATTGCATCACAACAAAATCATGGCCACCACTAGAGAGAATTTCCGAAAACTTACACTCGAGCTTAGCAAAGTTGTTTAGACTTAAACTAAGCTCCCAAGTCATTGGTTTCAAAGCCGAAAACCCAATTTCACTCACCGATTCCACTTCGCCTCAAGCCAAAGCACCAAAACAAGCCTCCGGATCAACAACTCTTGGATCCAAAGATGCCTCCCCTGATTAAACACATTAAAGCAGAGATTTAATGCATCATCATGCATCAAAAGCTTCAATGAAAGCACTCAAACTCGCTGCTCTCATTCATACTCCAATTTCGGCCACCAAACACAACCGAAATTGCATCAAAACCACTTCTCAACAAAGCCCAGCCATAAACCAGCAAAACCTAACATCCATTAACACCATTTAACATCTAAAAACAACCTATAAACATCCTTATACCTCTAGCAACATCAGATCCACAAGATCACCACAAAAACATCCAAGAATCACAAGCTAAACTTAGGAAACACAACCTATCCGGGATTGCATTAATCAAAACTCATTTCCTTATCAAATTAACATTCATTAATCATCATTTTAGCACCTTAAAACACTGCTTAAACAGATCCAACGAAATTTCATCAAAAACACACCAAATCTTGCATTTTAAGCCAAGATCCACTAAACAATCTTAAAAGCCATTTATAAAACATCAATTAGGGATTGAGAACTTAGGAATTTCATTAAAGAACTTGAAGTTCAGAGGAGAAGGACGTTCTTACCTCCAAACTTGAGTTTCTCCTCTTTTAGAGCCAAAAAGCTTGATGAATCAAGTAGCAAATACAAAGGTTTTGATGAGAATATGATTAGGAATCAAATTAGGATTGAAAAGAAGTATTTAGGTGATAAAAATCAGAGGAAAATATCTGGAGAGAATGTGTTTGGTTAGAGAGAAAAGATGAGAGAAAATGGGAATGGAAAATTTAGAAAGTTAGTTAAAGATGACTAAAAATATCTTTCCCTCCTTTTTACTTTTATTTTAAACCATTATTAAATCATTTAATATTCTAGAAAATCTGGAGAAACTCCCCTTTGGGTAAATAGCTCCCTAAAGATTCAAAGTTTCAATCCTTTTTAAAACAGTCACAAAACTTTCAAAAATTACATTTTGGTCACTAGCCAAAATGTCGCTCTTCCAAAACCCATTTTTCAAAATTGATTTCACAGTTCACTTAATTATATTAAAAGATGATTTTAGAACATTTTTCCATATTTTTAATGCAACCCGAACTAGGCTTTCCTAATTTCACCTCTTTAGATTCGAACAGCACTTTGACCAAACCGGTCAACGCCCAAAACTTCTAAGCCCAAAACCGGGGCGTTACAACTCTCCCCCCCTTAAGAAATTTCGTCCTCGAAATTTACCTGAAGGAAAGAGATAAGGAAACTGCTTCAGCATGTCTTCCTTCCGCTCCCACGTGGCTTCCTCAACACCACGATGCTTCCACAGCACCTTCACCAACTCAATGGTCTTGCCACGAAGAACCTTGCTATCCGAATCCAGAACCTTCACCGGTTCCTCATCATAGGTCAAATCCGGATTCAAAACCACTTCCTCCACAGGCATCACATGCGAAGGATCAGATCTGTACCTCCGGAGCATAGAGACATGGAACACATCATGAATCTTCTCCAACTCCTGAGGTAACCTCAACCGATACGCAACAGGACCCACACGCTCAACCACCTCATATGGTCCAATGTACCTAGGGCTCAACTTACCCTTTCGGCCAAACCGCATCACCTTCTTCCAAGGCGAAACCTTCAAGAACACACGGTCACCCACCGCATACTCTATCTCCTTACGCTTCAAATCCGCGTAAGACTTCTGCCGATCAGAGGCAGCCTTCAACCGCTCACAAATGAGCTTTACCTTCTCTGTGGTCCCTTTTAACAAAGCCGGCATTGAAACCAACTTTTGACCAGTCTCAGCCCAACAAAGAGGAGTCCTACACTTCCTCCCGTACAAAGCCTCATAAGGTGCCATCTGTATACTTGCCTGATAACTGTTGTTATAAGCAAACTCAACCAAAGGCAGATGCTTCTCCCAAGAACCTTGGAACTCAATCACGCAGCACCTCAACATATCCTCCAAAATCTGGATAACTCGCTCAGACTGACCATCCGACTGAGGATGATAGGATGTACTGAAATGCAACCTTGTACCCAGAGCTTGATGCAAACACTGCCAGAACCGCGATGTGAACCTCGGATCCCTATCCGACACAATCGACTTAGGCACACCATGCAGCCGCACAATCTCAGCAATATACAGCTCTGCCAACCTATCCAAAGAAAACGCGGTATGCACAGGCAAGAAATGCGCACACTTCGTCAGGCGATCCACAATCACCCAGACCGAATTCTTCTTCGATGGAGACAAAGGTAAACCAGATACAAAATCCATGGTAACCCTCTCCCACTTCCATTCAGGGATTTTCAACGGTTGCAACAACCCTGAAGGAAACTGATGCTCAGCCTTAACTCGCTGACACACCAAACACTTGCTAACAAACTCCGCAACATCCTTCTTCAAACCCACCCAATAGTACTCATCACGAAGATCACGGTACATCTTAGTACTACCAGGGTGCATAGCAAAAGGACTACTATGACCTTCAGTCAGAATAGCACGCCTCAACTCAGCATCAGCAGGCACTACTATCCGACTCCCAAAACACAGCACACCATCATCATTGAAACAGAAATCCGAAGGTCTACCCTCCGCGATATCCTGAACATGAGACACCAAGGAATCATCCAACAACTGCTTATCCTTGATCAACTGAACCAAAGAGGGTTTCACCTGCAACTCAGCAACGAGACCACCATCTTGCGATATGCTCAAGCTAGCAAACATAGCCCTCAGCTCAACAACTACCTTCCTACTCAAGGCATCCGCAACAACATTAGCTTTTCCAGGATGATATTCAATCGTCAGATCATAATCCTTGAGCAACTCCAACCAACGCCGCTGCCTAAGATTCAACTCCTTCTGAGACATCAGATACCTCAAACTCTTGTGATCTGTGTACACAGTACACTTCTCACCATACAGATAATGTCTCCAGATCTTCAGAGCAAAAACCACTGCAGCCAGCTCAATATCATGCGTAGGGTAATTGCGCTCATACACTTTCAACTGCCGCGATGCATAAGCCACCACCTTACCCTCCTGCATCAGCACACACCCCAAACCAACATAGGATGCATCACTATAAACCACAAACTCTTTCCCTGATTCAGGCTGAATCAAGATAGGAGCTTGCGTCAAAGCCGCCTTAAGCTTCTCAAAAGCCTGCTGTCTCGCTTCCGTCCACTCATGCTTAACATCCTTTTGCAACAGCTTCGTCAAAGGAGCAGCAATCTTGGAAAAACCATCCACAAACCTTCTGTAGTATCCCGCCAAACCAAGGAAACTACGGATCTCATGAACAGACTTAGGAACTTTCCAATTCATCACCGCCTCAATCTTCTGAGGATCAACACGAATCCCCTCAGCTGAGACCACATGCCCAAAAACACCACCTCCCTTAACCAGAACTCACACTTACTCAGCTTAGCATAAAGCTGATTCTCCAACAAAGCTTGCAAAACAATCCTCAAATGCTCTTCATGCTCCTCCTCAGTACGCGAGTACACGAGGATATCATCAATGAACACCACAACAAACGTGTCCAGGTATTCATGAAACACACGATTCATCATGTCCATGAAAGCAGCAGGAGCATTTGTCAACCCAAACGGCATCACAAGGAACTCATAATGCCCATACCTTGTCCTGAAAGCTGTCTTAGGCACATCCACATCCTTCACCTTCAACTGATAATACCCTGACCTCAAGTCAATCTTAGAGAACACAGCAGCTCCCCGAAATTGATCAAAAAGATCATCAATCCTCGGCAAAGGATACCGATTCTTGATAGTCAACTTGTTCAGCTGACGGTAATCAATGCACATTCTCATAGTGCCATCCTTCTTCTTCACAAACAAGACCGGTGCTCCCCAAGGTGACACACTCGGCCGGATGAACCCACGGTCAAGCAACTCTTGCAACTGCGTCTTCAGCTCCTTCAGCTCTTTAGGTGCCATTCTATAGGGAGTAATGGACACAGGAGTTGTATTCTCATACAGCTCAATTCCAAACTCCACCTCGCGGTTAGGAGGTAAACCAGGCAACTCCTCAGGAAAAACACCAGGAAACTCCTTCACAACTCTGATATCTTGCACCCTCAACTCTTTAGAGCTAGGATTCATCACAAAAGCTAGATAAGCTTCGCAACCTTGCCTCAGCATCCTGCTCGCCTCCAAGGTAGACACCACATTGGCAAGAAACTTCACATTCTCAGCAACCACAACAACTTCGTAATCATCCGCAAGCTTAAGCGAAACCCGCTTGTTCTCACAATCCACAACAGCACGATGCTCAGCAAGCCAATCCATACCAAGGATCACATCGAAACCATAGAAGGGCAACTCCATAAGATCAACATGGAAAACATGCTCTTGAACAACCAAGGGACACCTTCTATAAAGCTTCCTAGTCACAACAGTCTCACCAAAAGAACTAGTGACTCGAACACCAACATCCAAAGACTCAACAGGCAAACCAAGCAATTCAGCATGCTCACGCAAAATGTATAAATGCGTAGATCCAGAGTCTATCAAAGAAAGCAATGACAAGAACTGCAAAGTAAAGGTACATGCAATCACATCCGCATCATTCCTGCCCTCTCGCTGAGCATACACCCTCGCTTGGCCTCCACCCTCAGGCTGAATAGCCACAACATGGGCCACTCCACGACCACCTTCCTCTCTCCTCTGGAAATTACCACGGCCGCGCCCACGACCTCTCTGCGGTGCAGCAACAACAGGAGCACGCACCTGATCACCAGCCAACCTCGGACAATCCCGCCTCAAGTGGTCTGCAGAACCACAACTCCAGCACCCGTTACCAGCAGCCGCAACAGGAGCTTGCACCACTCTCTCGGCACGAGGACAGTCACGTTTCATGTGACCACGTGAACCACAGATCCAACAAGCACTCGGATCAGTTCTAGCATTGCCTCCTCTAGCAGGTGCACCAGCACCTCTCTTAGCTGAAGACTGATACTTCTGATCACGTCCCCTCTTGTTCCGTCCACCTCCGGAACTAAACTCAGCTGATCGCTTCCCAGCACTTGCTCCAGCACCTCTCACAGATAAACCCAAGTTCATCTCAACATCCTTGGCTCGGCCCACCAATACATCAAAATCATCATACTCGGCGGCCAGCAAATACATCTTTACATCCGTCTCTAAACCATAACGGAACCTCTCGCACCTTGCCCGCTCATCAGGTACCAGCTCCGGTGCATACTGACTGAGTCGCACAAACTGCACCTCATACTCAGCCACACTCATGCTCCCTTGGGTAAGAGACATGAATTCACGCTTCTTCTCATCAAGATATCTCACACCAAGATATCTCCGCTTGAACACATTCTGAAAGAATGTCCAAGTCACATCAGCTTCTGCCATCCCATCAACAGTGGTTGTCCACCACGTATACGCATCCTTCTGCAGCAAGGACACAACACAACCCAGCTTCTGCACATCAGTGCAACTCATCTGGCCCAAGATTCGCTTGGTACTCTCTAGCCAAGCTTCAGAACTCTCAGCAGACATACCCCTGAACTCAGTCCCACCAAGACTGCGCAGACGCTCCAAAGGTAGTCTGACACCAGCATCTTCCTGATGCCCCGCTCCACGAGCCCCAGCTACTGCTGCTTGAAAAGCACCAGCAATAGCTTGCACTAACATCGTCATATCAGGCATAGCTTGCCCCTGACCAGCCCCAGGTCCAGCAGCTCCAGCGCCAGCTGCAGCTCCAGCTTCCTCAGCCCCAGCACCACCACCACCAGGTGGAGGAGGAGGTAACACCGCACTACCCGTGTTTTCCTCATTCTCGTTCTCATTAGGAGCCGTAGCTCGCACATTACCTCGTAACTCTCTACGTGGTGCCATACTTTAACATACAATCACAACACAAATAAACAAAGTCAGGCCCAACAAGGTAAGCAATCCAAGTATTCAAGCTCAATTTCATTTTCAAACAACATCTTTCCTTTAGCTTTGATTTGGCAATGGGTACCCACAACATGCTACATCACAGCACATACTTCAATTGCATCAAAATCACAAGCCATAAAACATGCTTTCACTCAACAAGCATACAAGGCATACATACTTCAATCATGCATACATACATTCCCAATTACTCGAGAACTCAGTTCTGATACCACCAAATGTAACCCCCTTAACCCAGCCTAGACGGTTGACCCGAATTAAGTAAGTCACACGGGGAAAACCAAAGTCAACCCGAAAGTCAACCTTGATTAACGACCATTTTTTTTTCTTTTTAACCTTGTCTAGATGCACTTTAGACCTAATTGTGATCACACAAACATCATACCAAAAGATCACAAACATCAGAGATCAAACAGGGACTTAATTGAATAATTTACAACTTTAGGGACCAAATTGTAAATTCTGATAATAATAAGGACTTAATCCAAATTGAAGTTACCAACTTGAAATTAATCAGGTTTCATGCTCCTCTGTAAAATTTCAGCTCAAAAAGACTTCCCAAACTCATACAATTGCACAAACAAGTTTCAGGACCAAAACGCAAACATTCCAAAACATATAACTGCCAATGTCAGCCCCCAACGGTCACCCGTTCCGAAACAGGCATAGCCCGTTTCGAAACTCGGGGCCGTTCCGCAATGCGTACCGAAACGGGGGTCTGGCAGTGGCCTTTCCGTTTCGGAACGGCCCCTCCCGTTTCGGACGCCTGGGCACAATTAAGGCACCCGTTCCGAAACGGTAGGTGCTGTTCCGAAACACCCTGCACAGATTGCCTAAAAATGCATACTTAAACATGCAATTGACCAACAAATCATGCTCCAAATGCCACCAAACTTTGCCAACATGCAATTCAACATATATGAGACATACTTGCATCAACAATTCATCAAAACATCCACACATATGAAAAGCCCCAAATCTATAGGCATGCTTCCTACACAAGTAAGCCATTCAAGCATAAACTTCCAATTCAAGCATATAGAGGCCAACCACAAAAACCAGCATTCTCAACAACATTTAACATACTTAGGGAGTTCAAAACATCTCCCAAAACATATACATTGGTCCCCCATTGCCAAATTACCAAAAGCTAAAATGTACTTAGAAAACCTTCCATACTTAGAGCTTTGTTTCCACTTGGATGCTTGCCCTCCTTGCTGCCCTCAAGTACTCTAATGCTCTGCATTATTGAATTAAGAAAACGGAAGAGAGCGTAAGCAAAAGCTTAGTGAGGAATGCTCAATAAAACCATCCAATAATGCATTAACAAAACATTTATAAAACATGCTTCAAATCATCATTTACACATGCTCAAAAGCATACTTTTACAAGCATCTCATGCTTCATTTCATTACATGTCATATTGGCCACAAGTGATACAATTCATTTCTTTGAAAACAAGTTCATCAACTTTCACCCCAAAGACTTTTAAACACCTTGGACCCCAAGGACTTTTAAACACCTTGGCCATGGACTTTTAAACACCATGATATAAGTTACCTCAAGGACTTTTAAACACCTTGACCCCAAGGACTTTTAAACACCTTGGCCATGGACTTTTAAACACCATGAATAGAATCACCTCAAGGACTTTTAAACACCTTGAGCCCAAGGACTTTTAAACACCTTGGCCTATGGACTTTTAAACACCATAGAAAGGACCACACAAGGACTTTTAAACACCTTTGTGTCCGTAACAAGAATCATCCAAGGACTTTTAACCACCTTGATGTTCTTAAGTAACAAGGCTCACTCAAGGACTTTTAACCACCTTAGTGACCTCAACCTTTTCAAAACATCACTTGCCAATATACATCATTTTCATCAATTAATCCACTGTTTTAAAGCATTAAACCAAGCCATATTCATCATGCACTTAAAAGCATCAAACCACATTTAATCAATGTTCAAAAACAAGGAACTCTTACCATGAGCTTCCTTCAACATATGGCTTATCAAAACAGCAAATACCATGCTAAATCATGCTTTCAAAACAGTAATCAAAACATGCAATAAACCACATTGCATCACAACAAAATCATGGCCACCACTAGAGAGAATTTCCGAAAACTTACACTCGAGCTTAGCAAAGTTGTTTAGACTTAAACTAAGCTCCCAAGTCATTGGTTTCAAAGCCGAAAACCCAATTTCACTCACCGATTCCACTTCGCCTCAAGCCAAAGCACCAAAACAAGCCTCCGGATCAACAACTCTTGGATCCAAAGATGCCTCCCCTGATTAAACACATTAAAGCAGAGATTTAATGCATCATCATGCATCAAAAGCTTCAATGAAAGCACTCAAACTCGCTGCTCTCATTCATACTCCAATTTCGGCCACCAAACACAACCGAAATTGCATCAAAACCACTTCTCAACAAAGCCCAGCCATAAACCAGCAAAACCTAACATCCATTAACACCATTTAACATCTAAAAACAACCTATAAACATCCTTATACCTCTAGCAACATCAGATCCACAAGATCACCACAAAAACATCCAAGAATCACAAGCTAAACTTAGGAAACACAACCTATCCGGGATTGCATTAATCAAAACTCATTTCCTTATCAAATTAACATTCATTAATCATCATTTTAGCACCTTAAAACACTGCTTAAACAGATCCAACGAAATTTCATCAAAAACACACCAAATCTTGCATTTTAAGCCAAGATCCACTAAACAATCTTAAAAGCCATTTATAAAACATCAATTAGGGATTGAGAACTTAGGAATTTCATTAAAGAACTTGAAGTTCAGAGGAGAAGGACGTTCTTACCTCCAAACTTGAGTTTCTCCTCTTTTAGAGCCAAAAAGCTTGATGAATCAAGTAGCAAATACAAAGGTTTTGATGAGAAGATGATTAGGAATCAAATTAGGATTGAAAAGAAGTATTTAGGTGATAAAAATCAGAGGAAAATATCTGGAGAGAATGTGTTTGGTTTGAGAGAAAAGATGAGAGAAAATGGGAATGGAAAATTTAGAAAGTTAGTTAAAGATGACTAAAAATATCTTTCCCTCCTTTTTACTTTTATTTTAAACCATTATTAAATCATTTAATATTCTAGAAAATCTGGAGAAACTCCCCTTTGGGTAAATAGCTCCCTAAAGATTCAAAGTTTCAATCCTTTTTAAAACAGTCACAAAACTTTCAAAAATTACATTTTGGTCACTAGCCAAAATGTCGCTCTTCCAAAACCCATTTTTCAAAATTGATTTCACAGTTCACTTAATTATATTAAAAGATGATTTTAGAACATTTTTCCATATTTTTAATGCAACCCGAACTAGGCTTTCCTAATTTCACCTCTTTAGATTCGAACAGCACTTTGACCAAACCGGTCAACGCCCAAAACTTCTAAGCCCAAAACCGGGGCGTTACAGTTGACCCGAACTATGAAGATTACACGAGGAAAACCAAAGTCAACCCGAAATTCAACCTTGATTCACGACCTTTTTTTTTCTTTTTTTATCTTGTCTAGATGCACATTAATCCTAAGTGAGTTCCCATAAAGCTTATTTGAGAAAGGCACATCGATCAGATAACAACAGGGACTCAATTGTACAAAATACAGATTTAGGGACCAAAACGTATTTTCTGAAAAATAGAAGGTCTTTACTGATTTTAAAGTTACCAATATAACATTAGTCATGTTACATGCTTCCCTGCCAAAATTCACCATAATTGGGCATCTCAAACTCATACAATTGCAAACACAACTTTCGGGACTAAAATGCAAAGTTTGCAAACTTCAGCACCATTCAAATCAGTGCCCAACGGTCACCTGTTTCGAAACATCCACATGCCGTATCGAAACGCAGGATCGGAACGGCGTTGACCCTTTCGATACACGGGTTAGTTCCGAGACTGGTTCCGAAACGAGGCCTATTAGTGGCAAATTCGTTTCGAAACATTCCTTGGCGTTTCGAAACACGAAGGCCATTTCAGGCCCCCGTTTTGAAACACTAGGGAGTGTTCCGATCCGGTTTGCCCAGCAACAACAGATTTTGCTGGTTTTTCATGCATAAACCCATTCAAACACCATCTAATGACTCCCTAATCATGTCAACAAGTCAACATACATAAGTGGTACATGTTTAGGACACCCTAACACATTCATATCACCAAACATGAAAATTCACAAGACTAGAGGCATGCTTCCTATTATCAAACCAAAAGGTAACTAAACTCCAAATCAAGCATTTAATGGCCATTTACATTTCAAACCAATAAAGGCAAACATGCCACAACCTTAGGGAGTTCAACACATCTCCCAAAACAAAACTTAGGTTCCCATTGCCAAATTATCAAAACTAATTGTGTACGAAATCTTCACCATATATGAGCTTAGCTTCCCTTGGATGTACTTAGCTCCCTTGATGCCCTTTAACACCTCAATTATATGCATTATTGGTAAAAGAGAGCGTAAGCACAAATGCTTAGTGAGGTAAGCTCTACCCAAAACCAATACAACAATGCATTTTTAGAAAACACTTTCAACAAAGCTTTTAAACACATGCTCATCTCTTTTCTCATGCTACCATGTATCATTTCCAAGCATCTCATGATTCTTTACATTTATATACATTATATTGGTTTTCAAGTGATTGTTCATAACCATTTACACAAAACACAACCGGATACGCGGATTACAAGCGTTGTCCCACACGCTTCATACACACTACCGGACTACACAAGGTTCACACTCAAGAGCAATCCCTCCATTGATGTGACACCCGTGGTGGAGTATAACGGTACAATCACAACCCCTCAACACCACTCATCGGTAGTTGTATAATTTCCTCTAATGAGAGTAAGGGACACATAACACAAGATCCACACACGGAATTTCAACCACCGTTGTGATCTTACCTCAATCGTTAGGGTACTTGGATGGAGTTTACGGTACAATCACAACCCCTCAAAATCCAAGGCGACTTTACTTACGGTGCACCCAATCCTATAGCCGGCTAACTATATCCGATTCAAGTACTTTAAAACCATTTCATCACTTGCCAATATACATCAAATACCATCATCAATTCACTGTTTTAAAGCATTAATCAAAGCCACTTATCATCATGCATCACTATGCATCAAAACCATATTAATAACATGTCAAAACCAAGGATCTCTTACCTTGAGCATCCTTAAGTACATGGCTTTCAAAACCAACATTAATCATGCTAAAACATGCTTTCAAAACAGAAATTAAACATGCATTTCATAACTAATGCATCAAACCACATCTTAGCACATCCGAGGGAGTTTTTCCGAAAACTTACTCTTGAGCTTAGCTAAGTTGTTTAGACTTAAACTAAGCTCCCAAAACCTCCAAATAATCGTTTCAAAGCTGGAAAACCAACTCCACTAACCAATTACGTTTCACTTGCTTGTCGAAACGCCGATTAAGCCTCCGAATCAACTCCAAAAGTGTCCGAAGATGTCTCCCCTGTTTTAAACACATCAAAGCAGAGGATTAATGCATCATCATGCATTGAAATCTTCAGCCAACACTCCTAAACTCGTTACTCTACCTAAACCCAACATTTCGGCTACCAAACACAACCGAAATCACCTCCAAACTCTTCCAAAACTTAACTCAGCCAGGATCCATCGCTTCTAAACATTTCTAATCATCAATTAACATTAAAAACAACTCTCAACTTGTCCTTATACCTCCAGCTATAACAGAACACCAAAACACCTTAAAAACCACCATTTTCAATAAGTAAAAACTTAGGAAATACAACCTATTCGGGATTGGATTGATAAAACCTCATTTCTAACATCATTAAACATCCAAAATACATTAAAGAATCATCTCAAAACAGAGCCTAATCCATTAGAACGAAAATCTTCAAGATCTCCTCCAAATCTTGAGTTTTAAGCCAAAATCAAGTTTCTAACATTAAATCAATTTATAAAACTTCAATAAAGGATTGACGACTTGGGAATTTCAGTAAAGAGCTGAGTATTTAGAGGAGAAGAACATCCTTACCTCTAAATGATGATTTCTCCTTGATTTGGGCCAAATTCCTTGAAAATTCAATGTGGAAAACAAAAGGATTTGATGCAAGATTGATTAGGAACCAATAAATGATAGAAATCTCATCAATTGAAGTGAAGATCAATGTGGAATTTGCTGGAGAAAATGTGTTTGGATGATGGGATTTTGAGAGAAAATTAGAAAAAAGGTAGCTATGAAAATCCAAAAAGTAGTTGCCCCTTTCCTTTTTATTTAATTAAAACATTAATTAAATAACCCAAATTAAGGAAAAATTTGGAGAAATTTTTTTGGGTAAATTAGCTCCTTAAAGATTCAAAGTTTCAATCCTTTACAAAACAGTCACTACTAAACTTTGCAAAAATCGCGTTTTGGTCACTACACCGAAATGTAGTATTTCCAAACCTAATTTTGTAAAATTGATTTCACCATTCTCTTATATATATTAAATGAGGATTTTTAGATATTTTTCTATATTTTTAAAACATCCCGAACTAGGCTTTCCCTAAAACCTCCTTTTATATTCGAACCGAATATCAGACCGGTCTGACCAGACCCTAAACTTCTAAGCCCAAAATTGGGGTGTTACAAACATTAAGTCACCAAAGTGACCTCTATTGTGGAAATTATTTTATTTTAAAATATAGAAGGTTTTGTGTATGTAAGTCGGATTATATTAGTATTGATCGGCCCAAATGAAGGTTAATAATTAACATTATTACATGTGCAACTGTGGTAGTAAATATGTGCTAATTATTCAGTTTTATATGTGAGCAATAAATCAGCTCAAAGGAAGATTTTTGTTTGACATGTTCTTATTATCAATGCTTAATTACTATACCAAGATATCACTTGCAAGTTAATGTTTTGTCTAAAGATGAAATATTAATGGAGTTTCCGGTATCTTGACATTAGGTTTACCTTTATTCAAATTTATTATTACTATGGTTATCTTTTAGTTTGATTGAAAGATAAAATTAAGACAAACATTTTGAAACAATTAAATTCATATTTTGGCTTCGGATGTCTAATATTTTAATGGATTAATTGAAACATAATGTCACCAAAGTGACCGCTTTTTGTGTAGATTAGTTTATTTCAAATATTAAGATAATTATGGGTTTTTGTAATTCATGCGTTTATTAATTGGCCCAAAGGAAAGTTAATATTTGGCAGAATTACAACGACAAGTGTGGCGATAAATGTGTGACAAATATAAGGTATTTTATGTTAGCAATACGTTAGTCCAAAGATTAGCCTATTGTTTGACATAGTTTATTGTCAATGTTTGATTGCAACACCAAGAGTACCGCTTACAATTAATATTACTGTCCAAAGATTTGATATTAATGTTGTACTTGGTATCTTGAGGGGAACTGTCCATTATTTTTAATTTATTTGTTTACGTATGAATATTTATGTGAGCTTGTTTTTATTTTATTTATTTATTTTTGTTCTATATTTAGTTAATCTATCTTTTTTGTCATAATATATGTTAATAACATTCTACAGTAATGTTTAGTGAAACTAATTTCAAGGAATAGAAGAGACACTTACATATAGTGTTTAGTTGTATGAGCATAGACTTTGCACTAAGGAAAGAACATCTTGCACCTCCCACTGTGGTAAGCACTCATAAAAGGTATTTTGAGAGGTGAGATCGTTTGAATCGCATGAGTCTAATGATCATAAAACACAACATTCTAGATGTCTTTAGGAGCACAAAACTAAAGTGATTACTCATACTAAGTGTTTCCTTGACGAAATTAAGAAATGTTTTACCCAAAACATTAAGGTTAAGATGACATCACTTATGCCTTCTTTGACTGTCTATCAAGTATAAGGGTCAAGGAAATGTGAGGAAGTACATTGTAAAAATATTTAACATTGCTTCAAAACTTAAGGAACATAAGATCAAACTGTCTCATAATTGTTTGTTATTATGAATATGACATCGCTTCCTATACAGTTTAACCAATTCAAGTTATAATTATCAAAGGAAGAAATAGACTCTATTTGGGCTCATTTCTCATTGTGTTCAAGAGGAAGAAAAGTTGAAGCATTATAAGTGTAAAAGTATTAATTTAATTAGTGCTCATTAGTTAGTGTCTCTAAGAATAAGGACAATAAAAAATATTAGAATAAAGTTGCTAAGGGTCCTTGTCAAAAGAAACAACAATAAGTTACAAAGTGTTGATTCTTTTGTATAAGTTAGGACATATGTGAAGTAATTAAACTTCAAAAGTAAGCAACTACTTCATTTATTTTGAGTGATCCATGGGCTGTAAATTTTATGATCCCACAATGAAGATTACTTTAAGAAGATATTTTGTAACTTTTTTAGGATGTTGAGTTTGGAGGGAGAAATAAGGTTAGATGCATTGTTATTGAGGAGAAATTGAATTATAATTTAATTCATACTATCCATTTTGATGATGTTTAGGTTTTCACACCTATCATTAATCAAGAAGTGAATCAAGTACCTCAGCAAAATAATGTTGAACAACTCTCATTCAAGATAAGGTGATTGTTTTAGAAGAACAAACTCAACAACCTTTAAAAAACAAGTGTCATTAAAGAGGTCCACGAGAGGAAGATGAAATACTATTCCGGATTATTATGTTGTATTTCTTCAAGCAAATAAGGTAACAATGGAATGATAGAAAATGTTCAATCATTTTTTTATCAGGCCATAAAAGTTCTAACTCTCAAAAGTGGATTGATGTCATTCAAGAATAGTATAATTTTATGCAAGACAATAAAGTTAAGGAACTTGTCTCATTACCTAAAGGTGCAAACCAATTAGTTGTAAATGAATATTTAAAACCAATAGAGATGGAAATGGTAATGTGAATAAGTATAAATCACATATTGTATCTAAAGTATATACTATAAAAGAAGACACTGATTTTGCAGAGACTTTCTCTCAAGTTTTATTGAAAGAATCTTTCAAGATAATTATTACACTTGTTGCTTGTTTTAGTTTTAAGCTACATTAGATAGATGTTAAGCTTGTTTTTTCAATGACGACAATGAAGAAACAATTTATATGGTACAATCATAGAGTTGTGTCTTATGATACAATATCAATGATATGTAAATTAAAGAAATCTATCTATGAGCTTAAGTAGGACTCTCATTAGTGAAATTATAAATTTCATATTGATTATCTCATTCGATTTTAAGATAAATTTGGTTGACAATTGTATATACTACAAGTTCAGTGGGAGTAAAACCAAGTGATACTCATATTGTTAAAAAAGAAAATTTTAGTCTCACTCAATGCCCTAAAAGTAACCTTGAAATTTAAAAAAATCCAAAAGAATCTCTATGCATAAGCTATTGAGAATCTAATTTATGCTTAAGTATGTATGCGTTCGGAAATTGTGTACATTGTTTGAATGTTAGACAGATATTTGAGGAATCATATTATGGACCATTGGATAGTAGCCAATGTGGTTATGAGATATCTCCAGAGAACAAAAATTACATGCTCACATGTTGGAGTTCTGGTAAGTTAGAGATCATCAAGTTTACAAACTTCGATTCTAATAGAATATTGATGCAAAAGAATTTTGTCACTTGAGCTGCTAATTATAGATTGAATAAAAAGATCACTTTGGTTATTTTAGGACAATAAATATGCACTCATTTATTCTATAAACGATAAGAACACTTTTGGTGCAAACTCCATAATTGTGCGCATATTAAGAAACTGTCACCCTAGGTCTTTCATGAGCACACTACTCATGTGGGTGTACCGTTATTTAAGGATATTCGGTTTTAGTGGGAGTTAGCAATTTTGAAAAATGCTCATTCGTTTTAGGCACAATTTCGGTTACTTCAGTTTGAGGATATTTTAAGATTATTTTCTACAGAAATAATGTTCTTTTGGTTTATGCATACTCTGAATTCAGTAAGTTGATCTCACTAAGGTTTAGGAGGACCAGTAGGAAATAGACATGTCCAGTTCACATTTCATGTAATTTTCCATGCTACGTATCCATGAATGTTATATGTCATTTGATTATGTTTGTATACGTGACCATTGATGGGTCCAGTCATGATTGATATGGCGAAGACCGCTTTGATCCTATATGGATATAATTGATGGACAAGATTGTTATAGAATACCTATTATATAATAGCAAAATTTTGAGCTCATAAGGTTGTACATTTATCATGAAACATATGTTTCCCAAGTGGGAGATTGTTGGATTAAAATCCTCAATTGTGGGCACATATGTAAAATGTATGACGCTATTATAAAGCGTGACACAAAATCAAGTTACCAATTATGTTAGGCGTGTCATAGGTATTAAAGTGTCATGGAAATAAAAGTGTAGATACCATTAAATATATTTATAATTCAATGAGGGGCAGAGTTATAAATATTTAATAGTTTGGTTTAAAAATCAACTATATAAAGAGTTAATGGTCCCCAAGAAATAGGTTAACTTGTATTACTCTTGTCCTCGTCAGAGAGTTTGTAAACCCTTAGCCCGGCCTAGACGCCCGACCTGAACTAAGAAGATTACACGGAGAAAACCGAAGTCAACCCATTAAAGTCAACCTCGATTAACGACCCTTTTTTTTTCTTTTTTTCTTTTCTAGATGCACATTATTATCCTATATTATTAGCATTTTGTTTTGGCGAAAGCGACACCGCAACCGGAGTTCAATTAGGGGTTCAATTGCATACAAACGTCTTTTAGGGACTAAATTGTAAATTTCCAAAATTATAAGGACTAAACAAATTTTAAGGTTACGAATAAAAAAATAGCCATAAAACATGCCATAATGTCAAGTTACATCTCAAACAGACCATTCAAACTCATTTAATTAAGCATACAATATTTAGGGACCAAAACATAAGAAACAGAAACCTGAAACAATTCAAATTCAACACCCAACGGTCAAGTGTTTCGAAACACAAGACCCCGTATCGAAACAGCCATTTCGAAACGAGGTTGACCGTTTCAATACGCGGGTGCGTTCCGAAAGCCGTTTCGAAACAATGTTTCAGAGTGGCGAAATGTTCCGGAACGTGCCTACCCGTTCTGAAACACCATGACCATTACAGGCCACCGTTCCGAAACAGGTAAGGGCGTTCCAAAACGCCTTGCCCTGCAATTTCCCAATTTGCTGGTTTTACTCAACTATTCACCTCTGAAATCATCCCAATACATGCCACATCACACATACATTATGAATAAGCAAGCATAAAAGATCACCATTACGAAGCACGAGCTAAAACAAAGCATCAAACTTGCAAGCTTAAGAGCTATATGCATGCTTCCGAGATGTAAAAACCACACAAAAGCTAAAAACCACATTCAAGTTCAAACCAACTTTCAAAGGCCATTTACAAACCAAAATAAGCAAACCAAACATGCTCAAGGTGTTCAACATCACCAAATAAATTCAAGAGTAGAAATCCCACCCATTGCCTCTTATTACACTTAGGTAAAACCACATACTATGTCTAGGCAAAAGAGCTTGGATTTCCCTTGCTTCTTGCTGCCTCAAAGGCCTAATTCTCTGCATTGATGAAACAAATGAGCGTAAGCATGAAGCTTAGTGAGGATCACTAAAACCAAACATTCATTAATGCATTTTACAAACCGAAAATATCATCAATTGTCATCTCATGCCTTTCCTTCAAACATGCCTTTAAAAACATCAATGCACTTTTTAAACCACATGCTCTTAGCATCATCAAAATAACAGCAAATAATCTTTTGCTCATGCTTAAACCAAACATCTAATGCACTCTAACATAAACCACAAGCATCTCATGCTTAAACCATTAATTAATAAAATTATATTGTCTCGCAAGTGATCAATTCTCAATCCATACCAAAACCAACACAAATGACAAAATCAGATATGCGGATTACAAGCGTTGTCCCACACGCTTCATACACACTACCGGACTACACAAGGCTCACACACGAGAGCAACCCTCTATTGTTGTGACACCCGTGGTGGAGTATAATGGTACAATCACAAACCCTCAACACCATTCATCGGTAGATGTATAATTCCACTAACGAGAGCACGGGACACATACCATAAGATCCACACACGGGGTTAACCATCCACCGTTGTGATCTTAGCCTCAATCGTTAGGTTGCTTGGATGGAGTATACAATACAATTACAACCCCTCGACATCCAAGGCGACTTTATTCACGGTGCACCCAATCCTATAGCTGGCTAACTATATCCGATTAAAGTAACCAAAAACCATTTCCATCACTTGCCAATATAATCACTTATCAACAACATTCCACTATTTTACAAGCATAAATCACAATGTCATTTCCACAAGCATAAACATGCTTAATCTCAAATGTATATATTTCTCGAATCCAAGGATCATCTACCAAATGCATCCTTAACAACATGGCATTAAACACCAGCATTATCAATGCTCAAAACATGCTTTAAACAGTAAATAAAACCACATTTAAATCAAGTGCATTTTCCAACAAAAACATAGCACATTCCGAGAGAGACTTTCGAATCACTTACTCTTGAGCTTAGCTAAGTGTTTCAAACTTACACTAAGCTCCCAAGACCACGCTCAAAACGTTACAAAGTTGGAAAATCCATTTTCACTCACCGATACGCAAAGCCTTGCTCACCGACACGAAATTCACCCTTCTAGAGCCTCCAAAATCGTCTCGTTTGCTCCCGGATCAAGATCCCCTATTTTTGATCACCAAAACAGAGATCCAAATGCATTAAAATGCATTTCAACACAAGAAACTAAACACAAACTCGTTGCTCACCCAAACTACACCAATTTACCCATCCGAAACAACCGAACACTCAATCGATTGCTTCCTAAACCAAGCCGAACCAACATACATCACTTTCAACCATTTATAAACATCAAAACACATATAAAAACAACCTAAACCCATCCTTATACCTCCAGCAGGCATTACTACATCATTTCACCTCAAAAACCCAACTAAAACCATCAAGAAACTCAAGGATTTCGGGATCTATATCATCAAAGCCCTCTTTCAACGTAATAATCAACTTAAAACCCAATTAAAATCAATCCAAAACATATCTTAACAAATCAAATCTGAAAATCAAGATTTTAATCATATTTTTGCAAGATTTTGATCTCAAATGAATACTATAATGAAAACTCTGCCAAAAATATCAATTAGATGCTAATTACCTTGAGAATTTCAATAAAGAACCTAGATTGAAGGTTGAGAACGAGATTTACCTCCAATCCTTGCTCTCCTCATTGATTGACAAGTTTTCCTTAACAAAATCTTGAAGAGAACTCTTGGAATTTGTTTAGAAATAAAAGGGAGGGTGTTTGGGAGAAAAGAAATCTGGAGAAAAGAGGTGGGAAAATGATTTTGCTTAAATGAAAGGTAGTTACGTCAAATGAAATCTCAATTTCTCATTTTATTTAATTTTAATTAAATAAAAACCGTCTATTTAATCATTTAAAACCCTTTTAAAACACATATCAAATTAAGGAAAGGCTAAATTTCCATAAAGCTCCCTAAAGATTCTAATATTTTTGGCTTCTCTTTTAAAATTTCATTTCCACAATTTTGAAACTTTACATTTTGGTCACTACCCAAAATGTACCACTTCTGAAACTCTTTTTGTAAAATTGATTTGACCAACCTCTTAAACATGATTTTAGAGGATTTTAGCAATTTTTACCATATTTTTATCCTATCCCGATCCTTGATTTCTCTAAACCACCTAACACGATTCGAACCGTTTCCGACCGGTCCGATCCGATGTGCAAAACATCTAGGCCCAAAACCAGGGCGTTACAACTCTCCCCCACTTAGGTAATTTCGACCCCGAAATTTTACCTGAAGGAAAAAGGTGCGGAAACTGCTTTAGCATGTCCGTCTTGCTTTCCCACGTGGCCTCCTAAACTCCTCGGTGTCGCCACAACACCTTCACAAGCTCTATCTTCTTGCCACGAAGAACTTTTCTGCTCACATCCAGAATCCTCACTGGTTCCTCATCATATGACAAATCCGGATTCAACTCTATCTCCTCAACAGGCATCACATGCGAAGGATCCGATATGTACCTCTGCAACATCGAGACATGAAACACATTATGTATCTTTTCCAGCTCTGACGACAATCTCAACCGATATGCCACAAGACCAATACGCTCCACAACCTCATAAGGTCCAATAATCCTCAGGCTAAGCTTACCCTTACGTCCAAATCTCATCACATTCTTCCAAGGCGATACTTTCAAAAACACACGTTCGCCCACCGCAAACTCAATCTCCTTACGCTTCAGATTCGCGTAAGACTTTTGCCGATCCGATGGCCTTCAAACGCTCACAAATGAGCTTCACCTTCTTGGTGGTTCCTTTCAACATAGCTGGCATCGAAATAAACTTTTTCCCAACTTCTGCCCAACAGAGAGGGGTTCTACATCTTCTCCCTTACAAAGCCTCGTATGGAGCCATTTGAATACTGGCATGGTAACTATTGTTGTAAGCGAACTCAACCAATGGGAAGTGCTTCTCCCAAGAACCCTGGAAATCTATTACGCATCACCTCAACATGTCCTCAAGCACCTGCATCACACGTTCCGACTGTCCATCCGTCTGAGGATGATAAGAAGTACTGAAATTAACACGTGTACCCAAGGCTTGATGCAAACATTCCCAAAATCGTGATGTAAACCTCGGATCCCTATTCGACACTATGGACATTGGTACACCATGCAACCGCACAACCTCAACAATATACAGCTCGGCCAACCTATCCAAGGTATATGTAGTATGCACAGGCAAGAAATGTGCACACTTTGTAAGGCGATCAACAATCACCCAAACCTAATTCTTCTTTGATGGTGGAAAAGGAAAACCAGACACAAAATCCATGGTAATCCTTTCCCACTTGCACTCCGGGATTCTCAAATGTTGCAACAACCCCGAAGATACCTGATGTTTAGCTTTCACTCGCTGACACACCATGCACTTACTAAAGAACTTAGCCACATCCTTTTTCAACCCCACCCAGTAGTACTCATCCTTCAAATCACGATACATCTTTATACTACCAGGGTGCATAGCGAAAGGACTACTATGAGCTTCAGTTAGAATAGCGCGCCTCAACTTAACATCATCTGGCACCACTATTCGACGTCCAAAACACAGAACACCATCATCGTTAAAACTAAAATCTAAAGGCTTACCCTCCGCAATGTCCTAAACACGAGGAATAAGGGAATAATCAAGCAACTGCTTATCCTTGATCAACTGAATCAGAGATGGTTTCACTTGCAATTCAGAGATAAGACAACCATCACGCGATATGCTCAAGCGAGCAAACATCGCCATCAACTCCACGACCACTTTCCTGCTGAAAGCATTGGCCACAACATTAGCTTTGCTCAGGTGATACTCGATCGACATATCATAATCCTTAAGCAACTCCTCCCAACGACGTTGCCTAAGATTCAACTCCTTCTAAGACATGAGATACTTCAAACTCTTATGATCCGTGAACACTACACAGTTCTCGCCGTACAGATCGCATCAACACAACATCCGCAAGCTCAAGATCGTAAGTAGGGCAGTTACGCTCATGCACCTTCAACTGTCTAGATGAGTAGGCTACTATCTTACCCTCCTACATCAACACACAACCCAAACCAACGATGGTTACATCACTATAGACCACAAAATCCTTACCTGACTGAGGTTGAATCAGAACAGGAGCTTGCGTCAAAGCTTCCTTCAGGTTCTCATAAGCTAGCTGCCTCGCATCAGTCCACTCAAAGCGAACATTCCTTTGCATCAACTTGGTCAAAGGTGCATCAATCTTTGAGAAACCCTCGACAAACCTACGGTAATACACAGCTAAACCAAGGAAACTTCGTACTTCTGTCACTGACTTAGGCACCTTCCAATTCATCACAGCCTCTACTTTATGCGGATCAATGCGAATACCCTCAGCTGATACAACATGTCCAAGAAAGACCACCTCCTTAAGCCAAAACTCACACTTACTTAGCTTGGCATACAACTGGTTCTCCTGCAACACTTGCAAGACGATCCTAAAGTGTCTATCATGATCCTCCTCTGTACGCGAATACACAAGGATATCATCGATGAACACCACCACAAATTGATCAAAGAACTCGTGGAACACATGATTCATCATGTCTATGAAAGCGGCGGTGCGTTGGTCAAACCAAATGGCATCACTAGGAACTCATAATGCGCGTACCATGTCGGAAAAGCCATCTTAGGCACGTCCACATCTTTTACCTTTAACTGGTAATACCCTGACCTTAAGTCAATCTTAGAAAACACGGAAGCTCTTCGAACCTGATCAAAAAGATCATCGATTATTGGCAAAGGATACTTGTTCTTAATCGTCAACTTGTTCAGTTGCCGACAATCTATGCACATCCGCATCGTCCCATCTTTCTTCTTTACAAACAACACTGGTGCACCCCAAGGAGACACACTCGGCCGGATGAACCCTCGGTCCAGCAACTCCTGAAGTTGCGTTTTCAATTCCTTCAGCTCTTTAGGTGCCATGCGATAAGGAGCAATGGACACCGGAGTCGTATTATCATACAACTCGATACCAAACTCAACTTCTCTGTTTGGTGGCAACCCAGGCAATTCTTCCTGAAAGAAACCCGGAAAATTGCAAACGGTTCTGATGTCCTGCACACTTACATCCTTTGTGCCAGGATTCATCACATAGGCAAGGTAAGCCTCAGAACCCAACCTTAGCATACGGCTTGCTTCCAAAGCCGAAATCACATTCGACAAGAATTTCACATTCTCACCTACTACCACCACTTCATAATCATCAGTAAGCTTTAAGGTGACCCGCTTGACATCAAAATCAACCACTGCTCTATGCTCAGTCAACCTGTTACGTGTCAAAAGTCCTATCACAATGTAGTGCAAGTGTACATGACACAAGTAGTAAAGTAATACTTGGAGTATCAGATACCGTCTCCACAAGGACTGGAAATAGCTATATCCTATAATTGCTGCACGAGAGAGAGAAAAAGTTTAAATTGTTTGTAGAGTAATCGTGAATAATAACTAAATTAAAGAAGTAAAAGATCAGGTTTAAGAAATAGGCCGGTATTGATTTGCTCGGTAGTGCAGGTGTTGCACTTAATAGAAACTTCTGTTCTATCGTCGTCCCTGTCGCGGCAGCACTTGTCGCGGCAGAAGTTTGTTGTTGTCGCGGCAGCGATCACACAACTCTGTACTTCAAGCTTGGCAAGAATCCCTGTAATGCCTTGTCCCATTCCTAGGCCCAAGTGTTGTTGATGAACACTTCTTGGATGATACCTTCCGGCGTGAATCGAAGGGTGAACACCAATGTTGTTGAATTCTTCCTTAGCCACTAAACCTCGTTCTTATCCCTAACCCAAGATGGTTTAACCATAAACTAGAAAACTAGTATTTATTCCGTTCGTATGCTTGACACTCCCGATATCAAACAAATAAATAACCTCACAATGCTCTCCCGATACTCTTGCGAGATGTGAAAAACCAGAATAAATAAACTTGAAGTTTTATTTCTTTGAACAAAAATATTCCTAAAACAGTACAATCCTTGCAACTACTTTACAGAATCAACCCTTAGCCCTAGGGGAAGTTTAGAACATGATGAGAAGGGGAAAACGACAAGGGTTATGGGGAAGATGGCTAGGTAAGAGATATCCTTCCCTAGGTCGAATTACATGCCTTTATATAGGCCTTGGGTGCAAGTTTTCTAATATGGCAAGAATACAAGTTTAAACTAAAGTACAACTCTATTGGAGATTAAATCTTCTGAGTATATGCCTTTAATTCGTCCTCTTTTCTTGCTTTGGGTTTCTTCCTTGGACTTTGTGCTTGACCTTCATTCTGCCCCAGGGCTCAGAAAAATATAGGAGTAGTCCACGACAAACCGGCTTGAATTCCTCTATCTGTCGAGCTCCACTTCACTTTTCCCTTTCACCAACGCTGTCGTCATGGCTGCCACGACAGCGTTATTTCCTTGACTCCAATCCTGTGCTCCAGCTTTGCTTCCTTGATGCCCTGAGTCTGCCACAGCAGATACCTTCAAAAAGTGACCAAAATCAGTAGCAACTGTGCCATTTTATATATTTGTGATGTATATGTAAAATCTATCCTAAATGCAATGAAATATGCTTGAATGTAGCAGAAATATGGGTAAATGAGGGTAAAATATAGAACTTTTATACACTCAACACAGCCCCAAACTCAAGTTCTTGCTTGCCCTAAAGCAAATACGACTTAACTAAAAATAAAAATTATTTTTTTGGTTTGGCTTAATTCAGTGAACCTTTCCTTACCAACCACTTATTCCATATCAAGAGCTATACCTTGTCGGGTGTTTCTGGATTTATTCGGAACCATACTATAATTCTTGTGTGGTGTGTGCAGGTTTTGTGAACAACTATGTGTCTAGACTCCTTTAATCTACCAGAATAAGCATGCTTACAAACTTGAGTTTATGCCTAATTCATTTTTTTTGGAGGCAATTCTTAGGCTCCTTTAGTTTTTCTAACTTAAGCTCAAAGAAAAATCTCCTAAAATCAGTGCAAGGCTGTTTTGCAGGCAAATGAGTCTGATTTTTTTCCTTTTTTATGCTTTTCCTAGAGCCAGTGATAGGCACCTCTAGGGGCAATGTCAAGTAAGTAAACATTCCTATTCTAGTGTACTACATAAGTCTAGGTAGCATAAGAGTCACAAAGAGTGTTGTACAGATCAGAATTATAGTAAGGCTCTAAACATTTCCTAAAATTTCCTAAAGGCACTGTCACGATAGAGTATGTCGCGGCAGGTAAGTTTAGTACAAAGACTTAAGACATTTTTTTAACAAAAAATAAACTGAAGAATAACTAAAACTTAGTAACAAAATTAAGACATAACTACGACTTCATTGATGGAGGGATGCCACCCCCAAACTCGAGGGTTGCATTGCCCTCAATGCATGACAACATGAAAGATAAAAATAGAAAAATAAAATACATCACAAAAGAAATAAAACAGCAAAGACAACAAATATAAGATAGGAACTTAAGTTGAGGAGCTGTCATCGCTGCTGCTGCTGATCTAGAGCTGCCGGCGGGCAGTGACTTTCATGGCAAGGGCCAACAGTGTGCTGGGAAAGGCAGATGATACCTTTTTCTTTGCTTCCCGAGGTGGCTAGACACGTGTTGGTGAGATGTATGAGGGTTTGTCCAGAACCTCGACCTCATCATCAGAGCTACTGCTGCTGTTGGCAGATCTGCCTTGGCCGGAGGGTCCTTCGCCAGTCTCATTGAGCTTCTTCTTTTTCATTGGCGAGTAGTCCTTGGAGATGTCTCGGGCAACTGAGGGCTCTCCGTTAGAATCCTGCCAGACGGAAGAGGAGGAGAACCCTTCAAAATATTCTGAGTCGAGTTCCGACAGGGGGTCCTTTCTCTTCTCTCCTCTGGCAATGGCATATTGTCTGCCACCTTCAGCTGTCGTGGCTGGTGTAGGTGTGGATGCGGCAGATGGAGTTCTAGGGATCGCAGTAGGGGTAGGTGTAGGTGTAGGTGTGGGGCAACAAAGAACTATTTTGGGAAGGAGGGGAACAATACATGTGTAAAATGTAAATCATTATGAATAAAGTTTACCGTTGCTGCCGTGAAGTCACTCATGTAGCCCATCAGTTCGAGCTGTCGTTCCTCCATTCTTTTCAGCGTCAACAGAATCTGGGCAGAGGTGTCTGATGGAGGAGCTTTTGTCGTTGGCTGTTGTTCTACTGTGGCAGGTTCGGTGGAGCTGGGACATGCCGTCTGCTCTACCGTGGTAGAGGGATTGAAGTATCACAACGGGGTGGCATCTTTTAATTCCATCAGGCTGAAGATGTTGCGCTGCGTCCATCCATTGCCTTTGACTTTAACATCTTCGACAATTTCTGGTACATTGTTTCCCCGACAGATGGTTGTAATGAGGTATGGGAAGACAAGGGGACCCGACTGTCTAAGGGCACACTCAAGTATTCCCTCCCATATGTAGAGACTGACATTTATTGATCTTTCATTTAAAATGGAGTGCACAAGGGCTAACCTTGGTCTGTCGACGGTGCTGTTATGGGAGGATGGCATGATGCGCTTCTTCACAAAGTGATTCCATAATTTGGCTTGTGGAGTCAGCTGAGTTCTCTTCATCGTCCATCGGTGTTTAGGGTCGGTGTTCCATTCTGTCCCTTCCTCAGTGAGCTCTTCCATTACCGCGTCGTAGTCTGTCGGCGACAGACTATTGTCAAATCTTTTGTGGGAGTCCTCCTTCTTACTCACATATAAGCCGTAGAGAGTGTTGATGTAGGAAGGCTCGATGGAGAGTTGTTTACCTCAAACTGTCACTGTCATAGTGTCTTTGCTGTCGACGACAGCATAGAACTCCCTGACTAGTGTGATGTTCATCTCCTCTGGTTGGGCAGCAAACTGCTGCCATTTGAGGGCATGGATTTTTCTTACTATGAAGCTTTCGAGCCCTAGGTCTCCCGTGGGTTATGTGTAGAGAAACCCTCTTTCCTCCCACATGTCCCTCTTCTGAAAGGAGCTGTGGTATCTCGTGGCGGAGTCGGTGGAGGCGAAACGGTCTGGAATGGCGTTATGGCTTGGGGTGGAGACTGCTGCGGCAGAACTAGAGGCAGCACTACGCCGAGTTTGTCTACTAGTCATTTTGCAAGGACTGTAGAAAATGTAAAGAAAATTTTTAAAGATCTAAACAGAGGAAACAAGTTGAGAAAATGAGAATGAGGTGAGAAATGAATAATGAATGAGGGTTTATATAAATGGGTGATTTTCTGCCCGTTGGAGCTGTAACGGCAAGTGCGAATAATGGGGCCAGCTGTTACGCGGTTTCTGACGCATCTGTCACACGTTTCTGTGTCTGCTGCGTGGCTGTTACGCGTTTGCGTGTTTGTCGCGACAGATTGGTGACAGGCTGTTTTCTCCGCTCTGTCGCGACAGCTGATGACAGGCTGTGACGACAGACTCGTCCGTTGGGCTTTTTGGGTTGCTGTGGGTATGATGGGCTGGTTCATTCATTCTCTTTGCCTTGCTTCCTTTGTTTCCTAAAAATGAATAAAAAAATATTAATTCCTAAAATAAAATAATTAAATCTTAATTCCTAATAAATAAATAAAATAAAATAAAATCCAAGTTAAATTAGGGATGCCTTGAGGGGTATCTCCTAAAGTAACTACTTCATGCATCATTGGGGCTTCAGTCCCCTAATAATGCTTTAGCCTCTGTCCGTTGACTTTGAATTGGTGCCCATCCTTTAGGGATTTGATTGTAATGGCACCATGGGGGAAAACCTGGACTACTTGGAAAGGTCTGGACCATCTAGATTTAAGCTTTCCTGGGAAAAGTTTTAACCTAGAGTTAAACAACAACACCTGCTGCCCTGGGCAGAACTGTCGTGGTAGCAGCTTCCTGTCGTGCCACCTTTTGGTTTTATGTTTGTATATCTTGGCATTGCCGTAGGCCATTGCTCGAATTTCTTCAATTTCATTCAAGTCCAGTAGCCTCTTTTGTCCTGCCTTATCCCAGTCCAAATTTACTGCCTTGATAGCCCAGTAAGCTCTGTGTTCTATCTCAATAGGTAAGTGGCATGTTTTCCCATAGATAAGCCTGTAGGGTGACATTCTCAATGGTGTATTGAACGTTGTTCTATAGGCCCAGAGTGCATCATTGAGGTGTAAAGACCAATCCTTTCGAGTGGGTTTAACCATCTTTTCAAGTATGTTCTTTACTTCTCGGTTGAGTATCTCGGCATGCCCATTGGTTTAAGGTTGGTATGCTGTTGCAATCCGGTGCTTTAATTCGTATTTTCTCAAGGCAGCAGCAATTACCCTGTTATCAAAATGTCTCCCCTCGTCACTAATGATCGCCTTGGGGATACCAAATCTAGAGAAGATGTTCTTGTGCAGAAATCTCTGAACAATTTTGGCGTTATTTTTTGAGTGGCGATCGCTTCTACCCACTTGGACACATAAACCACTGCCAGTAGGATGTACAAGTTCCCACAAGATGTGGGAACGGTCCCATGAATTCGATTCCCCATACATCAAAGATTTCAACCTCTAAAATGTTCTCCAATGGCATCTCATGCCTTCTCGAGATGTTCCCAGTCCTTTGGCATTTGTCACAACTTTTGTAGAAGGCTTGTGCATCCTTGAACAGTGTGGGCCAATAGAGACCAGATTGCAAAACCTTGGCAGCGGTTTTGTTTCCACCTAGGTGTCCTCCATATGGGGAAGCATTGCAGTGGTGAAGCACAGCTTCTTGTTCATCATGTGGTACGCATCTCCTGATAATTTGATCTGCACAATGTTTGAAAAGAAGAGGTTCGTCCCAATAATAATGTTTTGCATCATTTTGGAACCTCTTCATTGCTTAGTAATTAAGTTCAGGAGGTAGTACCCCGCTAACAATGTAATTAACAAAATCAGCGTACCAAGGAGTTTCAGAAAACTTACCTGCCACCATGGATGTCGCGGCAGTGCTGGTGGCAGCAAACAACTGCTCGTTCGGGAAGGTCTCCAATATGTTGGTTTTATCTGTTGATTGACTCCTTTTCGTCTCTAATCTCGACAAGTGGTCTGCTACTTGGTTTTCTGTTCTCTTTTTATCCTTGATATCAATGTCGAACTCTTGCAGTAGCAGAATCCAACGTATCAGTCTATTGAGAACACTACTGCTAATAGTTCATTTTCTGTTGTGGTGTAGTTGACTTGGGCATCATTCAGTGTTTTGTTGGCGTAATAAACCATATGGAAGAGCTTATCCTTCCTATGCCCTAGTGCTGCCCCGACAACATAGTCACTGGCATCACACATTATCTCGAATGGCAAACTCCAATCTGGTGGCTGTACGATCGGGGCTGTTACCAGCTTCTCCTTCAAAATTTTAAATGCCTTAGTACATTCAGTATTAAAGTCAAAGGGACGATTCTGCTCCAATAAGTGGCATAAGGGCTTGGTAATCTTCGAGAAATTGACAATAAATCATCGACAAAACCCAGCATGTCCTAAGAAACTTCGAATCCTTTAATTGTAATGGGTGGCGGCAACTTTTTGATGACTTCTATTTTTGCTCTGTCCACCTCTATGCCGCGACAACTTACCTTGTGGCCTACTACTATCCCTTCATCCACCTTGAAGTGGCATTTTCCCAGTTCAAGACCAAGTTCGCCTTTTCGCATCTTTCAAGCACCTTCTGTAGGTTTCTTAAACAACCTTCAAAATTGTCTCCAAAGACGGAGAAGTCGTCCATGAAAATTTCTAGGAAGTCCTCCACCATGTCGGAGAATATTGCCATCATGCATCTTTGGAAAGTTGCTGGTGCATTACAGAGTCCAAATGGCATTCTCAGAAAAGCATAAGTGTCGTACGAGCATGTGAATGTAGTTTTCTCTTGATCCTCCGGTGCAATCGCTATCTGATTATAACCTGAGTAACCATCAAGAAAATAATATTAAGGTTTCCCCTCTAATCTGTCAAGCATTTGATCAATAAAAGGTAGGGAAAATGGTCCTTCCGGGTTGCTTTGTTATGCTTCTGGTAATCCATACAAACCCTCCAATCGGTCACAGTCCTTGTTGGGATTAGTTCGTTTTCTTCGTTGGTCACCACGGTTATTCCTCCCTTTTTAGGTACGCACTACACCGGGCTCACCCACTTACTATCCAAGATGGCGTATATGATTCTAGCGTCAAGCCATTTGATAATCTCTTTTCTCACCACTTCTCGCATAGCGTTGTTTAAACGTCTCTGAGCATCAATAGTCGGCTTATGATCATCTTCCAAGAGAATTTTGTGCATACATAATGCCGGACTCATGCCTTGGATGTCAGCTATTGTCCATCCAATGGCCTTCTTATGCTGTTGTAGCATTCCAATCAGTTGTTGCTCCTGTTTCTGCATTAACTTGGAAGAGATGATTACAGGAAACGTATCATTTAAACCAAGAAAAACGTATTTAAGCTGCCCTGACAGGGGTTTAAGATCTAAAACAGGTGGCTCTTCAATTGAAGGCTTTTGGGTTATATGTTCATTCGAGGTATAATTTAGAGGCTCGAAGAACTTACCTGGACGATTGCCTATCCAATTTACCTCCTCATGACCTTCAGTGTCGGATATGTATGTAGGCCCAGAGTGCATCATTGAGATGTAGAGACCAATCCTTTTGAGTGAGTTTAACCATCTTCTCTAGTATGTTCTTTACTTCTCTGTTGGATATCTCTGCATGCCCATTGGTTTGAGGGTGGTACGCTGTTGCTATTCGGTGCTTTACTTCGTATTTCCTTAAGGCAGCAACTATCACCATGTTATCGAAGTGTCTCCCCTCATCACTAATTATCGCCCTTGGAATGCCAAATCTGGAAGAGATGTTCTTGTGAAGAAATCTTTGCACAGTCTTGGCATCGTTCTTCTGAGTGGCGATTGCTTCTACCCACTTTGACACATAGTCCACTGCCAATAGGATGTACAAATTTCCACAAGATGCTGGGAACGGTCCCATGAAGTTGATTCCCCATACATCAAAGATTTCGACCTCTAATATGTTCTGCAGTGGCATCTCATGCCTTCTCGATATGTTCCCAGTCCTTTGGCACTTGTCACAGCCCTTGTAAAAAGCTTGTGCATCCTTGAACAGTGTGGGCCAATGGAGACCGGATTGTAGAACCATGGCAGCTGTTTTGTTTCCTCCTAGTTGTTCTCCATAAGGGGAAGCATGACAGTGGTGAAGCACAACTTTCTGTTCGTCTTGTGGTACGCATCTCCTGATAATCTGATCTGCACAGTGTTTGAAAAGAAGAGGTTCGTCCTAATAATAATGTTTTGCATCATTTTGAAACCTCTTCCTTGCTTGATAATTAAGTTCAGGAGGTAATAACCCACTTACAATGTAATTAACAATGTCAGCATACCAAGGGGTTTCAGAAAGCTTACCTGCCGCCATGGCTGTCGCGGCAGTGCTGGTGGCAGAAAACAACTGCTCATCTGGGAAGGTCTCCAATATGTTGGTCTTGTCTGTTGATTTACTCCTTCCCGTCTCTAGCCTTGACAAATGGTCTACTACTTGGTTCTATGTTCCCTTTTTATCCTTGATGTCAATGTCAAATTCTTGCAGCAGCATAATCCAACGTATCAATCTCGGTTTTGCATCCTTTTCGTGAACATATACTTCAGTGTTGAATGGTCTGTATGGACTACCACCTTTGTTCCAAGTATATACGGACGAAATTTGTCGATTGATAACACCACTGCTAACAACTCCTTCTTTGTCGTGGTGTTGTTGATTTGGGCATCATTCAGTGTTTTGCTGGCATAGTAAATCACATGGAAGAGGTTATCCTTCCTTTGCCTTAATGCTACCCTGACAACGTAATCACTGGCATCACACATTATTTCAAATGGCAAAATCCAGTCTGGTGGATGTACGATCGGGGCTGTTACCAGCTTCTCCTTCAGTATTTTGAATGCCTCAGTACATTCAACATTGAAATCAAAGGGGCTATTCTGTTCCAACAGGTGGCATAGGGGCTTTGTAATCTTCGAAAAATTGGATATAAATCGTCGATAAAACCCTGCATGCCCTAAGAAACTTCGAATCCCCTTGACTGTGGTGGGTGGCGGCAGCTTTTCGATGGCCTCTATTTTGGCTCTGTCCACCTCTATGTCGTGGCAGCTTACCTTGTGGCCCAGTACTATTCCTTCATCCACCATGAAGTGGCATTTTTCCCTGTTGAAAACCAAGTTTGCCTATTCGCATCTCTCAAGAACCTTCTGTAAGTTGCCTAAACAACCTTCAAAGCTGTCTCGAAAAACAGAAAAGTCATCCATGAAAATTTCTAGGAAATCTTCCACCATGTCGGAGAATATTGCCATCATGCACCGTTGGAAGGTTGCTGGTGCATTGCAGAGCCTAAATGGCATTCTCCGGAAGGAACAGGTGCCGTACGGGCATGTGAAGGTAGTTTTCTCTTGGTCCTCTGGCATGATTGCTATTTGGTTATAACCTGAGTAACCATCAAAAAAACAATAGTAAGGTTTCGCCGCTAATCTATCAGGCATTTGATCAATAAAAGGTAAGGGAAATGGTCCTTCCAGGTAGCTTTATTAAGCTTCCGGTAATCCATACAAACCCTCCAACCGGTCATAGTCCTGGTTGGGATTAGTTCGTTTTCTTTGTTGGTTACCACAGTTATGGGTCCCTTTTTGGGCACACATTGCACCAAGCTCACCCACTAGCTATCTGAGATGGCGTATATGATTCCAGCATCAAGCCACATGATAATCTCTTTCCTCACCACCTCTCTCATAGCCTCGTTCAGTCGTCTCTAGGCATCAAGGGTCGGCTTGTGATCATCTTCCAAGAGGATCTTATGCATGCATAACGCCGGACTGATGCCTTGGATATCACCTATAGTCCATCCAATGGCCTTTTTATGCTGCTGTAGCATTTTGATTAGCCGCTGCTCCTGTTCTTGCAATAACTTGGAAGAGATGATTACGAGCAACGTATCATTTAAACCAAGAAAGACATATTCAAGCTGACATGGCAGAGGTTTAAGATCTAGAACATGTGGCTTTTCAGTGGAAGGCTTCTGGATTACATGTTCATTCGAGGTATAATTTAAAGGCTCGAAGAACTTACTTGGACGTGTGCCTATCTAATTTACCTCCTCAGGACCTTCAGTGTCGGATGTTTCTGTGTCTGAGGAGTCACTGTCGTCGTTGCTGCCGTGACAGTCTTCCGGGTGATTGCGGTGGTAGTGACCAAACTGTCTGTTGTGGCAGCTCGACCTGATGCATGGTTGGTCAAGGACAACTTCAGAGATTACCTTGCACTATTCTTCTGCATCAGCCTATTTTATTGCTTGGAGAACATTGAGTTTAATTTTCCGATCATTGACTCTCATGGTCAGTTCTCCTTTCTCAACATCGATCACAGTTCTGTATGTGGCTAGGAAGGCTCGCCCCAGGATGATTGGTGCGTTTTCATTTGCTTCACAGTCTAAAACAAGAAGGTCAGCAGGAAAAATAAATTTATCCACTCTTACCAGAATATCTTCGATCTTCCCTTCTGGTTATACGTAAGAGTGGTCTGCCAGCTGCAGCATGACTATCGTGGGCCTTGCTTGTCCAATACCTAATTTCTGAAACACAAATTTGGGCATTAGATTTATGCTACCACCAAGATCACAAAGTGCCTTACCCACGAATTTATCGCCAATTATGCACGGTATGATGAAGCTCCCAAGATCCTTCTTCTTTTCGGTTGGATGCTTATGCAAGATTGTCATGCATCCTTCTATCATCTTCACCGTCTAAAATTCCCCAAGTCTGGACCTTTTTGACATTGCGTCCTTGAGAAATTTTGCATAACCGGGCATCTGCTTGATGGCCTCTAGTAGCGGTATGTTAATGTGTACCTGCTTAAAAATATCATAAATTTTCTTAAGCTGGTACTCATGTTTTTGCTTTTGTAACCGCTGTGGAAAAAGAGGTGGAGGACGGTAATCTTCAAGACGTCCCTCACATGGAATTTGAATCTGATGAGGCTTGAGTTCTTCAGCATCCTCTGTTTGCTCCTTTGTCCCTTCCGCTGTCGCGGAAGGTGTGTCGACAGTAGGTTGTTCTTCCTCTGTCGGGGTAGTGTTCACGACATGTATTTCTAGGGTCAGTTCCTCATTCAGTACGTCCATTATATCTGGCCCTTGTAACTGTTTCCCACTCCTAGTTGTAATTGCTTTACACTGCTCATGCGTGGGTTTTCTAGTAACTTCAGTATCACTAGAGAATCCTCCGTTCTGCCTCGGCTTGATATACTTTGAAACTTGGCCCATTTGTGTCTCCATAGATTTTAGGGTAGCCTCATGGTTTGTCATCCTCATCTATGTCTTGTCCATGAATGACTCAGTTTTCTTGACAAAGTGATCCATGTTCACCATGTATGCTCCTATCTGTGACATAAAAGTTGCCAAGGTCTGTTCCAGTATACTAGGTGCGGCTGCCGGCTGCTGTTGCGGCTGCTGGTGTGGCTGCGTTCGTGACAGAATTCTGGGTACCCCTTGGTTTTGGTTGTTCTGCACTGGAGGATTCAGTGCGTTGTTCGGAATGCTCCAGGAAAATTTTGGATCCTTCCTCCAGTTGGGATTGTAATTGTTAGAATCATAATTTATTGGTTTGTTGTAGTTCCCAACATACATCCCTTCTTCCAATTGTAAAGGACAGTCCTCTGAACTGTGATTCCCACTACATGTTTCACATACTTCTTCTGCAAAATATACGGCTTTAGAATCTTTCCGTTGCAGACTTTCGACTATCTTTGTGAGGTATGCAACATGTGATTTCATCAAATTATCAGCTTCGTAATCCTTTACAGATATTCCTCGTTTGCCCCCTCTCCTAGCTGTAGGAAATTGCTCATCATTCTTTGCTAACTTTTTTAACACTATCATTGCCTCGTATGGTTCCTTATCCAGTAATAGCCCATTTGATGTTGAATCTATTCTCAGTCGAGTATGTGCGTTGGCAGCTTTGTAGAATTTGACGACCTGATTCCACACGGGAAATCCATGCATCGGGTAGTTCCATAAAAGAGTTGTAAATTTGTCCCATGCCTCGTGCATTGGTTCGTCATCTTCATGTTGAAAAGTAGCAATCTCGTTACGCAATCTTTTAGATAAATGAGAAGGATTAAAACAAGAAAGGAATTCACGAGAGAGATCTGCCCAAGTTCTTATAGAACCCGGGGTTAATTTATTCCACCAAGTTTTAGCTCTATCTCTCAATGAATGGGGAAATAACTGGAGCCTCAGTACTTCCGGATTTATTCTTGGAAGTCTGAACGATCCACAGATTTCTTGGAACGTTTTCCGATGTTCTCGGGCATCCTCGGTTGCAGAACCACTAAACTGGCCAGCGGAATTTATCATGCTGAACATGACAGGTTTCAGCTTGAAGTTTTCAGCTTCCACGTCTGGCAAGGTGGTTTCTAGTTCAACATAGTCATTGTCGATGTAGTCACGACAGGTTTGCCGTGCGGTAGCGGCGGCAGGACATTCGTTCTAGGCATCCTGGGGAGGATCAGCAATAACTCTCTGGACCTATCGCAAATAGTGCAGTGTACACGACGCAAGTAGTAAAGTGATACTTGGAGTATCGTATATCGTCTCCACAGGGACTGGAAATAACTCTATCCTTGAATTGCTGCACAAGAGAAAGAAATAGTTTAATTGGATTGGTGAAATAATCTTGATAAACAACTAAAGTAAAAGAATAAGTAATCAAGTTTAAGAAAAGGGCCGGTATTGAATTGCTCAGTAGTGCAGGTTTTGCACTGTAAGAGAACTTTTGTCTTCTGTCGTCGTCCTTGTCGCGGCAGCACCTGTCGCGGCAGAGGTTTGTAGACGTCGCGGCAATGATCAACAACTCTATTCTTCAAGCTTGGCAAGAATCCCTGCTATGAGTTGTCCTATCCCTAGGCCCATGTTCTGTTGATGGACACTTCTTGGATGATACCTCCCGGCGTGAATCGAAGGGTGAACACCAATGTTGTTGAATTCTTCCTTAGCCACTTAACCTCGTTCTTATCCCTAAGCCGAGATGGTTTAACCATAAACTGGAAAACACATATTTATTCCATTCGTATGCTTGACTCTCCCGATATCAAACAAATGGATAACCTCACAATGCTCTCCCGAAACTCTTGCGAGATATAAAAAACCAGAATAAATAAACTTGAAGCTTTTTATTACTTGAAAGAAAATTCCTAAAACAGTACAATCCTTGCAACTACTTTACAGAATCAACCCTTAGCCCTAGGGGGAGTTTAGAACATGGTGAAGAGGGGAAAACGAAAAAGGTTTAGGGGAAGAAGGCTAGGAATGAGATATCCCTCCCTAGGTCGAATTACATGCCTATATATAGGTCTTGGGTCCAAGTTTTCTAATTTGGCAAGAATACAAGTTTAAACTAAAGTACAACTCTATTAAAGATTAAATCTTCTGAGTAGATGCCTCTAATTCGTCCTCTTTTCTTGTCTTGAGTTTCTTCCTTGGACTTTGGGCTTGGCCTTCATTCTGCCTCAGGGCTCAGAAAAATATATGAGTGATCCACGATAGACCGGCTTGAGATCCTCTATCTGTCGAGCTCCACTTCACTTTTCCACCCCACCATTCTGTCGTCATGGCTGCCATGGCAGCATTTGCTTCTCGACTCCAGTTCTGTGATCCACCTCTATTCCTTTGCTGCCCTGTGTCCGCCGCAGCAGATACCTGCAAAAGTAACCAAAATCAGTAGCAATTGTGCCATGTTATCTAATTGTGATGTATATGCAAAAATCTATCCTAAATGCATTAAATTATGCTTGAATGCAGCAGAAATATGGGTAAATGAGGGGTAAAATATAGAACTTTTATACACTCAACAACAGAAATAGGAAGTAGAAATTAAATAAATAATAAACTAGAGAGAAAAAAGGTGATTGAAATTAAATAAAATAAAGAAGGGATGCAGAAATGAAACATACAAATTTCTCAGGGATTTCGAAAGTAATTAGCACGTCATTATCTTGTTTAATTATTATTTGTGATCAAATTGCAAAGCGAAAAGAAAATAGGAGGACCGGGAGAGGGATTTTGAAATGCGGAAGGGCCTCTTGTCTGATTAACCCGACGCAGAAGGATTTATTAGGCAATTACACCATTTTTTATTAAATTGATAATATAAATTCCATTGAAAAAAATTAGATTCACTTGGTTCTCATCTTCCTCAAACAGAAACCCTAGGGTTCTCTCCTCATCATCCTATTTTCCGGCGTCACATACATCACCGACCGTCGCTGGTCGACGTCGGCGAACCCCCAAACCCCTTTTTTTATTTTTTCTCTTTGTTTCACCTAAAACCGCATCGTAAATCATTTTGGAGCCTAGATTTCAGTAAGAAAAAAAAGAAAATCAAATCCCTCTCCTCTCATTTTCATCTCTGTTTTCTTCCTTTTTACTTGTTTGTTTTCTAAACATCATTCAAGACGGCAACGCGGCTAGGCTTGGTCATCGGAGCATGAAACGACATGGTTCAAAAGGTAACTTTTTTGTCTCTTTTTTTGCATTCGAAATAAAAAAATATAAAACGAGAAAAAAAAAGAAAGAGATTACCTCGAGATCTCAAGACTTTTTTTTTGTTATTTTTGATTCGCAGTAAAAACTCTCCCTTTTACATTTACAATCTCGGTTTCTTATAGAGATTTTTACAATGATTATTTTTTCACTGTTTCAGACAATCTAATCTTCATTTTCGGTCACTTGCATGTCGTCCGCATCTCGGGCCGTTGATTTCGCGGTGATGGACGGTTGGATTCGGATCGGGAACGGACGATCGAGATTCGTTGTGGGAGCCGCACGACTCTCTCCAGATACGGACACATGGCGAGCGGGATTCGAGTAGCTTCGACGTGACGTGCACGCGCGCGTGGGAAGACGAACGGCTGGCGCGTGTGCCACACGCGCTATGCGAAGAGTCATCGAGCTTCGATCTCAGCCGTTGGATCAGATTTTGATCCAACGGCTTTGGGGCGGTTGCACATAAGGGAAAAATGGATTAGGGTTTCTGATTTTATTTAGATTGCGCCCAAACGGGCTCCTTTTGTGTAATGGACTGAAAATGGACATTATATATATATTAATTGTAATTTATTTTCATTTTGTTTTATTATCCATCATAATTATTATTATTATTATTATTATTATTATTATTATTATTATTATTATTATCATTTTTGTCTTTTTCTTTTTTTGTAATAATAATAATAGTAATAATAATAATAATTATATTAATAATTAAAAATAAGAATAATGATAATACTAATATAAACACATACAAATTTAATACATATTAGACACCCATATTAATATTAATAATATTATATAGAGGTGGACAAAAATGAGTGATTACACTATGATAGTTAGCCGATTACTTATATTCGCACCATACTTAAAAATTGACCCAACTATGGGAAGAAGCGTGAAAAGTACTTAGAAAATTTTTCTTTTTGCCAATTATTCTCATATTGTCTGTTAAATGCTGATTTTTTGCTTGAATTCTATGTTTAACTCTGCCTGCCTTACTTAATAAAAATTCCTTGATTTGATACAGGTTTGCCGCCACGGCAGCACATGGCAGCAACACAAAGATGGTGAAAACTCTAGAGGTGCCTGAAACAGGCTCTATGCAGGATGTTTAATACCATAGAGGTGCCCGAAACAGGCTCTAGGAAGGATCTTGAGCAAGGACACTCCGCTGCTATCAAAGTCCACGTATCTAAACCAAGTGACAGACAAATTAGCAAGAGTGAATGAAAGCCTTCACGGGATGACTCTATTCGAAGGGTTCGGAGTTTTGTAGAGTGCACCTATCTTAGCTTCAGACCCGTAGAATAGTTGTGATAAGTTGAAGCCCTTAGAGCCATGATCAGAAGAAAAAGAAAGAAGTGCCTAACTGTGCTGCCAAGGAAGCAACTCGTATCCTCTCTAATAATTGAATTATTTGAGGCATTCTTTGTTAGCTTAGCCATCTCGACATGCTTAGCATTGACACAAACCTACACACACTGCGCTGTCATTAAGAAAATTAAAATCTAAGTTATTTAATGCCATTCCCTATCACTAACATAAAATAGGTGCCACGGCCTTGAGGTAAGAAATCAAGTTAAAAAATAAAGTTTCTATTAATGTTGTACAATGGGCAGATTTACTAGTTAGGTTGCATTGCTTGAGGACAAGCAATACTTCGAGTTTGGGGGTGTGTAGAGTGTCCACGAGTTCTATATTTTGTACACATTCTTGCCCTTATTATTGTTATTCTTAAGCTCATTTAGGCCTATTTAGGTGCATTGCATGCATAATAATAGTATTTTCTCTTTCACCATGCTTTTATTGAATATTTTATGATTGGTTAAGAAAAGACACTGTTTAGTTTAGTTTTTATTTTCAGGCGCTATAGCTGTGTAGAGGAGGAGAGGCCAGGAGAGGATAGGAAAGCTGGAAACAATAGGAGCTGTACCGAAGCAGCATTGCCGCCAAGTGCCTCCAAGTGCCGCCCAGGCAGGAGTTACACCGACTTAGCCAAGATTGGTCGCGAGTGAAAGAGGGCAATTCCATGAGCCCAGTCTTGCAATTTTCTGAAGCCTGTAGCGGCCGGTAGAGCTGATCCAAGATTGATAAGTAGGAGATAAGTCTGTATTTAATGTAAATTACTTTAAGAACTTCTAATTCAATCAGGACTCAAACTTAGGCCATGAGCCCTATATATACCCAATGTATGTAAGGGTTTAGGGGCATCTCATATATCGGGAGAGTATATCATCCCGGATAGATGGAGAGGTAGCTAGAAAGATGGGAGTTGTTGGGGGTCGTGGCCCAACTCTCCTAGGGTTTAGGCGTTTGTATGTAAAGTAGTTGTGAGAAACGGTTGTAATAGCTTTGAGTTGTTTTCAATAAAATTCCAAGTTTCCTTAATCTATGAACTTCATTCTTTCAATTAGTCCTAACCAATCAGTTGAGAGAATTCATTTGCCGGGCACGAAAGTGTAAGGCTCACGAAAGGCTTAAGCACGATCACAACATGTTGGGGCGTGACAAACTTGGTTCCCAAAAGTTCACAAGTTTCAGCGGCTAAAATGGATCACCAACCGAACTGACTAGAATATGTTAGGTTTACGCTGAGATTGCTAGGTATTGCCTACATCACGCTAGCTTTCGCGCATCTTTGCCTAGAAATAGGGAGGATCACTGTCAACTATCTAGTCGTACTTGGAATGACTGCCAGACTTGCCGCCAGGACTTATTCTCATTCCACTTACGGAGACAGCGAAAGTTGTAGGGGCAATGACCCGCTACGGCTGCGTGATAGGGCCGTAGCTGCCGCCTGCCATTACCCGCCGAGGCAGCAAATGCTGGCAGTGCAAAACACTTTTAGGCTTTACAATGCAGTCTACACACTACTGAGCTACAATTGTCTTACCCAATCTATCGTCCAAAACTCTCCCTATCCTCCTTCTCATTTCTATCTTTATTTTATTTGTGTTTTTATATTTCCACATTGTGAGACTTAATTATGCATTTACTAAATCTTTTTGTAGAAAACCATTCATAGAAGCTGCTCTAGTCCATATGGGAGACAATATCTTTTATACTATAACTTGACAAGAGTGTGCACTTGCGCTAATAAATAGAGAACACCCAAATGCTCTACAGGCACACATTAGACTGGACTAACTCATGAGCTGTTCGATATGGGGTAAACTACACCAGAGTCAAGCCACTTGATTATCTCCTTCATCACTACCTTCTTCATGATGGGGTTGAGCCTTCTTTGGGGTTCAATGGAATTGTTGTGACAATCATCAAGCAAATTTTTGTGCATGCAAATAGTAGGGCTAATCCCCTTTAAGTCAGCCATAGTCTAACCTAAAGCTCTTTTATGTTGCAATAGCATATTTATCAAACTAGCTTCTTGCTTAGATGTAAGACTAGATGAGATTATCACATGCAAAGTTTCATTACTGCCCAAATAAGCATATTTAAAATGAGATGGCAAGGGATTTAACTCTAATGTTGGAGCATGTTCAAGTGAAGGTTTAGGAGGAATAAATTCTGAAAAATCAATCAAGAGGTTCAAAGTGCGTACTTGGTTTGGCTTCGAGCAGGCTCGATTGCTCCACCTCTTCAGATAATTCCTCGAATTCCTCATACTCGATCTCGCAATCCTTCATATTGTCTTCCTCTTGAATCTGCTCATATTCATCCATTTCTAAAATATTGCTACAGCAAAAGTCTGCAGTCTCCCTTTTTGTTGTAGCATCCATGTATTGACACTCTTTATATTCATCCACGTATTTGAGAGTGTTGAAGACATTGATTGTCACCTCTTGATCAGCCACCCTCATGGTAAACTCACCTTTTTCACAGTCTATCAGAATTCTACCGGTTGATAGAAATGGTCGCCCCAAGATAATGGGTGCGTTATCATCCGCCTCGCAATCAAGAATAAGGAAGTCAACTGGAAAGATGAACTTGTCCACCTTCACTACTACATCTTCTACTCTTCCTTCCGGGCGTACATGAGATCGGTCGACCAATTGCAAGATAACCGTTGTTGGCCTTACATCTCCTATGCCGAGCTTCATGAAGACTAAATTTGGCATGAAATTTTCCCACATAATTATCACATATTGAACACATAATTATCACATATTGAACACGATATAATAAAGCTGCCAGGATCATGTGTCTTAGGAGGCAATTTGCTTCACACAGAATAACATTCATTTGCTGTAGCAACTGTCGCATACCGCTCAACCTTTCTTTTATTGCTGATGATGTCCTTGAGAAACATAGCATAAGTGGGCATTTGATCAATGGCTTCTAAGAACGGGACCTTAATATGCATCTGGTATAAAACATCCACAAATTTCCTAAATTGGAGATTCTCATTTTGTTTCTTCAATCGTTGAGGGAAGGGAGGAGGAGGTCTAACTTGTAACCCCCTCTACTCGGCCTTGCCACCAGACCGTATCGAGCGGATCACACGGGACAAAACGAAGAAAGATCCGAAGATTTCTCTCTGATTAGCAACCCTAAACGCGATGATTATTATATTTTCTAGATGCTCGAATTAAACTTTATAATTGAGAACACACAGTGAAAGAAAAAATGACAAAACGAGCACCGAATGATCAACTGAGAAACCAGGGACCAAAATGCAAAACTAACATAAAGCATGGATCTATGATAAAATTAAGGTGATCACATTGAAATTAATCTCATTTCATGCTTCCATGCTGAAATGTAACACAAAACAAGCCCACAATCAAACACAAGAGATAACACATCAAGCTTGGACCAAAACGCAAGAAAAACAACTTCAAAGATGCTCTTAACTAACTTCCAACGACCCCTGTTTCAGAACACCCACTTTGGTTTCGATATAGGTCTGCCCATAGAGCAACGGCTCAGACCCGTTTCAGCCCTGCAAAGGCCAAAACAAGGGTCATTCCAAAACCTTCGAGCCCGTTTCGAAACACCTTGTTGCAGTGACAGGAAAACTGCAGGCCAAGCATCTCCAAGGTCATTTCCCTTAGATCCAATCAACACAAGAAACAAAATAACAACAAGATAGGCATACAAACACCAAGATCAAGCAATCAAATATACATTCAAGCAAGAGGTCCATCTCATGATTAACAAACGACAAGATACAAACATCAAGATCCATGTAATAAGCAAAACAAGCTAGAAAGCCGAAACCATAAAGGTCAAGGTAAAAACAAGCCAACCAAGGTATAACAAACATGCTCTCAACACAAGGAATTTACAAAACACTCCCAAAACATAAACAAGGTCTACCTCCTTTGCCACACACATTATTATCTAAACGAAACCATACTTGAGCTTGAAGCGGACACTTGGATCACCTCCCTTGCACAGTTGCCTTCCGAGATGGCCTACAGATCTGCATTGTTGGAAAAGAGAGCGTAAGCTATGAAGCTTAGTGAGCGAGGCTCAAAACCAAGCTACAAAAATGCATTTTTGAAAACCAACATCATTTAGGAAACCAAAACACTTTCTTAAAATCACTTTTACAAACCATTTCCTTTCAAACATACCATACTTAAATCAAGTATAAGCAATTGCAACAACACATGCCATAGGCACAAAACATGCATCAACCATGTATAAACCATATGTAAACCACATATGCAAACCAAGCCTATCGGCTCCAATTCAAGTCACATGCTTCAAGCATATAAACATATCCATATGAATTTACCAAGCTCATATTTAAAACCATAAGCGAATGAGTATACCGACATCATTGACACGTTGCTCGGATAAGCGGATACCTTGATGGCACAACCCCCATCAAGCATCATGGTGAAACAACCCTCACCACAATCTCACTTTGGTCGGGATGCCACAACCCGCATTGCCCATTGGTGATAGCACAACCCATATCACTCGCATCACAATAGCACAACCCATATTGTGAAACCGAAGAATTTATCTCACGCGCAAATTTTGTATTGATAGTGCACTTCACATCCTATTGATCAATCAATCTATCCGATATAACCCATGTGTCAATATACTCATCGCAACATCCTAATCCACTGATTTACACCGGGGATAAACATATCCCCAAGCACATCCCAAATACAATAAACACAAGCAATGCGTAGCATGAACACAAGCAACACTTTCATAAATCACATGGTATTCTCATGGGACAAAAACAACATGCATTTGATGCACAACAACAGTGGATAAACATAATTTAAACTGGTATGCTCATGATCAAAACATAATCAACATGCAAAACGACAAAAATACCGAAATAACTCAAAACTTACTCTTGTGCTTGGATTGTTCTAATGGACCAACCCAAACTCCCGAAATACTTCTTTAACCTTGTTAAGGCATTAAAAACATTTTCACTCACCAGCGATTACCAAAACCAAGCCGAAACACTTTTCTAGCTTCTCGGTTCGCTCACAAATGTATCCAACAATTTCGGATCTTCCACCCCTACTTATAACCAACCCAAAATAGAGTATTAGAGATATTTTCAACACTCTAACTTGCTGGAAACCAGAGATTCAACAACCCAATCAAATCGCCTATCGAAACATTTTTGAAACAAAATGAAAACATCGAAAAACTCAACTCAGACAACTTCCAGCAAAAACCCAGCATTATACATCATCAAAACACACGAATAAACATCTAAAAACATCGACCCAACATCAGAATACCATCAGTTATTGATTTACCACAAAACTCACTCAAAAACTCACTTTTTCACCCATCAAACTTTAACACAAAACCCAATTTCGGGATTCCTATCATTCACCCATCATCACAACATTATTCCACATAAAAAAACAAAGCCAAAAAAAACATGAAACCAAGCTTTAACAGATCTCAACGAAAATCAACCCAAATAGCTCATTTTACCAAATTTTCATTAGGAATCTTTAGGAAAACCTAAACCTTAATTAATAAAAGAATAAAAAACATGGGAATATCGATAAAGAACCTTACATCAGAGGAGAATTTCGTTGCTCATTTCCAATAATAGTATTTCCCCTTGATTAGCAAAGAACACTTGACAAAACTAGAAATAAAACATGGGTTTTAGAGATAGAAGATAGGAAAACCTTTTGAAAGCATTTAATCAATAAGAAACATCATTTACCTTTGAGAAATTAAGCCTAGATGGCTGTTTGGCTGAAGAGAAAATGAGAAGAGCTTCAAAATGGAATTTTAAAGTGAAATGAGGAAATAAGAGAAAAACGTCATGGTTAGAAATTATAAAACCATTTTTAAAATATTTGAATAGCCAAAAATAAAGGGGAAAATAACTATATTGGCCCAGCGAATTTATCTCCTTAAAGATTCTATGTTTTGACTCTTTTACAAAATGATCACTAAAAACATATTTTGAAATCTTTACATTTAGGTCACTAGACCGAAATGTCATGGTTAGAAAAACTTTTTCCAAAATTGTTTTTACCAAAGCCTTATATATAATATTTATGGATTTTAGAAATTTATTTCACATTATTCCAACCATTAGGAGACAACTTTCCCTGAACTCACCCACAACTCCCAACACCGGTCTTTCGGACCTCGAAACCTTGCCGAATCTTCTAGACCATGAATCAGGGTGTTACATAACTTCTTCCTCTATCGATGCATGTCTCTCTTTTTCCGTAACATTTTCCCTTTCATCAATAGTTTCATTCATCAAATCCCCGTCCTTCTTCTTCTCACAGGATGTGTCAGCTTGCAAATATGGTTCCTCTTGCACTTCTTTAGGAGTAAAGTCTTCTTTCTTGTTCCCCCCAAACTTATCTTCAGTGTTAAGTTGGATACCACCCCTCAATGTAAGAGCACTACATTGCTCTTTTCAATGCTTCTTAGTGACTTCAGTATCACTGGCAGATTTCCTTGAGATTGCACATGTAATGCTTGAGCAATTTGACGTACTTGTGTTTCCAACTATCGCAAGGATGAACTGTGACTTTGCAGCAAAGCTCCTTGATTTTTAATGGTCATGGAGTGATCTTGAAGCAATGTATTAGTAGATGCCATAAATTCCTTAGTGGATGTCATGAAATCCTTGAGTGTAGCTTCCAATGAATTGCTGTTGGATGAAGATGTAAAACCCTTGTTGTTTGGCCGCGACATATTCTGCTGTAATCCGTGTGATTCTCCCAGATTCAGCTGATTTGGGTTCCCATAACTGCTATTCCCTTGATTTCCCCAAGAGAGGTTAGGATGCTGACGCCATCCAACATTATAGGTGTTCGAGTAGGGATTGTTATTCCAATTGGAATTCCCTACATAGTTAGCAGATTCTTGATTATTCGGGCACTCGCTTAAGTGGTGGTTCCCATTGCAAGGAAGGCAAGTTGATGCCACTCTTACTTCCTTCACCTCACTAGGCTTTTGGAGATTCTTTAGCATGGTCGTGATAGCGGTCAATTGGGATGCTACTGAGGCATCCATATATGTGTCATGTGATACTTGAGTTTTCCTTCCCATTCCAAGTCTTGATGAGGGAAATTGATAATCATTGTTGGCTATTCTATCGAGGATGTCAAAGGCTTCCTTGGGTGACTTGTCTAGCAATGTCCCATTTGCTGAGGCATCTAGCATCATTCTGGTGGGAGCATTAACACCATTGTAGAACATAACCACTTGTGTCCAATCATGAAAACCGTGATTAATGCACTTGCGCAATAATCCCTTAAATCTGTCGCAACACTCATACATTGATTCGTCATCAGACTGACGAAAGGAGGCGATATCATTCCTCAACTGAATGTTCCTATTTGGTGGATTATACCGCAGCAAAAAGCTCCTGCACAAATCTGTCCATGTTTCCAATGAAACGGCTGGCACACCACTCAACCATTCTCGTGCTCGATCACGCAAAGAATAAGGAAAGAGTTTGAGTTTCAACACATCCTCGTGCACCCCTTGTTGACAGAAAGAGTCACACACATCTAAGAAAGCACGGATGTGTTGTCTAGTATCTTCATGAGGCGAGCCTCCAAACTGACCAATTGAGTTCAACATGTTGAACATAACATGTTTAAGCTCAAAGTGGGCTGCCTGAATTTCTGGATCAACAATTCCTGGATTAAGATCATCCAAGAAGAGATTTAGGTGATCTCTAATAGCTCTGGATCTTGCTAGAGCATTTTGACCTTGGTCTCCAATTACTTCACCAGGTTCCCCTTGATGCTAAGCTCCGTTCATGATTCTAATATCTTCTTGTATACGTCTCCGCTGACGAAATAGAAGTTCAATTTTAGGAATATAAGGTAATATAGCCTCCCGATGTATCTTTCGGCGCATCCAATAGCACAATACCTAAAAAGACGAACAAAAACAAGCTAAGAAAATATACACACAAAAAATAAACTAGTGCAAAGACTAAACCTAAAAAAAACAATTGTCAATCCCCGGCAATGGCGCCAAAAACTTGTTGTTGCGCGTGATGATACGCAAATTTGGTGCAAGTATACACGTCAAACAAGTAATAAAGTGGTAAGTGAGTATCGTCTCCACAGGGATTGGAGGTGTTTTAAGGTATGCTTAAGCACACAAGTGTCACGAAATGTAAATGGAGAATATTTTGGCAAATCAAGACAAAATGATGAATGTTGTAGCAAATCAGAGCAGAGATATAAATGGTGTAGTAAATAAAGATAAATGATAGCATGCTGAAATCAGTAGACAAACAAGTCCTCTTACGCGTGTGAAACTCTCTTGGGAATGACTGGCTGGGTTTCCTGGTTTACCAATGTTTTAGCTCTCTACTAGGGTTTACCTCTCTAACTTAGTCTATGCTCGGCATGATTTACTCAAGGTGCTCCTTAACTATCTCTAGCAAGGAAACTGGGAGCAGGAAATGCTACTGCAATACCTCTCAGCGTAAACTCTAACACTCCCCCTACCCGTAAAGATCTATCCCTTTTAGTCGTTGAAACTCAACACTTATCTCTAAGGTGGATTAGAGTTGTGCCTCTCAGCATCCAACTCTATTGTCTATACATGTTAAAGAAAGATCTCTCGACCACTAACCTCAACTAACACCTAAGGAAATGCCAACTCTCGAAGGCTCTTACAACCCTAAGCATATAACAACATAGACAAAGCATAGGTACGAGCAAGAGATAAATAAACATTTATAAAAGAAAATAAATAATAGTTCATCCAAACAACCCTATCCACCTAAATCAGTTCATGGCTGGGAAAATATCATCCAAAGTATCTTCGTTCATACAACCCATTTTTCAAGATATAAAATAAATGCTAAAGCAACAGAAAGGGAAGATGAGAACTCCCAATCCGCGATGGACTTGCAGCGCCACGAACCGCCCTTGGCTTGCCATCTCTCTTATGGTCAGCAATGTAAGACCCTTGGAGCTTCTATGATAGAGGATACCAAATTAGGAGGAGGAAGAAGAAAAGAGCCGCCTTTAGCTTTATCTCCCTAGCCTTTTTGTCACCTTTTCACGCTCTTCCTTAAATGAGGGTCTTGTGTCCTTTATATAGTGGAGGCTCCAAAGGTTTTGTGCCCTAAAAATTCTCTAGTGTCCAGGGAATATTCCCTATGCATGTGGGGCACAAACATACAAAAGAGGGTTCGCACATGTGGGCGATCAGCATGTGCGCGTTACTTTGTCTTTTTCCGCGCCCAGCATTGTTGTCCAATTTGCTATAGCATTTTCCTTCCTTTCTTTGTGTAGGGTGTGTAGGTGTTCCCTTTTTATGAGAGAACAAATGCACACTCCTGCCAAGTTATAGTATAAAAGATGTCGAATCCCACGAGGATTGGACATCTTGTTTCGTTTTGTAGTCCCTGCACAAGGTAAAATAAGAACACAAGTAAAGTGATTATTGGATAGAAGAGTAACGTAAAGTAGAGCACAAATAATAAAGGAGGTGATCAGGTTCATTGAGCAGGCAGGGTTATGCTGCCACTTAGTGTGAAAACTGCAATGTAAAAGGACTGAGTTGTTTCGTGCTGCAACTATATGCTACCTCAGCGGGTATGGTGGGCGGCACGCTACAACCCTGTCATACGGCCGCAGCGGGCCACTGCCCCTGCAACTTTTGTTGTCTTGGCAGGTGGAACGGAAATAAGTCTTAGCGGCAGATCTGGCAGATACTCCAAGTTCGGGGGGATAGTCAACAGTGATCCTTCCTATTTCTAGGCAAGGATGCTCGAGAGCTAACGTGACGTAGGCATACCTAGTAGTCTCAGCGTAAACCTAACATAGGCTAGTCAACTCGGTTGGTGATCCCTTTCAGCCGCTGAAACTTGTGAACTGGTTAGGAACCAAGTTAGTCACGCCCCAACATGTTGTGACCATGCTTAACCCTTTCGTGAGCCTTACACTTTCTTGCCCGACAAATTGATTCTCTCAACTGACTAGTGTAGACTAATCGAAAGAATGAAGTGCAAATATAATGCAAACTTGGAATATTTTATTGATGAAAACAACTCAAAACCTAAAACAATCGTTTCACAACTAATTTACAACATAACCCTAACCCAAGTGGAGTTTAGAACATGGTGGCGTCAAAGAACACTAGCTAAGTCTATAGAAAACCTTAGATGATTTGAACTAGGAGTACAATGGGTATTTATAGACTGATGACTAGGTTAAGTTCTCCTTAAAGTAAAAGTCCTCAAAAGTAGCTTTCCATCTTTAATACGACTTTAAACTCTAACTTCTTTGCATGGATTATGGACTTTATCTCATTTGCCTTAGCCCGCAAGTAACCTTGAGATTTTTGCTTCGGCGGCTCTGGCTGCTGCTGCAGGTGTAGGAAAATCAAAAGGATGCTGGCGATAGATTCAGGGTTTTTAGCTCTACAAATCGCACTCTGGTTCTCCAACTTCCATTGTAAGCTTCTATGGGTAGCAAGGTTTGTGGAAACTTTTCTCAGCTTGTTTGTTGTGTTTGCTGTGCAGGCAGTGAAGAGATGATGTGCATGCATGGAAAAGATGCTGCTGGTGCCTCTCAGGCAAGTCTGCCACTGTGTTGGATGGGGTGGTGGCTGAGTAAGCTGGATAATGCGTAGGAGAGGGCACCTGCGGTCAGTCTAGCGGGCAACGACGGCTGATGGAGTTCTTTGTGATTGGGTTACAAATGCAAGCTCCGCAAGGTATGACGGCATGGTGTGCACATCACCGGGGAATTTCTGCAAAAAATAAGCTACAATGGATTCTTGGGCCTCCCCCACATAGTTCATGAAGGCCAACTGCTGTTGCTCGATGCACTTTGTGCTGTCTAGAAGGATGTGCAGCAGTGGGAGGACTTCTTTGTCTGGGGCAGCTTCATTACTGCAGGGGCGGCTGGAGTTTCAGTCTGTGTGGCTGAAGGCTGGCTGGGCATTGTTGGCTCTTTCTCCGCGTCCTGCACCACTTGAATGCAGACCTTTTTGGTCCAGCCCTATTTGGCAGTCGTTAGCTTGTCTGTGGGCTCTGTCGGGTCACCAAAGTTGGTGCATAGACTTGTGATGAGGGACGGGAAGTACATCCTGTCTTTCTTCTTTTTGAAGCAGTTGTGGATTTTTTTGTAGATAATTTCTCCTACGTTTATCAGCCGGTTCATCAGGATACTGTGAATTAGGGCGAGGCGCGACCGATCAAAGATTGAGTTGTGGGATGTGGGCAACAGACGCCTTTTTACAAACGTGTTCCATAACATAGCCTCGGGCAGCAGATGGCGGCGCTAGATAGATCCCACATGTTTGCCTCCCAGCCATGGCGTTTTGGGCTTGAAGAGTTTAGCCTTGATTTTCTCATAATCGGCAGCCGTTAGTGACTCCCTCCACTCTTCGTGAGGGTTATTGTCCATATCAAGGCTATAGTACCTATTGATGACAGCAAAATTTAGTTTGATCGGCTCCCCGCGGACATAGACGAATGGCTTCTCTAGGCAGGGCTGATGGGAGTATAATTCCCTGACTATGGTGATGTTCGCTATCTCTGGCTGCTGAGCGAACATCTTTCATCCCTTGTTGTGAATGGTTCGGAACATGGCAGGCTCTAGACCATGGTTTCCCGTTTGTCGTGTGTAATGGAAGCCTTGCTCCTCCCATACTACCTGCTTGGAGAATTTGTTTCTGTATTTTTCCTCGTCTTCCTTGTAGAAAAATCTCTTGTAAATGGGTTTTTGGTTTGATACTGATGCCATGTGAACGGTTGTATGTAGCTGAAACTAGAAAGAAAAATAATGTAACCCCCTTAGCCCGGCCTAGATGCTTGACCCGAACTACGAAGATTATACGGGGAAAACCAAAGTCAACCCGAAAGTCAAACTTGATTAACGACCCTTTTTTCTTTTTAATCTTTTCTAGATGCACATTAAGCCTATGTGAGCGCTCAAGAATCATATGGTAGAAAGGCACAGCGATCAGAAAACATTTAGGGATTCAATTGCATAAATTACACGTTTAGGGATCAAAACGTAATTTTTAGAAGTTATAAAGACTTTGCAGATTTTAGGTTTACCAATATGTAATTAATCATGTTACATGCTCCTCTGTCAAATTTTAGCTTAAAAAGACATCCCAAGCTCAAGAAATTGCATCCACAACATTCAAGACTAAAATATAAAGCATGAAAACATTAAACAATTCAAATCAACATCCAACGGTCAACTGAATCGGAACACCCACCCTTCGTACCGAAATGCCCGTATAAAAGCGGTGTTGACCGTTTTGGTACTCGGGTGCCTTCCGAGACCGGTATCGAAACAGGTCTCACCAGTAGTCAAACTGTTTCGAAACACCTTCAGCCATTCCGAAACACTATGGCCATTACAGGCCCCTGTTTCGAAACAGTGGAGGGTGTTTCGATACACTTTGCCCAGCGACAACAGAAATTGCTGGTTTTTCACATTTTAAACCGATCAAACATGCCTCAAAGAGCATCAAATCATACCAGCAACTCATATTGATACTAAGGAACGTATTTAAGACCCTTAAGCTAGAGCATGGCATCAATCACAAAATCATTCAATCTAAAGGCATGCTTCCTAGCCACAAAACCAATATAAGCTACCAAACCTCAAATCAAACCTTTAGGACCATTTACAACCCATAAATTCCATCACAAACATGCTACAAACTTAGGGAGTTCAAAACACATCTCCCAAATACAACCTTGGTTTCCCATTGCCAAATATCAAAACTAAAGTGTATGAAAACATCACCATACATGAGCTTTGCACTTCCTTGGATGTTCTCAACCTTTTTGCTGCCCGAAAACACCTCAACTATCTGCATTATTGGTAAAATTAGCTCCATAAAGATTCAAAGTTTCAATCCTTTACAAAACAGTCACTATTTAACTTTTGCAAAAACTGCGATTTGGTCACTACATCGAAATCTAGTATTTCCAAACCTTATTTTGTAAAATTGATTTCACCATAATCATACATACAATAAATGAGGATTTTTACATATTTTTCCATATTTTTAAAGCATCCCAAACTAGGTGTTCCCTAAATCTCCCTTTAAGATTCGAACAGTTCTCGACTGGTCCGAATCGAACCCTAAAATGTCTAGGCCCAAATTTGGGGTGTTACAACTCTCCCCCTCTTAAGAAATTTCGTCCTTGAAATTTACCTGGAGAAAAAAGGTAAGGAAATTGCTTCTTCATGTCTTCCTTTCTTTCTCACGTGGCTTCCTCAACACCACGATGTCTCCACAACACTTTGACCAGCTCAATGGTCTTACCCCGGAGAACCTTACTATCTGAATCCAGAAGCTCAACAGGCTCCTCATCATATGTCAAATCCGGATTCAACTCAAATTCCTCCACTGGCATAACATGCGAAGGATCCGATCTATACCTCTGAAGCATGGATACATGAAACACATTATGTATCTTTTCTAACTCTTGCGGTAGCCTCAACTTATAAGCAACAGGACACACAAGTTCTATCACCTCGTATGGTCCAATGTATCTTGGGCTCAACTTGCTCTTACGGCCAAATCTCATCACCTTCTTCCAAGGTGAAACTTTCAAGAACACACGATCACCCACCGCAAATTCTATATCCTTACGCTTCAAATCCGCGTAAGACTTTTTCCAATCCGATGCTTCCTTCAACCGCTCACAAATGAGCTTTACCTTCTCGGTGGTTCCTTTCAACAAAGCCGGCATCGAGAACAACTTTTATCCCATTTTAGCCCAACAAAGAGGAGTTCTGCACTTCCTCCCGTACAAAGCTTCATAATGTGCAATCTGAATACTCGCCTGGTAACTATTATTATAAGCAAACTCCACCAAAGGCAAGTGCTTCTCCCAAGAGCCTTGAAACTCAATAACACATCACCTTAACATATCCTCAAGCACTTGGATAACACGCTCCGACTGTCCGTCCGTCTGCGGATGATAAGAAGTACAGAAATTCAGCTGCGTACCCAATGCTTGATGCAAACACTCCTAAAACCTTGTAGTAAACCTCGGATCTTGATCCGACACTGTAGATTTTGGTACACCATGCAAACGCACAATCTCAGCGATGTACAACTCTGCAAGCTTATCCAAGGTGTACGTAGTATGCACAAGCAAGAAATGCGCACACTTCGTAAGGCGATCCACAATCACCTAGTCATAATTCTTTTTTGATGGCGATAAAGGCAAACCAGACACAAAGTCCAAGGTGATCCTCTTCCATTTCCATTCAGCGATCCTTAACGACTGCAACAACCCTGAAGGAAACTAGTGCTCAACCTTAACCCGCTGACAAACCATACACTTTCTCACATACTCAGCGACATCTTTCTTCAAACCCACCCAATAGTACTCATCCTTCAACTCATGATACATCTTTGTACTACCAGGGTGCATAGCAAACGGACTACTATGAGCTTTGGTCAGAATAGTGCGCCTCAACTCAACATCTTTCGGCACCACTATTCGACTTCCAAAACATAGAACGCCATCATCATTAAAACAGAAATCCGATGGCCTATCTTCAACGATATCCTGAACATGTGGCATCAAAGAATCATCCAACAGTTGTTTATCCTTTATCAACTGAATTAGAGATGGTTTCACTTGCAATACAGCAACAAGACCACCATCTCGCGATATTCTCAAGCTAGCAAACATCGCTCTTAACTCCACCACCACATTCCTGCTCAAAGCATCAACCACAACATTGGCCTTCCCCGGGTGATACTCGATCGTTAGATCGTAATCCTTAAGCAACTCCACCCATCGCCATTGCCTAAAATTCAACTCTTTCTGAGACATCAAATACTTCAAACTCTTGTTATCCGTGTACACAGTACACTTTTCACTATAAAGATAATGTCTCCAGATATTTAGAGAAAAAACCATTGCAGCCAACTCAATATCATGCGTAGGATAATTGCGCTCATGCATTTTCAGCTGTCGCGATGCATAAGCCACCACCTTACCCTCTTGCATTAACACACACCCCAAACCAACATAGGATGTGTCACTATACACTACAAACTCTTTCCCTGATTCAGGTTGAACCAAGATAGGAGCTTGCGTCAAAGCTGCTTTTAGCTTTTCAAAAGCTTGTTGTCTCGCTTCCGTCCACTCATACTTAACATCCTTTTGCAACAACTTCGTCAAAGGGACAGTAATCTTAGAAAAATCCATCCCCAAACCTCCGGTAGTATCCTGCCAACCCAAGGAAACTACGGACTTCATGAACAGATTTAGGAGGCTTCCAATTCATCATCGTCTCAACCTTCTGGGGATCAAATCGAATCCCTTCGGCCGAAACCACATGACCAAGGAAAACAACATCCTTTAGCCAAAACTCACATTTGCTCAGCTTAGCATAAAGCTGATTTTCCAGCAACGCTGCATAACAATCCTCAAATGACCTTCATGCTCCTCCTTAGTACGAGAGTACACAAGGATATCGTTGATGAACACCACAATGAACTTGTCCAAGAATTCATGGAAAACCCTATTCATCATATCCATGAAAGCGACATGAGCATTCGTCAAGCCAAATGGCATCACAAGGAACTCATAATGCTCATATCTTGTTCTAAAGGCTGTTTTCGTCACATCTACATCCTTCACCTTCAACTCATAGTACCCTGACCTCATATCAATCTTTGAAAACACAGCCGCTCCCCGAAACTGATCAAAAAGATCATCAATCCTTGGTAAAAGATACTTATTATTGACGGTCAACTTATTCAGCTGACGATAATCGATGCACATTCTCATCGTACCATCTTTCTTTTTTCACAAACAAGACCGGTGCACCCCTGTAACACCCCAATTTTGGGCTTAGAAGTTTTGGGTTTGGACCGGACCGGTCGGGTTGCGGTTCGAATGTAAAAGGGTGAATTTAGGAAAGCCTAGTTCGGGTTTGCATTAAAATTATGGAAAAATGTCTTAAAATCCTCTTTTATTATATATAAGAGAGTGGTGAAATCAATTTTACAAAATGTGGTTTGGAAGAGTGACATTTTGGGTTAGTGACTAAAATGTAATTTTTGAAAACTAGGTGACTGTTTTAAAAAGGATTGAAACTTTGAATCTTTAAGGAGCTATTTACCCAAAAGAGTTTCTCCAGATTTTTCTTAAATATTAAAGGATTAATTAATGGTTTAAAAATAAAAGTAAAAGGGAGGGAAAGATATTTTGGCATTTTCAACTAACTTTTCCCAAATTCCATTTTCCTTTTCTCTCAATTTTCTCTCAACCCAAACACATTTCTCCAGCACATTTTCCCTCTGATTTTGACATCCAAATATGAGATTTCTATCATCATTTGATCTCTAATCAAATCTACAACAAAACCTTAGCATTTGCTTATTGGATTTTCAAGATTTTGGTTCCAAAAAGGGAGAAAACTCAAGTTTAGAGGTATGAACGTCCTTCTCCTATAAATTCTCAGTTCTTTACTGAAATTCCAAAGTTCTCAATCCTTGATTTGTGTTTTATTAAAGGTTTTACAATTGTGTTCTTGATCTTGGCTTTAAAATGCAAGATTTGCTTTAATTTTGATGAAATTCGTATGATCTGATTGGGCACTGTTTTGAGATGTCATTTTGATGTAAAATGAGTGTATAATTGATGAGAAATTGAGGTTTAATCAATGCAATCCCGGATAGGTTGATTTTCTTAAGTTTTGCTTGAGTTTTTAGTGGTTTTTGGAGTGATCTTGATGTTCTGCTTTAGCTGGAGGTATAAGGACGTGATGAGATCCATTTTGGATGTTAATTGATGTTTAAGGATGTTTAGAATTGATGGATCTTGGCTGGGTAGTGTTGTGGAGTTGTTTGGATGTGATTTCGGTTGTGTTTGGTAGCCGAAATGTGAGTAGGGATGAGAGCAGCGAGTTTAGGTGCTTTCATTGAAGATATTAATGCATGATGATGCATTAATCTACTGTTTTGATGTGTTTAAAACAGGGGAGACATCTTCGGATCCTTGTGGTGTTGATCCGGAAGCTTGATTGGTGTTTCGGCAAGTGGCGAAACGGAATCAGTGAGTGGATTTTGGTTTTCAGCTTTGAAACCAATGTTTTGAAGGTTTGGGAGCTTAGTTTAAGTCTAAGCAACTTAGCTAAGTTCAAGAGTAAGTTTTCGGAAAAACTCTCTTGTTGATGAACCATGAGTTGGTTGAATGCAATGTGATTTGTTTGCATGTTTTAAATTCTGTTTTGAAATCATGTTTTAGCATGTTTAATTGCTGAGATTATAAGCCATGTGTTGAAGGATGCTCAAGGTAAGAGATCCTTGTTTTTGAACATTGTTAAATGTGGTTTTGATGCTTAATGATGCATGATGTTTATGGCTTTGTTAAATGCTTTAAAACAGTGAAATATTGTTGTTAATGATGCATATTGGCAAGTGATGTTTTGAGAATGGTTAAGAACACTATTGTGGTTAAAAGTCCATAGGTGGTTCTTGTGTTAAGAACAACATGGTGGTTAAAAGTCCATGGTTGATTCTTTTTAAGGTCACAAAGGTGGTTAAAAGTCCTTGTGTGAGCCTTGTGTATTTTAAGAACAACATGGTGGTTAAAAGTCCATGGTTGGTTCTTGGTTAAGGTCACAAAGGTGGTTAAAAGTCCTTGTGTGAGCCTTGTGTATTTAAGAACACCATGGTGGTTAAAAGTCCATGGGTGATTCTTGTTAAGGACACAAAGGTGGTTAAAAGTCCTTGTGTGGTCCTTGTGAATGGTAAGAACATCATGGTGGTTAAAAGTCCATGGATGATTCTTGTGCTAAGGACACAATGGTGGTTAAAAGTCCATGTGTGGTCCTTGTGAATTGTAAGATCACAATGGTGTTTAAAAGTCCATGTGTGAGTCTTATGTTGATTGAATTGTGGAATGGAAAGATTATAATTATCACTTGTGGCCAATATGACATGTTAATAATGTGAAGCATGTATGCTTGTTTTAAATGCTTTTGTGCATGGTTTAAGGTTGTTTTGAAGTAAGGTTTATAAAAGTGTTTATAAATGCATTATTGTGTTGTTTTAAATAGCATTCCTCACTAAGCTATTTGCTTACGCTCTCTCTTTTCTTAAACCAATAATACAGAGCATTGAAGTGCATTAAGGGCAGCAAGGAAGCCAAGAATCCAAGTGAAGGTTTAAGCTCATGTATGGTGAATGTTTTCTAACACTATTAGCTTTTGGGCATTTGGCAATGGGGAACCTATGTTGTTGTTTTGGGAGATGTTTTAGACTCCCTGAGTTGGTTTTATGTTGTTATCGATGTTGGAACATGTAAATGACCTTTATGTGGTTGGTTTGGAATTTTTGATGCTTGAATGGTTTCTAAATAGGATGCATGCCTTTAGAATTGGGGATTTGCTTAATTGATGCCATGTTTGAGTATGGTTGATGCAATTATGTTCCTTATGCATGTAATGACTTGCTGGTAAAATTTGAGGGTCTTTGGACTAGGTTTGATTGGTCAAAAGCATGTTAAACCAGAGAAAAATTTGCAATCTGGGCAGCCTGTTTCGGAACAGGTGCTGCCGTTTCGGAACAGAGGGCCTGAAATGGCCTAGGCGTTTCGAAACGGGCAGGGCTGTTCCGAAACAGTTTGGCCAGTGTCAGGACCTGTTGCGCAACGCATTTCGGAACGGTCCCGCGTTTCGGAACGGATCATCCCTGTTCCGAAACACTCGACCGTTGGGCACTGAAATTGATGGTTATATGTTTTGAAACCTTTGCGTTTTGGTCCTGAACTTTGTGTATGCAATTGAATGAGTTTGAGATGTCCGTTTGAGCTGAAACTTGACAGAGAAGCATGAAATATGACTAATTTCATAATGGTAATTCAAAAGTTGGTTAAGTCCTTCTAATTTCCAGAATTTACATTTTGGTCCCTAAACTTGTATGTTGTGCAATTAAGTCCCTAAATGTTTTCCGAATGCGCTGATCTTTGAGTATGATGTTGTTATGAACATATCTAGGGTTAATGTGCATTTAGATTAGATTAAAAAGAAAAAAAATGGTCATTAATCAAGGTTGACTTTTGGGTTGACTGTGGTTTTCCCCGTGTAAACTTCTTAATTCGGGTCAACCGTCTAGGCCGGGTTAAAGGGGTTACAACCCCAAGGTGACACACTAGGCCGAATGAAGCCACGGTCAAGCAACTCCTGAAGTTGCATCTTCAACTCCTTCAACTCTTTGGGTGCCATGCGATAGGGAGCAATGGACACCGGAGTTGTGTTCTCATACAACTCAATTCCAAACTCAACCTCTCGACTAGGCGGCAAACCAGGTAATTCCTCCGGAAACACTTCAGGGAACTCACACACGGTCCTTATATCCTACACGCGCACCTCTTTTGAACTAGGATTCATAACAAAGGTCAGGTAAGCCTCGCAACCATGCCACAACATCCGGCTCGCTTCCAATGTAGACACCACATTAGCTAGAAACTTTACATTCTCACCCACCACCACCACCTCATAATCATCCGCTAGTTTCAACGAAACTCGCTTGCTTTTGAAATCCACCACAGCTCTATGCTCAACAAGCCAATCCATGCAAAGGATTACATCGAAACCATAGAATGGCAATTCCATAAGATCAACAAGAAACACATGATCTTGCACCTTTAAGGGACATCTCCTATACAACTTCCTTGTTACAACCGTCTCACCAAAGGAACTAGTCACACACATACCAACATCCAAAGACTTAATAGGCAAACCATGCATTTGAGAATGTTCACGCAATATGTACGAGTGTGTAGATCCAGAATCAATCAAAGAAAGTAATGACAAGGATTGCAAAGTAAAGGTACATGCAATCACGTCCGTGTCATTCCTTCCCTCACGATGGGCATACACTCGAGCCTGGCCACCACCCTCAGGTTGGACACCCACAACATGCGCCAGATTCCTTCCACCATTATCTCTACGCTGAAAATTACCATGGCCGCGCCCACGACCTCTATGTGGCTCAGCTTCTCTCACTGGAGCATGTCCCTCTCTCAGCGGCTGAGAACAATCTTTCTTCATATGCCCTCGGTTACCACAGTTCCAGCATGTCCCAAGGTTACCCCAACACTCACTAGCGTGTCTCCTACCACACCGGTTACACTCAGGAGTCCTCAAGAAAGCATTAGGTCCTTGCTGACCTCTACCAGGGTTACCACCCCCACGTCTAGCATCATAGTGCGGCTTTCTATCTTTATGCCTCTTCTTGCGATCTCTACCATAATCGTGTTCTGCAGCTCGCTTTCCTGAGCTAGATCCACCTGCTCAGCTCGCCAAACCAAGATTCAATTCAATATCCTTGGCTCTAGTGACCAAGACATCGAAATCAGTGAAATCGGCCGCAAGCATATAGGTTTTCACGTCTGCTACCAGCCCATAACGGTATCGTTCACACCTTTCCCTCTCGCTAGGAATTAGCTCAGGTGCATACTGGCTAAGGCGAACAAACTGAATCTCATATTCAGCCACAAACATGCTCCCTTGCATAAGAGACATAAACTCTCTCTTCTTCTCGTCGAGGTAGCGAGCTCCTAGGTATTTTCACTTAAACGCATTCAAAAAGAATGTCCAAGTCACTTCATCATCCTCCATTCCGGAGATAGTGGTCGTCTACCACGTATATGCATCACCATGCAGTAGTGACACAATGCATCCCATCTTCTGGACATTGTTGCAACTCAGCTGTCCAAGAATCATCTTGGTGCTCTCCAACCAAGACTCAGAACCTTCTGGTGTCAAACCTCTAAACTCAGTCCCTCGTAGACTGCGGAGACGCTCTAACGGCAATCTCACATTAGCACCATCCTGAGGTGCAGCTCCATGAGCTCCAGCTACTGCTGTCTGGAAAGCTCCAACAATAGCCTGTATCAGCATGGTCTTTTGAGGAGCAGCTTGCCCCTGACCTCCCTCGGGTCCAGCAACCCCAGCACCAACTCCAACAGCACTAGCCCCAGCTCCACAACAACCAGGTGGTCCACCAGGGGGAGAAGGAGGTAAATCCTCAGCATTCTCTACGTTCTCATTCTCATCCATAGATCTAATATTGATTCTTAGCTCTCTACGTGGCCCCATAATAAAAACAATGCACTGACAAAAATGCAACAAACACAATTAGGCATAATAAGGTAAGTAATCCAAGTACTCAAGCTCATTTTTGGAACCATTTCTTCGCATTAGTAATGATATGGCAATGGGGTCCCCAACCACACTCCAAACATAGCATAGCATCACAAATTTCATCTCAATTGAATCATACATCAATATTCATACATCATACTTTCACCAAACAATCAAAATTATACCTAACCACATACAAAAACCACATACCAAGCCCCAATTATTCAATAACCTGGCTCTGATACCAACAAATGTAACCCCCTTAACCCGACCTAGACGCTTGCTCCGAACTATGAAGATTACACGGGGAAAACCAAAGTTAACCCGAAAGTCAACTTTTATTAAGGACCTTTTTTCTTTTTAATCTTTTCTAGATGCACATTAAGCCTATGTGAGCACTCAAGAATCATATGGTAGAAAGGCACAGCGATAAGAAAACATTTAGGGATTCAATTGTATAAATTACACGTTTAGGGACCAAAACGTAATTTTTAGAAGTTATAAGGATTTTGCAGATTTTAGGTCTACCAATATATAATTAATCGTTTTACATGCTCCTCTGTCAAATTTCAGCTTAAAAAGACATCCCAAGCTCAAGTAATTGCATCCACAACATTCAGGACTAAAATATAAAGCAAGAAAATATCAAACAATTCAAATCAACATCCAACGGTCAACTGTATCGGAACACCCACCCTTCGTACCGAAACGCCCATATCGAAACGGTGTTGACCGTTACGGTACTCGGGTGCGTTTCGAGATCGGTATCGAAATAGGTCTCACCAGTAGTCAAACTGTTCCGAAACACCTTCAGTCGTTCCGAAACACTATGGCCATTACAGGCCCCTGTTTCGAAACAGTGGAGGGTGTTTCGATACACTTTGCCGAGTGACAGTAGAAATTGTTGGTTTTTCACCTTTTAAACCGATCAAACATGCCTCAAAGAGCATCAAATCATACCATCCACTCATATTGATACTAAGGAACGCATTTAAGACCCTTAAGCTAGACCATGGCATCAATTACAAAATCATTCAATCTAAAGGCATGCTTCCCAGCCACAAAACCAATATAATCTACCAAACCTCAAATCAAACCTTTAGGACCATTTACAACCCATAAATGCCATCACAAACATGCTACACACTTAGGGAGTTCAAAACACATCTCCCAAATAAAACCTTGGTTTCCCATTGCCAAATATCAAAACTAAAGTGTTTGAAAACATCACCATACATGAGCTTTGCACATCATTGGATGTTCTCAACCTTTTTGCTGCTTGAAAACTGTAGAAAATAAAGAAGAGTATTTTGAGCAGTGATCAATTTGATTCACTGTCTTTCCTTGAATTGATATGAAGAGTATATACAAGCCAACTATATATAGATATAGTACAAGGAGTTCTAATAAAACTCAAACTAGTCTAGATAGAATTTAATCCTATAAAATATAAGAGATAAAGATTATCTAAACTACTTAATAGATAAGAGTTATATGCTATCTAAACTACCTTAAGAGATTAGAGTTATAGTATATCTAAATTACTTAGATATTTATAAAAGAATTAACTCTATTCACATGATAATTATCTACAGTCCCCCTCAAGCTGGTGAATATATATTATAGATACCCAGCTTGGATTTAAGATCGTCAAAAACTACTCTTGGAAGAGCCTTGGTGAATATATCTGCTAACTGTTACTTTGTAGGAACATAGCCGAGTTTGATAACTCCATTCCTAATTTTTTCAGAGATAAAGTGTCTATCTATCTCCACATGTTTGGTACGGTCGTGTTGGACAGGATTTTTTGCAATACTAATAGCATATTGACTATCAGTTTGCAACTCAAACTGCTTGAAGTGATCTAGTCTCATTTCAGTCAGCATTCTTTGTAACCATATGCCTTCACAAATCCCAAGTGCTAGTGCTCGATACTCGGCTTCTGCACTACTCCTAGACACCACGGCTTGCTTTTTACTCCTCCAAGTGACCAAGTTTCCCCACACGAAAGCACAATATCCACTAGTTGATCTTCTATCAGTTAACTCACCAGCCCAACTTGAATCAGTAAAAATTCTTACCGACCTTTCTTCGCTTTTCTTAAATAACAAGCCATGTCCCGAAGTCATTTTAAGGTACCATAAAATTCTGTAATACGGCATCAAGATGCTCTTCTCTTGGATCATTCATGTACTGGCTAACAATAGTAACAGAAAAAGCAATGTCAGGCCTCGTAAGAGATAAATAAATTAGCTTACCAACCAATCGCTGGTACTGCTCTTTGTTTACTGGAACACCTCCATCATCTTTTCTGAACTTTAAGTTGGGCTCCATTGGGGTTTCGGCTGGTTTACAACCGAGCATGCCAATTTCTGTCAAAAGATCAATGATGTACTTCCTCTGACAGATAACAATATCGGTTTTTGATCTTGCCACTTCCATTCCAAGAAAGTACCTAAGACTACCGAGGTCTTTGGTTTCAAACTCCTTGGCTAGTGAATCTTTTAGCCTCTTTAATTCTTCAATATCATCCCCAGTGATTATTATATCATTCCACATAAACAATTAAAATTGTTCTTTTACCATTTTGATTTACCTTAATAAACAAGGTATGGTCAGTTTGACATTGTTTATAACAATTCCCAATAATTACCTTGGCAAATCCGTCGAACCAGGCCCTTGGGGACTGCTTTAGGCCATACAAGGATTTTCGCAATTTGCATACTTTGTGAGTTGTTGGATCTCTCTTGATGCCTTCTGGAATTTCCATGTACACTTCCTCTGTCAAATTGCCATTCAAGAAGGCATTTTTGATGTCTAATTGATGAAGTGGCCAATATTGGTTCACTGCAGGAGACAATAAAACTCTTACCGTGTTTAATTTTGCAACTGGAGCAAAGGTTTCTTGGTAATCTATACCATAAGACTGTGTGAACCCCTTAGCCACTAACCTGGCTTTGAATCTTTCAATGCTGCCATCTGAATTGTACTTCACTGTGAAAACCCATTTGCACCCCATTGGCTTCTTTCCTTGTGGTAGGTCTGTCAGAGTCCAAGTCTCATTTTTCTCGAGGGCATTTATTTCTTCCTCGACTGCCTTCTTCCACCTAGGATCATTCAAAGCCTCCTCTATTGTTCTCGGAATTTGAATGTCATCAATTTTCATCGTGAATGCCTTGAATGGTGGCATTAAACGACTATAAGCAACATACTTTTCTATTGGATGAGCAGTACACTTCCTCACACCTTTCCTTTGAGCAATCGGCAAATCATCAGTATTAACAAAAGGAATAGGATTTTCATTGAGAGGAGATTCCATACCTTCCATGTTTTCCATGGTAATTGGACTCAGTTCCAATTCTTGGCAGCGTCTAGGTTGCAAGGTGGACTTCTCTCTCCTTTTGTAGACGCTAAGTTCTCTCCCTTCTGGTTGGGTCTTTTGAGGGGTTTTGGAAGGTGATGGATGAGTTCTTTCTGGAGTTCTAACAGGGCTAGAATTTTGTCTAGTAGGAGAAGAATGTAAAGATGGTTGTAAAGGAGATGAAAACACGGGCCGTGGGATAAAAGTGGATTGTGAATTAGAAGTAGGTTGTGATGAGAAACTTGACAAATTCTGAAGGCTATCAAAAAATTGAAATTGAAATTCATCTTGAATCTCCCCCTGAATTTCAGTTTTAGAGAAATAAGGTTTATTTTCAATGAAGGTAACATCCATAGTAACATAAGTCTTTTTTGTAATTGGGGAATAACATTTGTAACCCTTCTTAGTGGATGAGTAACCTAAGAAAATACACTTGCGTGACCTTGGATCCAACTTAGACCTATGTTGTTGATAAACATGAACAAAAGTTGAACAACTGAAAATCTTTAGTGGAATATCACATGACATAGGTTTGAACCAAGGAAATTTTGTAAGGAGGACATTTTTGGCGACTGAAACTTTAGAGTTCGACTAGGCATCCTATTAATAAGGTGATTGGCAGTTAGGACAGCTTCCCCCAAAAAATATTTAGGAACATTGGAAGAGAATACAAGAGACCTAGCTACTTCCAAAAGATGCCTATTTTTTCTCTCGGCAACCCCATTTTGTTGAGGACTATCAACACAAGAACTAATATGACCAATGCCCTTTTCTTTAAAATATGATCCTAGATTCTTTGAGAAATATTCACTCCCATTATCAGTTTTAAAAATGTGAACTTTACTTTGAAACTGATTTTCGACCATATTGTGAAAGGTTTTAAAATTTTCACTAACTTCAGATTTCTCCCTCATAAGAAAGGTCCAAGTATTCCTACTATGGTCATCTATAAAGCTTACAAACCATCTAGCTCCACTAACATTTTTAACTCTGGAAGGACCCCAAATATCACTATGGACGATGGAAAAAGGGTGAGAAGGTTTATAAGTGGATGGAGGGTATGTGGTTCTTTGATGTTTGGCAAATTGACAGATGTCACAATGAAAGGATTTGATCTTTTATTGGTGAACAAATCTGGGTACCTCTTGGCCAAATAAAAGAAATCGGGGTGTCCTAGTCTAAAGTGTAGTAACATAATTTTACCGGAAACATGGTCTGATGTGGAAATAGATTCGCAGATGCAACTGGAATAAGCTTGTTTTGGTGAAGGCAAAGAACCTTGAAGAATGTAGATTCCACAGTGCAACCTAGCATTGCCAATTATCTTCCCTAAATCCAGTACCTGAAATTTACAGCCATGTAAATCAAATTTAGTATAACCGCCCAAGTCACGAGACAATTTACTAACAAACAACAAGTTGCAAGCTAATTTTGGAACATAAAGCACCGAGTTCAATTCAATATCCTGATTTCCTCGAATTGTTCCACTTCCTTCAATAGCTGCTAAGGAACCATCTGATGTCTTTACATTCGATTGGGCATCAAGCTTGATGAATTCGGTAAATAAGCTCAGATCTCCTATCATGTGGTCAGAAGCTCCACTATCGACAATCCAAGTAGTGAAATTTGTGTTGTCAACAGTATTTGCAAAAGAAAGATTACCTCCATGTTGCTTGCAAAATTGGCCACTAGCATTTCTTACTAATGTGACCAAATGTGGTTGATTGTCCCTCCGTGGTTGTGGGGATGGACTAGCCTTTGCACTAATCTCGAATATTTTTTCGTCAGCCATTAACTAAGGTTTTTTTTTTAGAAAGGATTTGAAAAACCTAGATTGATACCATGTAGAAAATAAAGAAGATTATTTTGAACAGTGATCAATTTGATTCACTGTCTTTCCTTGAATTGATATGAAGAGTATATACAAGCCAACTATATATAGATTTAGTACAAGGAGTTCTAATAAAACTCAAACTAGTCTAGATAGAATTTAATCCTATAAAATATAAGAGATAAAGATTATCTAAACTACTTAATAGATAAGAGTTATATGCTATCTAAACTACCTTAAGAGATTAGAGTTATAGTATATCTAAATTACTTAGATATTTATAAAAGAATTAACTCCATTTACATGATAATTATCTACAAAAACAACTCAATTATCTGCATTATTGGTAAAATTAGCTCCTTAAAGATTCAAAGTTTCAATCCTTTACAAAACAATCACTATTTAACTTTTGCAAAAACTACGATTTGGTCACTACACCGAAATGTAGTATTTCCAAACCTTATTTTGTAAAATTGATTTCACCATAATCATACATATAATAAATGAGGATTTTTAGATATTTTCCATATTTGTAAAGCATCTCGAACTAGGTGTTCCCAAAATCTCCCTTTAAGATTTGAACCGTTCTCGACCGGTCTGATTCGAACCCTAAAATATCTAGGCCCAAATTTAGGGTGTTACAAATAATGAGAGAACAAGGGAATCAGAAAGAAGATAGCAAAAAGGTGAAAGTAAAGTAAAATGAAGTGAGTGAGTGGGTATATATAGGAGCTGCCGAGGGATGTCGGGGCGACATTAAATTCCAACGGTCCGATTTTCTTGCGCACGTTTCAAATTTTTCTGCCTGTTATTTTCGAAGCTGTTGGCAGCTAGCCGTTGACAGCCAACTAGCCGTTACGCGTTGCTGCGCTGGCTACTGTCTCAGCATGATGGTGGGCGAGCTTCTTACTGGCCTCCTTCTTAATCCTGCTCTTGTGTTCCTAAACCTAAAAAATAGAAATAGTAATGAAAATAATTAAATAATTTCTAAAAAATAAAATTATGAAAACTAATCTAATCCTAAAATAAAATAAATTCTAATCCTAATGCATAAAAATAAAAATAAAATAATAAAGTAAAAATTAAGTTATGTTGGGAGTGCATTTGGGTGCATCTCCCAGACATAACCACTTCTTGAGGTGGTTTGACTTTTTCTTCCCTCCTAGAAGGTCCTCGTGTTCCTTCAAATGTTGCGTTATTGGGTACTTAAGTCTGCCCCTAGGCCTGTCCCAGCAGCTGCTGCCCTAACCTATTTCCATGCTAATTTTGACAGCTTGTAACAACCCAATTTTGGGCTTAGAAGTTTTGGGTTTGAACCGGACCGGTCGGATTTTCGGTTCGAATATAAAAGGTGGTTTTAAGGAAAGCCTAGTTCGGGATGCATTAAAAATATGGAAAAATATCTAAAAATCCTCTTTTAATATATATAAGAGGGTGGTGAAATCAATTTTACAAAATGAGGTTTGGAAATATGACATTTTGAGTTAGTGACTAAAATGTAATTTTTGAAAAGTTCGTGACTGTTTTAAAAGGATTGAAACTTTGAATCTTTAAGGAGCTAATTTACCCAAGGGAGGATTTCTCCAGATTTTTCTTGATTTTTAAGACTCATTTAATGTTTAATTAATAAAAAGAAAAGAGGGAAAAAGATATTTTTAGTTTCATAACTAACTTTTACCAAAATTTTCCCATTTCATTTTCTCTCAAAATTCCCTCAGCCAAACACATTTCCACATCAACTTTTCCTTTGATTTTCACACCTAAAGTTGAGATTTCAATTCCTAAATGATTCCTAATCATTTCTACATCAAATCCTCACCATTTGCTTAATGAATTTTCAAGGATTTTGGCTCTAAACAAGGAGAAATCCACATTTAGAGGTATGAACGTCCTTCTCCTCTAAATAATCAGTTCTTTACTGAAATTCCCAAGTTCTCAATCCTTAAATTGTGTTTTATTAAAGGTTTTAATGTTGTGATCTTGATTTTGGCTTAAAATGCAAGATTTGGATTTAATTTTGAAGAAATTCGTAATAGATGATTGGGCTCTGTTTTGAGATGTCTTTTTGATGTATTTTGGATGTCTAAATGATGTGAAATGGAGGTTTAATCAATGCAATCCCGAATAGGTTGATTTTCCTAAGTTTTTACTTGTGAAAATGGTAGTTTTTGGGGTGATTTTGGTGTTCTGTTAATGCTGGAGGTATAAGGACGAGTTTGGGTTCATTTTGGATGTTAATTGATGTTTAAAAATGGTTAGAAGTGATGGATCTTGGCTGGGTTAAGTTTTGGAAGAGTTTGGAGGTGTTTTCGGTAGCCGAAATGTTGGATTTATGTAGAGCAGCGAGTTGAGTTGTGTTGCTGGTGTTTTTAATGCATGATGATGCATTAATCCTCTGTTGTTATGTGTTTAAAACAGGGGAGAATGATCCGGAAGCAATAGAGGTAGCGTTGGAGGGTTTCGGATGCTTGGAAGGCTTAACGGCTAGCGTAGTTTTGTGTATCGGTGAGTGAAGTTGGGGTTTTCAGCTTTAAAACCAATGTTTGAAGGTTTTGGGAGCTTAGTTTAAGTCTAAGCAACTTAGCTAAAATCAAGAGTAAGTAAATGGAATTTCTCTCTTGGTTTGTGTTATGAATTGGTTTTTAATGCACTTGAGATGGTTGGATGCAATGTATGTGATTTGCATGTTTAAATTCTGTTTTGAAAGCATGTTTTAGCATGGTTTAATGTTGGTTTTGAAAGTCATGTGTTGAAGGATGCTCAAGGTAAGAGATCCTTGGTTTTGTACATTGGAATTGTGGAATTGATGCATAGTGTTGCATGTTGTTTAATGACTTTGTTTAATGCTTCAAAACAGTGAAGTGATGATGGTAATTGATGGTATTGGTAAGTGATGTAAGTGGTTGTTGGTTACTTTAATCGGATATAGTTAGCCGGCTATAAGATTGGGTGCACCGTGATTTGAGTTGCCTTGGATGTCGAGGGGGTTGTAATTGTACCGTAAACTCCATCCGAGAATCCTAGCGATTGAGGAAATTGGTGTCACCACGATGGAGGATGGCTCTCGTGGGTGGACTTTGTTAAGTGTCACAACGGTGGAGGGTTGCTCCCGTGTGTGAGCTTGGTTAAGTGCCACCACGATGGAGGATGGCTCTCGTGGGTGAACCTTGTTAAACGTCACCACGATGGAGGATGGCTCTCGTGGGTGGACTTTGTTAAGTGTCACAACGGTGGAGGGTTGCTCCCGTGTGTGACCTTGGTTAAGGTGATTACAATGGTTGTGGTAGCTTCCATGTGTAAGCCTTGTGATGTGTCCCGGCTCTCGCTAGTGTGTTATACAACTTCCGATGAGTGATGTTGAGGGGTTGTGATTGTACCGTTAAACTCCATCACGAGTGTTGAGGGGGTTGTGATTGTACCGGTAAACTCCACCTTGTGTTGTTCGGTTGTGTGTATAGAGCGTGTGGGACAACACTTGTAATCCGCGTATCCGATTGTGTCTTGTGTTGTGATGGTTTGTGAATTATCACTTGGAAGCCAATGTAATGTTCTTGGATGCAATGAAGCATGAGATGCTTGAAATGATGCAAGGTTGCATGGGAAGTGTGTGATGTTCTAAGAATACATGTATTACTTGTTAAGCTTGAACAAGTGTTTATCTTCTTTTATGAATTGTGTTTATGTGCAAGGAATCTCTTAAATGCATTGAAGTCTTGTGAAGACTTGTTTAGAAAGGCATGAAATGCAAATGTTTCTTTGGTAGATCATGTGTTGTGCATTTGTTGAATACATGAGATAGTTAGAGGGAACAAGTGGTTTTCCAAAGATTTTGCTTGAATGGATTATTAAGCATGAGAAAAGCATGTTATGAAGAGGAAATGTTTTTCAAGGTATTTGAGTTTAACTTTCCATAAGGTGTTCATGCTTGGAAAGGTCTTAATTGATGGTTTTGCGAGAATGTGCTTTGAAGTGAGTTTTTAGCTTTTCTAAGCTAAGGGTTGGTTTTCATGATTGAGCAATGCATGATTTAAAGCATGTTGGTTAAAAAGGAGTTTTCAAACAATGCTTTGGTTTATCGAATTGTATCTACTTTTTAAGAAGGTTTTGTGATTCGCTGCATTGATGGTGTTTTGGTTTTGAGCATTCCTCACTAAGCATTATGTGCTTACGCTCCTTTTTGTCCATCGATGCAGATAATTGAAGTTGGGACAGCAAGAAGCAAGGGATTCAAGGAGAGCTCCACTTGAGAAGTATGTCTCGGTTAATAGCTATAGATAATAAAGGCAATGGGGGGAGAGTCTTTTATATTGATGTGTAATGAGATTGTGTATGTTGGGCAAGTTTGGTTTATGATTTGAACCATTTGGTTTAACGCTTGCAACGTTTGAATCTTCTTATTCATAAGTCGTTATGCTTTGCTTCTTGTTTTAAAAAGCATGATTAAGTGTTGGATGTGTTGAAAGAGTTGGTGCACCTAGCGGTTGTTTTGTATCTAGATTTTAATGCAATGTGGTAGTTATGATGCTTGGCATGTTGTTGATTTGTTGAGGATTGATTTAGAGTATGTTCGATGGTGTTTAGACGAGTTAAAACAGGCTTTTCTGCTGTTTCTGGGCAGGGTGTTTCGAAACACCCTTGCCTGTTTCGAAACAGGTGCTGGATTTGGCCTGTGTGTTTCGAAACGGGTAGAGGTGTTTCGAAACACTTTGGCTACTGCCAAGCCCCGTTTCTGAACGGTCTATTCCCGTTTCGAAACACTTGACCGTTGGGCACTGATTTGAATGGTTTTGAAGTTTGCAAGCTTTACGTTTTAGTCCTAATTTTTGTATGTGCAATTGCTTGAGTTCGAGATGTCCGTTTAAGGTGAAATTTGGAAGAGAGGCATGAAACATGACTAAATTCATAATAGTAACTTAAAAATTGGTAAAGTCCTCTTAATTTCCAGAATTTACAAAATGGTCCCTAAATTCGTATGTTGTGCAATTGAGTCCTATATTGTTTTCCGATTGTGGTGATTTTTGAGTATGCTTATCTCAGGAGTATGCCTAGGATTAATGTGCATCTAGACAAGTTTAAAAAGAAAAAAAAGGGTCGTTAATCAAGGTTGACTTTCGGGTTGACTTTGGTTTTCCCCGTGTAACCTTCGTAGTTCGGGTCAACCGTCTAGGCCGGGCTAATGGGGTTACACAGCTCTTGCATCCGGGCTTCCTTTTCCTTCCTCTGAGAGTTGTAGCACGTTCATCTTGGTGCTCTGGTCCTCTACCCTTATTGTCGGCTCCCCAAGTTCCACATCTAAAAGCGTTCTTCCCGTGGCCAAGAATGGTCGCCCAAGGATAATATGGGCTTTTTCGTCGGCTTCACAATCTAAGATGAGGAAGTCGGCGGGGAGAACCAGGTTGCCCATTTTTACCAGGATGTCTTCGATCTTTCCCTCCGGTTGTACAAATGAGTGTTCAGTGAGTTTAAGCATGACAGAGGTAGGTTTGCCAGGCCCAACACCTAGTTTATCGAAGACAACTTTGGGCATCAGGTTGATACTGGTTCCCAAGATACCCAGGGCTATGGTCTCATGTTTGCTGCCTATCCTGCATGGGATAACAAAGCTGCCTGGATCTGTCTGCTTGGGTGGCAGCTTGTTATGCAGCATAGCCATGCACTCTTCAGTGAAAACCACTGTCTCAAATTCCCCAATCCTCTTCTTCATAGAAACCATTTGCCTGAGATGTTTGGCATAGTTTGGCATACTTTGTATGGGTTCTATCAGAGGTATATTAATATGCACATGTTTTAGAATATCCATGAATTTTTTGAATTGGTGCTCTTGTTTATGTTGCTTGAGCTTTTGGGGGAATGGTACTGGCAGATGGATGCCCTCTGTGTGCTCCTTTCTTGGGGGCTAGGTCTGGGGAGGATCATCCGTTTCAGGGCCATTGTCGTGTTCTGCCGCTGGGGCGGCTGGTGTTGGTTTTGCTGTTGCAAGCTTACTTTTCTGGTTCAGCTGGACTTCCGACTGTTTCGCCATCCTAGATTCGTTCAACTGCTTCCCACTTCTTGTTAATATAAGCTTGCAATGTTCATAAGTGGGTTTGGCTGATTCTTGTGAGCTGTTGGATGAAGCACCCATTGTCCGACTGTTGTAGAGTTTAGTGAACTACCCAAATTGGATCTTCAGGTTCTTAATGGTAGCCTCCTGGTTGTTCATCTTCATCTCCATCCTATCCATAAAAGAATCAGTTTTTCAATAAATTTATTTGTATGAACAATAAATTCACTAGTTCTAGTCATAAAAGTTTGAAGGGTTGCTTCTAGTGAGTTATTGTTTTGTGGCTGTTGAGTCTGCTCCAAGGACTGATTATGCTGGTAGCCTCCTTGTAGCTGTTGTGGGTTTGCTGCTTTCTTTGGGTTGCTACAATAGAAGTTGTGATCGTTCTTCCATCCAGGATTGTAGGTGTTTTGTGCAGGCCTGCTATTTCTCTCGTATCCTCCCATATAATTTGCAGATGCAGTGCAGACAGAGGAATCGTGGTGGCCTCCACATTGGTCATAGAATAGCTCCACAACCATTGCCTCATAGACCTTCCCAGGGGGTTGCACAATCTTCATTACCATCTCCGTTAGTGTGTCTAGGCGAGCATTAACGGATTCTAAGGCTTCTACCTCATTTGCAATTGTTGGCTGCCTTGTGCCGCCTCGGCGGGCTGTCAGATACTTGTAATCATTTTTAGCGGCTATGTTTAGCAGCTGCAGTGTTTCCTCTGGAGGTTTGTCTAGAATGATCCCATTGAACGAGACATCTATCATCATTCGAGTTGGGTAGTTAACCCCATTATAGAATATAGATACTTGAGTCCAAGCCGATAGACCATGTAGCAGACAGTTATTCAGCATCTGTTGGTACCGCTCCCATGCCTCGTACATAGGGGCAGCCTATCAATGACATTGGACGGGCTGAAACGGTCTAGAAAATCTTTGCAGAGCTCCGTCCATGTATAAAAAGATCCGGCTGGCTGGTTATTCAACCACTATTTAGCCCTATCCCTCATTGAATAGGGAAATAACCTCAGCCTTAGTACATCCTGGTGAACCCCATGTATCTTAAATGCTCGGGAAATGTCCAAGAATCCTCGTAAATGATGCCAAGCATCTTCTGTAGCAGTCCATACAAAGTGCCCTAGCGTGTTTATCATGTTGAACATGACAGGCTTTAATTCAAAATGGTCTTCCCCTATGTCAGGTTCTGTCACGATCAGTTCGAACCTTTGGAAGTCATGTTCTAGATAATCTCTTGTTGTTCGAATCTAGGGCGGCCTTGGCAGATGAGAGGGGTCCTGCCATGGTAGATCTTGCGGACCTTTAGGCGGCAAGTCCTCGGCCTGCCCCCGCCATGTACGGCATTGTTTGGTGGGTCCTCATTTACCATTGTTTCTTCCTTTGGTTTTCCCTTGTCTCCTTTGTTACTCTTTAGGACTTCTCTAAGCTCCTTCTTAATCTTTCTCGTTTCACGTTCGAGATAGTCGTAAATGATGAGATTTCCTTTAGGGTTTGCCCTGGTCATGCACTTGCAAAGGACACGGTAAATTTTTTTAAAATTAGAAATAACGATAAAATAAAAAGAAATTGAAAAAAGAAATTCGCTGTTACCAATCCCCGGCAACGATGCCAAAAACTTGTAGGGCGTGTAGGTGTTTCCTTTTTGTGAGAGCGCAAGTGCAAACTCCTGCCAAGTTATAGTATAAAAGATGTCGAATCCCACTTGGATTGGACAGTGTTGAGTGTGTAAAAGTTCTATTATTTACCCCCTATTTAACCCATATTTCTGCTACATTCAAGCATAATTCATTGCATTTAGGTCAGTTTACAGTTAGACATCACAAATATATTAAAAGGCACAGTTTCTACTGAAATTGGTTGCTTTTGCAGGTTGCTATTGTAGCATATGGAGAGGCAGGCGCTGGGCATTGAAACAGAAGAGCTGGAACTGGATGAGCAATCGAGGAGGACGATGCTGCCATGGTTGCCGCCGTGACAGCAGAGGATGACAGCATTTTTGAGGAGAAGAAGCAAAGTGGACCTCGACAGAAAGAGAAAATTCAGCATGTCTGTCGTGTAATACCACTATATTTTTCCGAGCCCTAGATCAGAATGAAGGCCAAGCCCAAGGTTCAAGGAAGATATCCCAAGAAAGAAGGAAGGATGAATTAAAGCCAGCTGTTCTGAAGATTTAGTCTTTATTAGAGTTGTACTTTGATTTAAAGTTGTATTCCTTCCATATTAAAAAACTTGAACCCAAGGCCTATAAAAAGGCATGTAATTCGACCTAGGAGGGGACATCACCTATCTCTAGCCTTCTTCCCAAAACCCTAGCCGTTTTCCCCTTCTCAACATGTTCTAAATTCCACTTAGGGCCACGGGTTGATTTGTAAAGTAGTTGCAAGGGTTGCTTTTGTTTTAGGAATTTTCAGTTCAATAAAATAAACTTCAAGTTCTCTTACTCTGGTTATTAACATCTTGCAAGAGTATCGGGAGAGCATTGCGAGGTTATTTATTTACTTAATATCGGGAGAGTTAAGTATACGAAAGGAATAAGTGCGAGTTCTCTAGTTTATAGTTGAACTATCTCGGACCTAGGGATAGGACGAGGTTAAGTGGCTAAAGAAGAATTCAACAACATCCGTGTTCATCCTTCGATTCACGCCGGGAGGTATCATCAAAGACGTGTTAATCGACAGACTTGGACCTAGGGATAGGCCAAGGCACAACAAGGATTCTTGCCGAATTTGAAGTACTGAGTTGGGTAATCGTTGCCGCGATAACCAACGGACTGCTGCCGCGACAGGTGCTGCCGCGACGGGGACGACGACAGCACAGATATTCCTAAACTTAGCAATACCTACACTACTGAGCAATACCTACACCACTGAGCAATTCAATACCAGCCCATTCTCTCTATCTTGATTATTTCAATCTTATTTTCCAGTATTCTTTATTATTCTCGTGACAAAATCTTAAACTATTTTCTTTACTTTCGTGCAGTAATTCAAGGTGAAGCTATTGGCTAAGTCCCTGTGGAGACGATATCCAATACTCTAGTATCACTTTACTACTTGTGTCGTGTACACTTGCGCTACAATTGCGATAGACACTTTTACACGCAACAAGTTTTTGGCGCCGTTGCCGGGGACTGACAACATATCTTTACCCTAACTTTTACTGTATTCGTTTTATTTTTCTGTTTTACTTGGATTGTCCAACCTATACCTTTCACAAGGTCTTTTGTTTTTGTGTGCGCAGATCTCAACGGGGGAAGGAACCAGAGTACCAGTTAGATCCTGAACCCGAACGAACGTTCAATCTCAAGAAAAGAGTCCGTTACCTCGTTGAAAGGAACGAATACCTAGAGGAACAACTCGAAGCAATGGTGAACGAAAAACACGAAGAAAGAAGGGACGACCCAAGAAATCCCCAGGATGCTGTAGATCCTGCCGGGAATGGAGGGAACGGTCAAGCTGTCGCCCTCCTACCGCTGCCGCACGCCGGTCATGCCGAGACTACATGCTTAATGACCATGTAGAACTAGAAACCACGCTGCCGGATGTAGATGTTGACAACTTTGAGCTGAAACCTGTTAAGTTCAGCATGATCAACAACGCCGACCAATTTAGTGGTGCTGCTATTGAGGATGCTAGAGAGCATCTAAAAACGTTCCAGGAAATCTATGGTTCGTTTAGACTACCAGGAGTTAATCCGGAGATACTGAGGCTTCGGTTATTTCCTCATTCATTGAGGGACAAGGCAAAGACTTGGTGGAATAAACTTACGCCGGGTTCAATTAGAACTTGGGCAGATTTAACTCGTGAATTCTTATCTCGTTTTAATCCTTCACACTTATCTGAGCGATTACGTAACGAAATTGCTACTTTTCAACAGGAAGAAGACGAGCCGATGCACGAGGCCCGGGACAGATTTACCACTCTTCTACAGAATTGTCGAATGCATGGATTCCCGTTTGGAACCAGGTAACGAAATTCTATAATGCTGCTAACTTACAAACTAGTATCAGAATTGATTCAGTAGCAAACGAATTACTGCTGGACAAAGACCCAGATGAGGCAATGGCAGTATTCAAAAATCTGGCGAAGAATGAGGAACAGTTTCCGACAGCACGAAGAGGGGGTAAACGGGTTCTAGCTGTAAAGGATTATGAGGCTGACAGCACAATGAAATCACAGGTGGCATATCTTACTAAGGGAATGAAGAAGCTCTTGAACGAAGATTCACAGCCTGTATACGCTGCTGAAGAGGTATGCGACATTTGTGAAGGAAATCACAGTTCGGAGGAATGTCCAATACAGTTAGAAGAGGGAAAGTATGTTGGAAACTACAACAAGCAGAATTATAATTCCAACAACTATAATCCCAACTGGAGAAAGGATCTCAAGTTTTCTTGGAGCAATCCTAATAATGCTCTGAATCCTCAAGCACAGAATAATAAGAACCAGGGAGGACCTAGATTGCTGACTCGACAGCAACCGCAGCAGTAACAGCAACAGCCACCAGCTGCCACAAATAGTATAACGGAACAGACTCTGGCTACGTTTATGTCTCAAACAGGAACTTACATTGAGAACATGAATCACTTTGTCAAGAAGACAGAAACTTTCATGGACAAAACAAAGATGCGGATGACAAATCATGAAGCTACTCTGAAATCATTGGAGACACAGATGGGTCAGATTTCCCAGCATGTTAAACCAAGGGAGAATGGCGGATTTCCTAGCAATACTGAAAATGCTAGACAACCCACACATGAGCAGTGTAAATCCATCACTACTAGAAGTGGGAAGAAATTGCCAGGGCCAGAGAACGAAGCTGGAACAGTAAAGAAACCAGCCCTGGAGACACCTGCCGAGGAAGCTGCCCCGACAGGTAATAAACAGCCTGCTGTCGATGAGCCTGCCACGACAGCAGAATGGACAGAGGAGAAAGATGATGAACCCAAACCTCCTCAGATCCGTATGCAGTGGGAAGGACGTATTGCTGATTATCATCCCCCACCTCCTTTCCCTCAGCGGCTACAGAAATTGAAACAGGAATCACAGCTTAAAAAGATTTATGATATTTTTAAGCAGATTCATATCAACATTCCGCTGTTAGATGTTGTGAGGGAAATACCCGGTTATGCCAAATTTCTCAAGGATGCCATGTCAAAGAAGTCCAGACTTGGGGAGTTTGAAATGGTAAATATGACACATGGATGCATGAGTATTTTGCACAAGTATCCACCCTAGAAGAAGAAGGATCCTGGGAGCTTCATCATACCATGCGTAATCGGAGACAAATTTGTGGGTAAGGCACTTTGTGATCTTGGTGCTAGAATAAATTTAATGCCAAATCTGTTTTTCAGAAATTAGGTATTGGAAAAGCTCGGCCCACAACAATAGTAATGCAGCTGGCAGACCGCTCTTACGTTCACCCAAAAGAAAAAAAATGAAGATATTCTGGTAAGAGTGGATAAGTTTATTTTTCCTGATGACTTTCTTATCTTAGATTGTGAAGCATATGAGAATGCACCAATCATCATGGGGCGACCCTTCTTAGCCACAGGAAGATCACTGATTGATGTGGAAAGAGGAGAACTCATTATGAGAGTAAACGATCAAGATATCAAGCTGAACGTTCTCCAAGCAATGAAACATGCTAATGCAGGAGAAGAGTGCAAGGCCATCACTGCAATCACCTTTGACCAACCCTGCATCAGGTCGGGCTGACACGACATCAAAATCGGTAACTGCCTCGGCAACCACTTAGAAGACTGTCACGACAGCATCGACGACAGCAACTCCTCAGATTCTGATACATCTGATACTGAAGATCAAGAGGAGGTAAACTGGATAGGCAATCGTCCAGGTAAGTTATTCGAGCCTTTAAATTATACCTCGGATAACCATGTAATCCAAAAGCCATCAACTGTTGAGCCCCCTGTTTTAGATCTTAAGCCCCTGCCAGGGCAGCTAAAATATGCTTTTCTTGGTTTAAATGATACGTTGCCCGTAATCATCTCTTCCAAGTTGATGCAGGAACAGGAACAACAGTTAATAGGGATGCTGCAGCAACACAAAAAGACTATTGGATGGATGATAGATGATATTCAAGGCATTATTCCGGCATTATGTATGCATAAAATCCTTTTAGAGGATGATCATAAGCCGACTATTGATGCACAAAGGCGGCTGAACCATGCAATGAAAGAGGTGGTGCGAAAAGAGATAATGAAATGGCTAGATGCTGGAATAATCTACGCCATCTCGGACAGCAAATGGGTGAGCCCGGTGCAATGCGTTCCCATGAAAGGAGGAATGACCGTGGTGACCAACGAAAACAATGAGCTAATCCCAACTAGGACTGTGACCGGTTGGAGGGTTTGTAATGACTATTGGAAGCTTAACAAAGCTACCCGAAAGGACCACCTTCCTTTACCCTTTATTGATCAAATGCTTGATAGATTAGCGGGTAAACCTTACTATTGTTTTCTTGATGGTTATTCAAGTTACAATCAAATAGCTATCGCACCAGAAGATCAAAAAAAGACGACGTTCACATGCCCGTACGGAACATATGCTTTTAGGAGAATGCCTTTTGGACTATGCAATGCACCAGCCACCTTTCAAAGGTGCATGATGGCAATATTCTCCGATATGGTGGAGGATTTCCTAGAGATCTTTATGGATGATTTTTCAGTCTTTGGAGACAATTTTGAGAGCTGCCTAGGCAACTTACAGAAAGTGCTCGAGAGATGTGAAAAAGCAAACCTAGTATTGAACTGGGAAAAGTGTCACTTCATGTTGGATGAAGGGATAGTCCTTGGCCATAAGATTAGCTGCCGGGGCATAGAAGTCGACAGGGCAAAGATAGAAGTGATCGAAAAGCTGCCGCCGCCCACCACAATCAAGGGAATCAGAAGTTTCTTAGGACATGCTGGTTTTTATCGGAGGTTCATTGCGAATTTTTCAAAGATAACCAAGCCCTTATGCCATCTTCTGGAGCAGAACCGACCCTTCGACTTTAACACTGAATGTTCTGAGGCATTCAAGGTTCTGAAAGAAAAGCTGGTAACAGCACCTATAGTACATCCACTGGACTGGACACTGCCGTTCGAGATCATGTGTGATGCTAGTGACTATGCTGTCAGGGCAACACTTGTGCAGCGGAGACGCAAACTTTTTCATGTCATATACTATGCCAGCAAAACACTAAACGACGCCCAAGTGAACTACACCACCACAGAGAAGGAGTTATTAGCTGTGGTATTCTCCATTGACAAGTTACGTTCTTATATACTTGGAACGAATGTCATAGTGCACACAGACCACTCTGCCTTGAAGTATTTGTTCACGAAAAAGGATGCAAAGCCTCGACTGATACGTTGGATCCTGCTATTGCAAGAATTCGACCTTGAAATCAAGGACAAAAAGGGGACAGAAAATCAAGTGGCAGATCACTTGTCAAGGTTGGAAACGGGACAGAGTCTACCGACAGATGAGACAAACATATTAGAGACCTTCCCAGATGAGCAGCTATTTGCTGCCACAGTCACTGTCGCGACAGCCATGGTGGCAGGTAAGTCTTCTAAACTCCCCTGGTATGCTGATTTCGTTAATTTTTTAGTTAGCGGAATAATTCCTCCTGACCTTAATTATCAAGCCAGGAAGAGGTTCCAAAATGATGTTAAGCATTATTATTGGGACGAACCTCTTCTTTTAAAAATCTGTGCAAATCAGGTTATAAGGAGATGCGTACCACATGATGAGCAGGAAGATATACTTCATCACTGTCATGCTTCACAGTATGGAGGACACTTAGGAGGCAACACAACTGCTGCCAAGGTTCTGCAGTCAGGATTTTATTGGCCGTCACTGTATAAAGATGCTCAAATCTTCTACAAGAGCTGTGACAAGTGCCAACGGACAGGAAATATCTCAAGGAAACACGAGATGCCGCTGCAGAACATTCTTGAAGTCGAGATCTTCGATGTTTGGGGGATCGATTTTATGGGACCATTCCCATCTTCATGTGGGAATTTGTACATCCTCCTGGCAGTAGATTATGTGTCTAATTGGGTTGAAGCTATCGCCACTCAAAAGAATGATGCCAAGACATTTCAAAGATTTTTACACAAAAAACATCTTTTCCAGATTCGGCATCCCTAAGGCGATTATCAGTGATGAAGGGAGGAATTTCGACAATAGGGTTATAGCTGCTGCCTTGAAGAAGTATGGTGTCAAGCATCAGATTGCAACAACATATCACCCTCAGACCAATGGACAAGCTGAAATATCCAACAGGGAAGTTAAGAACATTCTTGAAAAGATGGTTAAGCCAACTCGGAAAGATTGGTCTTTACACCTTAATGATGCGTTATGGGCTTATAGGACAGCTTTCAAAACTCCATTGGGAATGTCTCCTTACCGACTGATTTATGGTAAAACATGCCATCTACTTGTCGAGATAGAGCACAGAGCATACTGGGCAATCAAGGGAGTAAATATGGACTTGGAAAAGGCAGGGCAGAAAAGGCTATTGGATCTGAACGAAATTGAAGAAATCCGGACAATGGCCTATGACAATGCAAGAATCTACAAAGATAAAACTAAAAAGTGGCATGACAAAAAGTTGCTGCCACGACAGTTCTGCCCAGGGCAGCTTGTATTGCTATTTAACTCTAGATTAAAACTCTTTCCTGGGAAGCTGAAATCTAGATGGTCTGGCCCGTTCCAAGTTGTACAGGTTTTTCCCCATGGTGCCATCACGATTAGATCTTTAAAAGACGGGCACCAATTCAAAGTCAATGGACAGCGCTTGAAGCATTATCAGGGGACTGAAGCCCCACGAATGCAGGAAGTGGTTACCTTAGGAGATGCCCCACCTGGCATCCCTAACTTAACCTAAATTTTATTTTAATTATTTTAATTATTTAGTATTTATGTATTAGGAAATTAGATTTATTTTACAATGTTTTTATTTTAATTGTTTTTAGGAAATAAAGGAGACAAGAAGAACAGGAGAAGTGAAATCAGCCCACCATCCTTCCATCAGCCCAACAAGCCCAAATTTTGGAGCCTGTCGTTACAGCTGTCGCGATAGACGTAGAAAATATAGGCTGTCGACACGCTGTCGCGACAGACACGGAAACGCGTAACAGACGCGCAGCAGACACGGAAACGCGTGACAGATGCGTCAGACACACAACCGCGTAAAAGCTGGCCCCGTTATTCGCGCATGCCGTTACAGCTCCAACGGGCAACAAATCCTTCTCTATATAAATCTCGTTTCATTTTTTCATTTTCACTCACTTCTACTCTTCTTACTTACTCCTCTAGAATTTTTGCTTTCATTTTGATTTTCACAACCCTTGCAATAATGTCTTTCAAAAATACCCGTCGGAGTGCTGCCTCCGGCTCGACCCCGACAACATCCACCCCATGATCTTTCCAGATCAGAGATATGTGGGAAGAAAAGGGATTTTTCTACACTTCGAAGGAGGGAAATTTCGGCCTAAAATCGTTCATTCCTCGCAAAATAAGGGCTCTACAGTGGCAGATCTTTGCCGAACAACCTGATGAGATGAACATCTCTCTAGTTCGAGATTTCTACGCTGCCATCAACAGCAGAACGGCGACAGTAGTTACCGTACGAGGGAGGGAAGTGCCTTTCGAAGCTGAATACATCAACACCTTGTACGGATTTTACGTGGGCAGTAACAACGACGGTCATCAACAGTTTCTGAACAGCCTCGACCCTGCTGCCTATGATGCTGTCATGGCAGAGCTGACTGATGAAGGAACTCAGTGGAACACGAGTCGTAAGAACCCGAGGACGGTGAAGAGGACTCAACTCTTGTCGGAAGCCAAATTATGGAATGCTTTTATCAAAAAGCGCATCATGTCGTCCTCGCACAACACCATTGTCGACAAGCCCAGGTTAGCCTTAATCCACTCTATTTTGCATGAGAGGCCTATTAATGTGGGCAGCTTCATCCGCGAGAGCATTCTGGAGTGTGCACACTGGCCGACAGGACCGCTCTACCTCCCTTACCTCATCACAGCCCTCTGCCACGGCCATGGGGTACCTGAAGCTACCACCGATTTTAGAGTCCAAGGGAAGGGATGGACGGACAAAAACATACTCAGCTTAATGGAGCTGACTGTTGCCACCCCACTGTCTTCATTTGACCCTGCTGCCACGACAGCAGACACGACAGAGCCGATGGAAAATGAACATGCTGCCACGGAAGCCATGCAGCAACCAGCAGCAGCAGCCCCGACCGACTCCTCCTCCCAGATCCTTGCTGCTATACAGAAGATGGAGGAACGGCAGCTCGGACTTATGAACTTCGTCAGGGATTTCACCGCAGCTACGGTACAATTCATACAAACTTCTTTGAATTTCCCTGATGTCATATTTCCTACATTCCCTGCCCATTATTTTGTTGTACCAACCCCTGCCCACACCCCAACTCCTACTACCACACCACGGACACCTTCTGCAACACCCACACCAACCCCTGCCACGACAGCCGCTGGCAGCAACCGTGCTGAGACTTCTGCCCGTGGAACAAAACGAAGAATGACCTCGGAAGAACTCGATGCATTCATCGCTGGTTTCTCTTCATCCTCCGTTTGGCAGGAAAGTGACAACGAACCCTCTGTTAAGAAGAATCTAGCCAAAGAATTCACACCGGTGAAACGGCAGAAGAGAATGGCAGAAAAAAACAAGCCGTATAGCGGTAGTGGAAGCAGTAGTGACGACAGCGGCAGTGAGGACAACAACATCAGCTCAGAGGTCCAGGTTGTGGAGAAACCCCCTCACATCTCCCCAACCAGAATTCAACCCCCGAGGGAGGCTAAAACGAAGAACACATCTGCCTCCCCCATCCGCCAGCCAGCTCCGAAGGCCCGTGCCCGCCGCCAGATCCGCATCAGTAGCAGCAGTGACGACAGCATTTAAAAATTTGAGTTTCTTAACTTATTTTGTTGTCTGCTTATATATTTTGTGATGTACTGTTTTTATTTTATTCTGTTATTTTGCATTGAGGGCAATGCAACCCTTGAGTTTGGGGGTGGCATCCCTCCATTAATGGAGTCTAATTTAGTTTTAAAATTGTGTCTTTTACTTAGTTTATTTTTTGGAAATTTTTTTTTGAAAATTTTTGCTTAAGTCTTTGAACTGAACTTACCTGTCGTGACAGCTCTGTCATGGCAGTACTTTTAGGATAGTTCTAGGAGCAGTTTAGAGCCTTTCTATAGTGCCTAGAACTCTTTTAGTTAACTAGAATAGGAAGCTTAGTACTTGAATAGCCCCTAGAGGTGCCTAACACTGGCTCTAGGAAAGAAGTTTAGCAAAATAGACTCAACAGCCCTAGAGGTGCCCGAAACCGGCTCTAGGAAGTTAGCTAGAGGTGCCCGAAACTGGCTCTAGTGAAACTTTAGCTTAAAAAAACAATGAAATCGAGTCAAAACAAAAAAAAAATCAAAGGAGCATAAGAAGTGCCTTCAAAAAGATAAACTTTGGCATAAAAATTTGAGTTAGAGGCTGAAATATTCTTGTGAAACTAAGAGAGTTTTGGCATATAATTGTTCACAAGCATGCACACACTGCACGAGGACTATAGTGAGACTCCGGACAAATCCTAAGTTATCCGACAGGGTGCTGCCGTCACAGAGAATGAATGAAGAGTAAGGGAAAGTTCATTATTTTAAGCCAAAACAAAAACATTTTATTTTTCCTTTAGGTCTGAATTGCTTGAGGGCAAGCAAAAACTTGAGTTTGGGGGTGTGTTGAGTGTGTAAAAGTTCTATTATTTACCCCCCATTTAACCCATATTTCTGCTGCATTCAAGCATAATTCGTTGCATTTAGGTCAGTTTACAGTTAGACATCACAAATATATTAAAAGGCACAGTTTCTACTGAAATTGGTTGCTTTTGCAGGTTGCTGTTGTAGCAGATGGAGAGGCAGGCGCTGGGCAGTGAAACAGAAGAGCTGGAACTGGATGAGCAGTCGAGGAGGACGATGCTGCCATGGTTGCCGCCGTGACAGCAGAGGACGACAACAGTTTTGAGGAGAAGAAGCAAAGTGGACCTCGACAGAAAGAGAAAATTCAGCCTGTCTGTCGTGTAATACCACTATATTTTTCCGAGCCCTAGATCAGAATGAAGGCCAAGCCCAAGGTTCAAGGAAGATATCCCAAGAAAGAAGGAAGGACGAATTAAAGACAATTGTTCTGAAGATTTAGTCTTTATTAGAGTTGTACTTTGATTTAAAGTTATATTCCTTCCATATTAGAAAACTTGAACCCAAGGCCTATAAAAAGGCATGTAATTCGACCTAGGAGGGGACATCACCTATCTCTAGCCTTCTTCCCAAAACCCTAGCCGTTTTCCCCTTCTCAACATGTTCTAAATTCCCCTTAGGGCCACGGGTTGATTTGTAAAGTAGTTGCAAGGGTTGCTTTTGTTTTAGGAATTTTCAGTTCAATAAAATAAACTTCAAGTTCTCTTATTCTGGTTATTAACATCTTGCAAGAGTATCGGGAGAGCATTGCGAGGTTATTTATTTACTTAATATCGGGAGAGTTAAGTATACGAAAGGAATAAGTGCGAGTTCTCTAGTTTATAGTTGAACTATCTCGGACCTAGGGATAGGACGAGGTTAAGTGGCTAAAGAAGAATTCAACAACATCGGTGTTCATCCTTCGATTCACGCCGAGAGGTATCATCAAAGACGTGTTAATCGACAGAATTGGACCTAGGGATAGGCCAAGGCACAACAGAGATTCTTGCCAAACTTGACGTACTGAGTTGGGTAATCGCTACCGCGATAACCAACGGACTGCTGCCGCGACAGGTGCTGCCGCGACGGGGACGACGACAACACAAATATTCCTAAACTTAGCAATACCTGCACTACTGAGCAATTCAATACCAGCCCATTCTCTCTATCTCTATTATTTCAATCTTATTTTCCAGTATTCTTTATTATTCTCGTGACAAAATCTTAAACTATTTTATTTACTTTCGTGCAGTAATTCAAGGTGAAGCTATTGGCTCAGTCCCTGTGGAGACGATATCCGATACTCCAGTATCACTTTACTACTTGCGTCGTGTACACTTGCACTACAATTGCGATAGACACTTTTACACGCAACAGACAGCTTGTTTCGTTTCGAACTCCCTGTACAAGGTAAAATAAGAACACAAGTAAATTGATTGTTGGATAGAAGAGTAACGTAAAGTAGAGCACAAACAATAAAGGAGCTGATCAGGTTGATAGAACAGGCAGGGTTATGCTGCCACTTAGTGTGAAAACTGCGTTGTAAAAGGACTGATTTGTTTTGTGCTGCCACTATATGCTGCCTCGGCGGGTATGGTGGGCGGCAGGCTACGACCCTATCACGCGGCCACGGCGGGTCACTGCCCCTGCAACTTTCACTTTCTCAGCAGGTGGAACGGATATAAGTCTCGGTAGCAGATCTGGCAGATACTCCAAGTTCGGCGGGATAGTTGACAGTGATCCTACTTATTTCTAGGAAAGGGTGCTCGAGAGATAACGTGACGTAGGCAATACCTAGAAATCTCAGCGTAAACCTAACACATGCTAGTCAACTCGGTTGGTGATCCCTTTTAGCCGCTGAAACTTGTGAACTGGTTAGGAACCAAGTTAGTCACGCCCCAACATGTTGCAACCGTGCTTAACCCTTTCGTGCCCGAAAAATGGATTCTCTCAACTGACTAGTGTAGACTAATCGAAAGAATGAAATGCAAAGATTAAGCATACTTGGAATATTTTCTTGAAGAAAACAACTCAAAACCTAAAACAACCGTTTCACAACTAATTTACAACATAACCCTAACCCAAGTGGAGTTTAGAACATGGCGGCGGCAAAGAACACTAGCTAAGTCTATAGAAAACCTTAGGTGATTTGAACTAGGAGTACAATAGGTATTTATAGACTGATGACTAGGTTAAGTCCTCATTAAAGTAGAAGTCCTCGAAAGTAGCTTTCCATCTTTAATATGACTTTAAAATCTGACTTCTTTGCGTGGAATATTGACTTTATCTCGTTTGCCTTAGCCCACAAGTAACCTTGAGATTTTTGCTTTGACGGCTCTGGCTGTTGTTGTAGACGTCGGAAAATCAAAAGGATGACGGCGATAGATTCAGGGATTTTAGCTCTACAAATCGCACTCCGGTTCTCCAACTTCCATAGTCAACTGTCGTGTGCAGCAAGGTCGGTGACAACTTTTCTCAGCAGCTACTCGGAAGCAACTGTCATCTGCTGGAACTGCATCAGTATAGCTCTTAGGTTTGTTTCCTCAGCCTCGAATCCTCAGCTCCTTGGTTCCCCCTTTCATCCTTTACTACCTAAATACAAAAACACTAAAACAATATCTTTTATTTACCAAATAAATGGTAATCTATAAAACTAAGGTAAAACAAAAAAAAAATTGTAAAATGCCATGCATGCACCTATTTATGCCTAAAATATGCTTAAATACAGTAATAATAAGAGGTGGAATATGTATGAAATATAGGACTTGTGGACACTTTACACTTTGCTTCAGCATCAGCCTGCACAACACGTCTGTGAAAGCGAAGGAAAGTAAATCAAAACCTATTACAACGTTTATAATATAAAACACCACTAACACATGATCTATTGTGGCATTTAAAGGAAACACGCATGTAACCCCTTAGCCCGACCTTGACGCCCGACCCGAACTAAGAAGATTACACGGGAAAAACTGAAGCCAACTTGTTAAAGTCAGCCTCAATTAACGACCCTTTTTTTCTTTTGATCTTCTCTAGATGCATATTATTATCATATATGTTTAGCGAAACGGTTAGATGAAAACGGCACAACGATCAGAGTTCAATAGGGGTTAAAAAGCGTACTTATGACTTTTAAGGACCATTTTGCAAATTACAGAAATTGCAGGGACTTTTCAGATTTTAAAGTTACCAATCTTAATTAAACATGTAACATGCCATCATGCCCAATTTCAGTTCAAAATGGTCATTCAAACTCATCCAATTAGCAAAATATCATTCAAGGACCAAAGCGTAACATTTCAAGACTTACAAAGATACTTTTAACTGAATTTTAACTACTCGTATCGATACACTTGAGCCTGTATAGATACGCGGGAAGACAATAGCTAAAGAAGGGAAGAGCATATCGAAACACTTCCCCGTGTATCGGTACAACCTTCAAACTTGGCCTAGGCGTATCGATACGCGGGCAATCCATACCGATACCCCTATACCAAAAAGCCTCTATTTTGCCTTAGTGTATCGATACACTTCCTCGTGTATCGATACGCGTACCAGAATGGCTCATTCCAACATCATTTAAACACACTAGAACACATTCAAACAAGCTCAAAACATGCATACTGGATATAATCTATCTAATAGACTTAAAAACATCATCAAACAACAAAACATACTCCTCAACCACATCATACTAAGGAAACCAACAAACATCACCAACAAATTCAGGAAGTAGAAATCCCACCCATTGCCACTTATTACACTAAGGGTGAACCAAATACATCTCTTCAACAAAGCCTTGGAATCCCCTTGCTTTTGGGCTGCCTTGAAATGCTCAATTCTCTGTATTGATGAAACAAATGAGCGTAAGAATATAGCTTAGTGAGGATCGCTAAACAACATTTATCAATGCATTTCACATGACTTGCAAAACCACCACTTTTAACACATGCCTTTTCATAAAACATGTCTTCTCAAGACATCAATGCATCTTATAAACACATGCTCATATGCATCATTTTAAAATAGCAAATAAACCTTTGCTCATGCTTTACCAAGCATCTCATGCATTCTTGCATCATTTACAAGCATATCATGCTTCACATTAATCATTAACATTATATTGGCTCACAAGTGATAACCCATAAAACATTCCAAGAAAAGACACAATCGGATACGCGGATAACAAGCGTTGTTCCACACTCTTCAATACATATTACCGGACTACACAAGGTGGAGATAAATGGCACAATCAAAACCCCTCAACACCCGTGATGGAGATTAGTGGCACAATCACAACCCCTCAACATCACTCATCGGTAGTCGTATAATACCACTAACGAGAGTATGGAACACATACACAAGACTCACACACAAGACTAAACCATTCACCATTGTGGTCTTAACCTCAATCGTTAGGGTACTTGGATGTGGATTACGGCATAATCACAACCCCTCGACATCTAAGGCGACTTTATTCACGGTGCACCCAATCCTATAGCCGGCTAACTATATCCGATTAAAGTAACCAAAAACCATTTCATCACTTGCCAATATAATCATTTAACATCAATAATCCATTGTTTTCCAAGCATAACCACAATGCCATTTCCACAAGCATAACATGCTTAACATCATTTGCATATTCATATGAAAAACCAAGGATCACTTACCTAGTGCATCTTTAACATAATGTCATTAAAATCCAGCAACATCATGCTTAAAACATGCTTTAAAACAGTAAACAAATCCACGCTTAACTCAAGTGCAATTTCATCAAACATAGCACATTTCCAAGAGAGGGATTTCCGAATCACTTACTCTCGAGCTTAGCTAAGTGTATCAAACTTACAGTAAGCTCCCAAGACCATGCTCAAAGCATTACAAAGCAGGAAATTTCATTTCCACTCACCGATACGCGAAGCCTTGCTCGCCGACACGAAAACTACTCTTCTGGAGCCTCCAACAACACCTCATTTGCTTCCGGATCAAGATCCCCTATTTTCACATCATCAAAACAGAGATCTAAATGCATTAAAATGCAATGCAACACCAGCAACAATTCACAAACTCGTTGCTCACTCAAACTACATCAAAATATCCATCTAAAACAACCGAAAACTCAATCGATTGCTTCCTAAACCAAGCCCAGCCAACATACATCACTTCCAACCCATAATAAACATCAAAACACATCTAACAAACAACCTAACCCAACCTTATACCTCCAACAATCAAGATTCCACCATTTCACCCCAAAAACTCACTTAAAACTAACAAGAAACTCAAGGATCTTAAGGATTTCTGGGTCTATGTTATCAACACTTCATTTTAACATATAAATCAACTTAGAACTCAATTAAAATCAACACAAAAAGAGCTTAACTCAACAAGTCCGAGAATTAAGATTTCAACCATGTTTTTACAAGATTTTGATCTCCAATCAAAACTATAATGAAAACTCAACCAAAAACATTAATTAGAAGCCAAAGATCTTGAGAATTTCAGTAAAGAACTTTGATTAGAGGTTGAGAACGAGATTTACCTCAAATCCTTGCTTCCCTCAATCAATGACAAGTTTTCCTTAGCAAAATCTTGAAGAACTAGGAAAGATTTCTTGAAAATGATAAGGAAATGTTGAGAGAGTTTTTGGAAGAATGAATTCTGGAGAAAGATGAGTGAATTAGTGGTTGGCTGAAAATGAGAAAGAGTTGATAGTTACGTAATTAAAAATCTCACATTAACTACCTTTGAATTAATTAATATAAACCCAATTAAAGTCATTTAATTAAAAACCTTTTAAAACACATGTCATATTGAGGAAATGTTAAATTGACTTAAATTCCCCTAAAGATTCTAAGATTTTGGCCTCTACATTAAAAATCACACTTTTTCCCAGTTTTGAAACTTTACAATTTTGTCACTACTCAAAATGTCCCATTTCCAAAATCTGTTTTGTAAAATTGACTTGACCAACCTCTTAAACATATTTCTAAAGGATTTTAGCAATTTTTACCACATTTTTATCCTATCTCGATCGTTGATTTCCTTAAATCACCTTATGCGATTCGAATCGTTCTCGATCGATCCGATCCGATGTCTAAAACATCTAGGCCCAAAAACATGGCGTTACAACTCTCCCCCACTAAGGAAATTTCATCCTCGAAATTCTTACATGATGGAAAAAGATGTGGAAACAGCTTCAGCATGTCCGCCTTGCTTTCCCGCGTGGCCTCCTCAACTCCTCGGTGTCGCCACAACACCTTCACAAGCTTTATCGTCTTGCCACGAAGAACCTTACTGCTTACATCCAAAACCTTCATTGGTTCCTCATCAAACGACAGATCCGAATTCAACTCTATCTCCTTAACAGGCATCACATGTGAAGGATCCGATGTGTACTTTCGTAACATGGAGACATGAAACACATCATATATCTTCTCCAACTCTGCAGGCACTCTCAATCGATATGCCACAAGACCAATATGCTCCACAACCTCGTAAGGTCCAATGAACCTTGGGCTAAGCTTACCCTTACGCCCAAATCTCATCACCTTCTTCCAAGGCGATACTTTCAAGAACACACGTTCACCAACTGCGAATTCAATCTCTTTACACTTCAGATCCGCGTAAGACTTTTGCCTATCTGATGCTGCCTTCAAACGCTCACAAATGAGCTTCACCTTCTCGGTGGTTCCCTTTAGCATAGCTGGCACCGAAATCAACTTTTGCCCAGCTTCTGCCCAATAGAGAGGGGTTATACACCTTCTCCCATACAAAGCCTCGTATGGAGCCATTTGAATACTTGTCTGGTAACTGTTATTATTTGAAAACTCAACCAACGACAAGTGCTTCTCCCAGGAACCCTGAAAATCTATCACACAACATCTCAACATGTCCTCAAGCACTTGAATCACACGTTCCGATTGTCCATCCGTCTGAGGATGATAAGAAGTACTAAAATTCAACCGTGTACCCAAGGCTTGATGTAAACATTCCCGAAATCGCGCTGTAAACCTCGGATCCCTATCTGACACAATAGACTTTGGCACACTATACAACCGCACAATCTCAGCTATGTACAGCTCAGCCAACTTATCCAAGGTATACGTAGTTGCACGTGTAGAAAATGTGCACACTTCGTGAGCCGATCTATAATCACCCAAACCAAATTTTTCTTCGATGGCGACAAGGGCAATCCAGACCCAAAATCCATGGTGATCCTCTCCCACTTCCATTCTGGGATTCTCAAAGGCTGCAACAACCCAGAAGGTACCTGATGTTCAGCCTTCACTCGCTGACACACCATGCACGTACTAACGAACTCAGCCACGTCCTTTTTCAACCCCACACAGTAGTACTCATCTTTCATGTCATGATACATCTTCGTACTACCAGGATGCATAGCAAAAGGACTACTATGAGCTTCAGTCAAAATAGTGCGCCTCAACTCAACATCATCTGGCACCACTATTCGATTTCGAAAGTACAAAACACCATCATCACTAAAGTTGAAATCCGAAGGTCTACCCTCCGTAATGTCCTAAACATGCGAAAAAAGAGAATCATCAAGCAATTGTTTATCTTTAATCAACTAAATCAGAGATGGTTTCACTTGCAATTCTGCAATAAGACCACCATCACGAGACATGCTCAAGCGAGCAAACATCTCCCTCAACTCCACAGCCACTTTCCGGCTCAAACCATCAGCCACAACATTAGCCTTTCTCGAATGGTACTCGATCGTTAGATCATAATCTTTAAGCAACTCTACCAAGCGACGCTGCCTAAGATTCAACTCCTTTTAAGACATAAGATACTTCAAGCTCTTATGATATGTAAACACAACACACTTCTCACCGTACAAGTAATGCCTCCAAATCATCAAGGCAAACACCACAACCGCAAGCTCAAGATCATGAGTAGGGTAGTTGTGTTCATGCACCTTCAACTTCCTAGACGCATAGGCCACTACCTTACCCTCCTACATCAACACACAGCCCAAACCAACAATGGACGCATCACTATAGACCACAAACTCCTTACCAGACTCAGGTTGAATCAGAACAGGAGCTTGCGTCAAAGCTTCTTTCAACTTTTCAAAAGCTTGTTGTCTCGCATTTCCACTCAAAGCGAACATTCTTCTGCAACAACTTGGTCAAAGGTGTTGCTATATTCGAGAAACACTTGACAAACCTACGGTAATACCCAGCTAGACCAAGGAAACTACGCACCTTCGTTACTGACTTAGGTACTTTCCAACTCATCACAACCTCTACCTTGTGCGGATCATCGCGAATACCCTCAGCTGACACAACATGTCCAAGGAAGACCACCTCTCTAAGCCAAAACTCACACTTACTCAGCTTGGCATACAACTGATTTTCCAACAACGCTTGCAAAACAATTCTCAAGTTTCTATCATGATCCTCTTCGGCACGCTAATACACAAGGATATCATCGATGAACACCAGCACAAACTGATCCAAGAATTCATGGAATACACGATTCATCATGTCCATGAAAGCAGCAGGCGCGTTGGTAAAACTAAACAACATCACCAAGAATTCATAATGCTCGTACCTCGTCCGAAGAGTTGTCTTAGGTACGTCCATTTCCTTCACCTTCAGCTAATAATACCTCGATCTCAAATCTATCTTAGAAAACATTGAGGCTCACCGAAACTGATCAAAGAGATCATCAATCCTAGGCAAGGGATACTTGTTCTTGATCGTCAACTTGTTCAGTTGCCGATAATCTATGCACATCCGCATTGTCCCATCCTTCTTCTTAACGAACAAGACCGGTGCACCCCAAGGTGACACACTCGGACGAATGAAACCTCGATCTAACAACTCCTACAATTGCGTTTTCAACTCTTTTAACTCTTTAGGTGCCATGCGATAAGGAGCAATGGACACCAGAGTCGTATTCTCGTACAACTCTATACCAAACTCAACTTCCCTATTTGGTGGTAACCCAGGCAATTCCTCCGAAAAGACACCCGAAAAATCGCGAACAGTTCAGATGTCCAGCACACGCACATCTTTGGTGCCAGGACTCGTCACATAGGCTAGGTAAGCCTCGCAACCCAACTTCATCATACGGTTTGCTTCCAAAGCCGAAATCACATTCGACAAGAATTTCACATTCTCGCCTACTACCATTACTTCATAATCATCGGCCAGTTTTAAGGTCACCCTTTTGATATCAAATTCAACCACCGCCCTATGCTCCGTCAGCCAATCCATACCAAGGATTACGTCGAAACCATAGAAGGGTAACTGTTGAGTGTGTAAAAGTTCTATATTTTACCCCTTATTTAACCCATATTTCTGCTGCATTCAAGCATAATACATTACATTTAGGTAAAGTTTCATATATACATCACAATTAGATAAAATGGCACAGTTGCTACTGATTTTCGCTACTTTTGCAGGTAGATGATGTGGCAGACTCAGGATAGCGAAGGAGCAGAGCTGAAACACAGGACTGGAGTCAAGAAGGACAACGCTGTCGTGGCCACTACCGTGGCAGCCATGATGACAACAATGGTGAAAGGAAAAGTGAAGTGGATCTCGACATATAGAGGAATTCAAGCCGGTCTATCATGGACCCCTCCTATATTTTTCCGAGCCCTAGAGCAGAATGAAGGCCAAGCCCAAAGTTCAAGGATGAAACCCAAAGCAAGAAAAGAGGACGAATTAAAGGCATCTACTCAGAATATTTACTCTTAATTAGATTTGTCCTTTAGTTTGAACTTGTATTCTTACCTTATTAGAAAACTTGAACCCAAGGCCTTTATAAAGGCATGTAATTCGACCTAGGGAAGGATATCTCATCTCTAGCCTTATTCCCCAAAATCCTAGTCATTTTCCCCCTCTCATCATGTTCTAAACTTGCAGGTAGTTGCAAGTGTTGTACTGTTTTAGGAATTTTCTGTTGAGTAAAATAAAACTTCAAGTTTGCTTATTCTGGTTTCAACATCTTGCAAGAGTATCGGGAGAGCATTGTAAGATTAGCTATTTACTTAATATCGGGAGAGTTAAGTATATGAAAGGATTAAGTGCAGGTTCTCCAGTTTATGGTTGAACAATCTCGGACATAGGGATAGGACGAGGTTAAGTGGCTAAGGAAGAATTCAACAACATTGGTGTTCACCCTTCGATTCACGCCGAGAGGTATCTTCCGAGAAGTGTTCATCAATAACACTTGGACCCAGGGATAGGACAAGTCACAGCAGGGATGCTTGCCAAGCTTGAAGAAACCGAGTTGCTTATCTCTGCCGCGACAGCAACGGACTGCTGCCACGACAAGTGCTGTCGTGACACGAGCCATACACAGAACATGAATTTTTTATGCAGTGCAACAGCTGCACTACCAAGCAGATCAATACCGGCCTATTTCTTAACCCTGAAACTTCATTCTCTTATATTCAGTATTCTTCAATATTATTTCCCAATGAATTTAAACTATTTTCTTTCTCTCTTGAGCAGCAATTCAAGGATAAAGCTATTTCCAGTCCCTGTGGATTCGACATCTGATACGTTGAGTATCACTTTACTACTTGCGTCGTGTACACTTGCACTACATTGCGATAGGACTTTTGACACGCAACAAGTTTTGGGGCCGTTGCCGGGGACTGGCAACATATCTTTACCCTTACTTTTACTGCACTTTCTTTTTAATTTTTCTGTTTTTATTGGGACTGTTTACCCTGTGCTTTTCACAAGGTTTTTCGTTTGCTTATGCGCAGATCAAAACGAGGCAAAGAACCTGAGTACAAACTAGATCCAGAAATCAAATGTACTTGCAACCTCAGGAACCGAGTCCCCCTTTTGATAGCCAGAAATGATTATCTTGAGGAACAGTTAGAAGCAAAGCATAACGGGCTAAATCACCCGAGGAATCCTGAAGATCCTCCCATAGATAAAGGGAATGGACGGCCTGCTGCCAAGGCCGCACGTCGCTCCTGTTGTGATTACATGATCAATGATCATGTGGAACTGGAGAACACCTTACTAGACGTGGAAGCTAAAAATTTCGACCTGACACCTGTTATGTTCAGCATGATCAATTCCGCTGGCCAATTTAGTGGTGCTGCAACAGAGGATGCCCAAGAACATTTGAAAACGTTCCAAAAAATCTATGGATCGTTTCGATTACCAGGAGTAAATCCAGAGATACTGAGGCTAAGGTTATTTCCTCATTCACTGAGGGACAGAGCGAAAACTTGGTGGAATAAACTAACGCCGGGTTCAATACGAACTTAGGCGGATCTCACTCGTGAATTTTTATCTCGTTTTAATCCTTCCCATTTATCTGAGCGATTACGTAATGAAATTGCTACTTTTCAACAGGAAGATGATGAGCCAATGCACGAGGCATGGGACATGTTTACCACTCTTCTAAGGGATTTCCCGATGCATGGATTCCCCGTATAGAATCAAGTCATCAAATTCTACAATGCTGCCAACACACACACTGGAATGAGAATAGATTCAACAGTAAATGGATTGTTGTTGGATAAAGATCCAGACAAAGCCATGGTAGTATTGAAAAATTTAGCAAAGAAGGACGAGCAATTTCCTACAGCAAGGAGAGGTAAACGAGTGTTACCTGTAAAAGAGTATGAAGCCGACAATTCCCTAAAGACACAGGTTGGGTACCTTACAAAGGTAGTAGAAAATTTGCTAAAGAAAGATTTAAAACCTGTCTACTATGCAGAAGAGGTATGTGAATCTTGAAGTGGGAATCACAGTTCGGAAGACTACCCGTTACAGCTAGAGGAAGGGATGTATGTTGGAAATTACAACAAACCGAGAAATTACGACTCCAACAATTACAATCCCAACTGGAGGAAAGATCCCAAGTTCTCTTGGAGCAATCGGAACAATGCATTAAATCCTCAGATGCAGAACAACCAAAACTATGGGGCACCTAGAATCCTGACACGGTAGCAACCGCAACAGCAGCCTGCAGCCGCAACAACAGCTAGTATACTGGAGCAGACATTGGCCACATTTATGTCACAGACAAGAGCTTACATGGCAAACATAGATCACTTCGTCAAGAAGACTGAGTCATTCATGGACAAAACAGAGATGAGAATGACTAACCATGAGGCCTCACTGAAATCACTGGAGACACAGATGGGTAAGGTTTCCCAGCATATTAAGCCAAGCCAGAATGGAGGATTCCCTAGTGACACTTAGGTCGCTAGACAACCCACACATGAGCAGTGCAAAGCTATTACAACTAGGAGTGGGAAACAACTGCAAGGGCCGGAGATGAAAACCGTAACGATTGAGGAACTAGCCCTAGAAACACCTGCTGCGAACACTGCCCTGGCAGAAGAGGAGAAACCTGCTGCCGACATACTTGTCACGGTAGCAGAAGGAACAGAGGAGCAAGAAAAGAACGTTGAAGAACCTAAGCCTCCTCAGATCCGAATACCATGTGAAGGACGTCTGGAAGATTACATTCCTCCACCTCCTTTTCCACAGCGGTTACAAAAGCAGAAATAGGAGTACCAGCTCAAAAAGATCTACGATATTTTTAAGCAGGTGCACATCAATATACCACTGTTGGAGGCCATCAAGCAGATGCCCGGTTATGCGAAATTTCTCAAAGATGCCATGTCAAAAAGATCCAGACTTGGGGAATTCGAAACGGTAAAAATGATAGAGGGATGCAAGACTATCTTGCATAGGCATCCACCTAAAAAAAGAAGGATCCTGGGAGCTTCATCATACCGTGCATAATTGGTGATAAATTCATGGGTAAGGCACTTTGTGATCTAGGTGCTAGTATAAATTTAATGCCAAAATTTGTGTTTCAGAAATTAGGTATTGGACGAGCACAACCCACGACAGTCATGCTGCAGCTGGCAGACTGTTCTTACGTACAACCAGAAGGGAAGATAGAAGATATTCTGGTAAGAGTGGATAAGTTCATTTTTCCTGCTGACTTTCTTGTTTTAGATTGTGAAGCAGATGAAAATGCACCAATCATCCTGGGGCGACCCTTCCTAGCCACAGACAGATCACTGATTGATGTAGAGAAAGGAGAACTAACAATGAGAGTAAATGATCAAGAGATCAAACTCAACGTTCTCCAAGCAATCAAACATGCTGATGCAGAAGAAGAGTGAAAGGCTATCACTAAAGTAATCCTTTACCAACCCTGCATCATGTCGAGCTTCCATGACATCAAATTCGGGCACTGCCACAACAACCATATGGAAGACTGTCACAGCAGCAACGATGACAGCAACTCCTCCAATTCAGACAAATCCGACACTGAAGGTCACGAGGAGGTGAATTAGATAGGAAATCGTCCAGGTAAGTTATTCGAGCCCCTAAACTATACCTCGAATGAACACATAATCCAAAAGCCTTCAACTGTAGAACCACCTGTTTTAGACCTTAAGCCCCTGCTAGGGCAGCTTAAATATGTTTTTCTAGGTTTAAATGATACGTTGCTCGTAATAATCTCTTCCAAGTTAATCCAGTAACAGGAACAACAACTAATTGGGATGCTGCAGCAGCATAAAAAGGCTATTGGATGGACGATAACGGACATCCAAGGCATCAGTCCGACATTATGTATGCACAAAATTCTCCTAGAGGATGATCATAAGCCGGCCATTAATGCTCAGAGACGCTTAAACAACGCTATGCGAGAAGTGGTGAGAAAAGAAATTATCAAATGGCTCGACGCCGGGATAATATATGCCATCTCGGATAGTAAGTGGGTAAGCACGGTGCAGTGTGTTCCTAAAAAGGGAGGAATAACTGTGGTGACCAACGAAGAGAACGAACTAATCCCAACCAGGACTGTGACCGGTTGGAGGGTTCGTATGGATTACCGGAAGCTTAATAAAGCTACCCGGAAAGACCATTTTCCCCTACCTTTTATTGATCAAATGCTTGATAGATTAGCGAGGAAGCCTTATTATTGTTTTCTTGATGGTTACTCAGGTTACAACAAGATAGCTATTGCACCGGAGGATCAAGAAAAAACAACCTTCACTTGCCCATACGACACTTATACTTTTCGGAGAATGCCATTTGGACTCTGCAATGTACCAGCAACCTTCCAAAGGTGCATGATGGCGATATTCTCTGACATGGTGGAGGACTTCCTAGAAATATTCATGGACAATTTTTCCATCTTTGGAGACAGTTTTGAAGGTTGTTTAGGCAACCTACAGAAGGTGCTCGAAAGATACAAGAAAGCGAACTTGGTCTTAAACTGGGAAAAATGTCACTTCATGGTGGATGAAGGGATAGTCCTAGGCCACTAGGTAAGCTACCGCGTCATTGAGGTAGACAGAGCAAAAATAGAAGTCATCGAAAAGCTGCCGCCACCCACCACAGTCAAGGGAATTTGGAGTTTCTTCGGGCATGGTGGGTTTTATCGAAGATTTATTGCAAATTTCTCGAAGATTACCAAGCCTTTATGCCACTTATTAGAGCAGAATCGTCCCTTTGACTTCAATACTAAATGTACTGAGGCATTCAGAATCCTAAAAGAAAAGCTGGTAACAGCCCCGATTGTACAGCCACCAAACTGGAGTTTGCCATTTGAAATTATGTGTGATGCCAGTGACTACGCTGTAGGGGCGGCACTTGGGCAGAGGAAGGACAAGCTTTTCCACGTAATTTATTACGCCATCAAAACACTAAATGATGCCCAAGTGAATTACACCACAACAAAAAAGGAACTGTTAGCAGTGGTGTTTTCAATTGACAAGTTCCGTTCGTACATACTTGGAACAAAGGCGGTGGTCCATACAGACCATTCAGCACTGAAGTATCTGTTCGCTAAAAAGAGGCAAAACCTAGACTAATACGTTGGATTCTGCTACTGCAAGAATTCAACATTGAAATCAGGGATAAAAAGGGGACAGAAAACCAAGTCGCAGACCACTTGTCAAGATTAGAGATGGGAAAGAGTCTATCGACAGACAAGACCAACATACTGGAGACCTTCTCTGACGAGCAGCTGTTTGCTGCCACAAGCACTACCGCGAAAGCCATGTCGGCAGTTAAGTTTTCTGAACTTCCTTGGTACGCTGATTTTGTTAATTACCGAGAAAGGAAGAGGTTCCAAAATGATGCAAAACATTATTATTGGGACGAACCTCTTCTTTTCAAACATTGTGTAGATCAAATTATTAGGAGGTGTGTACCACAGGATGAACAGGAAGATGTGCTTCATCACTTCCATGCCTCCCCATATGGAGGACACTTAGATGGAAACAAAACCGCTGCCAAGGTTTTGCAATCTGGTTTTTATTGGCCCTCACTGTTCAAGGATGCCCAAGCATTCTACAAAAGCTGTGACACGTGCCAACGGACTGGGAACATCTCAAGAAGACATGAGATGCCACTACAAAACATCTTAGAAGTCGAAATTTTCGACGTATGGGGGATCAATTTCATGGGACCTTTCCCAGCATCATGTGGGAACCTCTACATCCTACTAGAAGTGGATTATGTATCCAAATGGGTTGAAGCGATCGCCACGTAGAAAAATGATGCCAAGGCTCTTTAGAGATTTCTGCACAAAAACATTTTCTCCAGGTTTGGCATACCTAAGGCGATCATCAGTGATGAAGGGAGACATTTCGACAATAGGGTAATTGTTGTTGCCTTAAGAAAATACGGCGTAAAGCACCAGATTGCAACAACATATCACCCTCAAACCAATGGACAGGTCGAAATATCCAACCGGGAAGTAAAGAACATTCTTTAAAAGATGGTTAAACCTACTCGAAAAGATTGGTCTTTACACCTCAATGATGCACTCTGTGCCTATAGAACAGCATTCAAAACACCATTGGGAATGTCACCCTACAGGCTTATATATGAGAAAACATGCCACTTACCTGTTGAGATAGAGCACAGAGCTTACTGGGCTATCAAGGCAGTAAACATGGACTTAGATAAGGCAGGACAGAAGAGGCTACTTGACTTGAACGAAATTGAAGAAATTTGAGCAATGGCCTACGACAACGCAAATATTTACAAAGATAAAACCAAATGGTGGCATGACAAGAATTTGCTTCCACGACAGTTCTACCCAGGGCAGCTTGTGTTGTTGTTTAACTCTAGGTTAAAACTTTTCCCAGGAAAGCTTAAATCTAGATGGTCCGTCCCCTTCCAAGTTGTGCAGGTTTTTCCCCATGGTGCCATCACGATCAAATCCTTACAAGACGGGCACCAATTCAAAGTCAACGGACAGAGACTAAAGCACTATCAGGGGACTGAAGCCCCAAGGATGCAGGAAGTAGTTACTTTAGGAGATGCCCCGCAAGGCATCCCTAATTTAACTTAATTTATTTATTTTATTTTATTTATTAGGAATTAAGAATTATTTTATTTTATTTTATTTTATTTTTAGGAACTAAGGTTTTATTTGAATTATTTTTAGGAAATAAGGGAAACAAGGAGAGGAGAAGAAGTGAACCAGCCCACCATATCAACAGCAGCCCAAAAAAGCCCAACGGATGAGTCTGTCGTCACAGCCTGTCATCAGCTGTCGCGACAGACGCAGAAAAACAGCCTATCACCATGCTGTCGCGGCAGACACGCAAACGCGTAACAGACGCGCAGCAGACACGGAAACGCGTGACAGACGCGTAACAGCTCCAATGGGCGGAAAACCATTCATCTATATAAACCTTCATTCACTATTCATTTTTCACCTCACTTTTACTCTCTCAACTTGCTCTCTCTAGATCTCAAATTTCTCTTTATTTTCCACAGCCTTGCAACTATGACAAGCAGACAAACTCGCAGAAGTGCTGCCTCCAGCTCTGCCGCAGCAGTGAGCACACCCATCCATAGTGCCATCCCAAACCGTTTCGCCTCAACCGACTCTGCCGGCAGATATTACCACTCCTTCTAGAAGAGGGAGATATGGGAAGAAAGGGGTTTTCTCTACACCGAGCCCACAGGAGACCTAGGGCTTGAGCCTTTCATCGCAAAGAAGATCCATGCCTTGAAGTGGCAGCGGTTTGCTGCCCAGTCGGAAGAAATGAACGTCACGCTAGTCCGGGAATTTTATACTGCCGTCGACAGCAAGGATACCACGATCGTGACAGTACGAGGTAAAGAACTTACTTTTGAGCCTTCCTACATCAACACCCTCTACGGCCTCCATGTCAGTAGAAGGGAAGACGCCCACATGAGGTTCGTAGAGAGTCCGTCGCCGGTAGACTATGATGCGGTGATGGCAGAAGTGACGAAGGAGGGGATAGAATGGAACATCGACCCAAAGCATTGGTGGACGGTGAAGAGAACTCAACTAACTCCCGAGGCAAAATTATGGAACCACTTCGTGAAGAAGAGAATCATGCCATCCTCCCATAACAATACGGTCAACCGACCCAGGTTAGCACTTTTACATTTGATTTTAAACGAGTGACCCATCAATGTCGGCCGATACATAAGGGAGGGGATTTTGGAATGTGCTCTCCGACCATCGGGACCTCTTGACTTCTCGTACCTCATCACCGAGATATGCGGAGGCCACAACGTTCTAGAAATTGCGGAAGATTTCAAAGTCCGAGGGAAAGGGTGGACGAAGCGTAACATCTTCAGCCTCATGAAGCTGAAAGCAGCCACCCCACTGTCCTTCTTCAACCCTTCTGCCACAACAGAGCAGCCGGCAGAGCCCAGTCAACCAGAACCTGCCGCAATAGAGCAGTAGCAGAGAACGACAGCAGCCCCTCCACAAGATGCCTCCACTCAGATTCTGGACCAACTCAAAAAGATGGAGGAAAGACAGCTCGGTCTGATGAGCTTCGTAAGGGACTTCACGGCAGCCACGGTACATTTTATTCATAATGATTTAAATTCTGCAAATGTACCGTTCCCTACCTTTCCAGAATAGTATTTTGCTGCTCCCGCACCTACTCCTACTCCTGCTGCCACACCAAAGACCCCATCTGTTGCATCTACTCCTACTCCGGCCGCGACAGCTGAAGGCGGCAGCCACACTGCCACTGCCACTGCCAGAGGCGAGAAGAGAAAGGAGCCGCAACCAGAACTCGACGACAAACCCTCTGTTTTTCGAAACCTTTCCAAGGAGTTCACTCCCATGAAAAGGCAGAAGCCCAACCAAGCTGGTGAAGGACCATCCCGCCAGGGCAAGTCTTCCAGTAGCAGCAGTAGCAGCAGCAGCTCCGAAGATGAGGTACAAGTGCTGGACAAGCTACCCCAAATCTCACCCACTCGTATCCAGCCGTCAAGGGAAGCCAAAAAGAAAACTACCTCTGCCTCCCCTAGCACCCTGCCGGCACCCACAATGAAGGTCACTGCCCGCCGGCAGCTACAGATTAGTAGCAGCAGCGATGACAGCTCCTCAAATTAAGTTTCTATCTTACTTTTGTTGTCTTGTTATTTTATTTATATTGTGATGTATTTCATTTTCTTTTTTCCCATGTCATCATGCATTGAGGGCAATGCAACCCTCAAGTTTGGGGGTGGCAATCCCTCCAGTAATGAAGTGTCTTTTGTGTTTTAAAATTATGTCTAAGTGTTAGTTATTAATTAGTTTATTTTTGTCAAAAAAAATCAATTGGCTTAAGTCATTGAACTGAACTTACCTGCCGCGACATACTTTGTCGTGGCAGTGCCTTTAGGATATTTTTAGGAACAATTTAGAGCCTTACTATAGTTCTGATCTTTAAACACCCTTTGTGAATGTTATGCTGTCTAGACTTCTACTGGTAAACTAGAATAGGAAAAGCTTAAACACTTGAGTTGCCCCTAGAGGGGCCTAATACTGGCTCTATGAAAAGAAGATAAGAAAATTTAGACTCAATACACCTAGAGGTGCCTAAAACCAGCTCTAGGAAGTTAGCTAGAGGTGGCCAAAAATAGGCTCTAGTCAACTTAAAATAAGAAAAGAAAATCGAGTCTAAGAAAAACTAAAGGAGCCTAAGAATTGCCTCCAAGAAATTGAAAGTTGGCATAAAAATTCAAGTGAGTAGCTTAGCTATTTTAGTAAATTAAAGGAGTCTAGGCAAATATTTGTTCACAAAACATGCACACACTACACAAGAACTATAGCATGGTTCCGAATAAATCCAGAAATATCCAAAAAGGCATTGTTCGTGATAGGGAATGCGTGGTAGGTAATGAAAGGTTCACTGAATTAAGCCAAACATTTTTTTAATTTTTAGTTAAGTCATATTTGCTTGAGGGCAAGCAAGAACTTGAGTTTGGGGGTGTGTTGAGTGTGTAAAAGTTCTATATTTTACCCCTTATTTAACCCATATTTTTGCTGCATTCAAGCATAATTCATTGCGTTTAGGTAAAGTTTCATATATACATCACAATTAGATAAAATGGCACAGTTGCTACTGATTTTCGCTACTTTTCCAGGTATCTGTTGTGGCAGACTCAGGACAGCGAAGGAGCAGAGCTGGAACACAGGACTGGAGTCAAGAAGGAGGACGCTACCGTCGCCCCTGCCGTGGCAGCCATGACGACAATAATGGTGAAGGGAAAAGTGAAGTGGATCTCGACAGATAGAGGAATTCAATCCGGTCTGTCGTGGACCACTCCTATATTTTTCTGAGCCCTAGAGCAGAATGAAGGCCAATCCCAAAGTTCAAGGAAGAAACCCAAAGCAAGAAAAGAGGACGAATTAAATGCATCTACTCAGAAGATTTAGTCTTAATTAGAGTTGTACTTTAGTTTGAACTTGTATTCTTACCTTATTAGAAAACTTGAACCTAAGGCCTATATAAAGACATGTAATTCGACCTAGGGAAGGATATCTCATCTCTAGCCTTCTTCCCCAAAACCCTAGTCGTTTTCCCCCTCTCATCATTTTCTAAACTTCCCCTAGGGCTAAAGGTTGATTCTGTAAAGTAGTTGCAAGGACTGTACTGCTTTAGGAATTTTCTATTCAATAAAATAAAACTTCAAGTTTGCTTATTCTGGTTTCAACATCTTGCAAGAGTATCGGGAGAGCATTGTGAGATTAGCTATTTACTTAATATCGGGAGAGTTAAGTATACGAAAGGAATAAGTGCGGGTTCTACAGTTTATGGTTGAACTATCTCGGACCCAGGGATAGGACGAGGTTAAGGAAGAATTCAACAACATTGGTGTTCACCCTTCTATTCGCGCCGGGAGGTATCATCCGAGAAGTGTTCATCAACAGCACTTGGACATAGAAATAGGACAAGTCACAGCAGGGATTCTTGCCAAGCTTGAAGAAACCGAGTTGCTTATCGCTGCCGCGACAGCAACGGACTACTGCCACGACAGGTGCTGCCGTGACACGAGCCATACAGATAACATGTATTTTCAATGCAGTGCAACACCTGTACTGCCAAGCAGATCAATACCAGCCTATTTCTTAACCCTGAAACTTCATTCTCTTATATTCAATATTCTTCAATATTATTTCCCAAAGAATTTAAACTATTTTCTTTCTCTCTTGTGCAGCAATCCAAGGATAAAGCTATTTCCAGTCCCTGTGGATTCGACATCCGATACATTGAGTATCACTTTACTACTTGCGTCGTGTACACTTGCACTACATTGCGATAGGACTTTTGACACGCAACAGTAACTCCATCAAACCCACAAGGAAGACATGTCCTTGTACAGATAAGGGACAACTTTTATACAACTTCCTAGTGACTACAGTCTCACCAAAAGAACTAGTCACTTGCATTCCTACTTCAAGCAACTCAACAGGTATATCAAGCAAATGTGCATGTTTACCCAAGATATAAGAATGTGTGGATCCAGAATCAATCAAAGCCAGTAAACATAAAGACTGATGAACAGAGGTACCTGCGATGACATCAGTATCATTGCGATCCTCGCGCTGAGCATAAACCCTCGCTGGCCCACCTCCCTCAGGTCGAACAGCTACTACATGAGCAATACCTCGCTGCCCCTCGTCTCTTCTCTAAAAGTTCCCACGGCCTCTCTGAGGTGCAGCTACCACAGGAGCACGTCCTTGGCCACCACCAGCCAACAAACGACACTCCCTCCTCATGTGATCCGCCGAACCACAATTCCAACAAGAATTCTCTGTCACCACAACAGGAGCCTGAACCTCTCTAGCCACCCGAGGACAATCTCACCTCAAATGGTCCCTCGAACCACATGTCCAGCATATATGCTGCTCAGACCTCACACGACCTCCCTGGGCCTGACCACCTCGACCAGGAGCACCTCGCCTCCCCTCAGGCTGATGCCTCCTATCTCGGCCTCTTATGTTCTGTCCACCACCGGAATTGTACTCTGCTGCTCTCTTCCCAGAACTAGAACCAACACTTCGAGACGACAATCCCAAGTTTTGCTCGATGTCTTTGGCTCGACACACAAGCACATCGAAATCAGTATAATCTGTAGCTAGCATATACGTCTTAACATATTGTACCAGCCCGTACCGGAAACGGTCACATAGGTGCCTATCACTAGGTACCAGCTCAGGAGCATACTGGCTCAGGCGTACGAACTGGACCTCGTACTCAGCCACAGAAAGGTTTCCCTGAACAAGCGACATAAACTCACGTTTCTTTTCGTCCATGTATCTCACCCCTAGATACTTTCTCCTGAAGGCACCTTTGAAAAACTCCCAATCGACCTCATTGGGTTCTATACCAGCCGTGGTAGTCGTCCACCAGCTGTAGGCATCGCCTTGCAACAAGGATACTACGCATCCCAGCTTGCGCACAAAATTACAGCCCATCTGATCCATGATACATATCGTACTTGCTAACCAGGCCTTAGATGCCTCAGAAGACATACCAAAGAACTCCACAGCTCCTAGGCTCCTCAACCTCTCCAACGGTAAGCTCGCCTGTCCAACTGCAAGGGCATGTACAAGCGCTCCAACAACAACAGCCTGAAATGCCCCGGTGATCGCCTGAACCAGTGGCATCAAATCACCCAAACCAGGACCAGCAGGTCCTTGCTGCACCTGCTCCCCACCTCCAGGTGGTGGCGGAGGAGGTAGATTTCCACCAGGAGGGACATCAGCCCCTTGTTCACCCTGGTCACCCTGCTCAGCTGCGGGCACTATCGTATTCGATCTCAATTCTCTTCTTGGACCCATAGTGCTATTTTAAACAAAGCATAACAACAAAAACAATCAAACCATTTAGGCCAGCTTCAAGCAAGGATCCAAGTTTACAAAAGAAAACATTTGATTAGTGTAATAAGGCAATGGGCACCCTGATTTCCCTCAACATGGCATAGCATACAATGACACATGATGCTCAACATGCTTTTCATCATCCTAATTCAACACATAGTAATATTGCATCATCATCACGCAATCATATCCATTCCACATGCAATTCACATAAATCAAGCATGTCATAAGCTTCAAAATTCAACCAATTGCATGCATTTCACAAAACATACTTCAACACATATCAATTTCTCATACCAACATCCCCAATCCTTTCGTAACCTGGTTTTAATACCAACAAATGTAACCCCCTTAGCCCGGTCTAGACGCCCGACCCGAACTAAGAAGATTACACGGGGAAAACTGAAGCCAACTCGTTAAAGTCAACCTCGATTAACGACCCTTTTTTTCTTTTTATCTTCTCTAGATGCATATTATTATCATATATGTTCAGTGAAGCGGTTAGATGAAAACGGCACAGTGATCGGAGTTCAATAGGAGTTGAAAAGCGTACTTATGACTTTTATGAACCATTTTGCAAATTATAGAAATTGCAGGGACTTTTCAGATTTTAAAGTTACCAATCTTAATTAAACATGTAACATGCCATCATGCCCAATTTATGTTCAAAGCGATCATTCAAACTCATCCAATTAGCCAAATATCATTCAAGGACCAAAACGTAACATTTTAAGACTTACAAAGATACTTTTAACTGAATTTTAACTACATGTATAGATACACTTGATCATGTATCGATACGCGGGAAGACAATAGCTAAAGAAGGGACGAGCGTATCGAAATGCTTCCCCGCGTATCGGTGCGGCCTTCAAACTTGGCCTAGGCGTATCGATACGCGGGCAATCCGTATCGATACCCATGTACCAAAAAGCCTCAATTTTGCCTTAGCGTATCGATACACTTCCCCGTGTATCGATACGCGTACCATAATGGCTCATTCCAACATCATTTAAACACACTAGAACACATTCAAACAAGCTCAAAACATGCATATTGGATATAATCTATCTAATAGACTTAAAAACATCATCAAACAACAAAACATACTCATCAACCACATCATACTAAGGTGACAATTAAGCTATCCAAGCATGCATAAGATATCAAGCTATAGCAAAGGTAAAATACCATAAGCAAACCATGGAACCATATAGAGGCCAATTACAAGTCCACAATCAGAAGTAAAACATGCTTAAACAACAAACACCAACAACAAATTCAGGAAGTAGAAATCCCACTCATTGCCACTTATTACACTAAGGGTGGACCACATACATCTCTTCAACAAAGCCTTGGAATCCCCTTGCTTTTGGGCTGCCTTGAAATGCTCAATTCTCTGCATTGATGAAACAAATGAGCGTAAGCATATAGCTTAGTGAGGATCGCTAAACAACATTCATCAATGCAATTCACATGACTTGCAAAACCACCACTTTTAACACATGCTTTTTCATAAAACATGTCTTCTCAAGACATCAATGCATCTTATAAACACATGCTCATATGCATCATTTTAAAACAGCAAATAAACCTTTGCTCATGCTTTACCAAGCATCTCATGCATTCTTGCATCATTTACAAGCATCTCATGCTTCACATTAATCATTAACATTATATTGGCTCACAAGTGATAATCCATAAACCATTCCAACAAAAGACACAATCGGATACGCGGATTACAAGCGTTGTCCCACACACTTCATACATACTACCGGACTACACAAGGTGGACATCAATGGGACAATCACAACCCTTCAACACCCGTGATGGAGATTACTGGCACAATCACAACCCCTCAACATCACCCATCGGTAGTTGTATAATTCCACTAACGAGAGTATGGAACACATACACAAGACTCACAGACGGGACTAAACCATTCACCGTTGTGGTCTTAACCTCAATCGTTAGGGTACTTGGATAGAGATTACGACACAATCACAACCCTTCGACATCCAAGGCGACTTTATTCACGGTGCACCCAATCCTATAGTCGGCTAACTATATCCGATTAAAGTAACCAAAAACCATTTTCATCACTTGCCAATATAATCATTTAACATCAATAATCCAATGTTTTCCGAGCATAACCAGAATGCCATTTACACAAGCATAACATGCTTAACATCATATGCATATTCATATGAAAAACCAAGGATCACTTACCTAGTGCATCCTTAACATAATGCCATTAAAATCCAGCAACATTCATGCTTAAAACATGCTTTAAAACATTAAACAAATCCACGCTTAACTCAAGTGCAATTTCATCAAACATAGCACATTTCAAAGAGAGGGATTTCCGAATCACTTACTCTTGAGCTTAGCTGAGTGTATCAAACTTACACTAAGCTCCCAAGACCACGCTCAAAGCGTTACAAAGTAGGAAATTTCATTTCCACTCACCGATACGCGAAGCCTTGCTCGCCGATACGAAAACTACTCTTCCGGAGCCTCCAACAACTCCTCGTTTGCTTACGGATCAAGATCCCCTATTTTCACATCATCAAAACAGAGATCTAAATGCATTAAAATGCATTCCAACACCAGCAACAATTCACAAACTCTTTGCTCACTCAAACTACACCAAAATACCCATCCAAAACAACCGAAAACTCAATCGATTGCTTCCTAAACCAAGCCCAGCCAACATACATCACTTCCAACCCATAATAAACATCAAAACACATATAACAAACAACCTAACCCAACCTTATACCTCAAGCAATCAAGATTCCACCATTTCACCCAAAAAGTCACTTAAAACTAACAAGAAACTCAAGGATCTCAAAGATTTCGGGGTCTATGATATCAACACTTCATTTTAACATATAAATCAACTTAGAAGTCAATTAAAATCAACACAAAATAGAGCTTAACTCAACAAGTCTGAAAATTAAGATTTCAACCATATTTTTACAAGATTTTGATCTCCAATCAAAACTATATTGAAAAATCAACCAAAAACATTAATTAGAAGCCAAAGATCTTGGGAATTTCAGTAAAGAACTTTGATTAGAGGTTGAGAACGAGATTTACCTCAAATCCTTGCTTCCCTCAATGAATGACAAGTTTTCCTTAGCAAAATCTTGAAGAACTAGGAAAGATTTCTTGAAAATGATTTAGGAAATGTTGAGAGAGTTTTTGGAAGAAAGAATTCTGGAGAAAGATGAGTGAATTAGTGTTTGGCTGAAAATGAGAAAGAGTTGGTAGTTACGTAATTGAAAATCTCACATTAACTACCTTTTAATTAATTAATATAAATCCAATTAAAGTCATGTAATTAAAAACCTGTTAAAACGCATGTCATATTGAGGAAAGGACAAATCGACTTAAAGCCCCCTAAAGATTCTAAGATTTGGCCTCTACATTAAAAATCACACTTTTTCCTAGTTTTGAAACTTTACAATTTGGTCACTACTAAAAAATGTCCCATTTCCATAATATGTTTTGTAAAATTAACTTGACCAACCTCTTAAACATATTTTTATAGTATTTTAGGAATTTTTACCACATTTTTATCCTATCCCGGTCCTTGATTTTCTTAAATCACCTTACGCGATTAGAACCGTTCTCGACCGATCCGATCCGATGTCTAAAACATCTAGGCCCAAAACCAGGGCATTACAACGTAGCTAACACAAACCTATTTCGGCGTTTATGAGCAAAAACGCCACTATTTTTCACTCTATAGCGGCGTTTTATAAAGAAACGTCGCGAATTTTCCCGTTTTGTCATTTTCTCCCTTAAACACCGTAAGAATTAACATATTGGTGTCGTTTATTTTTAAAACGCCGTGAAAACTGCCGCCATAGAACAACTATTGTGTAGTGTGTCATGTCAGCGTGCACTGCCATATATGATTGTCACATCATTTCAAGTCATTTACCATCAGTTGACTGACAATTTTTTATCCGCAAAGGGACCATTTTGACCTAAAATAAAACGTTAAAGATTGAAATGCTACCAAAAAAATAGGGGCCTAAGTGACTATCAGTCAAACATTGGGGGCGTTTTTTAACTTTATGCCGAAACTAAATTGGATAAAGTTGAGAATGAAACTAGTGAGACTAGAAACCATGCTGATTTCGATTCTCGATGAGAGTGTCAACATTGATGACATGAACTAAAATAAAGATGAGGCTTTTTCATCCATGGAGGAAAGAGTGTGGTTGTTATGAAAGCAAAGATAAAGGTTTGGGTTAAAGAAATTTTTTTGGGAAAGAAAGAGCGTAAAAATGAGTTTTTAAAATTTTAAAGATCGAATTTAAAATAGAGATCTTCGTGTATTATAGCTAGAAAAAATGTGACTTTTATTTTATTTTTAATGTGCTAGGTCAGATCTTTGTTAATTGAGTGAATGAGGTTAATGATCGGGTGACCAAAATGCTATAAGTTGAAAACGTAAAAGGCCGATTTAATACTTTTTCAAATCCGATGATCAAAATAAAACGTCCCCTAAACAAAAGGACCACCAGTGAAGTTCACAAAAAAATACTATCTCATGGTAAAGTTGAGATTTTATTAATTCTTAACTATTCCGTAACTTGGAACATGTGGAGTGGTCCTAGTGGTAAAGGATGATGTATTTTATCGAATTAACAAAGGGTTCGAGCACAATGTGCGTACGGTGTGTGTGTTATTAAAGGGCTAAGAAAATTGAACATATATTACCTTGTAATCACACCAACATATTAAAAACAAAACTATTCCATAACTTGACTATAGTCGAACGATCATTCTATTTTAAGTTGTTTCAATCAAGCCACCAACTGTTAAAACATAACGAAGAAGTTGACTGGTTTTTAAAGAAAAATGGTATAATTACACATCTAGTCCATATTACTTATGTATTCTATCAATATGGTCCTAAACTGAACTTAATTTAATAAATTTATCCTCTAGTCAGATAGTGACTTGTGTCATCACCTGATTTGTGAAATATTTTTCTTAATTTTATTTTTTATAACTAATATTTTTCATTCAATTAAAAGGTGACACGTGTCACACTCAAATTGAATGAGGAAATTTTGAACCTATAATTTAGCTAAGAAGGATTTGATCCTAGGTTAAGAGCATGAAGCAAGACAAACCAAACTATTGAACCACGTAATGATATTTATATAATAACTATAACTTGTTTGCTTATCTCCAAACTTTGATTAAATCGATTCCCCTTGAAAAGAATGAAGAGATATGTCTTAAGATTGTTGGACAAATCAAGGTTAAATATGAAATAATAAAAAATAATAAATTTGGAAAATTAACAAAAATAAATGAAATAAATTTAATCAAAAAAAAAGTTTCGAAAAATAACCTAAATCAGTTGACAAATGCATATAGAAATGCAGTTTCCTTAAGATAGATTCAACCACTCCTCAGTGCTAGAGTTCTTTGATCGTAATTCTCCCAGGATACAACAGTGGATGATTTTCTGCAGCAGCACTACTGGAGAAATCACGAACAGAAACTTGCATTCGACTATCACCAAAAATGAATAGATCTTTTTAGGAGTGAAAACCATATTTTTTATATTGTTAAAAACGAAGAGGAAGTCATGTATTTATAGGGAAGAGTTAGGTTAAACGTGGGAAACCATAAAAAAATCCGAATTAATTATGGCCACTAATTATCCAGATATTTCTCTATGAATATCTAGTATTATATGTTAATATTTGAATTTAAAAAAATTAAATTCGGAAGATTATATTATCAGATATGCTTATATAAGGAAAAAAAATTAATTCCCTGTGGGTTAAATATTCGCAGGCCCACGCAAAGCCCGACCGGTCTAGACATTCGTGTCGCCCACGTCATGCTGGTGCGACCCAACCCTAATGGGATTCGATTCGCACCCCCAATTCGCAAGGCACAATGTTAGTCCAAGTCATTCAACGACCACAATGTGAGTAAGTGTATATAAACACTTCCCACTCCTTTTATCCCACCAATGTGGGATTGGGGGTTTTCATTTCCTTTTCCAATTCACAACCACCTTACTTTGAGCATCAATTTCTCATTCATTACTCATCCTTTTTGAGCTTGTGAGATATCGTTGTAAAGGTCTTATGGAGTAGAATAAGACCATAACGGTACTTTATTTGAAACTCTGCCTTACTTATTCGAAATATGACTCAAAGTAATTGTTTCCTTGCATTTTTTCCAACAACCCCCCACATGAATGAAATTCATGATTTTATCAAAACATTTTGACTTGATGTGGTGATAGCTTCTACGATTGATAGCTGCATCGAATAGGTAGGTGTCCACCCTTGAACCTTCCCTTGTGAAAGTATATTTACTTTACAGGCTACCCAGTAGACGCGATATCTTTTAATTGTTTTGTAGTTTGTGTAAACGATGATATACCTCACATAACTACCTCTCTGACAATGGTATTTGTTCTCATGGTTATGTCCATATAACCATGGACATCTCAATGGTTCTGCAAGAGTTTGAGAGAACTATGCCCTAATAGTCTCCTTGAAGTGGCCCCGCTTTACTCTTACATAGGTGACTTACGTTGCTTGGTTCACCAAAGCACACAATGATCATTAAAATATTTTCCTTAGCCTATTCAATTTTAGTCATTGTTTACATCATAGGAATGAACTTGGGAGAGGAACCCCACAGTGACCGCACAAGTCTATACAATTAGGTTTTCTGTTTGAACCTAGATATTGGGATCTCCAATCAACTAGGTAGGGTTTTTCCTTCACATAGCGTATTTATTTTCTATGAGCTTTAGTCCCATTCCTTTTGATGTAATATCAACTTGATCTTGATTTAACCCTTTGGTTAGCGGATCTGCAACATTATCCTTTGACTTTACATAGTCAATAGAGATAACTCCATTTGAGATCAGTTGTCTAACGTTATCCTTTGACTTTACATAGTTAATAGAAGTTTTGGCTATGCCAAAATCATCCTTGCCAAATTTTTCAAGAAATTATCCACATAGTGTGACTAAATAAATATGAGATCTTCGTGTGACCGTTTGATTTGGATGTCCAAAATCATATCATTTAGTCTCGTATCCTTTATTTCAAATCTTGAGTTTAACATGTCTTTGGTAGGTTTATTATTTCATTGTTATTTATAACAATACACACATTTGTCACACTCTTATTCGCCATCATGACAATGTATTAGTTTTAACCTTTTGTTGAACGTATGGACTAATTTCCATTGATAGTCTCCAAAGTTCGTTTCATTAAACTTGGATCAACTTCCCTAAATATATAGGAAATATATTTTCAAAGAATGAGTCATTTTTTTCCATTATCAAATTCTTGTGAATCTATTTGTAACACCCCCTTCCCGGCCTGGTTGGGAACCGGGTCGGAGCGTGTTACTAGTGAACAGTGCGGTGATCGGTGCAATAAAATTTCAACTTATTAATAACATTTAATCAATATTACAAAAACAAACATTACCAATATACATATTAATTCCGTTCATTCATAAAAGGACCACATTTAGCCATTTAGGACTATTTTATAACTTTTACAAGTTTTAGGGATTAATCTGTAAATCGTACAAACTAGAGGTCCTCCGATGCATTAGACAATACCACAATGAAACTCAGTACAACATTGATTAGCCTACAAAATTTCATGCATAATGGTGATCATTTATCCATTCAATTTACTCATGCAAAACTCAGTGACCAAAATGTAAACAATGCAGACTTTCATATTAGGCTTTAACCACTTTAACTAACCTTGTATCGAAATACTTAGAGCCGTTTCGATACGGGTGGAAAATGGTCAACATTGTTGACTTTTCCCTTTTGATTGTATCGATAAGAGCAAGCCTTGTATCAGTACATGTTGAATACCTTTGACTTTGACTTTGACCTGTTTCAATACGCTATGAACTCGTATCGAAACAAGGAATTCCAGAGACAAAATGTTTCGAAACGCCCCTAACCTGTTTCGGTACACCCTGCTTTCTCAGGTTCAATTATGCTTACCCGTATCGAAACGCCATCACCCGTTTCAATACGGTCTGACCTGTAATGACAAATTCTTGCTAGTTTTTTTATTCATTTTAGTTTATCAATTAGTGTCCAAATCCAATGAAACTTCACACACAACATTATAACTATAAATTCTACTAGCATGTCAAATTTTAGAGCAATATGGATCCATTTACTCGGTTTTTACCTTTTTAGTGCCAAAACATGCACTTAAGGCCATTTTTCACTTCATAAAAGACTCAACTTAAACTTATTGTACTTATAACACTTAACCATAACATAGCCACATCAAAAGAGACTTAATAAAGTTATACATAGAGTTTTCCACCAACTAGGAGTTCAAAGGGTCAATATATATTACTTAGAGCTTGATTGTGACTTTGTGCAACGCTTCAACTTCTCTGATCTCGATCGAAAATTGTCAACCTGAAATGGGTGCAATGGAATGCATTAGGCATACTTTGCCTAGTGAGATAGTCACAAATACAATGGATGACATGAATGCCATATAACATGCTTCATAGATAATCATAATGTTCATTATGCAATAAATGTAACATGTTCCTTATTCATATTAGAAACATAGTATCATGTCATCAATGGAAATATCATGATTTCATAGTAAATAATATCGATAATCAATAGTTCCCTTGGATCGATTCATGGTATTTGGATACACGAATTCATCCTCCTTGCCAAATCAATAATTGGTCATCCCGCCGACATTGCCAAAGACCAATACACAATACATCCCTCTGCCTCGCCAAATCAATATAGGTCGTAGCCCTAAGACTGTACTCCACCCGTACCAATGAACTCATGAATTCTATGGCATGCCAATTGTATCCAATACTTCGAATCCAAGGTCCAATAATCAATAGTTCAATATTAGTGATTCATTAACAATATTACACATCAATATCAATGACAATAATTCGATGGCAATGACATCATATCAATAATCTTATGACAAATAGCAATAACTCATGTCAATGATTCTACATGTCAATACTTCAATGATTTCCATGACAATGATAGCAATGCTATGAACAATGAATCGATGCAATACTTATCAAAACTTACCAACGTAGCTTACAATAATGCTTCATGCAAATCTCTTAAAATCAATGGTAAGTAAATCAATAAATAATGGTTCGAGATGGCACCTAGCCACTCTCGAGACTCCGACTACACTCACCTTGACAATCCGAAGCTTCTAAGGCTCTCAGATGGCAATACCCTTATCCCTAGCTTTCAATGAAGGCATTGGATTAGTCTTTTCCACTTCTTGAGCTAGGAAAAGCAATAATGAATAATTAGGATCAATATGACAATATCGATGCTTGAATAGCCATTAGCTATAGACAAGGCTTAACTTAAAGCTTGAAATTGATCATTCAATAGCCAAGAAAATTGATGGCTAACTTAGGGCTTTCACTTACCCGATCGATAGCTATGGAGAGGTGTGTGCTTGAGCTTGGTGGAGAAGATGACAATGGTTGTGCTTGCTTATTATTTTTTAATAAAAGATGGGTGTTTGTCTCGGTGAAACTCTAAACAAAGATGAGAGCTTTCTTTTGATCAATTCATTTTAAGGGAAATATCATTTTAATTATTACCCACCTCCCATGTAACCAATAGGAAGCTTTCCTCCCAACTACGGTAAGCTTATATAATAATATTATTTAGCTATCCCTTATCCTTACCAAAAATAGACATATAGATGACTATAAGTCATTTCTTCTGACCATATTCACGTGGGAAGGGCAGCCCTAGACAGGTGAACAACCATCTTTTCATTTTTTTTTCAATTTACACCTTCAAACACATTCGAAACAGGGGACCCGTTTCGAAACTAGAGTAATCGTATCGAAACGCCTAGCTTAAAAACACTAGTTTGAGCCTTCATAAAACAATCTTGACTAGGGACTTGGCTTAATTAAGATCCTATATCAATATAATCTATAATAAAGATACAACATTTCAATATTTTAATAGCATTACTCCGATCATTGGAATCCAATTCCAACTAGACCGGTTTTCGGGGTGTTACACTATTTGTACACAAGAAATTGATATTCGTTTCTATTTTCATTTACCGTGGCAGCCATGAAGACAACGTTGGTGAAAGGGAAAAGTGAAGTGGAGCTCGACAGATAGAGGAATTCAAGCCGGCCTGTCGTGGACCACTCCTATATTTTTCTGAGCCCTGGGGCAGAATGAAGGCCAAGCCCAAAGTCCAAGGAAGAAACCCAAAGCAAGAAAAGAGGACGAATTAAACCCTTGTCATTTTCCCCTTCTCATCATGTTCTAAACTTCCCCTAAGGCTAAGGGTTGATTCTGTAAAGTAGTTGCAAGGATTGTACTGTTTTAGGAATATTTATGTTCAAAGCAATAAAACTTCAAGTTTATTTATTCTGGTTTTTCACATCTCGCAAGAGTATCGGGAGAGCATTGTGAGGTTATTTATTTGTTTGATATCGGGAGAGTCAAGCATACGAACGGAATAAATACGAGTTTTCCAGTTTATGATTAAACCATCTCGGCTTAGGGAAAAACATGAGGTTAAGTGGCTAAGGAAGAATTCAACAACATTGGTGTTCACCCTTCGATTCACGCCGGGAGGTATCATCAAATAAGTGTTCGTCAACAACACTTGGGCCTAGGAATAGGACAAGGCATTGCAGGGATTCTTGCCAAGCTTGAAGTACAGAGTTGTGTGATCGCTGTCGCGATAACAACAGATTTCTGCCGCGACAGGTGCTGCTGCGACAGGGACGACGATAGAACAGAAGTTTCTATTCAGTGCAACACCTGCACTACCGAGCAAATCAATACCAGTCTATTTCTTAAACCTGATCTTTTACTCCTTTAATTTAGTTATTATTCACGATTACTCTACAAACAATTTAAACTCTTTCTCTCTCTCGTGGAGCAATTATAGGATAAAGCTATTTACAGTCCCTTTGGAGACGATATCCGATACTCCAAGTATCACTTTACTACTTGCGTCGTGTAGACTTGCACTATATTGCGATAGGACTTTTGACACGCAACAAGTTTTTGGCGCCGTTGCCGGGTACTAGCAACATATCTTTACCCTTACATTTACTGTACTTTTTCTTTTTAATTTTTCTGCTTTCCTTGGTATTGTTGACCCTGTGCTTTTCACAAGGTTTTCTGTTTGCTTATGCGCAGATCTAGACGAGGAAAGGAACCTGGGTACAAACTAGACCCTGAAATCGAACGCACGTGCAACCTCAGGAACTGAGTCCGACTCTTGATAGCAAGAAACAACTATCTTGAGGAACAATTAGAAGCAATGCAGAACCAAGGGGTAGAAGATAACAAAGGGGTTATTGGAGATCCTCCCCAGGATGCCCAGAATGGACGGCCTGCCGCTGCCGCACGATAGTCTTGCCGTGACTACATGATCAATGATCATGTTGAACTGGAGACCACCTTGCCAGACGTGGAAGCTGAGAACTTCGAGCTGAAACCTGTTATGTTCAGCATGATAAATTCCGCTGGCCAGTTTAGTGGTGCTGCAACAGAGGATGCCCGAGAACATCTGAAAACGTTCGAAGAAATCTGTGGATTGTTTAGATTACAAGGAATAATTCCGGAAATACCGAGTCTCCGGTTATTTCCTTATTCACTGAGAGACAGAGCTAAAACTTGATGGAATAAACTAACGCCGGGTTCAATACGAACTTGGGCAGATCTCTCTCGTGAATTTTTATCCCGTTTTAATCCTTTTCACTTATCTCAGCGATTGCGTAATGAAATTGCTACTTTTCAACAGGAAGATGACGAACCAATGTACGAGGCATGGGACAGGTTTACAACTCTTCTAAGGAACTGTATGATGCATGGATTCCCCGTGTGGAATCAAGTCATTTAATTCTACAATGCTGCCAACACACAGACTCGTATGAGAATAGATTCAGCAGCAAATGGACTATTGTTGGATAAAGATCCAGACGAAGCAATGGTGGTGTTGAAAAACTTAGTAAAGAATGACGAGCAATTCCCTACAACAAGGAGAGGTAAACGAGGGATAACTGTAAAGGATTATGAAGCTGACAATTCCCTGAAATCACAGGTTGCTTACCTCACAAAGGCGGTGGAAAATCTGTTACGGAAAGATTCTAAACATGTCTATTCTGCAGAAGAGGTATGTGAAACTTGCAGTGGGAACCATAGTTCGGAAGACTGTCCGTTATAGTTAGAAGAAGGGATGTACGTTGGAAATTATAACAAGCCAAGAAACTACGACTCCAACAATTACAATCCCAACTGGAGGAAAGATCCCAAGTTTTCCTGGAGCAATCCAAACAATGCACTGAATCCTCAGATGCAGAACAACCAAAACCAAGGGGCACCTAGAATCCTGTCGCGCCAGCTATCACAGTAGTAGCCGCAACAGCAACCACTAGCCGCACCTAGTATACTGGAGCAAACATTGGCAACATTCATGTCACAAACATGAGCTTACATGGCAAACATGGATCACTTTGTCGAGAAAACTGAGTCATTCATGGACAAGACAGAGATGAGGATGACTAATCACGAGGGCACCCTAAATCACTGGAGAGACAGATGGGCCAGGTTTCCAAGCATATCAAGCCAAGGCAAAACGAAGGATTCCCTAGTGCTACTGAGGTCATTAGAAAACCCACACATGAGCAATGTAAAGCAATTACAACTAGGAGTGGGAAACAACTGCAAGGGCCAGAGATGAAAACCATACCAAATGAGGAACCGACCCTAGATACACCTGTCGTGAACACTGCCCTGGCAGAAGAAGAGCAACCTGCTGCCGACACACCTGTCACGACAACAGAAGGCACAGAGGAGCAAGAAAAGGATGCTGAAGAACCTAAGCCTCCTCAGATCCGAATAGCATGTGAAGGACGCCTTGAAGATTACCTTCCCCCACCTCTTTTTCCACAGCGGTTAAAAAAATAGAAATAGGAGTACCAGCTTAAAAAGATTTATGATATTTTTAAGCAGGTGCACTTTAATATACCACTGTTAGAGGCCATCAAGAAGATGCCCGATTATGCAAAATTTCACAAGGACGCCATGTCAAAAAGGTCCAGACTTGGAGAATTCGAAACGGTAAAAATGACAGAGGGATGCATGACTATCTTGCACAGGCATCCACCCTAGAAGAAGAAGGATCCTGGGAGCTTCATCATACCGTGCATAATTGGTGACAAATTCGTGGGTAAGGCACTTTGTGATCTTGGTGCTAGCATAAATTTAATGCCAAATGATCAGTGCTTAAAAGTTCTATATTTTACCCATCATTTATCCTTATTTTTGCTGCACTCAAGCATGTTTAACTGCATTTTAGGTTAAGTTTTGCATAAACATCACATTTAGATAAAACTGCGCAGATACTGCTAAATTTGGTTATTTTTGCAGGTATCCACCATAGCTGACGGAGAAGGCAAACGCTGGGCAGAGAAGCAGAAGAGCTGAACTGGACAAGCAGACAAAGAGGACGATGCTGCCATGGTGCCGCCGTGACAGCATGGTGATAGCAGTTCTGTGAAGAGAAAAAGCGAAATGGACCTCGATAGATAGAGAAAATTCTTCTCGTCTGTCGTGTGAAAACCATATATTTTTCCAAGCCCCGGATCAAAAGATATGTCAAGCCCAAAGTTCAAGGAGAGAAAATCCCAAGAAACAAGGAGGACGGCTGGAAAGTAGATTCCTTGAAGACTAAGTCTTTATTAGAATCATATTTTTAATTAAAGTTGTAATCCTTGTTAACTTTGAATACTTGAGCCCAAAGCTTATATAAGGGCATATATTTTAACCTAGGAGGTAGATATCATATCCCATAGCCGATTACCCCATAATCGACAACCAAAAACCCCTCCGCCGTTTAGCCGCCGTCGATATGTTCTAAAACCCCCCTAGGGCCACGGGTTGATTTGTAAAGTAGTTGCAAGGGTTGCTTTTGTTTTAGGAATTTTCAGTTCAATAAAATAAACTTCAAGTTCTCTTATTTTGGTTATTAATATCTTGCAAGAGCATCGGGAGAGCATTGTGAGGTCATCTATTTACTTAGCATCGGGAGAGTTAAGTATACGAAAGAAATAAGAGCAAGTTCTCTAGTTTATAGTTGAACTATCTCGTGCCTAGGGATAGGGCGAGGTTAAGTAGCTAAAGAAGAATTCATACACATCGGTGTTCATCCTTCGATTCACGCCGGGAGGTATCATCAAGACGTGATCATCGACAGACTTGGACTTAGGGATAGGCCAAGGCAGATCTGGGATTCTTGCCAAACTTGAAGTACTGAGTTGGTGTGTTTGCTGCCGCGACGATCAACGGACTGCTGCCGCGACAGGTGCTGCCAGCGGCAGGCGCGACGACATAACTGGATTTCCTAAACTCTGCAATACCTGCACTACTGAGCAATTCAATACCAGCCCATTCTCTCTATCTTGATTACTTTACTTTTATTTTTCCAGTATTCTTATTTATTTTCGTGACAAACATCTCAATATTTTCTTTTCCCCTTGTGCAGATAGCGAAGGAAAGGGTTAGCCCAGTCCCTGTGGAGACGATATCTGATACTCTAGTATCACTTTATTACTTGCGACGTGTACACTTGCACTCAATTGCGATAGACTCTTTTACACGCAACGAGTTTTTGGCGTCGTTGCTGGGGACTGGCAACACACTCTTACCCTAGCTTCTGCACTTTTCTTTTCTTTTTCTTTTTATTTTTTTTATTTTCTTTTTCTTTTTCTATTTTTATCAACAAAAAAAACTCAGGTGAAATACAGGTTTAAGGAGCATCAACATGCCAGGAAAAACCATTCGAGAGCTGATGTGGGAAAGTTCTTGCAATTACCGTAAAGGTAATCATGCATTCGAAAGTCGTCCCTATTTTTTCGGTGAATATATGGACAACCAACGATGGAACCAACAAGAACAAGATATGCTGCCACAACAGCAACATGGGCAGCAACTGCCGATGCCGCAGCAGCAAAATTTTTTATGGTATGATTAAAACCCGCAAAATTTTTTATACCATAACAGTTTTGCTGCAGAACCCGACATGCCCTGGCAATGTCATCATCCTCAAAAGGAGTCAAAATCCTTAGAAGACACACTGCAAGCCTTCTTGGCACTCACTCAAAAAGTGTCGGCTTCTACGAACGCAAGTATCGCCAAGATGGATGATCTCTTGAGCAGACCAGTCCTCATTCATGCCACGGATGAACCTGAAATCTTGAGACAAGATGACGAGGATGCCCATGTGAAGGAATACCCAACACATAATGAGTCTGAGCAACAACTTGCCATGGCAATGATCGAGGAGCCGGAATGGAGCAACACCGCGACAACGCTGAGTGAAATTCAAGAGAATGTCACGGCAGCAACCACTTCCGAGGCAGAAACCCAGTCAAAGCAGAAACTGCCGCCTCGGTAGAAACTGCCGCCTCGGCAGAAACTGCCGCCTCGGCAGCAACTGATGCTGAAGCAGCAACCACATCAGAGGCAAATTCTCAACCCACAACCTCGATTATGCCTGACCAAGATTGCACACATCCATCCCTGTCATGGCACTCGCACGACCACCTAGAAGAGCTACCCAATGACAATGCCTCGCCGATGGAATATGAGCAGGTAATAAACGAACCTTTTGAATTCTTTGAAAACTCACAAATTCCATTGCAGGTATTAGAGGAACCAAAGCCGGTGGACATAGAATTATCAAAGTCTCTACTGATGGAGATCTACGAGTGGTCAACAGAATTTGGTATAGAGAGTGATGGCAGTTACCAATGTCCCATTGACCTGCAAAGTAACCTGACAACGGACTGTCAAAATAACTGGCTGTCGCAGCAGCAGACACGACAGCAAGGGCTACATTCAACCACAACAACATTCAACGAAAACAAGGTAAGTTTGTGGCCGAATGTCAATTTGATATTTTTCTAATCATATATTCATGCCCTCAGAAACATTACCAAGAAGGGAGGACTTCATGGACTACAAAGGGAAGAGAAAGAAAGGAGCCTCCACCATGAGAATAATCACCAGATGGAGGGTACGGATGAACTTCAAGAAGTACCGGAAACGACCCATCAAGCATCAATAGAACATGAAGTAGTTACTTTAGGAGATGCCCCTCAAGGCACTCCTAATTTAACTTATTTTATTTTATTTTTATCTTATTTTATCTTTATTATTTTAGGAATTAGAAATTTGATATTGGTTTTTAGTTTGTTTTTGTTATTAGGTAAACAAAGAAAAATCCTTGCAATGACGATACAAGCAACCCTAGGAAGCTCTGCCTCCACCCTTGCCGCGGCAGCACTCATACTCTCAGGGCAGCACCCACAGCCCCTCCGACAAAGTTCAAAGAGACTGCTCGCCGACAGCTCCTCATCCAAAGCCCAGCAGCAGCGACGACAGCCGCACAACTTAAGTTTTCTTCTTCTTTGTCGCCTGCTATATATATTATCTTTTTGTGATGTTTAACTTTTCTGTTATTTTTTTTTTCTCTTTCTGTTTTTCATCTTTTGTGTCATGCATTGAGGACAATGCAACCCTTGAGTTTGGGGGTAGGCAGTCCTCCTAATTATTAATATAATATTGCATTTAGTTTTAATTGTGTCGCATTTATTTTATGCAAAAAAATGAAAATTTTGAAAATTTTGGCTTAAAACTATGAACTGAACTTGCCTGTCGTGACAGCTCTGTCGTGGCAGAAACTTTAGGATAGTTTAAGTAGAAGTTTAGAGCCTTTCTATAGTTCTGAAAACTTAAACACCATTGTGACTGTTATACTGCTTAGACTTCTTTTAGCCAAACTAGAATAGGAAGCTTAGCACTTGAATAGCCCCTAGAGGTGCCTAACACTGGCTCTAGGAAAAAAGTTTAGCAAAAGAGACTCAACAGCCCTAGAGGTGCCCGAAACCGGCTCTAGGAAGTTAGCTAGAGGTGCCCGAAACCGGCTCTAGTGAAACTTTAGCTTAAAAAAATCGAGTCAAAACAAGAAATCAAAGGAGCATAAAAAGTGCCTTCAAAAGATAAACTTTGGCATAAAAATTCGAGTTAAGAGTTGAATATTCTAGTGAAACTAAGAGAGTCTTGGCATATAACTGTTCACAAACATGCACACACTGCACGAGGACTATAGTGAGATTCCGGACAGATCCTAAATTATCCGACAGGTTGCTGCCGTCACAGGGAACGAACGACGGGTAAGGGAAAGTTCACTGTTTGAAAGCCAAAAGAAAAATATTTCATTTTTCTTTTAGGTCTGAATTGCTTGAGGACAAGCAAAGATTCGAGTTTGGGGGTGTGATCAGTGCTTAAAAGTTCTATATTTTACCCATCATTTATCCTTATTTTTGCTGCACTCAAGCATGTTTAACTTCATTTTAGGTTAAGTTTTGCATAAACATCACATTTAGATAAAACTGCGCAGATACTGCTAAATTTGGTTATTTTTGCAAGTATCCGCCATAGCTGACGGAGAAGGCAAGCGCTGGGCAGAGAAGCAGAATAGCTGAACTGGACAAGCAGACAAAGAGGACGATGCTGCCATGGTGCCGCCGTGACAGCATGGTGACAGCAGTTCTGTGGAGAGAAAAAGCGAAATAGACCTCGATAGATAGAGAAAATTCTGCTCGTCTGTCGTGTGAAAACCATATATTTTTCCAAGCCCCGGATCAAAAGATATGTCAAGCCCAAATTTCAAGGAGAGAAAATCCCAAGAAACAAGGAGGACGGCTGGAAAGTAGATTCCTTGAAGACTAAGTCTTTATTAGAATCATACTTTTAATTAAAGTTGTAATCCTTGTTAACTTAGAATACTTGAGCCCAAAGCTTATATAAGGGAATATATTTTAACCTAGGAGGTAGATATCATATCCCATAGCCGATTACCCCACAACCGACAACTAAAAACCCCTCCGCCGTTTACCCGCCGTCGATATGTTCTAAAACCCCCCTAGGGTCACGGGTTGATTTGTAAAGTAGTTGCAAGGGTTGCTTTTGTTTTAGGAATTTTCAGTTCAATAAAATAAACTTCAAGTTCTCTTATTTTGGTTATTAATATCTTGCAAGAGCATCGGGAGAGCATTGTGAGGTTATCTATTTACTTAGCATCGGGAGAGTTAAGTATACGAAAGAAATAAGAGCAAGTTCTCTAGTTTATAGTTGAACTATCTCGTGCCTAGGGATAGGGCGAGGTTAAGTGGCTAAAGAAGAATTCATACACATCGGTGTTCATCGTTCGATTCACGCCGGGAGGTATCATCAAGACGTGATCATCGACAGACTTGGACCTAGGGATAGGCCAAGGCAGATCTGGGATTCTTGCCAAACTTGAAGTACTGAGTTGGTGTGTTTGCTGTCGCGACGATCAACGGACTGCTGCCGCGACAAGTGCTGCCAGCGGCTGACGCGACGACAGAACTGGATTTCCTAAACTCTGCAATACCTGCACTACTGAGCAATTCAATACCAGCCCATTCTCTCTATCTTGATTACTTTACTTTTATTTTTCCAGTATTCTTATTTATTTTCGTGACAAACATCTCAATATTTTCTTTTCCCCTTGTGCAGATAGCGAAGGAAAGGGTTAGCCCAGTCCCTGTGGAGACGATATCCGATACTCTACTATCACTTTATTACTTGCGACGTGTACACTTGCACTCAATTTCGATAGACTCTTTTACACGCAACACCAAAATCTGTGTTTCAGAAATTAGGTATTGGACGAGCACAACCCACAACAGTCATGCTGCAGTTGGCAGACCGCTCTTACGTACAACCAGAAGGGAAGATCGAAGATATATTGGTAAGAGTGGATAAATTCATTTTTTCTTCTGACTTTCTTGTGTTAGATTGTGAACAGATGAAAACGCACCGATCATCCTGGGGCGACCCTTCATAGCCACAGGCAGATCTGTGATCGATTTGGAGAAAGGAGAACTTACCATGAGTGTAAATGATCAAGAAATCAAACTCAATGTTCTCCAAGCAATCAAACATGCCGATGCAGAAGAAGAGTGCAAGGCCATCACTGAATTAATCCTTGACCAACCCTGCATCAAGTCAAGCTGCCATGACATTAAATTTGGTTACTACCACAGCAGTCATCTGGAAGACTGTCACGGCAACAACGACGATAGTGACTCCTACATAACAACGTTCAAAACACCATTGGAGATGTCACCCTACCGACTCATCTATGGGAAAACCTATCATTTACCTGTTAAGATAGAACATAGAACTTACTGGGCTATCAAGGCAGTAAATATGGACTTGGATATGGCAGGACAGAAAAGGCTACTAGACTTGAATGAGATTGAGGAAATTCGAGCAATGGTTTCCTACGACAATGCCAAGATCTATAAAGACAAAACCAAGAAGTGGCACGACAGGAAGCTGCTGCCACGACAGTTCTGCCCAGGGCAACAGGTGTTGTTGTTCAACTCTAGGTTGAAGCTTTTCCCAGGAAAGCTTAAATCTAGATGGCTCGGTCCTTTCCAGGTTGTCCAAGTTTTCCCTCATGGTGCCACTACAATTAAATCAATGAAAGATGGGCTCCAATTCAAGGTCAATGGATAGAGGCTCAAGCATTATCAGGGGACTGAAGCCCGAAGGATGCATGAAGTAGTTACTTTAGGAGATGCCCCTCAAGGCATCCCTAATTTAACTTAGTTTTTATTTTATTTAATTTATTTATTAGGAATTAAGAATTATATCTATTAATTATTTTAGGAACTAAGATTTTAATTCAGTTTATTTATTTCATTATTTTTAGGAAATAAATGAAGCAAAGCAAAGAGGATGAAATGAACCAGCCCACCGTATTCACAACAGCCCAAAAAGCCCAACGGACAAGCTTGTCATCACAGCCTGTCACCAGTTGTCGCGACAGACGCGGAAAAGACAGCCTCTCACAGAGCTGTCGCGACAGACACACAAACGTGTAACAGACGCGCAGCAGACACAGAAACGCGTGACAGATGCGTTAGAAACCGCATAACAGCTGGCTCCGTTATTCGCGCCTGCCGTTACAGTCGCAACATGCAGAAAAACCCCGTTCTATATAAACCCCCACTCCCTTTTCATTTTTCATCTCATCCTCATTCTCTCAACTTGCTTCCTCTATTTTAGATCTCAAGAAACATCTTTTTTCATATTTGATACAGTTCCTTGCAATGGCCAGTAGAAATGCTCGAGGCAGCGCTGCCTACACCTCTGCCACGGCAGTGTGAACCCTAAGCCACAGCGCCATACCCATCCGGTTCGCATCCACAGACTCAGCATCGAGGTACTACAGTTCTTTCCAAAAGATGGAAATGTTGGAGGAACTAGGGTTCATCTATACCCAACAAACGGGAGATATTGGGCTAGAAGGTTTCATTGCTAAGAAGATACAAGCCCTCAAGTGGCAGAAATTTGTTGCCCAGCCCGAGGAAATGAATGTAACCCTCGTTCATGAATTCTACGCTGCCGTCACCAATAAGGATGCCACGACAATGACCGTTCAAAGCAAAGAAATCTCTCTCGAGCCGGCGTACAACAACACACTATATCGGTTGTACGTGAGCAAGAAGGAGGACGCCCACCAGATGTTTGTGAATAGTCTGTCGTTGGCAGGCTATGACGCTGTCATGGCAGAAGTGACAGAGGAAGGCAGGGAGTGGAACGAAGACCCAAAGCATCGATAGACCGTGAGGAGGACCCAGCTGACCCTACAAGCCAAGCTGTCGAACCATTTTGTCAAGAAGCGCCTCATACCTACCACCCACAACACCACTGTCGACCGGCAGAGGTTAGCACTCGTCCACTCCATCCTAAACAAAAGGCAAATCAATGTCGGTCGCTACATCCGAGACGGAATTCTCGAGTGTGCTCTACGACCGTCTGACCTTCTAGTCTTCCCCTATCTCATCACCACAATCTGTTGGGGCAACAACGTGCCAGAAATCAATGAGGACGTGAAGGTCCAAGGGAAAGGGTGGACGCATCAGAATATCTACAATTTGATGGAATTAAAAGCTGCCACTCCTCTGTCATACATAAACCCCTCTGCCGCGACGGAACCGACGGCAGACCCTAGTTCCCATGAAGCTGTCGCAATAAACCCAGAGTAGACGGCAGCAGCAGCACCGGCAGACACCTCCAGCCAGATTCTGACGATGCTGCAAAGGATGGAAGAACGACAGCTCGGCCTGATGGGTTTTATGAGGGACTTCACTGCTGCAATGGTAAATTTTATTAAGAATGATTTAAATTTTACCCATGTGCAATTCCCCTCCTTCCCAGAAAATTTCTTTGTTGCACCCACGACTGCTGCAAGTCTCATAACTCCCTCTGCTGCCTCCACACCTGCCGTGATCGGCGAAGGCAGCAGAAAATCTGCCACTGCCAGAGGAGAGAAGAGGAAGGACCCCCTACCGGAGATCGACCCCAAATACTTTGAAGGGTTCTCCTCCTCCTCCGTCTGGCAGGACTATGACTTCGAGACATCTGTAGCCCGAGACATCTCCAAGGACTTCCCTCCGATGAAAAGGAAGAAGCTGAACGAGACTATCAAAGGACCCTACCCCAACAGATCTGCCAGCAGTAGCAGCAGTAGTAGTGATGATGATCTCGAGGTCTTGGACCAACCCCCACACATCTCACCGACCAGAGTCCAGCCACCTCGAGACGCAAAGAAGAAGATGGCCTCTGCGTCCCCCAGCAAACTGCCAGCCCCTGCCGTTAAGGTCACTGCCCGCCGGCAGCTCCAAGTCAGCAGCAGCAGCGACGACAACTCCTCCACTTAAGTGCTTTTACTTATATAATTGATGTCTTTGATGTTTTATCTATTCTGTGATGTATTTTGTTTTCTTTTTTCATTTTATTCTGTCATGCATTGAGGGCAATGCAACCCTCGAGTTTGGGGGTGGGCATCCCTCCATTAATGAAATTGTTAGTTGTGTCTTAATTTGTGTCTAATTGTTAGTTTCTTTTTTTGTCAAAAAATGAAAATAAAAACAAAATTTTGGCTTAAGTCTTTGAACTGAACTTACTTGTCACGACATACTCTGTCGTGACAGTGCCTTTAGGGTGTTTTTAGGACCTGTTTAGAGCCTTGCTATAGTTATGATCTTTAGAACACCCTTTGTGACTCTTATGCTTTCTAGACTTTTTTAGTGCACTGGAATAGGAATGTTTACCCACTTGAGTTGCCCCTAGAGGTGCCTATCACTGGCTCTAGGAAAGGAATAAAAGAAAGAAACATTTTAGACTCATTTTCTTGCAAAACTGCCTTACAATGATTTAAGGAAGATTTTTCTTTGAGCTTAAGTTAGAAAAAACTAAAGGAGTCTAAGAATTGCCTCCATAAAAGATGAGGTCTAAGGTCTGAAAATACTAAAGGAGCCTAAGAATTGCCTCTAGAAGAAAATGACTTGGCATAAAACTCAAGTTGGAAGCATAACTATTCTGGTAAGCTAAGGGAGTCTAGGCACATATTTGTTCACAAGACCTGCACACACTACACAAGAACTATAGAATTGTTCCGGATAAATCTAGAAAACGCCCAACAAGGTACTACTCTTGATAGTGAATGTGAGGTAGGTAATAGCAGTTCACTGAATTAAGCCACACCAAAAAGTTTTTATTTTTAGTTAGGTCGTAGTTGCTTGAGGACAAGCAAGAACTTGAGTTTGGGGTGTGTCGAGTGTATAAAAGTTCTATATTTAACCCCTCATTTACCCATATTTCTTCTGCATTCAAGCATAATTTATTGTATTTAGGATAGATTTCTGCATATACGTCACAATAAGATAAAATGGCACAGTTGCTACTGGTTTTGGTTACTTTTGCAGGTATCTGCTGCGGTGGACACATGGCAGCAAAGGAATAGAGGTGGATCGCAGAACTGGAGTCGAGAAGCAAACGCTGTCGTGGCTACTTTCGTTGAAGCCGTGACGACAGAATGGTGAGGTGGAAAAGTGAAGTGAAGCTCGACAGATAAAGGATCTCAAGCTGGTCTGTCGTGGATCACTCCTATATTTTTCTGAGCCTTAAGGCAGAATGAAGGCCAAGCCCAAAGTCCAAGGAAGAAACCCAAGGCAAGAAAAGAGGATGAATTAAAGGCATCTACTCAGAAGATTTAATCTTTAATAGAGTTGTACTTTAGTTTAAACTTGTATTCTTGCAAAATTAGAAAACTTGGACCCAAGGCCTATATAAAGGCATGTAATTCGACCTAGTGAGAGATATCTCATTCCTAGCCGTCTTCCCCTAAACCTTTGTCATTTTCCTCTCTTCATCATGTTCTAAACTCCCCCTAGGGCTAAGGGTTGATTCTGTAAAGTAGTTGCAAGGATTGTATTGTTTTAGGAATTTTTTGTCAAGTAATAAAATGCTTCAAGTTTATTTATTCTGGTTTTTCATATCTCGCAAGAGTATCGGGAGAGCATTGTGAGGTTATCCATTTGTTTGATATCGGGAGAGTCAAGCATACGAACGGAATAAATATGCGTTTTCCAGTTTATGGTTAAACCATCTTGGCTTAGGGATAAGAACGAGGTTAAGTGGCTAAGGAAGAATTCAACAACATTGGTGTTCACCCTTCGATTCACGCCGGGAGGTATCATCCAAGAAGTGTCCATCAACAAAACCTGCACTACTGAGCAATTCAATATCGGCCCATTTCTTAAACCTGGTTCCTTATTCTTTTACTTTTGTTGTTTATCAAGATTATTTCACCAATCCAATTAAACTATTTCTTTCTCTTGTGCATCAATTCAGGGATAGAGTTATTTCTAGTCCCTGTGGAGACGATATCCGATATTCCAAGTATCACTTTACTACTTGCGTCGTGTACACTTGCACTATTTGCGATAGGACTATTTTTCACGCAACATCTGTTTTTATTTAAGTTATGTTTCTTTTATTTTTTATGCATTTATATTTTTTTTGTTTAATGCATGTTATATATTTATTATTATTATTTTTATTATTATTATTATTATTATTATTATTATTATTATTATTATTATTATTATTATTATTATTATTATTATTATTATTATGCTTATATATGTTAACAATATAAATATGTTGTTTAGAATATTATTCATTAATATTTTGATTATTATTATGGCATGGGCATATATTTGTATATATTAAAATAACTAGAATTAAAATAAAAAAAAGATATTAATCTAATTTGTATAACATTTTTATATACGATCTAAAATATGTCTACATTCTTTTTTTTAATAAATAATGCTTTATTGCTTGCTATGATTAAGATTTTGTGTTTTTTTTCATCTATTTTGTTAATTATCATAATTTATTTCATATGTGTTGTTCATGCACGATTAATCATCATATTTAATTAATTAATTTTAGTACTCAAAATCTTGGTATTTTGTTGGGAGCGTCGTCCCAATTATTTGGGCATCATCTCTTTTGGTACCGTAGGTCGAGAGTTAGGTTGTTCAATTTGTATGATCCTGCATTCATTCATTTAGGAAATTATTAATTAAATTGAGCCGAGTTTTTAAATTTTTCTAATAAATATATTACGAACCGTTAGGTACCAATTTTGGGCGGTGTGGGGGTGCTAATCCTTCCCCACGCGTAACCGACTCCCGAACCCAAATATTTTTTAAATCTCTGGTTTCATTTTACGGTGTCCGATCTACCTTTTTTGAATGAGCGGTGGCGACTCCCAATGTTTTATTCAAACGCTAGCATTTCTAAAAAAAGAATAAATTTTCCCCTTAAGATTAATTTTCTATAAAAATAGGAAAATACATATTCAGATTTTTTTAGTCGCTGCAGGATGGCGACTCCGCTGGGGACAAATTTTGTTTTTTTAACAAAAAGAGAGTCAAGCCTTAGATTCGGTTCATATTATAATTATTAAGAAAAGTTTAAAACTCGGCCTCATTTAATTTTTAATTCTTCGTCCTTGTTTAGTGATACGGTGTTTGATATATTTTGTCATCATATATTAGTTTTAGAACCTTTAAGTGGGAACGATCACTTCGCCCCGTTAAGTTGCCACTTCCGTATGGTGTTGTAAATCATTTCCAGGATCTGATCCTTATACTTCGTGGAGCTCTACTTTCGTATGGTATATCTGGTGTGTCCCCTCGAATCGATGTCTTAGCGACAGTTCGGGTACCATTTACTTTAGATTCAAATGCATATAGTAAATCGTAGAGCTCACCTTTTAGAGTCGTGTCGAAACTTTATCGGTTTAGCGATAACCATGTTTATGATTTGTTAGATTTATTCGCATTTTTTCTTGTTGTTTGATTGATTTAACTTATTTTCTTATTATCATTTGCCATTTATTTAATTTTATTTCGTTGATCATTTTATCATACTACACTGATTCCTTTTGTGTTTGTTTTTTTCCTTTACATTTGCTTTGCATTTGCATTCTTATGGCATAAAATAAAGATATTAATTTTGCACGTGGCTATCACTTTAGAAGACAATCATAATGGATAAGAGGCCTCATGGTCAAATAGAACATACATCCGAAGATACACCGAATACTGGAGAGGGTGGCACACCTGAGGGCTTTGAACCAGACATAGTAGACGACACTTACGTCAGTGACGAACAAATTGAGATACAAGACTTGAAGAAACAAATGGCCGAGATGATGAATATGATGACCGCTATGGCCAAAGGCAAGGGAAATGTAGAACCAGAAGAATGGATAGTCTAGAGTCATAATGAAGACATCAGTGGTCAGAATATCACTCCAAAACAAGATAACGTCGACAAATACAACAAGTTGAACCCTTTGTGTTTTCTATCAACAAACCGGTGAGGAATACATTCGAGTCAAGCTTTCAAGAAATAAAAGTAGGTCCAGAAGAAACCCGAAAAGCAAGTAAAGAGAAGAAGTACATCCCCATTCCTGTAAGGTACACCGAGCTACTCCCGATGCTTATCGAGAAAAACCTTATCACCCCTATTCATTTTGGTCCGAAAGAACTACCTTACCTGACAGGTTATAATCGACGTGCTAGGTGCAGTTACCACCTAGGGAGTTCAGGTCACACCATAGAGAATTGTGGGGCTTTAAAGGATCGGGTCAAAATTCTTATCGAGTCAGGTATATTGAGTTTCAAAGAGGGGAAACCTAGATTTTACATCTAGACGAAAACTGGCCGAGGGGCAAAGTTGGAAGGAAGTCAGGATCCGAGGGATGGCTTGGGTAACGCAGAAGCGAGTCACTCCAGTAATTTAAATTCAGAGGTCAACGATGGGGGCATCTCAAAGGAGCGACTTTCAATCGAGTATAACCAGTTTAGGCAAGAGAAGGATATTTTGAGGGAGAAATTGAAGAGCTTACAAGATGATCATCGTGAGCTCTACAGTGTTTTCAGAAATACGGGATTGGGTAATACTTTAGAAGAATGGAAGAAGAGTATCGTTCGACTAAAGATTGACTTGGGACAGTGGAAGCAAAAAAGTAGGGTCAGTGAAAATAGGGCTCAATCATTGTCACAAAGGTTGGAAGAAGCCGAGAGCCGATATGATACCCTTCAGAAAGAGTTACAAGACAGCTTAGCTATGAACGAGATTTTGAAAACTAGTTTGCAACAGAGTGAGACCATATCCAACACCTTTCAGTTGGAGAATGAAGCACTCAAAGAACAAACAAAAGAACTTAGGACTTCTTTGCGTACAAGTGAGATCCGTGTCGAAGCCTACAAGAAAGCTGGCTATGAAAGTGTCGAAGAGGTAACCCTCCAGCTGTGAAAAGTTTAGCGAGAAATACTAAAGAGGGACAAGGACATGAAAAGTGTCATCGCTCAAGCGCGCGAAGTGCCCCAACATGTGGCAGATTTAGCTAACGAAGCAATGCCATTAAGTCAGAATATTGATCCAACACTGGACCACGGAGGAAAGCTGGCACTTTTTGTTGGGTGATATTAGAAAGTTAGGGGTTAAGGCTCTTCAGTATCTATAAAACTTGGAAAAATAATATATGATGCAACAAGCCTTTTTGTTTAATGAAAGTCTTTCTACGATGATCACTTTGCGACTAATATCTCCCTGCATTACATTTTGTTGATTCAAAAATATTCCATATTAGCGTATTTTTATAAAATAGAAGATATTCTGTGATATATAGAGATTGATAATGCTACGATCGAAAATAATCCAAACCCAAAGTAAATACAGAGGAAACAAAAGTGGGGCACCAAGTATGGAAGGCATGTAGAATATTGTCAGTCTTTTATATACAAACATCCTATCTTTATAAAAATCATTTTAAAGGACTATTGGAGAATCAACACCTCATTTGCATTCATTACAATAATTCATACTCATTGTTTTCCTTTTATATTTTAACATTTATGATGCATTTCATACAATAATTAAATAAATAATTAAATTTCACGGGCTTGATGGCAGCATTTGAAGATCAGTTGTGAGGAAAATGGAGCAAAGACTAGAGCAGTTAGAAGATAGATTTAAGAAAGAGCTCAAGAAGAAAGAAAAAATAGATGTTTTTAATGCAAGGGAACTTTGCCTAGTCCCTGATTTGGTCATTCCTCTGGCTTTTAAGGCTCCCCGATTTATGTAGTATGATGGTACTAGTTGCCCGAAGGTTCACCTGATTATGTTTTGCAGAAAAATGGAAGGTTACTTGAAGAATGAAAATTTGTTGATCCATTACTTCCACGATAGCCTGATAGGACCGACAGCAGATTCAATCCTGGAGTGATTTAGCTACCGCCTTTTTGGAGCAATATAGATATGTTTTGGATTTGGCACCGACTCGACAGTTTCTGCAAGGCATGAAGATGAGGCCAAATGAGACCTTCAAAGAATATGCTCTAAGATGGAGAGGTTTGGCGGCACAAGTTTAGCCTCCTATAATCGAAGAAGAAATGACTTCCCTATTCCACACAACTCTTCCCATCCCATACTTTGATAGATTGTTAGAGAAATCAAGAAGTAGATTCAAGGAATTCATGAAGATAGGGGAAAGAATATACTATGCAATCCAAGAAGGAAAATTGAAATTTAAGTCTAAGTACCAGACCGAGGAAGTAGAAGAAGGAGAGATAAATGAGTGTCACTTCCAAAGTCCTTGTAATCTCAAAAGAGGAAGAAATGCTGATTCTTCTGAGCCATCATGAAAAATTTCTCGAGCAAGTGCAAACTTGGAAGTATTTAGAGTATCCATAGCAGACGTTTGGCCTCATTTGGTTGAAGGTCGCTATCTCTCTCCCAGACCGATGAAAAATATACATGATCCATATGTCCACAATTTTGACCCAAATAGCACATGTGATTTCCATATGGGGGTAACAGGGCACCCTACCAGGAAGTGTAGACCGTTGTTGGAAGAGGTCAAGAAGCTGATCAGTAATGGGGTCCTGACCCAAGAATTAATTCAGCAGTGGAAAACACAGAATTAAGACGAGTCTGCATCATGCCAAGAAGGCCAGAATAAGATGGTCCCTATGCTTGAATTTTTACCTTTTACAAAGATACTAGTTTGATTTTGGTTTCCCCTTTGTGGGAATAATGCACAGAACAAACTCTATGACTTAAGCCTTAAAGCCGTAGAAACATTTTGTAAAGACATGTGTCTATTTATTTTGTTAGGATGAAAAGTCGTATCTTCTGTATTCTCATTTAGAAAACATATTTTACATTCTTTGATTCTTTAAACATTTCATTCATTGTTATGGGGTACTTTTTGTTCTCCCATGCACATATACATTTTTTTCATACATAAGCATACATGCATATATCATTTTTATACTTTGATTCCAATCTAAAACATCAATCATAAGATGCATATGCTTAGAAAAGATTAAATGTTGTGAAGACATTGCAAATGTTAGTATCTGTTATCTATTTAGGCCAACAGAGAAATGAAACGAGTGTTTAGATAATGGTCACACCCATTTAGGAATACCTTCTCAGGAATTTCTCGTTTAAGATCCTTGAGTTGAGTGTTGACTCTAAAATCTCTACCCCCTGAAGATTTTCTCTAGATGTCCATGTATGAAATGACGAATGGCATTCTTTCACAAAGTAAGAAAATACACTCGTTGTTATCCCATTTTTTAGCCTGATCGTTTCTTTTTATAGAACCCAAAAATCACCTTCATATTGGCGGCAAAGAGGATCAAGATTTTGTTACAAAATAGAAGTTGCCCGATTCTTAATGGGCAAGATTTGAGAACATATATATCAAATACATAGGTCAAAGAAACATTAGAAGACATTAATGAAGAATTTTGCCAACAAAAGAGAAAAGAAATCAAGAATAAAAGCATTGAATTGAAAGGAGCGATAAAGGAACATAAGAATTGTACACAATCATTCATTCAAATCATCGCCAATTTTGAAGAACCATGGATGACCAATCATCTTTGAGTAGAAAGCAAGTATCAATATCCATCCAGGATACGAGCCAGTCCGAGTTTACAACAGAAAGAAATGAACTCTAGGGTGAAAACCCAAAGATGGGCAGTCTAGAGTGATTAAAGAAACAAAAAAAACAAAAGAAATAAGATGGGAAAGAAAGAAAGATTACTTTATATCAGCATACCCAAATCAAACAGTGCAAGAGTAAGGATATGATTGGAAAGTTATACAAGTTTTGGCGGGTTGAAACGCATGAATACTGAGTCAGAACAAAAATCGGGTCATATTTACCTAGTCTAAAATTCAAAAGAAGGAAATGAACTCTAGGGTGAAAACCCAAAAATGGGCAGTCTAGAGCGATCCAAGGAAACAAACAAAAAATCCTCATCATAGCACACTTCAGTCATGAATTATAAAGATGATATTGCTCGAAAATGATCCTTGATTTTCCATGACCTTTGAAAACTTACTTGAGCCTATATACCCCTTCTTTCGTAACTGTGAACCAGAGCCTACATTACAAGCCTATAAAGACCATTCTGATCATACACAAATGTCTTAGTTGAATAAGACTGTCTTCAGATCACATTCCGCCAAAGGGATAACCTTACATCAAGGGACGTCAAATTCCATGTGCCTGATCGACACCAAATGAGGGAAGGATGGGGCATGGTGAGATGGTGAGATCAAGAGAGCCACCAAAAAGGAGTTAGAAATTAGGTATGGGAATTGTTTCTCTCAAAAGCCTAATAGATCAGAAGAGACTATACATGTGCATATATCATCACAACATTCAAAATATTCTAAGCATACGCTTCATTCGGATTGATCTTTGACAATTTGAAGCAAGTGTGTTATTGTATTTGATATTCTGCGCCGAACATTAGTTTTTAAAAAATGTTTGGCATTTACTCTAGTTTTGATTTTTCTCTGAACATTAATTTTTAAGAATGTTTAGCATTTACTCCAATTTTGATTTCGTTCCAACATTAGTTTTTTAAAAAAATGTTTGGCATTTTTCTCTAAATTTCGATTTTTTTAATATTTATCATTTTCTCAAAACATCAGTAGGCAAAAAATGTTCAGCATTTTTTTCAAATTTTGATTTTTAAAATACCTATATTTTTTCCTGAACAGTGGTTTTCAGAATGTTTGGCACTCTCTTCAAATTTTATTTTTTAAAAAAATGATTGTCATCTTTTCAAAATGGCATTTTTTATAGTAAGAATTAAAGCATAGGAACCTAGAATTGGTTTTTGCCGAGATGCTTCGTTGCATTTAATAAAGAATATTGAGCTTACAAAATGAGTTCACAGGAATTGATGCATTAATGAGAGGCAGAGATTCAATGAATGAAGATGAAGACTGAGGAGCATACTGCAGAGATATAAAGTCAAATCCGAGAATGACCTTTCAGGGAATAGGGTTTTAAAGATGAATATGAAAAGAAAAGACAAAAGAAAGAAAAACAAAAAAAGAAGAGAAAGAGAAAAAAAGGAAAAAGAAAAGAAGAAGAGAGAAAGAAAAGAAAAAGAAAAGAAAAGAAGAAAATATTACATTGCATGCATCATATAGAGATCCTCGTGTTAGGGGCATGCTAATTTAGAAATATTTTGTTTGTTTTAAATAGATATTTGAAGATTACGGTCTGCAGATTCATGATGAAGAAGTAGATCTTATCGAAGATTTCCATTGGTAGCCTGTTGACGTGAATCCTATTTAAGAAATATTTTGGTAGCTTGTTGGCGTGAATCCTTATCTTAAGTTCTTCAGGCCATCAGTAAGTCCTTCGGGCATGATGATAAGTCCTTCGGGCATGATGATAAGTCCTTCGGGCCACTAGTAAGTCCTCCAGGCTTGGTGATAAGTCTTTCGGGCCATCAGTGAGTCCTTCGGGCATGATGTTAACCTTAATGTGATGTCAAGACCGATAGAAATCGGGGCATCATTTTAAGGGATTGGTAGCTTGTTGGCGTGAATCCTATTTAAGAAATATTTTATGTAGATTGTTGGCGTGAATCCTTATTTTATGTCCTTCGGGCCATAGTAAGTCCTTCGGACTACCGATAAGTCTTTCGAGCATGGTGATAAGACCTTCGAGCCATCAGTAAGACCTCTAGGCATGATGTCAAGCTTTCGTTTTGATGTCGAAACGAGTACAAATCGGGGCGTTGAGGAGTTTGAAGCTTGAAATAATTGGTCGAGGAAGAGCGGAAAGTTCTAGAAGAATCCATGATTTCAAGGTCAGGGACAGGAAAGTAGGAAAAAAATGAGTGCTTTTGGTCTTTGCTTTGTCCTCGTTTCACGAGAACAAGCAACGAAGGGAAACTGTAATCACTCATTTTTGTCCACCCTTATATAATATTATTAATGTTAATATGGGTGTCTAATATGTATTAAATTTGTATGCGTGTATATTAGTATTATCATTATTCTTATTTTTATTATTAATATAATAATAATTATTATTACTATTATTACAAAAAAACGACAAAAATGATAATAATAATAATAATAATAATAATAATATAATGGATAATAAAACAAAATGAAAATAAATTACAATTATATATATATATATATAATGTCCATTTTCAGTCCATTACAAAAAGGGAGCTCGTTTGGGCCCAATCTAAATAAAATCAGAAACTCTAATCCATTTTTCCCCTATGCGAAGCCACCCCAGAGCCGTTGGATCAAAATTCGATCCAACGGGTTAGATCGAAGCTCGATGGCCCTTCAGATCGCGCGTGTGGCACACGCACCGGCCGTTCGTCTTCCCACGCGCGCGTGCACGTCACACCGAAGCTCCTCGAATCTAGCCCGCCACGTGTTTGTATCTGGAGAGAGCCGTGCGGCGCCCACAACGAATCTCAATCGTCCGTTCCCGAGCCAAATCCAATCGTCAATCACCGCGAAATCAACGGTGGAGATGCGGCCGACATGCAAGTGGCCAAAAATGAAGATTAGATTGTCATAAACTGTGAAAAAATAATCATAGTAAAAATCTCTATAAGAAACCGAGATTATAAATGTAAAAGGGAGAGTTTTTATAGAGAATCAAAAATAACAAAAAAAAGTCTTGAGATCTCGAGGTAATCTCTTTCTTTTTTTTCTCGTTTTATATTTTTTATTTTGAAAGCAAAAAAGAGACAAAAAAGTTACCTTTCGAACCATGTTGTTTCATGCTCCGATGATCAAGCCTAGCCGCGTTGCCGTCTTGAATGATGTTTAGAAAACAAACTGGTAAAAAGGAAGAAAAAAAAAGATGAAAATGAGAGGAGAGGGATTTGATTTTCTTTTTTTTCTTACCGAAATCTAGGCTCCAAAATGATTTAGGATGCGGTTTTAGGTGAAACAAAGAGAAAAAATAAAAAAGGGGGTTTGAAGGCTCGGCGGCGTCGACCAGCAACGGTCGGTGAGGCATGCGGCGCTGGAAAATAGGATGATGAGGAGAGAACCCTAGGGTTTCAGTTTGAGGAAGATGAGAACCAAATGAATCTAATTTTTTTAATGGCTTTTATATTATCAATTTAATAAAAAATGGTGTAATTGGCTAATAAATCCTTCCGCGTCGGGTTAATCACACAAGAGGCCCTTTCGCGTTTCAAAATCCCTCTCTCGGTCCTCCTGTTTTCTTTTCGCTTTGCCATTTGATCACTAATAATAATTAAAAAAGATAATGAAGGGCTAATTACTTTCGAAATCCCTGAGAAATTTGTATGTTTCATTTCTGCATCCCTTCTTTATTTTATTTAATTTCAATCACTTTTGTTTCTCTTTAGTTATTATTTATTTAATTTCTACTTCCTATTTCTATTTTTTATTTCAGTTCTGTTTCTTTTATTTTTTTATGCATTTATATATTTTTTGTTTAATGAATGTTATATATTTTATTTTTTTTATTATTATTATGCTTATATATGTTAACAATATAAATATGTTGTTTAGAATATTATTCATTAATATTTTGATTATTATTATGGCATGGGCATATATTTGTATATATTAAAAATAACTAGAATTAAAATAAAAAAAAGATATAAATCCAATTTGTATAACATTGTTATATACGATCTAAAATATGTCTACATTCTTTTTTTAATAAATAATGTTTTATTGCTTGCTATGATTAATAATTTGTGTTTTTTTTTCATCTATTTTGTTAATTATCATAATTTATTTCATATGTGTTGTTCATGCACGATTAATCATCATATTTAATTAATTAATTTTAGTACTCAAAATCTCGGTATTCTGTTGGGAGCATCGTCCCAATTATTTGGGCATCATCTCTTTTGGTACCATAGGTCGAGAGTTATGTTGTTCAATTTGTATGATCATTCATTCATTCATTTAGGAAATTATTAATTAAATTGGGCCGAGTTTTTAAATATTTCTAATAAATATATTACGAAGCTTTAGGTACCAATTTTGGGCGCTGTGGGAGTGCTAATCCTTCCCCACGCGTAACCGACTCTTGAACCCAAATATTTTTTAAATCTCTGGTTTCATTTTACGGTGTCTGGTCTACCTTTTTTGAATGATCGGTGGCGACTCCCAATGTTTTATTCAAACACTAGCATTTCTAAAAAAAGAATAAATTTTCCCCTTAAGATTAATTTTCTATAAAAATGGGAAAATACATATTTAGATTTTTTTTAGTCGCTACACATAGGCACAAGTTTTAAGCTAAAAATTTCTTCTTCATTAAATGTAGAGGGCAGAATTTACATAAGACCCTATATCCTGCTAAATGAACCTAAAGAGAAAGAGGACTATTCCCCCCAAACTCAAGGTTGGCAATGTCTTCAATGCCTTTACAAAATTAAAAAGAAAACAGAAAATAAAAACAGAAAAAGAAAATAAAAACAGAAAAATAAAAAAAACATAAAAAGAAAATTAAAAACAGAAGAGAAAAGAAAAAAAGAAGAAGAAAATGGTGCTATAGATTAGGGGATTTCCCCTCTATTGCTGCTATGTTAGAGGAGGATTCGGAGCAGGCGGGCAGCACTAGGCGAGCGGGTGTGTTGAGTGTGTAAAAGTTCTATATTTTACCCCTTATTTAACCCATATTTCTGCTGCATTCAAGCATATTTCATTGCATTTAGGATAGATTTTAATTATACATCACAATTATACAAAAAGGCACAGTTGCTGCTGATTTTGGTTACTTTTGCTGGTAGCTGCCGTAGCAGACTCAGGGCAGTGGAGAAGCAGAGCTGGAACAAAGGACTGAGGTCGAGAAGGACGATGCTGCCAAGGCCGCTGCCGTGGCAGCCAAGGACGACATCAATGGTGAAGGAAAAAAGTAAAATGGAGCTCGACAGAAAGAGAAAATTAAACCGGTCTGTCGTGGAGCACTCCTATATTTTTCTGAGCCCTAGATCAGAATGAAGGCCAAGCCCAAAGTTCAAGGAAGAAACTCCAAGCAAGAAGAGAGGACGAATTAAAGACATCTACTTTGAAGATTTAGTCTTTAATAAAGTTCCACTTTAATTTAAACTTGTATTCTTGTCATATTAGAAAACTTGAACCCAAGGCCTATATAAAGGCATGTAATTCGACCTAGGGAAGGATATCTTATTCTCTAGCCGTCTTCCCCTAAACCCTAGTTGTTTTCCCCCTTCTCATCATGTTCTAAACTTCCCCTAGGGCTAAGGGTTGATTCTGTAAAGTAGTTGCAAGGATTGCATTTGTTTTAGGATTTTTTTCTGTTCAATAAAATAGACTTCAAGTTTGCTTATTCTGGTTTTCATCATATTGCAAGAGTATCGGGAGAGCATTGTGAGATTACACATTTACTTAATATCGGGAGAGTTAAGTATACGAAAGGAATAAGTACGGGTTCTCCAGTTTATGGTTGAACTATCTCGGACCTAGGGATAAGACGAGGTTAAGTGGCTAAGGAAGAATTCAACAACATCGGTGTTCATCCTTCGATTCATGCCGGGATGTATCATCAAAGACGTGTTCATCGACAGACTTGGACCTAGGGATAGGCCAAGGCACAACAGGGATTCTTTCCAAGCTTGAAGTACAGAGTTGTGTGATCCCTGCCGCGACAACAACAGACCGCTGCCGCGACAGGTGCTGCCGCGACAAGCGCAACGACAAAATAGATAGTCCTAGACTTTGCAACACCTACACTATTGAGCAAATCAATACCGGCCCATTCTCTCTATCCTGAGTTCTTTACTCTTTTATCTTTAGTACTCTTTATTATTCCCTCACAACAATTAAAATTATCTTTTCTTTGTGCAGCAATTCTAGGTTAAGGCTATTTACAGTCCCTGTGGATTCGACATCCGATACCTTGTGTATCACTTTACTACTTGCGTCATGTACACTTGCACTCTATTGCGATAGACTCATTTACACGCAACAAGTTTTTGGCGCCGTTGCCGGGGACTGACAACATATCTTTACCCTACTTTTACTGCACATTCTTTTTAAATTTTTCTGTTTTTACTTGGATTGTTCACCCTGTGCTTTTCACAAGGTTTTCTATTTATGCGCAGATCGAGACGAGGAAAGGAACCTGAGTATCAGATAGATCCTGAAATCGAACGCTCGTGCAATCTTAGAAACCGACTCCGACTCGTATTAGCCAGAAACGAATACCTTGAAGAACAGTTAGAGGTCATGAACAACCAAAGGAATCCCCGAGGTCCTGAAGATCCTATCAGAGATGAAGGAAACGGACTTCCTGCTGATCCTCCTGCTGCTGAGGCTGCACGCCAGTCATGCCGAGATTACATGATCAATGATCATGTGGAACTAGAGACCACCCTGCTAGACGTGGAAGCTGAAAATTTCAAGCTAAAACATGTCATGTTCAGCATGATTAATTCCGCTGGCCAATTTAGTGGTGCTGCTACAGAGGATGCTAGGGAACATCTGAAAACGTTCCAGGAAATCTGTGGTTCGTTTAGACTACCAGGAGTAAATCCGGAGATACTGAGGCTTCGGTTATTTCCTCATTCATTGAGGGACAGAGCTAAAACTTAGTGGAACAAACTAATGTCGGGTTCAATACGGACTTTGGCAGATTTAACTCGTGAATTTTTGTCTCATTTTAACCCTTTCCATTTATCTGAGCGATTACGTAACGAAATTGCTACTTTTCAACAGGAAGACGACGAGCCAATGCACGAGGCATGGGACATGTTTACTACTCTTTTGATGAATTGCCCAATGCACGGATTCCCTGTTTGGAATCAAGTAATCAAATTCTACAATGCTGCCAACCTACAGACTCGTATGAGAATCGATTCAGCAGCCAATGGGTTGTTGTTGGATAAAGATCCGGATGAAGCCATGGTAGTGTTAAAGAATTTGGCAAAGAATGAAGAGCAATTCGCCACATCGAGGAGAGGTAAACGAGTACTAGCTGTGAAGGATTACGAAGCCGATAATTCCTTAAAGACAAAAGTTGCATATCTCACAAAGGTAGTAGAAAACATGCTGAATAAGGATTCTCAACCTGTCTACGCTGCAGAAGAGGTATGTGGAACTTGCAGTGGGAACCATAGTTCGGAAGACTGTCTGCTACAGCTAGAGGAATGGATGTATGTTGGAAAATATAACAAGAAGAACTATAATTCCAACAATTACAATCCCAAATTCTCTTAGAGCAATCCAAACAATGCCCTGAATCCTCAAGTACAGAACACTCAGAATCAGGGGGCACCTAGACTTCTGACTCGACAGCAACCGCAACAGCCACCAACAGCCACACCTAGTATATTGGAGCAGACCTTGGCCACGTTTATGTCTTAGACAGGAACTTACATTGAAAACATGAACCACTTCGTCAAGAAGACTGAGTCGTTTATGGATAAAATAGAGATGCAGATGATTAACCATGAAGCTACTCTGAAATCATTGGAGACACAGATGGGTCAGGTTTCCCAGCATATTAAGCCAAGGCAGAATGGAGGATTCCCCAGCAATATTAAGGTCGCTAGACAACCCACACATGAGCAGTGCAAAGCTATCACAACAAGGAGTGGGAAGAAATTACCAGGGACGGAGAAGAAAGCTGAACCAGTTAAGGAACCAGCCCTAGAATCGACTGCCGAGAACGCTGCCCCGGCAGACGATAAACACCCTGCTGCCGCCACACCTGTCACGAGAGCAGAAGGGACAGAGGAGAAGGATGAAGAACCTAAGCCTCCTCAGATCCGAATGCAGTGGGAAGGACGCATTGAAGATTGTCGTCCTCCACCTCCTTTTCCACAGCGGCTACAGAAGCAGAAACAAGAGTTCCAGCTTAAGAAGATCTATGATATTTTTAAGCAGGTCCACATCAATATTCCGTTGTTAGATGCCGTCAAGGAGATGCTCGGTTATGCCAAATTTCTCAAGGATGCTATGTCGAAGAAATCCAGACTTGGGGAATTTGAGACGGTTAAGCTGACAGAAGGATGCATGACTATTGTGCACAAGCATCCACCCAGAAAAAGAAGGATCCTGGGAGCTTCATAATACCGTGCATAATCGGCGATAAATTCGTGGGTAAGGCACTTTGTGATCTAGGTGCTAGTATTAATTTAATGCCAAAATTTGTATTTCAAAAATTAGGTATTGGACGAGCACGACCCACAACAGTTATGCTGCAGCTGGAAGACCGCTCTTACGTGCAACCGAAAGGAAAAATTGAAGATATTCTGGTAAGAGTGGATAAATTTATTTTTCCTGCTGACTTTCTTGTTTTAGATTGTGAAGCAGATGAGAATGCACCAATCATCCTGGGGCGACCCTTCTTAGCCACAGGAAGATCACTGATTGATGTAGAAAAGGGAGAACTCACTATGAGAGTGAATGATCAAGAGATCAAGCTGAATGTTCTCCAATCAATAAAGCACGTTGATGCAGAAGAAGAATGCAAGGCTATCACTAAAGTTATCCTTGACCAACCCTGCATCAGGTCGGACTGCCATGACATCAAATTTGGCCACTGCCCCATCAGCCATTTAGAAGACTGTCATGGCAACGACGACGACAGCAGCTCCTCAGATTCTGACATATCTGATACTGAAGATCATGAGGAGGTAAACTGGATAGGCAATCGTCCAGGTAAGTTATTCGAGCCCTTAAACTATACCTCGAATGAACATATCATCCAGAAGCCATCAACTGTAGAGCCACCTATTCTAGACCTTAATCCCCTGCCAGGGCAGCTCAAATATGTTTTTCTTGGATTAAATGATACGTTTCTCGTAATCATCTCTTCCAAGTTGATGCAGGAACAGGAACAACAGCTGATAGGGATGCTGCAGCAGCACAAAAAGGCTATTGATGGACGATAGCTGATATCCAAGGCATCAATCTGGCACTATGCATGCAAAAAATTCTCTTAGTGGATGATCATAAGTCGACCATTGATGCCCAGAGACGTTTGAATGATGATATGCAAGAAGTGGTTCGAAAATAAATTATCAAATGGCTAGACGATGGGATAATTTATGCCATCTCGGATAGTAAGTGGGTGAGCCCGGTGCAGTGCGTTTCTAAGAAGGGAGGAATAACCGTGGTGACCAACGAAGAAAACGAGTTAATCCCAACCAGGACTGTGACCGGTTGGAGGGTTTGTATGGACTACCAAAAGCTTAACAAAGCTACCCGGAAGGACCACTTTCCCCTGCCTTTTATTGATCAAATGCTTGATAGAATAGGGGGAAAGCCTTATTACTGTTTTCTTGATGGTTACTCAGGTTATAACCAAATAGCCATCGCACCGGAGGATCAATAGAAAACAACTTTCACTTACACGTACGGTACTTACGCTTTTTGGAGAATGCCATTTGGACTTTGCAACGCACCAGCAACTTTTCAGAGGTGTATGATGGCTATTTTCTCCGATATGGTGGAGGATTTCCTGGAGATATTCATCGACGATTTCTATGTCTTTGGAGACAATTTTGAAAGCTGCTTAGGCAACCTGCAGAAAGTGCTCGAAAGATGCAAGAAAGCGAACTTGGTATTAAATTGGGAGAAATGTCACTTCATGGTGGATGAAGGGATAGTCCTAGGCCATAAGGTAAGCCGTTGCGGCATAGAAGTTGACAGAGCCAAAATCGAGGTAATTGAAAAGCTGCCACCACCCACCACAGTCAAGGGAATTCGAAGTTTCTTAGGGCATGCTGGGTTCTATCGAAGGTTTATAGCCAATTTTTCGAAGATCACCAAACCCTTATGCCACCTACTAGAGCAGAATTGTCCCTTCAACTTCAACACTGAATGTCCTGAGGCATTTAGAATTCTGAAAGAGAAGCTAGTAACAGCTTTAATTGTACAGCCACCAGAATGGAAGTTGCCATTCGAGATTATGTGTGATGCCAGTGATTATGCTGTAGGGGCAGCACTTGTGCAAAGGATGTAACCCTTTTAGCCCGGCCTAGACACTAGACCCGAACTACGAAGATCACACGGGGAAAACCAAAGTCAACCCAAAAGTCAACCTTAATTTACGACCTTTTTTAATCTTCTCTATATGCACATTAAACCTATGTGAAGGCTCAAGAACCTTGGGAGAGAAAAACACAGCGATCGGAAAACGTTTAAGGACCCAATTGTCAGAAATACACTTTTAGGGACCAAAATGTAAATTTTGGAAAATAAAAGAACTTTCAAGATTTTAGTTTTACCAAACCTCAATTAGCCATATTACAAGCCTCTCTGCCAAATTTCAGCTTAAAAAGACATCTCATGCTCAAGCAATTGCGATTACAAAATTCAGGACTAAAATGTAAAGCATGCATACTTCAAGCAATTCAAAACTGTGTCCAAACGGTCACCCGTTTCGAAACACTGACACCCGTTTCGAAACACCCATGTCGGACGCCCGTATCAAAATGGTGTTAACCGTTTCAGTACGCAGGTATGTTTCGAACCTAGTTCCGAAACAAACACTTCCAGTAGCAAAAGTGTTTCGAAACACTTCTAGCCGTTCCGAAACGCCAAAGCCATTTCAAGCACCCGTTTCGAAATAGCCAGGGGTTTTTCGATACACCCTGCCCTGAAACAGCAGAAAATTATGGTTTTTCTCTTTAAGACACCCTCAAACATACTTTAAAACATTCCATAACATATCAACAACATGATAAACATTATAACTATCAAATTACATCAAAGACTAGATACATTACAAGCATCAAGCACACCTACTCATTCATCACATCCAATACATGATCTTACTTTTAAACAAAGAACATAACTATATCAAATATGAAGAATAAGATCCAAATATTGCAAAGCGATCATCAACAAGGTTTAAACCATAAACCGAACATGGTCAACATACACAAACTCATTACACAACAACATAAAAGACTCTCCCCCATTGCCTTTATTATCTATAGCTATAAACCAAAACATACTTCTCAAGTGGAGCTCTTCTTGAATCCCTTGCTTCTTGTTGTCCCAACTTCAACTATTTGCATTGATGGACAAAATGGAGCGTAAGCACATAATTCTTAGTGAGGAATGCTCAAAACCAAAACACCATCAATGCAGCGAATCATAAAACCTTCTTTAAAATGTATTCACAACCCAATAAACCAAGGTATTGATTGAAGATCTCCTTTGAACACCATTGCTTTAAAACATGCATTGCTCAACAAGAAAACCAACATTTAACTTTGATACACTAAACAACTCACCCCAAACAACATCCTTGCAAATACTATCATTTTAACCTTTTCATGCATAAACACTTCATGCAAAGTTTAAACCAAATTCCTTGGAAATCACTTTCACTCCACACTATACTTTTCTCATGCTTGATGATCATTTCAAAGCAAAATACCCTTTGAAAACCATGTGTTCCTTCTATCTATCTCATGCATTCAACAAATGCATAACTCATGGTAAAGCCACACATACTTGTTACTCAAAAGCATTTTATAAACTCAAAACCTCATTTGCATAAGCAAATCTCCATTTTGAAAACCACATGTACCATCTAGCTAACACATGCATACAACCTATGCAAATCTCATGGCAAGGCCACATATGCTTGATACACTAAAGCATTTCATAAAATTATTATCTCATATGTATTTCTCATTACATACAGCATCTCAAGCATTGGTACATGTGACACATTTCATTCTCATATATTGGCATTTTTCATATTCTATCGTACACGGATATGCAGACAGCTTGACTCGAGGTCAAGTCCTACCTCAGTGGGATCTCGCCACCGGCACTCATGGCGGTACCTACCCTCGCCACTAAGCTTGGGCATTTCACCAAGTCCTACTATGATGGAATGCACCTCATTGATTTCGCATGGCAATAACTCATGTTGCCAAAAAAATTGGTCTCTCACCAAGTCCTACTCCAATGAAAATCCCATCATTGGTCTCATGGCAATAACTCTTGTTGCCGAAAAGCTTGGTCTCTCACCAAGTCCTACTCCAATGAGCACGTACGTACGAATTTTAGTTTATAGTGCACTCTACATCCTATTGATCGATCAATATATCTGGTAATCATACATCATCTATGCCAATATATATATCATGTTAAACATCAACACATTCGCTGTTTTTAAAGCATGCAACACCTTCAAGACCAAAAAGCCGAACAAAGCATTTGAGACACAAATTGACAACTCACACTCACAAGGAATATCAATTTCATGCATCTTTCCTCAAACCAAGTTTGACAACCAACTCGCATGCTTAGAAACCATGCTCAAACAACAAATTAAACCACATTGTCAAATCAAACACATCAAAACCCATTTTGATAGTTTTCAAAACAATAATAGCACAATTGAGAGAGAATTCCACTTTACTTACTTCCGAACTTAAACCGGCGTTTCAAGCCTAAATTTAAGTTCCCAAACCTCTTTTCAAAACCATTCCAAAGCTGGAAAACATGATCTCACTCACCGATACACAAAACTATGCTAGCCGACAAGCCTCCCAAGCGTCTGAAACCTCCAACGCCACCTCTATCGCTTCCGGATCATTCTCTCATGTTTTTAACACATAACAATAGAGGATTAATGCATCACCATGCATTAAAATCACCAGCAATACAACCTAAACTCGCTGCTCTACTTAAGAACCTCATTTCGGCCACCAAAAACAACCGAAATCACCTCCAAACTCTCCCAAAACAAAGCCCAGCCAAGATCTATAAATTCTAACCTTTTATAAACATCAATTAACATCAAAAAGCAACATAAACATGACCTTATAACTCCAGCAACAACAGATCACCAAAACCACCCCAAAATCCACCATTCTAGCAAGCAAAACTTAGGAAAACAAACCTATTCGGGATTTGATTGATAAAACCTCATTTGTAACATCAATTAACATCCAAAATACATTAGAAAACAACCTCAAAACAGAGCCTAACCAAGATCCACGAAAATCCTCAAGATTTCTTCCAAAATCTGAAGTTTTAAGCTAAAATCTTGTTTCCAACATTAAAATCATTCATAGAACTTTAATAAAGGATTGAGAACTTGGGAATTTCAGTATAGAACTGAGTATTTAGAGGAGAAGAAGAAGCTTACCTCTAAATGATTATTTCACCTTGATTTGGGCAAGTTTTCTTGAAAATTCAATGTAGAAATCAAGTGGATTTGATGAGAAATTGATTAAGAATCAAAGAGGAATTGAAATCTCATCGAATGAAGTGTAAAATCAAAGTAAATTTGCTGGAGAAAATGTGTTTGGTTGAAAGGAATTTGAGAGAAAATGAAGAGAGGGAAAATTTGTGAAAAGTAGTTATGAATAGTCAAAGTTAGTTTTTCCTTTAATTAACCCTCATTTCCTTTAATTAAAACATTAATAAAATTACCCAAATTAAGGAAAAATCTGATGAAAATGTTTTGGTAAAATTAGCTCCTTAAAGATTCAAAGTTTCAATCTTTTACAAAACAGTCACTATTTCACTTTTGCAAAAACTGCGATTTGGTCACTACACCGAAATGTAGTATTTCCAAACTCCATTTTGTAAAATTGATTTCACCATTCTCTTTTATATAATAAATGAGGATTTTTAGATATTTTTCTATATTTTTAAAGTATCCCGAACTAGGTGTTCCCTAAAACTCCCTTTTAGATTCGAATCGTTTCCCAGTCCGATCCGGTGCAGACCCTAAACTTCTAAGCCCAAATTTTGGGTGTTACAACTCTCCCCCTCTTAGGAAATTTCGTTCTCGAAATTTCAACCTACGAAAAGAGCACGATACCAAACTTCCCAAAGCATCACACAATGTAACACATGAGACTTAACCACCACTGAAACATCCTCAACCCAAAACACCACAAAATCAACTCATCCTCAAATCAAACTTACACTATACCCAAATCCAACACCACTACTTACGGTTCAAGACTTCCAGAACACTCGGTTGTTAATCTCAGCTTAACCTTTCACACTTCCGAACTGTACAAAGTCTCAACAACCCGAAGAACTCCTTAACCTTTACAACATACTCCACCTTAACTCATAACTCCCTCAACAAAACTTGTACACACGGTGACACCAACCCATCCATTTTTCAACCACCATGTGACCCACACCCTTCGCTGCTTCTAAAACCCCTTGTAAAACCGCTCAACTCCTTTCAAAGATTACCACGACAAGCAAAAATTTCTTAAGCAACAACTGCTTACTCAAACTTCTCAATGTATTGATAAAATTCCTTCACATCCGCCACTATCACTACCATAACAACTCATCAAAACTACTTACACAACATCCGAAATCCACGTCACAAGACTCCAACCTTAACTCCGCCAGTTGTTCCACTTATCCTCAACTGACTTAGGAAAGATTTACTTATACTCAACTAACAAACCATTTCTCACAAGAACTCGGCCAACAAACAATGTCCCTTGAACTTACACTGCCTTTCCACTTCAAGCTTTGACCATAACACTAACCTTACCTGGATACCACCCCTTCCATACAAACATAATAAAATTACGAAACCCCTACTCATCCCAAGCCAAACCTTATCTAAAGCTCTCAACACAACCTTCTCCCAACTACTGGAAGGTTACTACGAACCATCACCTACATAAACAACCCTCCTATTGCAAACATCAACGCCAAGACGCCTCAACACTCCAGAAACACCTCCACTAGCCTACAACATCATCTAACACAAAGAAACTGCCACACCTATTAGCTATTCACAACCACCTCGACCGATTCTAACTTGAACCGGTAATCTCCTTACCACCACACCGCTAAACTCTTTAAGCACCAAAACACCTTCCTTCTGCCAACATGCTAGATCGCACTCACTATCACTGACAACTTGCTTACTACCTTCCACTACTTCTAGCATTCACCTAGCAACAAAACAACACTTAAAACCCACCATCCAACCTAATCCTACAACAACACTAACGGACCCAACTAGCCAACGGACCCAACTAGCCATTAGAAAGTGTGAACGTTCGTATGGATGGTCACTAATAAGCCCTATCAATGCCTATGTACATGTATGCCAAACCTCTAATGTCTTGTTGCATGGAGGCACGTACCAACATATATATATATATAATATAACAAATGGTTTTAACTATGCATGTATGTCGGTTCACACTTATCAATAACATCCTCAGGATCCGCCTAAGAACACATCTTACCTCAGTTCTAACTTCTCCAGCTCTACCATTCTAACAATTTGCTAACTACAAAATACTCCACTAATACCCTATTCACTCTAAAGCTGTTTTCAATAACAACACCGGCTACTACCCAAACTTGCTAGTTATAAGACTTTACTCACTACACAAAGAAATCCAAACCGGAACCAAACAAAGATAACTAGGGCAAAGATTACTTAGCAAAATTACCTGTAATCACCTCATTGCCCCAGAGCTCCAACAGACAAACTCTCTTCCCCGCAGCACCACTATTCTCTGGCCGTACCGCCGCAGCACCAACCAACACTTTAAGGTCATCACCGTCTCCCGGCGGTAAAGATACCTGACTACCCCGAGCTAACTCCAAGCAATTCCGTCTCAAATGTCCAACAGACCCACAATTCCAACAAGATCCATCCTCCAAACACCTCACACCTTTCTGCCTTTCTTGCCACCTCCGAACTCTGTCTCGGCCGGGCTCATGACCCTTCTGAGACCCTTTTGCACCCACTGAAGCTGATCTCACCAGTTGAGGACATTTCCGCTTCACATGCTCCATAGAACCACAGTTCCAACAAACTCCCACACCCTAAAAAACTCCAACATGACGCCTTCTACAACGGTCACACATCGGCAACCGAGCTACCACTCCTTGGTCATACTGTACTTGACCCACATCAGTACCACCACCAAAACCTTGATTCAGGCGAACCCTTCCGTCGCGTACCCTCTTACACTGACCACTCTCAAGGTCGGTACTCACAGCTCTTTTACTTATACTTTTCCCACAACCATAATATAAAGCCACACCCCCGCGTTGCTTAACCCCTAAGAACTTCTCTCCAAGGTATCTTCTATTAAAGGCAGACACAAAGAACTCCCAATCTATATCGTGGATATTCTTTGCCACCGCCACAGATGTCAACCAAGCACAAGCATCCTCCAACATTAACGAGACAACACTGCCCAACTTGCAGATGTTGTCACACCCTTCCTGATCCAAAATCGGAATTATACTGGCTAACCAAGCCTCGAACGCCTCAGGTGTCGAACCACGATACTTCACAACTCCCAAATCTTGTAAACGCTGCCTTGACAAACATGTATGCCCCACAGTTGGCACGTACATTGGCCTCACCTCCACCGCAGCCTGAGATGTTCCCGACACCTCTTGAACCACAAGTGATGAATCCTTCATCACAGAACCAACTCTCACCTCCTGTCTTACTACCCCAACTCCAGGCACTGTAGACTGAAACGAAACACCTCCACCAAAAGGTAAATTCCACCCCTTTACAACTTGCTCTAAAGCAGCAACCATCGTACCCAACTGTCATTCTCTCATCGATCCCATTGTGCTATTATTAACAAAGCAATGATAACAAAACAAACAAAACGATCAGGCCAGCTTCAAGCAAGGATTCAAGACTCCAACTCCAACATAACACAATAGCTATAATAATAAGGCAATGGGTATCCCAAATTCTCCCCTTTTATATGACATAACAATCAATGAAAACATTGATATCACAAACATCGAGCATATCAATCAACAAACTTCAATCATGCTCTCATCAAACAACATTCACCCTTAACAGCATCATATCAATATATCATACCCATCAAATTTTTACATTAGCTTACAGAAGAATTGTAACCCCAAAGCATGATAAAAACATCAGCAATTCACTCAGAAACGTATTTTTCAACCAACCTTCAACCACACATCAGAGTAAACATCCAACACTTACCATAACAACTTACCACAAACTTACCATCACCCCAAATATCCGCAAATTAGCTCTGATACCAACAAATGTAACCCCCTTAGCTCGGCCTAGACGCTAGACCCGAACTACGAAGATCACACGGGGAAAATCAAAGTCAACCCAAAAGTCAACCTTGATTAACGACCGTTTTTTTTATTTTTATCTTCTCTAGATGCACATTAAACCTATGTGAAGGCTCAAGAACCTTGGGAGAGAAAAACACAACGATCGGAAAACGTTTAAGGACCCAATTGCCAAAAATACACTTTTAGGGACCAAAATGTAAATTTTGGAAAATAAAAGGACTTTCAAGATTTTAGTTTTACCAAACCTCAATTAACCATATTAAAAGCCTCTCTGCCAAATTTCAGCTTAAAAAGACATCTCAAGCTCAAGCAATTGCGATTACAAAATTCAGGACTAAAATGTAAAGCATGCAGACTTCAAGCAATTCAAAATTGTGTCCAAACGGTCACCCGTTTCGAAACACTGACACCCGTTTGGAAACACCCACGTCGGACGCCCGTATCGAAACGATGTTGACCGTTTCGGTACGCGGGTATGTTCCGAACCTAGTTCCGAAATAGACACTTCCAGTAGCAAAAGTGTTTCGAAACACTTCTTGCCGTTCCGAAACGCCCAAGCCATTTCAAGCACCCGTTTCGAAACAGCCAGGGGTGTTTCGATACACCCTACCCTGAAACAGCAGAAAATTCTGGTTTTTCACTTTAAGACACCCTCAAACATACTTTAAAACATTCCATAACATATCAACAACATGATAAACATTATAACTATCAAATTACATCAAAGACTAGATACATTACAAGCATCAAGCACACCTACTCATTCATCACATCCAACACATGATCTTTCTTTTAAACAAAGAACATAGCTATATCAAATATGAAGAAGAAGATCCAAATATTGCAAAGCGATCATCAACAAGGTTCAAACCATAAACTGAACATGGTCAACATACACAAACTCATTACACAACAACATAAAAGACTCTCCACCCATTGCCTTTATTATCTATAGCTATAAACCAAAACATACTTCTCAAGTGGAGCTCTTCTTGAATCCCTTGCTTCTTGCTGTCCCAACTTCAACTATCTGCATTGATGGACAAAAAGGAGCGTAAGCACATAATGCTTAGTGAGGAATGCTCAAAACCAAAACACCATCAATGCAGCGAATCATAAAACCTTCTTTAAAATGTATTCACAACCCAATAAACCAAGGTATTGATTGAAGATCTCCTTTGAACACCATTGTTTTAAAACATGCATTGCTCAACAAGAAAACCAACATTTAACTTTGATACACTAAACAACTCACCCCAAACAACATCCTTGCAAATACTATCATTTTAACCTTTCCATGAATAAACACTTCATGCAAAGTTTAAACCAAATTCCTTGGAAATCACTTTCACTCCACACTATACTTTTCTCATGCTTGATGATCATTTCAAAGCAAAATACCTTTTGAAAACCATGTATTTCTTCTATCTATCTCATGCATTCAACAAATGCATAACTCATGGTAATGCCACACATACTCGTTACTCAAAAGCATTTTATAAACTCAAAACCTCATTTGCATAAGCAAATCTCCATTTTGGTACCATCTAGCTAACACATGCATACAACCTATGCAAATCTCATGGCAAGGCCACATATGCTTGATACACTAAAGCATTTCATAAAATTATTATCTCATATGTATTTCTCATTACATACAATTTCTCAAGCATTGGTACATGTGACACATTTCATTCTCATATATTGGCATTTTTCATATTCTATTGTACACGGATATGCGGACAGCTTGACTCGAGGTCAAGTCCTACCCCGGTGGGATCTCGCCACCGGCTCTCATGGCGGTACCTACCCTCGCCACTAAGCTTGGGTATTTCACCAAGTCCTACTACGATGGAATGCCCCTCATCGATTTCGCATGGCAATAACTCTTGTTGCCAAAAAGCTTGGTCTCTCACCAAGTCCTACTCCAATGAAAATCCCATCATTGGTCTCTCTCTTTGGGACGACACCCAAGAGCACGTACGAATTTTGTTTTATAGTGCACTCTACATCCTATTGATCGATCAATATATCCGGTAATCATTCATCATCTATGCCAATATATATATCATGTTAAACATCAACGCATTCGCTGTTTTTAAAGCAAGCAACACCTTCAAGACCAAAAAGCCGAACAAAGCATTTGAGACACAAATTGACAACTCACGCTCACAAGGAATATCAATTTCATGCATCTTTCCTCAAACCAAGTTTGACAACCAACTCACATGCTTAGAAACCATGCTCAAACAACAAATTAAACTACATTGTCAAATAAATCACATCAAAATCCATTTTGATAGTTTTCAAAACAATAATGGCACAATTGAGAGAGAATTCCACTTTACTTCCTTCCGAACTTAAACCGGCGTTTCAAGCCTAAATTTAAGTTCCCAAACCTCTTTTCAAAACCATTCCAAAGCTGGAAAACATGATCTCACTCACCGATACACAAAACTATGCTAGCTGACAAGCCTCCCAAGCGTCCGAAACCTCCAACGCCACCTCTATCGCTTCCGGATCATTCTCCCATGTTTTTAACACATAAAAACAGAGGATTAATGCATCACCATACATTAAAATCACCAGCAATACAACCTAAACTCGCTGCTCTACTCAAGAACCTCATTTCGGCCACCAAAAACAACCGAAATCACCTCCAAACTCTCCCAAAACAAAGCCCAGCCAAGATCTATCAATTCTAACATTTTATAAACATCAATTAACATCAAAAAGCAACATAAACATGACCTTATACCTCCAGCAACAGCAGATCACCAAAACCGCCCCAAAAACCACCATTCTAGCAAGCAAAACTTAGGAAAACAAACCTATTCGAGATTTGATTGATAAAACCTCATTTGTAACATCAATTAACATCCAAAATACATTAGAAAACAACCTCAAAACAGAGCCTAACCAAGATGCACGAAAATCCTCAAGATTTCTTCCAAAATCTTGAGTTTTAAGCCAAAATCTTGTTTCCAACATTAAAACCATTCATAAAACTTTAATAAAGGATTGACAACTTGGGAATTTCAGTAAAGAACTGAGTATTTAGAGGAGAAGAACAAGCTTACCTCTAAATGATGATTTCACCTTGATTTGGGCAAGTTTTCTTGAAAATTCAATGTAGAAATCAAGTGGATTTGATGAGAAGTTGATTAAGAATCAAAGAGGAATTGAAATCTCATCGAATGAAGTGTAAAATCAAAGTAAATTTGCTAGAGAAAATGTGTTTGGTTGAAAGGAATTTGAGAGAAAATGAAGAGATGGAAAATTTGTGAAAAGTAGTTATGAATAGTCAAAGTTAGTTTTTCCCTTAATTAACCCTCATTTCCTTTAATTAAAACATTAATAAAATTACCCAAATTAAGGAAAAATCTGATGAAAACATTTTGATAAAATTAGCTCCTTAAAGATTCAAAGTTTCAATCCTTTACAAAACAGTCACTATTTCACTTTTTCAAAAACTGCGATTTGGTCACTACACCGAAATGTAGTATTTCCAAACTTCATTTTGTAAAATTGATTTCACCATTCTCTTTTATATAATAAATGAGGATTTTTAGATATTTTTCTATATTTTTAAAGTATCCCGAACTAGGTGTTCCCTAAAACTCCCTTTTAGATTCGAACCGTTTCCCAGACCGATCCGGTTCAGACCCTAAACTTCTAAGCCCAAATTTTGGGTGTTACAACTCTCCCCCTCTTAGGAAATTTCGTCCTCGAAATTTCAACCTGCGAAAAGAGCACGATACCAAACTTCCCAAAGCATCACACAATGTAACACAGGAGACTTAACCACCACTGAAACATCCTCAACCCAAAACACCACAAAATCAACTCATCCTCAAATCAAACTTACACTACACCCAAATCCAACACCACTACTTACGGTTCAAGACTTCCAGAACACTCGGTTGTTAATCTCAGCTTAACCTTTCACACTTCCGAAATGTACAAAGTCTCAACAACCCGAAGAACTCCTAAACCTTTACAACATACTCCACCTTAATTCATAACTCCCTCAACAAAACTTGTACACACGGTGAAACCAACCCATCCATTTTTCAACAACCATGTGACCCACACCCTTCGCTGCTTCTAAAACCCCTTGCAAAACCGCTCAACTCCTTTCAAAGATTACCACGACAAGCAAAAACTTCTTAAGCAACAACTGCTTACTAAAACTTCTCAATGTATTGATAACATTCCATCACATCCGCCACTATCACTACCATAACAACTCATCAAAACTACTCACACAACATCCAAAATCCACGTCACAAGACTCCAACCTTAACTCCGCCAGTTGTTCCACTTATCCCCAACTGACTTAGGAAAGATTTACTTATACTCAACTAACAAACCATTTCTCATAAGAACCCGGCCAACCAACAATTGCCCTTGAACTTACACTGCCTTCCCACTTCAAGCTTTGACCATAACACTAACCTTACCTGGATACCACCCTTTCCATACAAACATAATAAAATTACGAAACCTCTACTCATCCCAAGCCAAACCTTATCTATAGCTCTCAACACAACCTCCTCCCAACTCCTCGAAGGTTACTACGAACCATCACCTACATAAACAACCCTCCTATTGCAAACATCAACGCCAAGACGCCTTAACTCTCCGGAAACACATCCACTAGCCTACAACATTATCTAACACAAAGAAACTACCACACCTATTAGCTATTCACAACCACCTCGACCGATTCTAACTTCAACCGGTAATCTCCTTACCACCACACCGCTAAACTCTTTAAGCACCAAAACACCTTCCTTCTGCCAACATGCTAGATCGCACTCACTATCACTAACAACTTGCTTACTACCTTCCACTACTTCTAGCATTCTCCTAGCACCAAAACAACACTTAAAACCCACCATCCAACCTAATCCTACCACAACACTAACGGACGCAACTAGCCAACGGACCCAACTAGCCATTAGCAAGTGTGAACGTTCGTATGCATGGTCACTAATATGCCCTATCAATGCCTATGTACATGTATACAAAACCTCTAATGTCTTGTTGCATGGAGGCATGTACCAACATATATATAATATATAACAAATGGTTTTAACTGTGCATGTATGTCGGTTCACACTTACTAATAACATCCTCAGGATCCGCCTAAGAACACCTCTTACCTCACTTCTAACTTCTCCATCTCTACCATTCTAACAATTTGTTAACTACAAAATACTCCACTAATACCCTCGTCACTCTAAAGTTGTTTTCAAAAACAACATCGGCTACTACCCAAACTTGCTAGTTATAAGACTTTACTCACTACACAAAGAAATCAAAACCGGAACCAAACAAAGATAACTAGGGCAAAGATTACTTAGCAAAATTACATGTAATCACCTTATTGCCCCGGAGCTCCAACAGACAAACTCTCTTCCCCGCAGCACCACTATTATCTAGCCGTACCGCCGCAGCACCAACCAACACTTTAAGGTCATCACCGTCTCCCTGTGGTAAAGATCCCTGACTACCCCGAGCTAACTCCAAGCAATTCTGTATTAAATGTCCAACAGACCCACAGTTCCAACAAGATCCATCCTCCAAACACCTCACACCTTTCTGCCTTTCTTGCCACCTCCGAACTCTGTCTCGGCCGCGCTCACACCCTTCTGAGACCCTTTTGCACCCACTGAAGCTGATCTCACCACTTGAGGACATTTTCGCTTCACATGCTCCATAGAACCAAAGTTCCAACAAACTCCCACACCCCAACAAACTCCAACATGACGCCTTCTACAACGGTCACACATTGGCAACCGAGCTACCACTCCTTGGTCATACTGTACTTGACCCACATCAGTACCACCACCAAAACCTCGATTCAGGCGAACCCTTCCGTCGCGTACCCTCTTACACTGACCACTCTCAAGGTCGGTACTCACAGCTCTTTTACTTATACTTTACCCACCAACATAATCTAAAGCCACACCCCCGCGTTGCTTAACCCCTGAGAACTTCTCTCCAAGGTATCTTATATTAAAGGCAGACACAAAGAACTCCCAATCTATATCGTGGATATTCGTTGCCACCGCCACAGATGTCCACCAAGCACAAGCATCCTCCAACATTAACGAGACAACACTGCCCAACTTGCAGACGTTGTCACACCCTTCCTGATCCAAAATCGGAATTATACTGGCTAACCAAGCCTTGAACGCCTCAGGTGTCGAACCACGATACTTCACAACTCCCAAATCTTGTAAACGCTTCCTTGACAAACCTGTATGCCCCACAGTTGGCACGTACACTGGCCTCACCTCCACCGCAGCCTGAGATGTTCTCGACACATCTTGAACCACAAGTGATGAATCCTTCATCACAGAACCAACTCTCACCTCCTGTCTTACTACCCCAACTCCAGGCACTGTAGACTGAAACGAAACACCTCCACCAAAAGGTGAATTCCACCCCTTTACAACTTGCTCTAAAGCAGCAACCATCCTACCCAACTGCCATTCTCTCATCGATCCCAATGTGCTATTATTAACAAAGCAATGATAACAAAACAAACAAAACGATCAGGACATCTTCAAGCAAGGATTCAAGACTCCAACTCCGACATAACACAATAGCTATAATAATAAGGCAATGGGTATCCCAAATTCTCCCCTTTTATATGACATAACAATCAATGAAAACATTGATATCACAAACATCGAGCATATCAATCAACAAACTTCAATCATGCTCTTATCAAACAACATTCACCCTTAACAGCTCTCAACACAACCTCCTCCCAACTCCTCGAAACCTCTTCCATACAAACATAATAAAATTACGAAACCTCTACTCATCCCAAGCCAAACCTTATCTACAGCTCTCAACACAACCTCCTCCCAACTCCTCGAAGGTTACTACGAACCATCACCTACATAAACAACCCTCCCATTGCAAACATTAACACCAAGACGCCTCAACACTCCGGAAACACATCCACTAGCCTACAACATCATCTAACACAAAGAAACTGCCACACCTATTAGCTATTCACAACCACCTCGACCGATTCTAACTTCAACCGGCAATCTCCTTACAACCACAACGCTAAACTCTTTAAGCACCAAAACACCTTCCTTCTGCCAACATGCTAGATCGCACTCACTATCACTGACAACTTGCTTACTACCTTCCACTACTTCTAGCATTCACCTAGCACTAAAACAACACTTAAAACCCACCATCCAACCTAATCCTACCACAACACTAATGGACCCAACTAGCCAACGGACCCAACTAGCCATTAGCAAGTGTGAACGTTCGTATGCATGGTCACTAATATGCCCTATCGATGCCTATGTACATGTATGCAAAACCTCTAATTTCAGTAAAGAACTGAGTATTTAGAGGAGAAGAAAAAGCTTACCTCTAAATGATGATTTCACCTTGATTTGTGCAAGTTTTCTTGAAAATTCAATGTAGAAATCAAGTGGATTTGATGAGAAAATGATTAAGAATTAAAGAGGAATTGAAATCTCATCGAATGAAGTATAAAATTGAAGTAAATTTGCTGGAGAAAATGTGTTTGGTTGAAAGGAATTTGAGAGAAAATGAAGAGAGGGAAAATTTGCGAAAAGTAGTTATGAATAGTCAAAGTTAGTTTTTCCTTTAATTAACCCTCATTTCCTTTAATTAAAACATTAATAAAATTACCCAAATTAAGGAAAAATCTGATGAAAACATTTTGGTAAAATTAGCTCCTTAAAGATTCAAAGTTTCAATCCTTTACAAAACAGTCACTATTTCACTTTTGCAAAAACTGCGATTTGGTCACTACACCGAAATGTAGTATTTCCAAACTTCATTTTTTAAAATTGATTTCATCATTCTCTTTTATATAATAAATGAGTATTTTTAGATATTTTTCTATATTTTAAAGTATCCCGAACTAGGTGTTCCCTAAAACTCTCTTTTAGATTCGAACCATTTCCCAAACCGATCCGGTTCAGACCCTAAACTTCTAAGCCCAAATTTGGGGTGTTACAGAGGAAGGACAAGCTATTCCATGTAATTTATTATGCTAGCAAAACACTCAACGATGCTCAAGTGAATTACACCACAACATAGAAGGAACTGTTAGCTGTGGTGTTTTCAATTGACAAGTTCCGATCCTACATACTTGGAACGAAAGTGGTGGTCCATACAGACCACTCTGCACTGAAATATTTGTTTGCTAAGAAAGACCCAAAGCCCAGACTGATTCGTTGGATTCTGCTGTTGCAAGAGTTCGACATAGAAATCAAGGATAAAAAGGGGACAGAGAACCAAGTTGCAGATCACTTGTCAAGATTAGAGAATGGAAAAAGTCTCCCAACAGACGAGACACACATACTGGAGACCTTCCCTGACGAGCAGTTGTTCGCTGCCTCAAGCACTGCCGCGACAGCCATGGCGGCAGGTACGTTTTCTGAACTCCCCTGGTATGCTGATTTCGTTAATTATTTAGTTAGCAGAATATTTCCTCATGATCTTAACTATCAAGCTAGGAAGAGGTTCCAAACTGATGTTAGGCATTATTATTGGGACAAACCTCTTCTTTTCAAAATGTGTGCAGATTAGATCATCAGGAGGTGTGTACCACAGGATGAGCAGGAAGCTGTGCTTCATTACTGCCATGCTTCACAATATGGAGGACACTTAGGTGGTAACAAAATTGCTGCCAAGTTTTGCAGTCTACTTTTTATTGGCCGTCATTGTTCAAGGATGCACAGGCATTCTACAAAAGATGTGACAAATGTCAACGAACTGGAAACATCTCAAGGAGACATGAGATGCCGATGCGAAACATTCTTGAAGTCGAAATCTTCGACGTTTGGGGGATTGATTTCATGGGACCATGCCCAGCATCATGTGGGAATCTTTATATCCTCCTGGCAGTAGACTATGTGTCCAAATGGGTTGAAGCGATCGCCACACAGAAAAATGATGCCAAGACAGTTCAGAGATTTTTGCATAAAAACATTTTCTCTAGATTTGACATCCCAAAGGCGATCATCAGTGATGAAGGGGGGCATTTTGATAATAGGGTAATAGCTGCTGCCTTAAGGAAATATGGCGTTAAGAATCGGATCGCAACAGCTTATCACCCTCAGACCAATGGACAGGCCGAAATATCCAACAAAGATGTAACGAATATTCTTGAGAAGATGGTTAAACCAACTTGAAAGGATTGGTCCCTATACCTCAATGATGCACTCTGGGCCTACAGAACAACATTTAAAACTCCATTGGGAATGTCACCCTACCGGCTGATTTACGGGAAAATATGCCATCTACCTGTTGAGATAGAGCACAGAGCATACTGGGCCATCAAGACAGTGAATATGGACTTGGAAAAGGCATGACAGAAAAGGCTACTTGACTTAAATGAGATCGAAGAAATTCGAGCAATGGCCTATGACAACGCAAGGATTTACAAGGACAAGGCAAAGAAGTGGCATGACAAGAAACTGTTGCCACGACAGTTCTGCCCAGGGCAGCTTGTGTTGTTGTTCAACTCTAGGTTGAAACTCTTCCTAGGGAAGCTGAAATCTAGGTGGTCCGGCCCGTTCCAAGTGGTGCAAGTTTTTCCCCATGGTGCCATCACGATCAAATCCATAAAAGATGGGCACCAATTTAAAGTCAACGGACAGAGATTGAAGCATTATCAGGGGACTGAAGCCCCAAGAATGCAGGAAGTGGTTACTTTAGGAGATGCCCCTCCTGGCATCCTTAATTTAACTTAATTTTATTTTTATTATTTATATATATATATATATATATTTATTAGGAAATTAGAATTATTTGTTTTTAGGAACTAAGTTTTTATTTTAATTATTTGTAGGAAATAAAGGAGACAAGGAGAAGAGGAGAAGTGAACTCAGCCCACCATCTCACCATCAGCCCAAAAAGCCCAAAGGAGGAAGCTGTCGTCACAGCTGTCGCGATAGACATGGAAAATCCAGCCTGTCAACACGCTGTCGCGGCAGACGCGCAGCAGACATGAAAACGCGCGACAGACGCGTCAGAAACCGCGTAACAACCGGCCCCATTATTCGCGTCTGCCGTTACAGCTCCAACGGGTAGCTACTTCTTCATCTATATAAACCTCATTTTACTATTCATTTTTCACTTCACTTTTACTCTCTCTACTTGCTTCTTCTCTAGATTTTCATTTGCTTTCATTTACAGTCTCTTGCAACTATGAGTACCAGAAACAGCAGACGAAGTGCTGCCTCAAGCTCTGCCCCAGCAGCAGCCACTCCCAGCTCCTTCCAGGGCAGGGATATGTGGGAGGAGAAAGGGTTCATCTACAGCAAACGAACGGAGAATCTCAGGCTCAAACCATTTATAGCCCGTAAGATCAGAGCACTTCATTGGCAGATGTTTGCTGAGCAACCTGAGGAGATGAACGTCAACCTGGTCAGAGAATTTTATGCTGTCGTCGACAGCAGAGACACGACAGCAGTGATAGTTCGTGGTAAGGAAGTCTCTTTGAAGCTAGAATATATTAACACCCATTACGGACTCTATGTCGGCAAAAAGGAAGATGGGCATAAGAGGTTCGTTGAGAGCCTGGAGGCAGCAGATTATGATGCTGTCATGGCAGAACTCACCGAAGAAGGAACCCAGGGGAACACAGACCCCAAACACCCAAGGACGGTGAAACGAGCTGAACTCACTCCCGAAGAAAAGCTGTGGAACGCATCCGTGAAAAAGAGGATTATGCCCTCCTTACACAATAGCACAGTAGATCAACCAAGGTTAGCTCTCGTTCATTCAATTTTAAACGAGAGGCCTATTAATGTTGGTAGATACATTCGAGAAGGGATTTTGGATTCTGCAATGCGGCCATCGGGACCCCTTGTCTTCCCCTACCTCATAACAGCACTCTGACGTGGCCATAATGTCCCTGAAATTGTTGAGGATCTGAAAGTTCGGGGAAAAGATGGACGGAGAGAAACATCCACAGTTTGATGGAGCTAAAAGTTGCCTCACCTATCTCCAGTTTCAACCCGTCTACCGCGGCAGGTGAGCCTACAGAGCCCACCCAGATAGAGCCTGCCGCCACAGAACCGAGGCAGCCCACAGCAGCAGCTCCCCCAGCCGACTCTTCCACCCAAATCCTTGCCACCTTGCAGAAAATGGAGGAACGGCAGCTGGGCCTGAAGAGCTTTATCCGAGACTTCACAACAGCAACGGTACATTTCATTAAAAGTAATCTAAATTTTCCAAATGTACTGTTTCCTGCTTTCCCTGATCACTATTTTGCTATCAACACCCCTGCCCATACCCCTACCCCTGCTGCCACACCGAGAACACCATCTGCTGCGTCCACTCCAACCCCGGTCGCGACAGCTGCAGTTGGCAGCCCCACTGCCACAGCCTCTGCCAGGGGAGAAAAGAGAAAAGCGCCCATGTCCGACCTCGACGAGTACATTGCTGGTTTTTCCTCTTCCTCAATCTGGGAGGAATCTGATGGCGAGCCCTCTATCAAGAGGAACCTGTCCAAAGAGTTCACCCAGATGAAGCGGCAGAAACCCAACATCGGTGACGGACCATCCGGCCAAGGGAAGTCTGACGGCAGCAGCAGCAGCAGCAGTGGTAGCAGCAGCAGAAGCTCTTCAAATGAGGTACAGGTGCTGGAGAAACCACCCCAGATCTCACCTACCTGCATCCAACCTCCGAGGGAAGCCAAGAAAAAGACCGCCTCTGCATCTCCAAGCCATCTGTCGGCACCGACAATGAAAGTCACTGCCCACCGGCAGATACAGATCAACAGCAGCAGCAGCGACGACGACAACACTTAAAATTTAAGTTTTTATCTTATCTTTGTTGTCTGATATTTTATTATATTTGTGATGTTTTTATTTTCTTTTTTTTCAATTTGTCATCATGCATTGAGGGCAATGCAACCCTTGAGTTTGGGGGTGGCATCCCTCCAGTAATGAAGTGTCTATTTTGTTTAAAATTTGTGTCTAAGTGTTAGTTTATTTTTGCTAAAAAATGATGATAATTGAAATTTTGGCTTAAGTCTTTGAACTGAACTTACCCGCCGTCACAGACTCTGTCGTGGCAGTGCCTTTAGGATAGTTTTAGGAGCAGTTTAGAGCCTTACTATAGTTTTGATTCTTAAATACCCTTTGTGACTTTTATACTATCTAGAACTCTATTGGTAAACTAGAATAGGGAAAAGCTTAACACTTGAGTTGCCCCTAGAGGTGCCTAACACTGGCTCTAGGAAAAGAAGTTAATAAAAAGTAGATTCAATGCACCTAGAGGTGCCCGAAACCGGCTCTAGGAAGTTAGCTAGAGGTGCCCGAAACCGGCTCTAGGAAGTTAGCTAGAGGTGCCCGAAACTGGCTCTAGTCAAACTTAAATTAAGAAAAAAGAATCGAGTCTAAGTAAAAACTAAATGAGCCTAATAATTGCTTCCAAAAAGATGAAAGTTGGCATAAAAATTCAAGTTAGAAGCCTAACTATTCTAGTAAACTAAGGGACTCTAGGAATATAATTGTTCACAAAACATGCACACACTACACGAGAATTATAGAAAGGTTCCGAATGAATCCTGAATTATCCAACAGGTGCTTCTCACAATAGGGAATGAATGGTAGGTAAGGCAAAGTTCACTGTTTTAAGCCAAACAAAAAAAATTAGGTCTTAATTGCTTGAGGGCAAGCAAAAACTTGAGTGTGGGGGTGTGTTGAGTGTGTAAAAGTTCTATATTTTACCCCTTATTTAACCCATATTTCTGCTGCATTCAAGCATATTTCATTTCATTTAGGATAGATTTTAATTATACGTCACAATTATACAAAAAGGCACAGTTGATGCTGATTTTGGTTACTTTTGCAGGTAGTTGCCGTAGCAGACTCAGGGCAGTGGAGAAGCAGAGCTGGAACAAAGGACTGAGGTCGAGAAGGATGATGATGCCGAGGCCGCTGCCGTGGAAGCCAAGGACGACAGCAATGGTGAAGGAAAGAAGTAAAATGGAGCTCGACAGAAAGAGGAAATTAAGCCGGTCTGTCGTGGAGCACTCCTATATTTTTCCGAGCCCTAGATCAGAATGAAGGCCAAGCCCAAAGTTCAAGGAAGAAACTCCAAGCAGGAAGAGAGGACGAATTAAAGACATCTGCTTTGAAGATTTAGTCTTTAACAAAGTTGCACTTTAATTTAAACTTGTATTCTTGCCATATTAGAAAACTTGAACCCAAGACTTATATAAAGGCATGTAATTCGACCTAGGGAAGGATATCTTATTCTCTAGCCGTCTTCCCCTAAACCCTAGTCGTTTTCCCCCTTCTCATCATATTCTAAACTTCCCCTAGGGCTAAGGGTTGATTCTATAAAGTAGTTGCAAGGATTGCATTTGTTTTAGGATTTTTTTCTGTTCAATAAAATAGACTTCAAGTTTGCTTATTCTGGTTTTCAACATCTTGCAAGAGTATCGGGAGAGCATTGTGAGATTACACATTTACTTAATATCGGGAGAGTTAAGTATACGAAAGGAATAAGTACGGGTTCTCCAGTTTATGGTTGAACTATCTCGGACCTAGGGATAGGACGAGGTTAAGTGGCTAAGGAAGAATTCAACAACATCGGTGTTCATCCTTCGATTCACGCTGGGAGTTATCATCAAAGACGTGTTAATCGACAGACTTGGACCTAGGGATAGGCCAAGGCACAGCAGGGATTCTTGCCAAGCTTGAAGTACAAAGTTGTGTGATCGTTGCCGTGACAACAACAGACCGCTGCCGCGACAGGTGCTGTCGCGACAGGCGCAACGACAGAACAGAGAGTCCTAGACTTTGCAACACCTACACTACTGAGCAAATCAATACCGACCCATTCTCTCTATCCTGAGTTCTTTACTCTTTTATCTTCAGTACTCTTTATTATTCCCTCACAACAATTAAAATTATCTTTTCTTTGTGCAGCAATTCTAGTTTAAGGCTATTTCCAGTCCTTGTGGATTCGACATCTGATACCTTGTGTATCACTTTACTACTTGCGTCGTGTACACATGCACTCTATTGCGATAGATTCTTTTACACGCAACAGGGTGTCAGATGGTCTAGCGGCTGGGCTCTTTTTCTTGCCACGCGGCAGCTGGATACGGCTAGGGGTGGGTTTCTTGGATTGTCCTTCAGGTCTTCCACCCTGAGGCTCGGTTGCTGGCCGCTTTCTCTTCCTTACTGCCTCTGCTGGTTCGTCATCGAAGGAGTCTGAGATCTCCATGTCTGAGTCATCGGCATCTTTGGCCGCAGCCTCCTTTGCTGCTGGGGAGGTGGCGGTGGTCTCCTCTTCTTTTCCTAACTCGGATAAGGAGGTGAGATAGTACGGCTGGATGGGAGTAGGTGAGGTCCTTCTCATGGGGTGGATGTGCGGCCCCTCGTTGTCGGTGGCAGCTAGAGTAGCGGTTGGTCTGGGTGTTATATAGATCGGCTTGGATGCTGCTAACTCCGATGGGAATGCGTGCAATTTTGGGCCGCCGTCATGGTACTTGTCAAGCAAGTAAGCCACAAAGGCCTCTTGTACCTCCGCGATATATTTGGTGAAGATCACCTATTTGTGCTCGATCCTTTGGCAGCTTTCGATGAGGCTACGTAGTAGTGGGATCACAGCGGAGGGGAGGGCAGCTTCAGTACTACCCGTTGCGGCTGGGGTGGCGGCAGGTTGGGACGGCGGCTGGGCGGTTGAAGGTGTTTCTGGCTCCGGATCCTTCATCATCTGCTGGCGTGCCCTTCTTGTCCATCCTTCCTTGGCATGAAGAATTGTGTCCTTGGGGTGCGGTGGCACGCGGAAATTGGCGCATAGGCCCGTGATGAGTACAGGGAAGACGAGGGGTCCCTTGGCATTTGGCTTGTCTGTGTGGGCATATATTTCCTCTAGGATTACTTCGCCAACATTGATTGGTTGCCCCTTCATAATGTTGTAGATAAGGGCCAACCGCGGCTTGTTAACTGTTGTTCCGTGCGTGGTGGGCCTCAAGCGGCGTTAGACGAAGTTGCTCCAAAGGACTGCCTCCGATAGCAGATCGCGGCAGTTGACTGACCCATTGTTCTTGCCTGTTAGCCACTTGGTGTTGGGCTTGCAGATTTCTTTCTTGATCTTGTCATAGTCAGCCGCCGTGAGGTAGGACTCCCATTCTTCATGCGGATTGTCGCAGATTTCTATGCTGTAGAAACTGTTGATGGTATCCGCCGTGAACTTAACACCTTGTCCGCAGACATATAGGAAAGGATTTCCCGGTGTAGGCTTGTGGGCGTAAAACTCTCGCACCTGGTTGATGTTTATCCCTTCTGGCTGGCGTGCGAACAAGTCCCAGCCCAAGTTGTGAATCCTTTCGAATAGGGAGGGTTTGAGACAAAAATCCCCATCAGGCTTGGTGTATTTGAACCCTATTTCCTCCCAAATTTGCCACTCCGCGTAGTACTTCTTGCAGGTTGCCTCGACAGTTGGGTTCAAAAACCTTTGAAAAAGAGGCTTGGAGGTGGAGGCGGGTTGTTTTGATGTGGCCATAGTTGTTAGACGATTGTATTTTCCTAAAGAACGAAAAAGAAACTGAAAGAAAATAAAGCAAGTGAAATCTTGAAAGCAAATATGGCAGAAAGAATTGAGAGTAAAAGAGAGAACAAAGGGAAGAATGGGGAGAGAATAGTTGGCCTTATATAGCAGGCACACTGCTAACGGGCGGAAATTATTGCAACGCAAATAACAGGACTCTAGCCGTTATGATGATAGTCGTTCCGCATGCTGCTACAAATGTAGCCGTTGCGGCTAGCCGTTATGAAGCTGCTAGCCGTTATGCTCATCTGCCTTGGCTGTTGGTTGGGTTTCTCCTTTATTCTTTCATCTTTCTTGGTCTTACCTTTATTTCTAACCTGAAATAAATTAAAAACAAAAAAATAACTGAAAAATAAATCTAATCCTAATGCAATAAAAATCAAATAAAAATTAGGTTATGTTGGGTAGCGCTTTTCCCAAACATAACCACTTCCTGAGGGCTTTGCATTTGGCTTTTCGTCTGGGCATGTCCTTCCCCTCCTCAGGTGGGTGTTTGCTGCCAACTTTGCCGCCCTGGCGGGACATACACCAAAGGAACAAAGAGGCTTAATGTGTAAAAAATAAAGTATAAGTGCTGAAATTCAAACATGGTTGATGTTGCCAATCCCCGGCAACGGTGCCAAAAACTTGTAGAGCGTTTGGGTGTTCTCTATTTATGAGCGCAAGTGCACACTCTTGTCAAGTCCCCAACAAGAGCCCCACTACGACTCAGCCTTCCTTACAGAACCAGGATATAGATGCTACAACAAGACTGCTACCCAGGAAAAGAAAGAGAACAGGAAAACCTACCAAAGTTGCCCCAGCAAAGGAACCATCTGTTGAGCCTGTCAATCCAGTGACAGTTGGATCAGAGGATGATGAGCCTACACATTCTATGCCAGCGCAATCATCGGCACAAACTCCGAGCGCTACTGTAACCCCCTTAACCCGGCCTAGACGGTTGACCCGAATTAAGAAAGTCACACGGGGAAAACCAAAGTCAACCCGAAAGTCAACCTTGATTAACGACCCTTTTTTTTTCTTTTTAAACTTGTCTAGATACACATTAAGCCTAATGGTGATCACACAAACATCATACCAAAAGATCACAAACATCAGAGGTTAAACAGGGATTCAATTGAACAATTTACAACTTTAGGGACCAAATTGTAATTTCTGATAAATATGAGGACTTAATCCAAATTGAAGTTACCAACTTGAAATTAATCAGGTTTCATGCTTCTCTGTGAAATTTCAGCTCAAAAGGACTTCCCAAACTCATACAATTGCACAAACAAGATTCAGGACCAAAATGCAAACAATTCAAAACACATGACTGTCAATGTCAGCCCCCAACGGTCAACTGTTCCGAAACGGGGGACAACCCGTTCCGAAACGCGGGGCCGTTCCGAAACAGGCTTAGCTTGTTTCGAAACGGGGGTCTGGCAGAGGCTTTTCCGTTTCGGAACGGCCCCTCCCGTTTCGGACGCCTGGGCTCATTTAAGGCACCCGTTCCGAAACGGTAGGTGCTGTTCCGAAACACCCTGCCCAGATTGCTTCATAACATCACTTTAAACATGCAATTACACAACCAAACATGCTCCGAACATCGCCAAACTTTGCCAACATGCAATTACATATAACAACAACATAATAGCATCATCAATTCATCCAAACATCATCACAAGCAAAAAGCCCCAATTCAAAAGGCATGCTTCCTACACAAGCTAGACATTCAAACACCAAACTTGCAAAACAAGCATAAATGGTTCCAAACCAAAACCAGCAAACACATCAACATTTAACATACTTAGGGAGTCTCCAACACCTCCCAAAACATACACATTGGTCCCCCATTGCCAAAACATTCAAAAGCTAAATGCATTTATAAAACCTTCATACTTTGAGCTTCACTTGAACTTGATTGCTTGCCCTTTCTTGCTGCCCTCAAGGTACTCTAACGCTCTGCATTATTGAATTCAGAAAACAAAGAGAGCGTAAGCAAAAGCTTAGTGAGGAAAGCTCTTAAAAACCATTCAATAATGAAATTCAAAACATTTACAAAACATGCTTTAAATCAACCTTTTCACATGCTCAAAAGCATTCTTAACAAGCAATCTCATGCTTCAACATAAACATTAAAACAAGCATCTCATGCTTCTCAATATTCTTAACATGTCATATTGGCTCAAGTGAAACATTCCATTTATTAAAACAAATTCAACAACTTTCCCAAGGACTTTTAAACACCTTGGCCCCAAGGACTTTTAAACACCTTGGCCTATGGACTTTTAAACACCATAGAAAGTATCTCATCAAGGACTTTTAAACACCTTGATCCCAAGGACTTTTAAACACCTTGGCCATGGACTTTTAAACACCATGAATGAATCACATCAAGGACTTTTAAACACCTTGATCCCAAGGACTTTTAAACACCTTGGCCTATGGACTTTTAAACACCATAGAAAAGGATCACCTAAGGACTTTTAACCACCTTAGTGTCCACAACATGAACCATCCAAGGACTTTTAACCACCTTGATGTTCATAAGTAACAAGGCTCACTCAAGGACTTTTAACCACCTTAGTGACCTTAACATTTTAAAAACATCACTTGCCAATATACATCATTTTCATCACTTACATCACTGTTTTAAAGCATCAAACCAAGCCATATTCATCATGCATTTAAAAGCATTAAACCACATCATTTCAATGTACAAAAGCAAGGAACTCCTACCTAGAGTTACCTTCAACATATGGCTTACATCAACAGCAAAAACCATGCTAAAACATGCTTTCAAAACAGTATGTAAAACATGCAAATTATCATTTCGCATCACAACAAAGTCATGGCCACCACTAGAGAGAAATTCCGAAAACTTACACTCGAGCTTAGCAAAGTTGTTTAGACTTAAACTAAGCTCCCAAGACATTGGTTTCAAAGCCGAAAACCCATTTTCACTCACCGATTCCACTTCGCCACTTGCCGAAGCACAAATTCAAGCTTCCGGATCAACAACTCTTGGATCCAAAGATGCCTCCCCTGATCAAACACATTAAAGCAGAGGTTTAATGCATCATCAAGCATCAAAAGCTTCAATGAAAGCACTCAAACTCGCTGCTCTCATTCATACACCAATTTCGGCCACCAAACACAACCGAAATTGCATCCAAACCACTTCTAAACAAAGCCCAGCCATAAACCAGCAAAACCTCACATCCATCAACACCATACAACATCTAAAAACAACCTATTAACATCCTTATACCTCCAGCAACAACAGATCCACAAGATCACCTCAAAAACTACCTTAAAACACAAGCTAAACTTAGGAAACTCAACCTATCCGGGATTGCATTGATCAAAACTCATTTCCTTATCAATTTAGAGATCATTTAACATCAAAAACATCTCTTAAATCACAGATTACTCAGATCTAACGAAAATCATCAAAAATCATCAAAATCTTGCATTATAAGCCAAGATTCATTTCAACACTTTAAAACCTTTAATTAAACATCAATTAAGAGTTGAGAACTTGGGAATTTCAGTAAAGAACTGATAGTTTAGAGGAGAAGGGCGTTCTTACCTCCAAACTTGTGATTCTCCACTTTTTGGAATGAAAATCCTTGAAGAAACAAGAAGCAATTGAAGAGGTTTTGAAGACACAATGATTTGCTATCAATTGAGAGTTGAAAGGAGGAATTTAGGTGAAGAAATCAGATCAAATTCTCTGGAAAAGGTAATGTTTGGTTGGAGAGAAAATGAGAGAAAGAAAATTGGAAAAGTTGGTTAGAAAATCTAAAATAGCCAAAATGGCTTCCCTCCAATTTTAATAACCTTTAAAATCAGAATTTAGACTTAAAATATCTTGGAAAAATCTGGAGAAATCACTTTTGGATTAATAGCTCCTTAAAGATTCAAAGTTTCAACTCTTTATAAAACAGCCACCAAACTTGCGAAAATTACATTTTGGTCACTAGCCAAAATATCAACCTTCCAAAACTCATTTTCCAAAATTGATTTCACAGTTCATCTAATTATATTAAAAGATGATTTTAGAACATTTTTCCATATTTTTAATGCAACCCAAACTAGGCTTTCCTAACTTAACCTCTTAAGATTCGAACAGGACTTTGACCAAACCGGTCAACGCCCAAAACTTCTAAGCCCAAAACCGGGGCGTTACAACTCTCCCCCCCTTAAGAAATTTCGTCCTCGAAATTTACCTGAAGGAAAGAGATAAGGAAACTGCTTCAGCATGTCTTCCTTCCGCTCCCACGTGGCTTCCTCAACACCGCGATGCTTCCACAGCACCTTCACCAACTCAATGGTCTTGCCACGAAGAACCTTGCTATCCGAATCCAGAACCTTCACCGGTTCCTCATCATAGGTCAAATCCGGATTCAGTTCCACTTCCTCCACAGGCATCACATGCGAAGGATCAGATCTATACTTCCGAAGCATAGAGACATGGAACACATCATGGATCTTCTCCAACTCTTGAGGTAACCTCAACCGATACGCGACAGGACCCACTCGCTCAACCACCTCATATGGTCCAATGTATCTAGGGCTCAACTTGCCCTTCCGACCAAACCTCATCACCTTCTTCCAAGGTGAAACCTTCAAGAATACACGGTCACCCACCGCATATTCTATCTCCTTACGCTTCAAATCCGCGTAAGACTTCTGTCGATCAGAAGCAGCCTTTAACCGATCACAAATGAGCTTCACCTTCTCAGTGGTCCCTTTCAACAAAGCCGGCATCGAAACCAACTTTTGACCAGTTTCAGCCCAACAAAGAGGAGTCCTACACTTCCTCCCATACAGAGCCTCATAGGGTGCCATCTGTATGCTCGCCTGATAACTGTTGTTATAAGCAAACTCAACCAAAGGCAGATGCTTCTCCCAAGAACCTTGGAACTCAATCACGCAGCACCTCAACATATCCTCCAAAATCTGAATAACTCGCTCAGACTGACCATCCGACTGAGGATGATAGGAGGTACTGAAATGCAACCTTGTACCCAGAGCTTGATGCAAACACTGCCAAAACCGCGATGTGAACCTCGGATCCCTATCCGACACAATCGACTTAGGCACACCATGCAGCCGCACAATTTCAGCAATGTACAGCTCTGCCAGCTTATCCAAAGAAAACGTAGTATGCACAGGCAAGAAATGCGCACACTTCGTCAGGCGATCCACAATCACCCAAACCGAATTCTTTTTCGATGGAGACAAAGGTAAACCAGATACAAAATCCATGGTAACCCTCTCCCACTTCCACTCAGGGATTTTCAACGGTTGCAACAAACCAGAAGGAAACTGATGCTCAGCCTTAACTCGCTGACACACCAAACACTTGCTCACGAACTCCGCAACATCCTTCTTCAAACCAACCCAATAGTACTCATCACGAAGATCACGATACATCTTAGTACTACCAGGGTGCATAGCAAAAGGACTACTATGACCTTCAGTCAGAATAGCACACCTCAACTCAGCATCATTGGGCACTACTATCCGACTACCAAAACACAGCACACCATCATCATTGAAACAGAAATCCGAAGGTCTACCCTCCGCGATATCCTGAACATGAGACACCAAGGAATCATCCAACAACTGCTTATCCTTGATCAACTGAACCAAAGATGGTTTCACTTGCAACTCTGCCACAAGACCACCATCACGCGATATGCTCAAGCTAGCAAACATGGCTCTCAACTCAACAGCTACCTTCCTACTCAAGGCATCAGCAACAACATTAGCCTTTCCAGGATGATACTCAATCGTCAGATCATAATCTTTGAGCAACTCCAACCAACGCCGTTGCCTAAGATTCAACTCCTTCTGAGACATCAGATACCTCAAACTCTTGTGATCCGTGTACACAGTACACTTCTCACCATACAGATAATGCCTCCAGATCTTCAGAGCAAAAACCACTGCAGCCAGCTCAATATCGTGCGTAGGGTAATTGCGCTCATGCACTTTCAACTGCCGCGATGCATAAGCCACCACCTTACCCTCCTGCATTAGCACACACCCCAAACCAACATAGGATGCATCACTGTAAACCACAAACTCTTTCCCTGATTCAGGCTGAATCAAGATAGGAGCTTGCGTCAAAGCCGCCTTCAGCTTCTCAAAAGCCTGCTGTCTCGCTTCTGTCCACTCATACTTAACATCCTTCTGCAACAGCTTTGTCAAAGGAGCAGCAACCTTGGAAAACCCATCCACAAACCTTCGGTAGTATCCCGCCAAACCAAGGAAACTACGGACCTCATGAACAGACTTAGGAACCTTCCAGCTCATCACCGCCTCAATCTTCTGAGGATCAACACGAATCCCCTCAGCTGAGACAACATGCCCAAGAAAAACCACCTCTCTTAGCCAGAACTCGCACTTGCTCAGCTTAGCATAAAGCTGATTCTCCAACAAAGCTTGCAAAACAACCCTCAAATGCTCTTCGTGCTCCTCCTCAGTACGCGAGTACACGAGGATATCATCAATGAACACCACAACAAACTTGTCCAGGTATTCATGAAACACACGATTCATCATGTCCATGAAAGCAGCAGGAGCATTTGTCAACCCAAACGGCATCACAAGGAACTCATAATGCCCATACCTTGTCCTGAAAGCTGTCTTAGGCACATCCACATCCTTCACCTTCAACTGATAATACCCTGACCTCAAGTCAATCTTAGAGAACACAGCAGCTCCCCGAAATTGATCAAAGAGATCATCAATCCTCGGCAAAGGATACCGATTCTTGATAGTCAACTTGTTCAGCTGACGGTAATCAATGCACATTCTCATAGTGCCATCCTTCTTCTTCACAAACAAGACCGGTGCTCCCCAAGGTGACACACTCGGCCGGATGAAACCACGATCAAGCAACTCTTGCAACTGCGTCTTCAGCTCCTTCAGCTCCTTAGGTGCCATTCTATAGGGAGTAATGGACACAGGAGTTGTATTCTCATACAGCTCAATTCCAAACTCCACCTCGCGGTTAGGAGGTAAACCAGGCAACTCCTCAGGAAAAACACCAGGAAACTCCTTTACAACCCTGATATCTTGCACCCTCAACTCCTTAGAGCTAGGATTCATCACAAAAGCTAGATAGGCTTCGCAACCCTGCCTCAGCATCCTGCTTGCCTCCAAAGAAGACACAACATCGGTAAGAAACTTCACATTCTCACCAACCACCACAACTTCATAATCATCCGTAAGCCTAAGCGAAACACGCTTATTCTCACAATCCACAACAGCACGATGCTCAGCAAGCCAATCCATACCAAGGATCACATCAAAACCATAGAAGGGCAACTCCATAAGATCAACATGAAAGACATGCTCTTGAACAACTAAAGGGCACCTTCTATACAACTTTCGAGTCACAACAGTCTCACCAAAAGAACTAGTGACCCGAACACCAACATCCAAAAACTCAACAGGCAAACCAAGCAATTCAGCATGCTCACGAAGAATATATGAATGCGTAGATCCAGAATCAATCAAAGAAAGCAATGACAAGGACTGCAAAGTAAAGGTACCTGCAATCACATCTGCATCATTCCTGCCCTCTCTCTGAGCATACACCCTCGCTTGGCCTCCACCTTCAGGCTGAATAGCTACAACATGAGCTACCCCTCGGCCACCTTCCTCTCTCCTCTGGAAATTACCACGGCCGCGCCCACGACCTCTCTGCGGTGCAGCAACAACAGGAGCACGCACCCGCTCACCAGCCAACCTCGGACAATCTCGCCTGATATGGTCCGCAGAACCACAGTTCCAGCACCCATTTCCACCAGCATTACCAGCTATCACAACAGGAGCTTGTGCCACTCTCTCAGCACGAGGACAATCACGCTTCAAGTGTCCACGGGAACCACAGATCCAACAAGCACTAGGATCAGCTCTAGCATCGCCACCCCTAGCAGGCACACCACCGCCTCTCCTGGCTGAGGACTGATACTTCTGATCCCGTCCCCTCTTGTTCCGTCCACCTCCGGAACTATACTCAGCAGCTCGCTTGCCAGCACTCTTAGCAGACAAACTCAGGTTCATCTCAACGTCCTTAGCTCGGCCCACCAACACATCAAAGTCAACATACTCGGTGGCCAACAAATACATCTTAACCTCCGTTACAAGACCGTAACGAAACCTCTCGCACCTAGCCCTCTCATCAGGTATCAGCTCCGGTGCATACTGACTAAGCCGTACAAACTGTACCTCGTACTCAGCCACACCCATGCTCCCTTGGGTTAGAGACATGAATTCCCGCTTTTTCTCATCCAGATATCTCACTCCCAGATATCTTCTTTTAAACACATTCTGAAAGAATGTCCAGGTAACATCAGCTTCAGCCATACCAGAAATGGTAGTCGTCCACCATGTATAAGCATCGTCCTGCAGCAAGGACACAACACAGCCCAGCTTTTGCACATCCGTGCAACTCATCTGACCCAAGATACGCTTGGTACTTTCCAGCCAAGCCTCAGAACTCTCAGCTGATAAACCTCTAAACTCAGTCCCTCCAAGACTGCGCAGACGCTCCAAAGGCAATCTGACTCCAGCATCTCCCTGATGCCCAGCTCCCTGAGCTCCAGCTACTGCTGCTCGAAAAGCACCCGCAATAGCTTGCACCAACATCGTCATGTCAGGCATAGCTTGCCCCTGACCAACCTCTGGTCCAGCAGCTCCAGCACCAGCTGCAGCTTCAGCTCTCGCACCTCCATCACCACCACCAGGCGGAGGAGGGGGTAACACAGCACTATCAGCGTGCTCTTCATTCTCATTCTCATTGGGAGCCGTAGCTCGCACATTACCTCTTAACTCTCTACGTGGTGCCATACTTTTACCATGCAACAACAATACAAATAAAACAAGTCAGGCCCAGCAAGGTAAGCAATCCAAGTATTCAAGCTCAATTTCATTCAAAATCAATTCCATTTCATTAGCTTTTGTTTGGCAATGGGTACCCTCAGCATGCAACATCACAACATACAACTTAATTGCATCCACACCTCAAGCCACTGAACATGCTTTCAAACAACAAGCACACAAAGCAAACATGCTTCAATCATGCATACAAACATTCCCAATTACTCGAGAACTCAGCTCTGATACCACCAAATGTAACCCCCTTAACCCGGCCTAGACGGTTGACCCGAATTAAGAAAGTCACACGGGGAAAACCAAAGTCAACCCGAAAGTCAACCTTGATTAACGACCCTTTTTTTTTCTTTTTAAACTTGTCTAGATACACATTAAGCCTAATGGTGATCACACAAACATCATACCAAAAGATCACAAACATCAGAGGTTAAACAGGGATTCAATTGAACAATTTACAACTTTAGGGACCAAATTGTAATTTCTGATAAATATGAGGACTTAATCCAAATTGAAGTTACCAACTTGAAATTAATCAGGTTTCATGCTTCTCTGTGAAATTTCAGCTCAAAAGGACTTCCCAAACTCATACAATTGCACAAACAAGATTCAGGACCAAAATGCAAACAATTCAAAACACATAACTGTCAATGTCAGCCCCCAACGGTCAACTGTTCCGAAACGGGGGACAACCCGTTCCGAAACGCGGGGCCGTTCCGAAACAGGCTTAGCTTGTTTCGAAACGGGGGTCTGGCAGAGGCTTTTCCGTTTCGGAACGGCCCCTCCCGTTTCGGACGCCTGGGCTCATTTAAGGCACCCGTTCCGAAACGGTAGGTGCTGTTCCGAAACACCCTGCCCAGATTGCTTCATAACATCACTTTAAACATGCAATTACACAACCAAACATGCTCCGAACATCGCCAAACTTTGCCAACATGCAATTACATATAACAACAACATAATAGCATCATCAATTCATCCAAACATCATCACAAGCAAAAAGCCCCAATTCAAAAGGCATGCTTCCTACACAAGCTAGACATTCAAACACCAAACTTGCAAAACAAGCATAAATGGTTCCAAACCAAAACCAGCAAACACATCAACATTTAACATACTTAGGGAGTCTCCAACACCTCCCAAAACATACACATTGGTCCCCCATTGCCAAAACATTCAAAAGCTAAATGCATTTATAAAACCTTCATACTTTGAGCTTCACTTGAACTTGATTGCTTGCCCTTTCTTGCTGCCCTCAAGGTACTCTAACGCTCTGCATTATTGAATTCAGAAAACAAAGAGAGCGTAAGCAAAAGCTTAGTGAGGAAAGCTCTTAAAAACCATTCAATAATGAAATTCAAAACATTTACAAAACATGCTTTAAATCAACCTTTTCACATGCTCAAAAGCATTCTTAACAAGCAATCTCATGCTTCAACATAAACATTAAAACAAGCATCTCATGCTTCTCAATATTCTTAACATGTCATATTGGCTCAAGTGAAACATTCCATTTATTAAAACAAATTCAACAACTTTCCCAAGGACTTTTAAACACCTTGGCCCCAAGGACTTTTAAACACCTTGGCCTATGGACTTTTAAACACCATAGAAAGTATCTCATCAAGGACTTTTAAACACCTTGATCCCAAGGACTTTTAAACACCTTGGCCATGGACTTTTAAACACCATGAATGAATCACATCAAGGACTTTTAAACACCTTGATCCCAAGGACTTTTAAACACCTTGGCCTATGGACTTTTAAACACCATAGAAAAGGATCACCTAAGGACTTTTAACCACCTTAGTGTCCACAACATGAACCATCCAAGGACTTTTAACCACCTTGATGTTCATAAGTAACAAGGCTCACTCAAGGACTTTTAACCACCTTAGTGACCTTAACATTTTAAAAACATCACTTGCCAATATACATCATTTTCATCACTTACATCACTGTTTTAAAGCATCAAACCAAGCCATATTCATCATGCATTTAAAAGCATTAAACCACATCATTTCAATGTACAAAAGCAAGGAACTCCTACCTAGAGTTACCTTCAACATATGGCTTACATCAACAGCAAAAACCATGCTAAAACATGCTTTCAAAACAGTATGTAAAACATGCAAATTATCATTTCGCATCACAACAAAGTCATGGCCACCACTAGAGAGAAATTCCGAAAACTTACACTCGAGCTTAGCAAAGTTGTTTAGACTTAAACTAAGCTCCCAAGACATTGGTTTCAAAGCCGAAAACCCATTTTCACTCACCGATTCCACTTCGCCACTTGCCGAAGCACAAATTCAAGCTTCCGGATCAACAACTCTTGGATCCAAAGATGCCTCCCCTGATCAAACACATTAAAGCAGAGGTTTAATGCATCATCAAGCATCAAAAGCTTCAATGAAAGCACTCAAACTCGCTGCTCTCATTCATACACCAATTTCGGCCACCAAACACAACCGAAATTGCATCCAAACCACTTCTAAACAAAGCCCAGCCATAAACCAGCAAAACCTCACATCCATCAACACCATACAACATCTAAAAACAACCTATTAACATCCTTATACCTCCAGCAACAACAGATCCACAAGATCACCTCAAAAACTACCTTAAAACACAAGCTAAACTTAGGAAACTCAACCTATCCGGGATTGCATTGATCAAAACTCATTTCCTTATCAATTTAGAGATCATTTAACATCAAAAACATCTCTTAAATCACAGATTACTCAGATCTAACGAAAATCATCAAAAATCATCAAAATCTTGCATTATAAGCCAAGATTCATTTCAACACTTTAAAACCTTTAATTAAACATCAATTAAGAGTTGAGAACTTGGGAATTTCAGTAAAGAACTGATAGTTTAGAGGAGAAGGGCGTTCTTACCTCCAAACTTGTGATTCTCCACTTTTTGGAATGAAAATCCTTGAAGAAACAAGAAGCAATTGAAGAGGTTTTGAAGACACAATGATTTGCTATCAATTGAGAGTTGAAAGGAGGAATTTAGGTGAAGAAATCAGATCAAATTCTCTGGAAAAGGTAATGTTTGGTTGGAGAGAAAATGAGAGAAAGAAAATTGGAAAAGTTGGTTAGAAAATCTAAAATAGCCAAAATGGCTTCCCTCCAATTTTAATAACCTTTAAAATCAGAATTTAGACTTAAAATATCTTGGAAAAATCTGGAGAAATCACTTTTGGATTAATAGCTCCTTAAAGATTCAAAGTTTCAACTCTTTATAAAACAGCCACCAAACTTGCGAAAATTACATTTTGGTCACTAGCCAAAATATCAACCTTCCAAAACTCATTTTCCAAAATTGATTTCACAGTTCATCTAATTATATTAAAAGATGATTTTAGAACATTTTTCCATATTTTTAATGCAACCCGAACTAGGCTTTCCTAACTTAACCTCTTAAGATTCGAACAGGACTTTGACCAAACCGGTCAACGCCCAAAACTTCTAAGCCCAAAACCGGGGCGTTACAGCTACCCCATCTACGAGAACAAGAAGCAAACGCACTAACAAAACGAGTTTGGAGTACACCAGCCGAGGAAAACGAATCCGACACAAGTTCCACCAACCAAGGAACCCCAACTAAACCAAAACAGACCCCTCCACTGGTGCAAGACGAGGCTGAACCGCCAATCGCCTCCTTTAACTCTTCCGGAGTCGAGCACAAAGCCACGAAAACCACCACCACCAAGAAGTGAGGTACTTCTTAACCTTGCATTGCATTTAGTTAGTTGCATATCATTTTATCTTGTTGCGTTGAGGATACTGCACTCTTTAAGTTTGGGGTGTTAGTTCCTTTTATTTAGGCATTTGCATTTCATTAATAGGTAGAAAAAAATATTTTGCTATGGCATTTTGTTTAGCTCCATGACAGTTGTATGAATAAGTTAATGATACCTGATAATGAACAAATTTTTATGGCTATGGATTGATGTATGACTATTGAGATTGGTAGAATTAATTCTAGGGTTTGATGCTTAATCTTTGTTTTGATACATGATTGTATGCTTTTCAGGTTTGAAAGTGTTAGAGAAACTTTTTTTAGAACTTATACTTATATTTGTGAAATTGAACTGAAATGAGCTTAAAAAAGAGAGCTTAGCTAATCTCCCTTGTGCCTAATAGAATATACAAAAACTGTGAATAAATGCTATGGCATATTTTAGAGGGACACTCCACTTTGTGTTGCACTGCCTGGAAATCAAACTTAAATAAATGGAAGCAACATCAAATGAGTGAATGAAAGTTGTCATGGGATGACTCTACCTACTAGCTCGGGGATGAGAGGTTTGCTCCCTTCTCATCTAGAGTGAGGGATGGTAGTTCTGATGAGCTGACACCCCTTTAAAAAAACAGGAAAAAAAGTAGTCCACTTATGAGAGTAAAACTTTAAGCTAAAATAGTTCAAACACTAGGATGAACTTAGGTCCTATTAAGAAATTGTTCTAGCACTGTTAAGCCTAAGTTGTATACAATCACGCACACACTAACAAAGGATCTCACCCTAGGAAATCATTCTCAAATGTGTCTTAAATGTTAAAGCCTTACTTCTCTGAGGTTTGAAATTTTGCCATAGCATCTGTCTCGAGCTAAATTTTTGCCACATCATTTTCTTTGTTTCTTTCTATTCATTGCTTGAGGACAAGCAATAGCTTAACTTTGGGGGTGTGATGACTTTTTAAAATGCTTATATTTTACACCTTTTTGCTTAAGTATTTGTTTGTTCTCGAGGTCATTTCATAGCATGTAGGTGTATTTAGAGCATATAGTTGCATGTATCTTTACTTGTTGGTGCTATGGCTTTATTTCATGAGACTAGATGCTGCTTGAAGGGTGTTTGTTGGTATGGTGTTGTGCAGGCTGATGCTGAAGCAAAACAAGGAAGGAAAATGCTATAGCAAATTGGACAGCAATGTTGAGCGCGTAAAAAGACAAAGTAACGTGCACATGCTGATTGCCCACATGTGCAAACCCTCTTTTGTATGTTTTTGCGCCACATGCATATGGAATATTCCCTGGACGCTAGAGAATTTTTAGGGCACAAAATCCTAGGAGCATCCACTATATAAAGGACACAAGACACTCATTTAAGGGAGAGCGTGAAAAGGTGACAAAAAGGCTAGGGAGAGAAAGCTAAAGACGGTTGTTTTCTTCTTTCTCCTCCTCACTTGGTATCCTCCATCGTAGAAGCTCCAAGGGTCTGACCTTGCTGACCTTGAGAGAGGTGGCAAGCCTAGGGCGGTTCGTGGCGCTGCAAGTCCATCGCGGATTGGGAGTTCTCCCCTTCCCTTTCTGTTGCTTTAGCAATTATTTTATATCTGGAAAAATGGGTTGTATGAACGAAGATACTTCGGATGATATTTGCCCAGCCATGAACTGCTTTAGGTGGCTAGGGTTGTTTGGATGATCTATGTTTTATTTTCTTTTATGAATGTTTATTTATCTCTTGCTCGTATTTATGCTTTGTCTATGTTGTTATATGCTTAGGGTTGTAAGAGCATTCAAGAGTTTGCCTTTCCTTAGGTGTTAGTTGAGGTTAGTGGTCGAGAGAGCTTTCTTTAACCTACATAGACAATGGAGTTATATGTTGAGAGGCACAGCTCTAATCCACCTTAGAGATAAGTGTTGGGTTTCAACGGCTAAGAGTGATAGATCTTTAAGGGTAGGGGGAGTGTTAGAGTTTACGCTAAGAGGTATTGCAGTAGCATTTTTTGCTCCCAGTTTCGTTGGTAGAAATAGTTAAGGAGCACCTTGAGTAAATCTTGCCGAGCATAGACTAAGTTAGAGAGGTAAACCCTAGTAGAGAGCTAAAACATAGGTAAACCAGGCAACCCAGCCAGTCATTCCCAAGAGAGTTTCACACGCGTAAGAGGACCTGTTTGTCTACTGATTTCAGCACGCTATCTTTTATCTTTATTTGCTACAACATTTATATCTCCGCTCTGATTTGCTACAACATTCATCATTCTGTCTTGATTTGCCACATCATTCTCCATTTACATTTCGTGACACGTGTGTGCTTAAGCTTACCTCAAAACACCTCCAATCCCTGTGGAGATACTCACTTACCACTTTATTACTTGTTCGACATGTATACTTGCACCATATTTGCGTGTCATTTATAGTACATCACACGCAACAACAGAGACAATAAGCAATTAAATCTTCGTACGACACATAACTAATGTATAACTATTCTTGTTTTAAATTATCAACAATATTAATGCTAACTAAATCACCTTTTACGTGTAATAGGTTTGGGGTAGGAGAGAAGTTGGTGAAAAAGTTAAATGGCTTTCTCAAGGTCCTTACAGAAGTGTTAAAAGATATAATTCCTTTCTCATTAATGGGTTTAGGTTCCACACGAAATCTTGAGAAAGATTACGGAGGTCACAAAATTGTGGAGTAGTTGTTACTTTTTCAACTACAAGTTATGCTAGTGCTATGGGCAATCATCCTGTAGAAGGAGATGTTAAATATTATGGAATTCTTACAGACATTATTGAATTGGATTATTATGGCAAACGAAAGGTTGTGTTATTTCGCTATGATTGGGCTGATGTAAATACTACTCGAGGCAACAAAAGAGATCAATTTGGTTTCACAATGGTGAACTTCTCTCGATTAATTCACACATGTCAACATTTGATGGATGAACCATATGTATTTTCTTCTCAAGTCAAACAAGTTTTCTATTGCCATGATCCATTTGGTAAGGGTTGGTCTGTTGTACTCTGTAACACCCCTAGAGAATTTATAGACATCGGGGATGGAAGTAGAGATGACATTGAAACAAGATCATAAACTTTGCCTTTTGCAGCACAAAACATAGATGAAACAATCAGTTGTTCTAGTTCCCAATTCCAATGGGTTCGAGATGACATGGGTGAAGATTTTAATGAAAATTGAGTACATAACAATGTAGTAAGATTTATTTCTTAATTTATTAATTTATAATGTTTAACGTCTAACTTGATGTTGAATACATACATTAATAGTATTGTCATTTGGTAGTAAAAAATTTTGTTTGTTTATTGTAGATATATTATGCTTAGGCAAAAGTTAAGTGATCTGCGAATGGTTCAAGTTCCTAGAGCAGAAGAATCAGTAAATAATGAGAGATCTTCCACTGTTGGATCTTCAGAAGTTTCAGAAACAGTTGAGAATATGGAAATAGAAGGTACTGTTCAACACTTTATTATAACTTCTAACTATTAACTTGATATTAAAAATTGTACTGAATTATTTCTTATGTAGGTGACAATGGTCGAAGGCGCAAGACTAGAGGGCGCACGACATTGAATGAATTGTACGAGCTTCCTCTTAAGGAACGTGTGAAAGTTTCACGTAATGATGTCGCCCAACCAATTGGGGAAGAAGAACGTGTTTTGGCCAGTTACTTAGGCTGTGTTGCATGCAATGCTACAATTTTGCCAATCAATTATGAGTCATTGCGTCAAATGCGGAATAGTAACAAAAACCAGGCTCTATATCCGGTTAAGGTAATAATGTCATTGAAATATATAATTCATTACAGTTACATAATAATGATATTTACTTTAACTGTGTAATTTGTAGGATAAATTTTCTTTGGAGGTTTCTGAAGAACTAATGTTTTGATATAATAATTGAAAAATAGTTTTGGACTAAATTGAAAAGATTTCAAATATGTTTTCAAGTCCAAACAACTTGGAAATAAGTTTGTGGTTGTTTTAAATGGTTTTGGCAAGGTTTGAAACGTTTTTAAGTAGTCAAACCAGGGTTTTCAAGGCACTCGTTTCGATACAGGGTAACATGTTTTGAAACAGTTTGAAACAGCCAAAACCCATACCGAAACAGGGCTTGCCCGTTTCGTTATGGAGGGTTTTGGTTTCGAAACACCCCTTTGGTGTTTCGATACACCCAACGGTCAAAGCCTCCCAACGGCTATTTCTCAACGACTTTTTAAATGCAGCTCAACGGTCACTCATACAGAAACGGTTTGTAACCGTTTCGATACAGTTCATATCGTTTCGATACGGCCAGAGGCATTTCGATACGGCTTGCTGCATTAGGCTTCAACGGCTAGTTCTGAAGAAGGCCGTTCCGATACGGGCTCGTTTGTTCTGATACGGACAGCTGCAGAACATCAATAATGGTGGGAAATAAAGTCTCCAATGGCTCCAAAACATCCCTAACGTCTAGTAACGACCACAAACTCAATTGGGACTATAAATTGAAAGCTGGAACACTTGAAGAATGTTAGAGACAACATCCAAGCAATATGGTCAAGAGAATTAGAGTCTAAATCTTTATTTTACTATTCTCTTGTACATAGTCTTTAGAGAGTGAGCTTTATTGTAAATCTTTCTACTCTTGTGAGCTTAAATTTGTGTAAACACCCACCTTGTGAGGTATTAAGTTTACCAAACAAATCCCATGTAAATGGAGAGGTTCTAGTTTAGCTTTGAGAGAAAAACTAGGGTTGGTTCTATCTTAGCCAAGTCCAAAAGATAGGGTTGTAACGGTTTCCTCCTAAACCGGGAAAGGGGGGCGAATTCATTGTTGAGTGAATTAGGAAATCCTTAGTGGTGTCCTAAGGTAGTGGATGTATGTGCTTGTTAGAAGGTTGAACCGCTCTAAAATCATTGTGTCACTTGTCTACCTTTATTTCAATTTTAGCCAATTCAACAACCAAACATTTACAACCCTCCTTGACGGTTTCGATGATCGATTCGAGCGTGCTAAAAACCCAACAGTTTCAGATGACTATTTGAAAAATGCACTAGGAAAGAAATGGAGAGACCATAAGAGCGCATTGAAGAAGACATATTTCAAAAATAATCTTAACCTTCAAGAAAAGCTACAAAATGTCCCACAAGAAATGCTCTAATATCAGTGGGAAGATGAAGTTAGGTTTTGGAGTTCAACTAAAGGAGAGGTAAGATCGATCCACTTTAAAAAAATAATACTATGTCATTATAACATTGACTTTATACGTAATGTAAATTTTAAATTGTAGGAGCGAGAACGCATTGGAATTGCTAGCAGACAGCAACAAAAGTTTACTCACACTGCTGGGTCGAAGAGCTTTACTCGTATAGCTAATGACAAGGTATTTTTTAACTATTGATTGTTTCAATGTATTACTTTTTCGTAAGTACTAATTTCTATTATACGTTGTAGCAAGTTGCGACCGGTACTAGAGTTGGACGGATAAAGCTCTTCGAGATTACACACACCAAAAAGGATGGCTCTCCTATGACTCCTGAAGCTGCAGACATTATGGTATATTTGTTGGAAAAAAATATGGATTATGTTATAATTATATCAATAGTATAACATTTTTATTTTAAATAATCTTTTGAATTTGTTAACAATTTTTATTTGATTATCAGGCGAAATTGAGGGGGAAAGTGCGGAGTATGAAGCTACGGCTTCAACTGATGGTTCTACTAATGTGTATGAGATGGAAAATCAATTTATTGCTGATGTTTTGGGTCCTAAAAGATATGGTCGGGTTCGCTATCAAGGATCATTCAATACTCTAACAAGATATTTTGGACCTAGCTCATCTCAGTACATGCCATCACAGAGCCAGTCTTCGCAAGCAGAAGTTAATCATTTAAAACAAAAGTTAGCTCAATTTAAAGCCGAAGTAGCAGCGAAGGAAGCTGAGAGGGAAGCGAAGGAAGTTGAGAGAGAAGCTGCGAGAAAAGCTAAGAGACAAACGAGAGACGCTGAAAGAGAAGCAGCATATCAGGCTCTGCAGAATCAATTTCAAAAATGATGGCGAAGTTAAAGAATAATCCTCCATCTTAGTTGATTTTAGATTCGTTCATGTGTTCATTGTAATGAACTTTGAATTATATTTTAAACGTTGAACATTTTAAATGTTGAATTACATTTTAGTATTATTTCTACTTCATTTGCTTTGGTTGGTTGATAAGTATTTCTACTTCATTTTACTATTATTTTTTATAGGTTAAATTTGGGTACTATAACATCAAAAATGAGGTTTTGTAAAGACAGTAACCTTAGCGTCGTTTGCTAACAAAAGCGCTACTAAAACATTTCTTTTTGCGGCGTTTGTGTACCAAAATGCCGCTATAGGTCATGATTTTTCATGGAATTTTTGAACATAAACGCAGTTATCTTTTGCGGCGGCGCTTACAGTGGCACTTTTGCGGCGCTTTGACTAGCGCCACCAATGTTTTTAGCGGCGCTTAAAAACGCCGCTATAGAGCAAAAAAATGTCGCTAAAATCCAATCTGGTGTAGTGACAGTATTGTATAAACAAATGTGTTAACCTGAGCAAACGTTACATAAATCAAAAAATAATTTTATAAAATATAAAATAATTTTTTTTCTGTTGACTTATCATTATGTCAAGTCATGTTAAACTGTTTACTATCAGTTCTCGAACAATTTTCATCCGCGGATGGGTCATTTTGATCCAATATGAAACGTTGAGAGTTGAATTGCTCCAAAAAAAATAGAGACCAAAGTGACTATTTAGTCAAACGTTGAGAGTATTTTTTTTGATTTTATGCCTTTATTTTCTTCGAATTCTTAGCGGTACCAAAAAAGTCTTCCTTGTCTCTGAGCTCCCTACTACTCTTATCACTGTCCTTAATTAAAGGCCCAAATTCATACTTCTCATTGTTATCTGGATTGTCATCACCATCCTTTTCATGAAGCCTCTCATCAACCTCTTCAGAGCCATCTTCAATAATAATGAATGTATCGAAAACAAAATCATGCTTCATATCAATTCCTTTTCATTATAATTTGGGACATCTTGTTCTTTGATTATCTTGAGTAAGAGTGATTGGTCTCAAAGTTAAATGTTAGAGGTATAAGAGGAAAATATAATTTAATAAACAACAACAGCGTTTTCAAATATAAAAATCGACGGTACCATATATATTACATTCCCAATAAAATTACCTTGAGGAATTAGTATACAAAGTATCTTGGTTTCCTTCGAAACTGCAACTATAGAATACTGATAAAATAGCCTGTTTTGAACTGCTACCGCCTGGTGCTTGATCACTCTAGCGGTGTTCTAGAAAGTTATGTTTAAATCCTTGTGGGACTCCACTTCTCTTTTTAGAAATTTGTTGAAGAGTAGCAAACTCAGGTTGAGTAAAATTTTCTTTCTATGCATGTTTTCTTTACAACAAGTGTCTTATTCTTATAAATAGATACAAACGATTAAAGATTTGTTTAGTCAGTTATATTATCGTTTTTTACATAGTAAAATCTCTTCTCTTCTACACGTGGTTTTTCCCTTTTAGATTTTTCACATAAATTCTTAGTGTTATTTTTCTACGTTTCCATTTATTTAATTATATCGTCATTATTGTCCTGATAATATAACATCTATTGTGCATAGGGGTGTAATTGAACAGAGCGTTCGACGAACCGTTCGTTTATGTTCGTTTATTAAGCTAAATAAATTTAGCATGAACAAAATTTTTATGTTTGTTTAATAAACGAACGAACACAAATAGAGGTGTGTTCGGTTCGTTTATGTTCATGAACAAGCTCGTTTATAGGATCGTTTATGGGCTCGTTTAAGAGCTCGTTTATAAGCTCATTTATAGGATGAAAATGCTCCTTTATAAGATCGTTTGCAGGTAAGTTTTATTTTGTTGATTTTGTTTTATTTATTTATTGTTAATTTAGTTAACATTTCAGAACATATAAACGAACATATTCGCGAACACTTAAGTGAACACGTTCGCGAACATGTTCGCGAACACTTAAGTGAACACGTTCGCGAACACTAAACAAACGAACACGAACACATTATTAAAAAATTTAAAAACACGAACCGAACATGAACACCTTCAAAAATAAACAAACGAACACGAACACAGTCTTGTTTGTTCAAGCTCGGTTCATTTACACCCCTAATTGTGCAGTATCACTTACACATGTAGTTATTGAATAACTCACCAAAGGTTGCGGAGTTAAATGTTGTCCAACTCCACCCATTAACAACGTTATAGTTTCCGGTTATAACCGCCTGATTGAATATTCCATCACCGACCATCATCAAATATCTTTTGTTCTAAGGAATTGAAATGTATTCTTGATAAGTGGTTGACGGTGGCTGAAGGTGGTGGAGGGGTTAGGGTTTGGGTTATAACTATATTTTAAAAAAGGATGTTTTTTTTGTTTTTTTTTTTGTGAAAATGGTGAAAAATAAATTTTTAAAAGTTTGAGAGTAAAATTTAAAATTAGTTTTTTTATTAATGTGTCACATCATCATATTAACAAGGGTTAATGTGCCAGGTCGGATATTCGTTACTTGGGTAACGAAGGTTTACGACCGAGTGACCAAAATAATATACGTCGCAAACAAAATTGGTTAACTTAGCACATTTTCAAATCTGGTGACTAAAATAAAATACCCCTAAGCAAAACGTCACCCGTGAAGTTTACCTTTTTTTGGCTTAAAGACATCGTTGCCCCTTAAGCATACCCTTTTTATAGAGTTGACTCTTAAAGAATTTTTTTGGACGTTTTTCCTCTAAACTAAATTTTTTTACCTCATATGCTTCAACTGTAAACCTCTGTTAAAAAAATATTGACCAATCACAAAATGCCACATCACCACATATTTTGAAATTCATAAATATTTATCCGAATAAAAGAAAATTTGATTAATATTAAAATAAATAATAGTTTAATCATAAATAACATAAATAAAAGAGACAAACCCCTTTTTCTTCTCATTCAATCTAAACCTAGGTTTTCATTTTATGAAATTCTTTCTTATATTTGTTCATTAGCAGTGGGTTTTCTAACATCAAATCTTCTTGCAAAGTCATGTGTTTGATTTATTAGTTTGAACTTTGAATTTTCAGATGTACCATGTCTACTAAAAGTTCAAAATCAGTTGTGGAGGAAAAGGTTGTTCAATGTAACTGTGGATTGAGATCACAGATTTGCACTTCAACTTTCCCTTGGAGCAAAGGGAAGAATGTTATGGTTGTTCTAGAGGGAATGGGGTAATCATTACTAATTTCGGTTGTTGGTGTTATTTGAAAGATGGTTATTTTATATGTTTTAATTTGATTTTTTTCTTATGCATAGAATCACAGTGATTTTTTCCAATGGATTGATAAAGATGATGGAAAATCAAACGATGTTGATGAATTGAGAAGTAAAGTTAAAATGCTATTGTCTGAAAATAGGAACATTCAAATTAAAAATTCTGAATTGAAGAAAATGGCGAAGATTGGTGAAGTGGAAAGTTCGAAGGAGAAGGTGATGAAGACTAAAGAGAAATTAAGAACATGTAAAATCCAAATGACAAAGTATATTGACGACGCAATGTTGTACAAGACTGCACTTATTGTTTCATGACTAATTTATGTTGTGATAAAGTTAGCCCTTTAATGTAGTGATTTAGAGTTAGTGTTTTCATTGGTTTGGATGCAATTGATGTAGGGAAATTGTTGTTGGATGCAATTGATTTTAAAGTTAGCCCTTTAAAATGCCATTGTTGTAAAATTGGGGGTTTCTTTTGAAATGGTATGAATTTAAAGCTGACATTGATGAATTGCAAGATTGTGAGGGCAAAAGTCCTATAATATTTTCATACATAAAAGTTACAAAAGGTTTCATACTGACATGTTGCCACAGAACGTACAAAGAAAAGAGGTCATGGTCGACTAAGACCGCATAAGAATAAGGTGTTTGTTGGTATGGTTTGTTGAGTTGAGGGTATTTTTTAAATTTTTCGATTTTGATATGATATGTTTTTAAGCAATTAGGGGATTGTTTTGTGTTTATGGGAAGAGGTGTTCAAAATCGGGCATCCGGTTTCTCGGGTAGAAATTTTTTGGCCCGTGTCTCGTACCAAAGTTATCGGGTACCTGCTAACAGGTACCCGTAAAATTAGGTACTAAATACTTGGTTCATATCTTTTATTTACTTTTGAAATTAAAAAATTAAAAAATCACATAGTAAATTTTAAAAGTTCATAATATATAATCTAAACACAAATATTTGTGATTTAAAGTTAGTTTTAAAATAGAAATATTTGGTTTTATATATATATATATATTTTTTTTTTGAGTTTATCACCAAAAGAAGATATTAAATATATTAATCTCGTTTTTTTCCTTTGAATCTTATATTAACAAATTAATGCAAATATTTTTAAAAAGTTTAAAACTTAATAGTACATAATACAAACATAAAAAGAATATAAAGATTTAAATTTAGTTTTAGGGTAAAATAATAATAACATAAATAATAATATAATTTAAATATATATATATTAAAATACCGGGTCAGGTGGCCAGTTACAAAAAAATCCAGCCCAAACCTGATCCAACAAGCGGGAAAATTCAGGGTCAATTATCCGGCCCGGTCGGGTAATTTTTTTTAAATACCCAATTTTGATCGTGGAGCTGTTGATTTCAGCTTGTTCTGCTTTGATTTTTTTTGGATATTCTGTTATTCTTTAGCGTTTTCTTATTTTTTTGTCTTGGTATTTTTTATAGAGGTTTTTTTACGAAATACATAATAATATTCATTTGTACGATTTTTTACTCTAATAAAACTATATTTGCTGATAAAAAAAAATTATAAACACTATATTATTTGTCAATATTTTTAAAATATAATTAATAGCCTAAACATACAAAATATAACATAACAATATTATAAATAAAAAATTATAGATTTGATTATGATATATATTAAGATTTTTTGGTGTTCATATTTTTAAAGAAATGCCAATGATAAATAACAATAATATTCTACTTAGATTTGTTGAATTTGAGATATTTTTTAGTGACATGGACAACGAATTCGCGTTTATGAGGCCACAAAAAGAGTACACTGAACATTTTGAGATCTAACGATTGTTGATGACGATGACCGGTGGCAATCGGTGGTGACTAACGGCCATGCTGAGGGATGGACTTTAATGGAGACTTTGATTGAATTGAGGGGTCATTAATATTTTGTCTAAAGTTTAGAGGGTTAAAATGATATTTCATCTAAAGTTCATGTGTTAAATTAGTATTCTATTTAAATATCAAGTGTCATATTAAAAAAAATTAACTCCTTTACCAACAAGTGTTGGGTGCATTGGTAAGGCACATTGCACTCCCAATGAGAGAATGTGAGCTCGAACTTTGGAAACGATTTTGTTGGGAGGGCAGTCACGCACCCCGAACATAGATCGTAAGACAGACATACATATTACCAAAAAAAAATTAACTCCTTTTACCAACATGTCACGTCATCAAATCAATAGGTGTTAACAACTCAGTGATCAAAATATAATAAATCAATAACACAAGTGGTTAAAATGTAATAAATCTGAAAAATAAATGACCAAAATATAACTTTTTTAAAATCGGTGACAAAAATGAAACCTTATGAAACAGAAGTGAGCATTCTTATAGTTTAGGTTAAAATTAAAGAACTGATGATGGTTCCCGAGAATAGGGAGGTGTGGGTGTGTAAATCGGGTGATAATGGTCAGTTACATATAGATGTGGCAAATGGGTTATTCGGTTCGTGTTTGGTTCGGGTTATTTTAGTTTCAGTTATTTCGGGTCTAATTATTCAGTTTGGTTTTAGTTTCGGTTCGATTGTGATTCGGGTCATTTTAAATTGGTTGATTTTCGGTTCGGTTGAATTTGGTTCGGGTTAATTTCGGGTTAACGGGAGATCGATCGATTTTAATCAAGTTTTTAGGCCAGTCAATTTTTTACACCATATATGCGACTTTATAAAGCCAATATATTTGACTTTTTGGTGAGTTGTGCGGTTGTTCATATCTCATATTTTTTATTTCTATTAATATCTTTTATTTACTTGGGTTGTCTTCGATTCAGTTCTATTTCCGTTCAGCTAAAATTCAGTTCGGTTCGATTCGATTTATTTCGGATTTCGAGTCATGTTTTGGGTTGATTTTAGGTCTCGATTCGGATCAATCGGTTCGTGTCTCATGTCTCGGGTCAAATTTACCGGTTCTAATTACATGGAGTGATGACAATACAAATGATGAGGAGGCGTCTCCAATTTGACAAGCCATTGAAACTTGGGATGATAATCAAGTAGAGGAAAATTAGTTGAAATTAATCTCGGATTAAAGGAAAGGCCTTTGGATGGACATCAAGTGGAATGCGTCTTCAATTTGGCAAGTCATTGAAACTTGGGATGATAATCAAGTAGAGAAAAATTGGTTGCAATTAACCTTGGATTCAATCAAGGAAAGGCCTTTGGATGGACATCGAGTGGAATGCGTCTCCAATTTGACAAGTCATTGAAATTTGGGATGATAATCAAGTAGAGGAAAATTGGTTGAAATTAACCTCAAATTCAATCAAGGAAAAGCCTTTGGATGTACATCGAGTGGAATGCGTCTCCAATTTGACAAGTTATTAAAACTTGAGATGATAATCAAGTAGAGAAAAATTAGTTGAAATTAACATCAGATTCAATCAAGGAAAGGCCTTTGGATATACATCGAGTGGAATGCGTCTCCAATTTAGCAAGTCATTGAAACTTGGGATGATAATCAAGTAGAGAAAAATTGGTTGAAATTAACCTCGGATTCAATTGAGGAAAGACCTTTGGATGTACATCGAGTGGAATGCGTCTCCAACTTGACAAGTCATTGAAATTTGGGATGATAATCAAGTAGAGGAAAATTGGTTGAAATTAACCTCGGATTCAAACAAAGAAAGGCCTTTGGATGTACATCGAGTGGAATGCGTCTCCAATTTGACAAGTCATTGAAACTTGAGATGATAATCAAGTAGAGGAAAATTGGTTGAAATTAACCTCGGATTCAATTAAGAAAAAACTTTTGGATGTACATCGAGTGGAATGCGTCTCTAATTTGACAAGTCATTGAAACTTGGGATGATAATCAAATAGAGAAAAATTGGTTGAATTTAATCCCAGATTCAATCAAGGAAAGGCCTTTGAATGTACATTAAGTGGAATGCATAATGAAAGAGAATGCGATCAATTATTTAGTCAAGTAGTTAAAAATGTTCATATTATTTTATTTTGTATAAAATTTAACTATTTTTTATTTTATAAAGAAAAAAATCATATAGTGGGTGAGGAGATAGAAAATAGGCCTTTGTTTGGACCAAATAATGTCCAACAAATCTAGAAAGATAGACCCAAAGCCTTTGGGTGCGGAATACTTCATAACCGACATAATAAAACATTTGGGCTATTTTGAAAATTACCATAAACTTTTTATTTCGGTCCAAAACTAAAATCAAGAGGAATCACAAAAGAAAATAAAAGAGGTCGTCCGAGAAAAACATAACAAAGGATAGACATTACTAATGGATTATTATCATTATCAGATGTTTATTACATATTCACGAATTAATTGGGTTGAAAACAATAGGGAATGAGGAAGCAATTTTAAAAGGCATTGCGGTTGGGGTCACAAAAAAATAGGTATTGTAGTAAGTACAATAAAAGAGTAAATGTGATACGGCGTTGATTTAAGAATCTTAAACGAGTAAGGTGTCTTGTTTAATTACTGAATTGAACTCATGTTTGACGACCTCTTGGTCGTGGGAAATTTTGGGAATGCTTTAAACAAATTAATTTGAATTGTGTGTGTTTTTGGTTAAGCAAGTGGTTTGGCAAATGCCCTAACTAAGGGAGGCATTGATCGATGTTTTTGGTTTCGAGTGTTGTGCAGTTGTGTTTCTTTTATGTACCCTTTATTTGCTAATAAAATAATCAACTTGCTGAGTTAAAAAAAACAACCTAATATGCTCTTAAGAACAAACTATCCTTATACCCCACTAAACTAGAAACACCAGAACTTGTTTGCTTTCATCATTTATTTTCAACAAAATAACAAAAGCAGCCATGGCCAGTCCCGTAGCGATGAAAATGAAATATAAGCCGCAACTTTATTGTGGTCTGGGATCAAACAACCTTAACATCAGTCCTCATGTCATCGTCTGCCACGAAAGAACGCCAGAACCAGTGCTGCTTCCACACTTTTTCAAGCATGGAATCAACCGGAACCCCTTTAGTCTCAGGCAACAAGAACCAAGTGAAGAATCCCATTATGACAATCCATGCCGCGAAGAAGAAGAAGATCCCAGCTTGCATGCGGCACAGCATTGAGAGGAAAGCTTGAGCAACCACGAAGGTGAAGAGCATGTTGGAGCTGACTGCAAAAGCAAAACCGGCGGATCTAGTCTCCAGAGGGAATGTCTCACTCGGAATTAACCAGCAAAGAGGCCCCCATGACCACGCAAACCCCATCACAAACACACACACCATGATCACCACAAAGATTGCTTCCCCTTTGGAAATATTATCACCCATGGGTTTCAACTCTTTCAGCAGGATTATACCTATGATAACCTGCATGAATGCACCACATTAGCATATACATTCTAAGTTTGAATTCATTCGGGTATTCAAGGAGACCTAACCTGGGAAATAAGCATCTGGACACAAGCTTCAAGTAGCAGAAGTCTCCTACCAACCCTATCTACTAAATATACTGAAACTACAGTACTAAACACATTAACAAGGCCAGTAATAACGGATGAAAGCAATGCAGCCTCGTTCCCAAATCCCACGGTCTGGAAGAGAACCGGAGCGTAGAACATTATAGCGTTGATTCCAGTAAATTGCTGGAAAATTTGCAAACAGATGGCAATAACTAGTGGGGGTCGGCTCACTGGCTTCATTAGTTTGCGGAAAGGCTCCTTTACTTGTCTTGCCCTCTCACAAGCGTGTAGAATCGAATCGAACTCGTCGTCAACATTCTCGACACCACGGATTTTCCTAAGAACCTTTATTCCTTTCTCGACTTTATTCCGCTCAATAAGGCTGGTTGGAGTCTCACAAATGAGTATAGATCCCAGGCAAAGCATCAAAGCCGGGAGAGCAGCAATAGCAAGGGAAATTCTCCAACCATAAGGGTGGATATCTGATGTGAAGTAGTTTATCAAATTAGCCATCAAAATTCCAATAGTAATGCAGAGTTGAAAACTAATGTTGAGTGCTCCACGAATTCTAGTTGGAGCTATTTCAGATAAGAAGAGTGGTACCGCCTGAAATTATTTATATTATTGGGTGAATTGATTAATGTTGGACCAGTACTAATGAAAAGGGTCCAATTATTGAAACTAGTTAGCTTACTTGGTTGGCAAACCCAACACCAAAGCCAAGAAAAATTCTCCCAAAAATTAGCATCTCAAGGTTGACACCTCCAGAGGTTAAAATTGCTCCTGTTAAGAAGAAAATCGAAGCAATCTGCATGGTGGGTTTCCTGCCAGCTTTTGAACACACCTTTGAAGCCACAAAACTAGCGATGAGAGCAGCAAGGTACAGGCTCGACGTGAACAACTGGAGGACCTGGTTATTGAATTTACAGTAATTGTTTTGGAGAGCATGGATTTTCTTTCTGTACACAGCAGGAAAGAATTTTTCCAAGAAATCATCCATGGATATTACTCCACCTGTCAATCCGAATCAATTTTTTTTTTTTTCTGAGCGAAAACAGATATTCATAAAGCAAAAAGAGACAATTACTGTAAATACCTGAAATGCCAATGTCATATCCAAACATTAAACCTCCAAAGGCTGATATGACCACACAAACTATGACATAGACTGTTATTCTTCCTTCATATTCTGTATTCTCACCAGAGTCGCTTACTACGACTGCCGGCGCCATTTTGTGTTAGGGCGAAGAACAATGATTTCTTTTCTGAGATGAAGTGATAAAACAAAAAGAGCAATACTAGTATTACTATTTACGTGTGATAAATGAAAGTTCAGTATCTCAACCTTGTTTTAGCATGGTTTATATACAGGAGTTGAGAATACAACAAAAATCTAAAATTGGCATTTTACTCAAACTAAAATCACGATAAGATGTCCCAACTGTTTCTCTAATTTTAACCTTGAACTGATTTTATTCTGACGCGGAGTGATAAAAATATGCTAAAACCCAACCCCAAACTGATACTCCCGATCCATCATTTTCGATGTTCACAATGGATTACTTACACTAAACAGTTACTAATCCACCGTAACCAACCCAATTCCACGTCATTTCTTTCTAAGAGTGTATCACAATTTCTATATATGCCTATATCATTAGATATTTTGGTTTGTGTCTACATGTGTCGGTTTAATACCAAGATTTCTATTCACCAAAATATTGGCATAACATCAACAATTTTAGTATTTGGGCTTACATATTTTCGGTGAAGTGTTAAACATTTTGTAATGCTATAGGAATTTCGGGTATTTGGATAAACTACATTAATTTTCGTTTGATTACTACATTTTTTATGAAAACTAAATCTTTTGGTAATGGAGAGAAATTGTGATATTCACTTACATAATTTGAAAAGCGTTAAAAATTTTGGTGTATAAATTTTTTTGGTAATTCATTAATAATGATGAGATATTCATAAAAGTATACAAGTATATAATTTGGTATACGGTAGACATTGGTGTCAAGTAACATATTTCAGTATTATTAGAAACTTTTGTATTGTTAGAAAATTAGGTTCCTTTTATAAATTAGTGTACGTGTATGTAAGGGCGGATGGATCATTTTGCATGACGGGTCAAGTAACCCACCATTAAAAAATAGGATAAATCATAACGACAATCACTAAAATTTTAGGGCGATTTTACTTTGATCATTGAAATAAAAAATTCTTCATTATAGTCACTAATCTTTTAATTTACGTTCATTATAGTCATTGTTGTTATCTCCATCAAAAAATATTGATGTGACATGATAAAGTCTTCTTTCCAAAAAGAACCTTTCTTTTCTTCAAATCTACAACTACTTTCAAGGTCATAATTTCAATTAAAGGAACGGTCATCGATCAATCCTAACGGTGAAAATATTCGTTTTGTTGGAAGTTTAACATAGTTTAGTTTTAAGTTGATCTGATAATTAATATTGGTGAATCAAACTAAAAATATCAATTGAAATTAAAAATTAACTTTACGATCTGTCGTTGTTAACCGTCAGATCAATTTTGTTAAACTAATGATTTTGAAATAACAAAAGATTTTAATTTGATAAAATATTTTAAATATCTATTTAAGATTGTAATAACTCACAAAGTATTAAGACGATGTGCATTTAATAAAAATTGTCTTGATTCAATAAGTCAAAATTGTTTCTAAGCCAATTATAATATTTTAAAAATGTTTTTCAAGTAAAGAGGTACACAAAATGCCTTTCGGGAAAAGAGTATTGGTACGGCTTGACTACGTACCGATACGCCCTGAAGAAAATTTTGCGAAATGCACTGTGAGTATCAGTACGATACTCAACGTACCGATACTGTAACGTTTCAAAGAATTACAGTGAGATATTTCAGTACCGGTATGCACCATCAATGAGTACCCCTAACTCCGTACCGATAGTCTCTCTTCGAGTACCGGTACGCCCCTAATAGACAACAACTATTTCTTTTTGTAGTAGGTACCGATACCCTAGTTCGAGTATTGATACTCATTACTTCAAAATTGCATTTAATGCGGAAAAAACTCCCTCTAACAGTTATAATTATGATCCCAACAACCGCAATGGTTGAAAATTAATGAGAAGGTATAAAATCAAGTCTTCAAATGTTCTTCAACAACACAACAACATTCTCAAAGCATCCAATCCAAATTCAAAACATTTTAGAGTTTTATTGTCAAATTTCTTGTAAAACACTTTTGTGAGTTTTCATTGAAATCTTTAATTATCAAGTGTTTGGAGAGTTAGTGAGCTTAAGTTTTGTAAATAATTTTTTTGAGGATTTTCATAGTCTGCTCATTTGTATTGATATTTTGGAAAGGGTTCATGAATTGTCTAAAGTTATCTAAAAAGGAAAGAAAAATTAGTGGATTTGTGAAATCTAAAAGAAAAGACAAATTAGTCGATTCGTGAAATACTTAGTGTGGCAAGTAAGCTAGTGGATTTAAACTCCAGTTACGGAGCTAAGCCACTCTAGATCTCCTTTCAAATTTCTATCCTTTTGCAATTAGTTTCACCAATTTTTAAATTTCCAATTCACACCCCTTGACTTATATCGATTGATCGTTTCACTCAACAATTGGTTTCAGAGCTAGTCACATTTGAAGATCTTATAACCACTTGAGAAGATCCAATGAGTGTTCAATCATATACCAAGTAGTCCATGGACTCAACTTCCGAAAACTACTTCTTGAAGGAGTCCAAATTCATCTCTAAGCCTCCATACTTCAATGGATCGAACAATGCTTGTTGGACAAAATAGGATGGTATTATTTCTTCAAGCCAATGACTACTTCTTATGGGATGTAGTGATATAAGATTCATCTTTTCCTCAAAAGAATGAAGGTGGCATTTATGTTCTCAAGAGAAAAAAAGAATGGAATGGAGAAGATAAGAAGAACGCGTAACTTAATGCTAAAGCCATCCAAGTCCTCTTTGTCCAATGCAAAAGAAATTTGGGATAAACTTGAAGTCACGGTTGAAGGTACAAATGAGCTGAAGGAGACAAAGATTGGTTTTCTAAATCTTAGCTAGGAAAACTTTAAAATGGATCCAAATGAAGATATCAAGATGATATCCGATCGATTCTTCGTTATTGTGAATGGGCTCAAGGGATATGTAGAGGTCATTCTAGAGGATAAGCTTGTAAGAAAGCTCATATAATGTCTTCTCGACTCATGGGATTTTAAATATATTGCCAACATAGAAGCAAAGTTGTAATGCCCCAGTTTTGGGTTTAAGAGTTTGCAGGTTGAGTTTAGGGTCCGTTGGATCGAGACTAGAGATCTAGGTTAGTTCGAGATTGGTTCAGGGAAAACCTAGTTTGGGAAGTGATAAAAATATGAAATTTTTTCTAAAATCCTTTTTAAATGTATATAAGGGTTTGGTGAAGTCAATGCTGGAAAATGACATTTGCAAGGTGGACATTTAGGTTTAGTGACTAAATCGTAAAAATAGAAAACAATTTTTATTGGCTATTTTGTAAAAGAGCCAAAACTTAGAATCTTTAGGGAGCTAATGCAAGTATAATCAGATATTCCCTCAATTTGACATGTTTTAAATGTGTTTAATTAAAAGGATTAAAAAGGGTTTTGATTAAAAGGAAATTAAGCTTTACAAACTTATTTTGACGTAACTTCCATTTCTCTCTTTTCTCATCAGCCAATCACCCATTTTTTTACAAACTTATTTTGACGTAACTTATTTTGCCAAATGTCATTTTCCAGAATTGACTTCACCAAACCCTTATATATATATTCGAAGGAATTGCAAGAGATTAGAAGTAATTTTCGCGCTTCTCCTCTAATCAAGGTTCTTTAATGAAATTCCCAAGTATTTGGCTCTTTAATTATGTTTCTTAACAAGGTTTTATGATTGATTTGAAGAAAATGACTAAATCAAGCTTTAATTGATGATTTTGTGCAATTTTCGTAATGGGTCTGTTTTGACTGATTTATGATTGATTTTAATCATGTTTTGGAAGTTTATTAATCTTAAAATTGAGGTTTAAGCATAGAAATCCCGAAACTATGTGGATCTCTAGTTGATTAGGTTGTTAGAATTGAGTTTTTGTGGTGTTAATGTGATTTTGTGAATGCTGGAGGTATAAGGTTGATAATAGAATGATTTTGGATGTTAATCAATGTTAATAAAATGGATGGAAGTGTTAGATTTTGGCTGGGTCGAGATTTTAGAGTAATCAATGGTGTTTTTGGTTGTTTCGAATAGGAGTTTTGGTGGTTTTGGGCAGAGCAACGTGGTAGGATTTCTTGCTTGAGTTTTTAATGCATTGAGATGCATCAATCCTCTATTCTTATATGGTTAAAATAGGGGAGAACGTTTCAGAAGCAACCGATAAGGTTTCGGGAGCTTCAAATGCTTAATTTCGCGTCGGCTATCAAGGTTCCGCGTGTCGGTGAGTGAGAATGTGGATTACAGCTTTGAAATTTAATGAAGGTGGTTTTGGGAACTTAGATGTAAGCTTGAAACGCTTGTCTAAGTTTGAAAGTAAGTATAAGGAATTTCTCTCTCGGTTGTGCTATTTACGAAATGATTTTTATGCACATGGTTTTGAATACATGTTTACCTACTGTTAAAGCATGATTATAGCATGTGGTTTGTTGTTTTTAATGTTGAAATGATGAAGGATGAACATGGTAAGTGATCCTTGTAAGTATATGCTTTATACTTGTGATTTAAAACATGGTTTAATACTTTGGAAAATGGTTTATTGATGGTGCTTTGAAAACATTGAGATGTGTGGTTAAATGTGAATTATATTGGCAAATGATGTTGTAAAAATGGGTTTTTACGGTGTACCGAATACTCCATCCAAGTACCATAACGATTGAGGTATGTTTATGTGGTGTCCCGTCTATCGTAAGTGGGGTTATACATCTACCGATGAGTGGTGTTGAAGGGTTTATATAATGTACCAAATATTCCACCACGGGTGTCACAAGGGTGGAGGGTAGCTCCCGTGTGTGAACCTTGAGATGCCGGTGAGAATGTAAGAAGTGTTGGGACAACACTTGTGAATCCGTGTATCCGATATGTTGTTTTGAGAAATAGACTTGTCTAATGATCACTTGTAAGCTAATATAGTTGATGATGTATCACGAGATGGTTTATGTTGAATATTATGATTTATACATAATTTACTCTTTAAGTTTTGCATATGGTAGTTATGCATGGGAAGGCTTAAATTGAGTGTTAGTAATGAGACTTGTTGTTGATTCATGATACATGTTGCATAAGGTTTATTATGCTGATTTTTTATTAAGGAAAGTGCATGGTTTTAAAGGCATGAAGGATTTCAAATGATGATTTAAGTTAGTTGAAATGAGATTTCAACGTGGACTTGGAAAATGGTTTTAATGCATTGATGGTATTTTGTTTTTGAGCACTCCTCAATAAGCCTTGTGTGCTTATGATTTAATTTGTCCATCAATACAGAGAATTGAGGTTTTAGAGGCAGCGTGGAGCAAGGGATCACAAGAGACTTCATTTGAGAATGTATGTTTCGGTTTAGACTATAAGTAATAAGTGCAATGGGGGATCCATTGTGTTTTTGGGAGATTTTTGTAAACTCCTTATTTGATCAAGTGTTCATTGATTTTTTAGACTTGTAAATGACCTTTGGTTATTGGTTTGTGCTTTGCTATGCATTTTGGTATCTTGCTTGGCTTGTTTACTAGGTTGCGTGCCTATAGTTTACCTTTGATGCAAATTACCATGATATGATGTTGAATATGCCATGAATGATTGAGGCTTGATGTTTGGATATGTTATATATATATGTTGGAAGCATGCTTGAGTGGTTATGGGTGCATTAAAGTGTGAAAAACCAACAAAATGTGACATTACAGGCCCAGGTGTTTCGATTCGCCTAAGGCTGTATCGAAACGATGAGCTTGAAATGGGCATGGGGTTTTGAAACAAGGAAGGGTGTATCGAAACATGCTCTGTTAAGTTGGCTACTAGAATTTTGTAACCCCCTCGTCCCGGGCTAGACGAAAGACTGGTCTAAACGAGTTACACGGGGAAAACCGAAGCGAAACCCGTTAAGGTTCCACTCCGATTTGCAACCCTAGAAAAACTTCATTCAATTATCTTGTCTAACTTTTACATTTAGTCCTATGTGTGAAAATGTCAGCGGAAAACGATATATAGAACAACCCAAGAAGAACATGAGTCAACTTTAAATTTACTGAGTGACATGTTAGTCCAATTACATGCTTACGAAGCAAAACCATACATAAAAGGTACACACGAGCCTAACAAGGAAGCTTACAAACAAACGGGACAAAAACACAACATCCGAGAACCTTTAAAGATGCCATAAAGTCAATTTACAGGCTTGCATTTCGAAACAGGCTTGCCCGTTCTGAAACACGGGCTCCACTTTAAAAGCCAGACCAGGCCGTACCGATACGATCCACTTCGTTCCGGTATGGGGGCTCCAGTGTCGAAACTGGTTTCGAAACATGCACTGACATTGGCAAACGTATCGAAACATGTACCGAAACAGGAGCTTACAGTGTCAAATCGAATCGAAATGGCACCACCCCCGTTTCGATACGAGTATCCCTGGAGCTACAACCGTTTCGAAACAACCACGAGCGTTTCGAAATGCCTGCACACAGAGTGACCCTGAAAATAGTTTTCTGCATCTTCAAACATTCCCAAACAAGCTCCAAGACAACAAGAATAAAAAAACAGCAACCATGCATACAATCTAAAGGTATTACATCCTACCACAGGCATGATCAAACACATAAGCATACATGACAAGTCCATTTCATTCATAGGAAACATACATCCACAAAAGCATAACATAAAACAAGGATTACATGCTTCTCACACAATACATAAGCATCCATAAAACATGAGTTACATATCCTCAACCCAAAAGCATTAACAACATAGGAGTCTAAGACATGCTCCTACAACACGTAGCATCCCCATTGCTAACTATTACATTATTCAATTAAACTATACTTGAGCAACCACACACGCGCTTGGATGCCCCTTCCTTTCTCCTTCCTAACTTCCAAACTAATGATCTACATTGTCGAAAACGAGAGCATAAGCTAGAAAGCTTAGTGAGGGAGCTCGAAAACAAACATCGACAATGCAGGGTTCAAAGCATGTCATCCATAAAACATCCACAAGGCATACATTTACACCAACATATCGACATAGCCAACTACTACAGGAATGCATGAACATGGCATCTTACCTCATGTTATGCTAAGCACAAATGCAATAGAACATCTTATCACAATAACCATACGTAAACAAGTACATTGGCAACTATATAGTTTACTCGGATATGCGGATAACTTTCGTTGGGATTTTCGCTCCAACGTACTCAAACAACCATATTACCTTCCAGTGGGATTACCACATCACTGTTTTCATTTACAGATGGGATTTCACTCATCATCACACACATATGTTTTCCAGTGGAATGTTACTCAACAAAGAACTAACCAAGAACTAACCTTGATCTTCATTTTCAGACTTACATACAACCCAGCAAAAACCTATCGATTCCAACACCCAAATCATCACTAAACACGCTCAAAACAACCCCCAAGCATCACCACACCATCAGCCCAACTTTCACTCACAAAACTACCTCAAAAACCAAAGTTTTCTACCATTTAACACATCCACTAATAAGGGGCAGTCTGCCGAAACGGACTATCCTCGTTTGTTACAGATCTAGGAGTGTTGTACGCACGTTCCTGCAATAAAAACAACAAGGAAACAACAAAAATTATACGACATATTTATGTTAAATAGGGACTTAAAGATGAACAAAATAATAATAATAATAATAATAATAATAATAATAATATAGAGTAATATGATAATATTGACGTTTTTGGAAAGAACATCAACGATGGTGAAGAAGGCTTCAAAAACGACCGATGTTGGAAACGCTAAACTCGAAAGAACCTGCACAATCTACTGAGCAAACCCGAATCGAATATGTTCAACGTCGAAGGACTTGGACCCGCTAAATAGCAATTTAGGAACCCGAAGTATCAATGGCAAACAAACAAGTTTGAGTGTCGAATAGTTCTAAAAAGAACCAAAAAGAGAAAATTCTCTCAAGTGTAAATTTTATTTCAAAGTTGGTAACCTCTTTACAAGTACAACTCGACCAAATTTATAATACAAAATGTGGTAGCCGGTTATACAAACTTGTGGCTGTCATTCAAGGATTTGAATATTAAAATTCAATCCTATCTTCAAAGCTTGGCGGCATGTGGATTATAAGCACATGCAAAATGTGCATGTATTTTTGAAGTTTGAATTTCAAATGGCAGAAATCAATTTGTCTTATCTTCACTCAGCTTTGCTTTAATGCATGTGAAAACCCCACGTGTTGTGCTTCAAATGAAATTTCACACTCCCATTATGCGTCATCTTTGAATGGCAAAGCAAATCTGCACATGGTCATCTTTAGGTCGATTCGTGCATGGCCCATGCAAAATAAAGTTGGTCACACTTGGCTCCTATCAAACAAATATATAATAATAATAAGTCACCATATAATAATCCAAAACTAAACCAATATAAAAACATTAAAAATCATATCAAACACACATAATAATTAATATAATATAAATAGGTCACATATCAACATGCAACACATTAAAAGTCCTATCTTCTAAGGCACAAAGGGTTATCAAATGACTCAGAAATGTCAGTACAAGTAAGGAAAAGAGCTTCCCTGAAACGTTTTGCCCTAGATCGTGTAATTGGTCCTAACGGTAAGACCCCCGGATCAACAACATGTGCTGGTGAAGATGTGCTCACATCATCCCCCCCGTCTTGAAAAGGATTTGACCTCAAATCTGTAGAATCACCATAAGGGGTTAAATCAGAAAAATTAAATGTGGCACTTACATTATATTCACCCGGCAGATCCAACTTGTAGGCGTTGTCATTCACTTTCTCCAACACCTGAAAAGGACCATCTCCTCGCGGTAACAACTTGGACCGCCTTTGGGCCGGAAGTTGTTCCTTTCGGAAATGAACCCAATCACCAACATCGAATGTGACTCGCTTCCTTCCTTTGTTTGCTTGCTTTTCGTACTGCTGAGTCCTTCGTTCTAGGTTTTCCTTAACCTGTTGATGCAACTTCTTCATATAATCGTCTTTGCTATGACCATCTCTGTTCGTCACCTGTTCCTGTGGCAAAGGCAACAAATCTAGAGGCGTAATAGGATTAAAACCATAAACAACCTCAAATGGTGACATTTTAGTAGCAGAATGTACAACATGGTTATAAGTAAACTCAACATGTGGCAAACAATCTTCCCAAGTTTTTATGTTCTTTTTGATGATGGATCGAAGTAAAGTAGATAAAACTCTATTAACAACTTCAGTTTGTCCATCAGTCTGGGGATGACAAGTAGTAGAAAACATAAGTTTCGTACCTAATTTGCTCCAAAGAGTCCTCCAGAAGTGACTCAAAAATTTCACATCCCTGTCAGAAACAATCGACCTAGGAATACCATGTAAACGTACAACATCCCTAAAGAATAAGTTAGCCACATTAACAGCATCATCAGTCTTATGGCAATCAATAAAATGTGCCATTTTCGAGAACCTATCAACCACAACAAATATACTATCTCTACCTGTCCTAGTTCGAGGCAATCCCAAAACAAAATCCATCGATATATCAGTCCAAGGGGAATCAGGAATAGGTAAAGGTAAGTACATACCATGTGGTGAAACCTTCGATTTCGCTTTTCTACAAGTCACACAACGTTCACAATACCTTTCAACATCTCTACGCATCTTCGGCCAAAACAAATGTTCTTTCAAGGTATGTAACGTCTTGGTGACTCCAAAATGACCCATCAATCCACCTTTGTGCACCTCACGGATCAGAATATCACGCATCGAACCCTGGGGAATGCAAATCCTGTTTTCCTTGAAAAGATAGCCATCATGCCTGTAAAACTTTCCATCTACACCTTTCGAACAAGCATTAAACTTATCTCTAAAATTAGGATCATCAGGGTATAAATCACGAATATATGCAAAACCAATCGGATGTGAATCAAGATAACTCAAAAGTGCATACCTACGTGACAATGCATCAGCAACGACATTTTCTTTCCCTTTCTTGTAACGAATGACATAAGGAAAAGATTCTAAGAATTCAACCCACTTAGCATGTCGTTTATTCAATTTATGCTAACCTGTGATGTAACGTAAAGCCTCGTGGTCGGTGTGGATCACAAACTCTTTAGGCAACAAATAATGCTGCCATGTCTCCAATGCCTGAATCAGTGCATACATCTCTTTATCATAAACCAGATAGTTCAATGTAGCACCACCCAATTTCTCGCTAAAGTAAGCAACGAGCCTCTTTTCCTTCATCAAAACAGCACCTATACCAATTCCAGAAGCATCACATTTAATTTCAAAACGTTTTATCAAAATCAGGTAATGCTAACACAGGTGCTCTAGTCAAACAATCTTTAATTTTTAAAAAGGCATCTTCTTGTTCCTTACCCCAAAAGAAACTAGAATTCTTCTTAATAATACCCGTTAAGGGGGCGGTAATGGAACTGAAATTAGGAACAAATCGTCGATAAAAACTTGCTAGACCATGAAACGATCTAACCTGAGTAATCGATATCGGTCGTGGCCATTCCTAAATTGCCTTTATCTTCTCAGGATCAACTTGAACTCCCTGAGAACTAACAATGTAACCAAGAAATGTGAGTTTGTCAGTACAAAATACACACTTCTCCATGTTACCAAACAATCTTTCTTCTCGCAAAACCTGTAGAACAACTCGCAAATGTTCTACGTGATCATGTAAAGACTTCCTATAGATCAAGAAACCATCAAAGTATACAACACAGAATTTACCAATGAAAGATCGTAGAACATGATTCATCAAACACATAAAAGTACTAGGTGGATTAGTTAAACCAAAAGGCATTACTAACCATTCGTACAAACCTAGCTTTGTCTTGAAGGCTGTTTTCCACTCATCGCCTTCTCGCACACGAATCTGATGATAGCCGCTCCTTAAGTCAATTTTGGAGAAGATGACGGCTCCGCAAAGCTCGTCCAACATGTCATCAAGTCTTGGAATGGGATGACAATACTTAATTGTGATCTGGTTCACAGGTCGACAATCTACGCACATCCTCCAAGAACCATCTTTCTTCGGCACTAACAGCACCGGAACAGCACACGGACTCAAGCTCTCTCGAATGTAACCCTTGTCCATCAACTCAGTAATTTGCCTTTGAAGCTCTTTCGTTTCTTCAGGGTTGGTTCGATAAGCTGGCCGGTTCGGAATAGTAGCACCTGGAATGAAATCAATCTGGTGCTCAATGCCACGAAGAGGTGACAATCCCTTCGGTGTTTCAGCTGGAAACACGTCCTCAAACTCCTACAAAAGTATCAAAATTGGTGAAGGTAGATCAGTAGGAAAATCTATCAATAAACAATAATCTTTAAACATCAAAATAAGAACAGATTGTTGAGAGGAAAGACATTTCCTGATTTCGCTACTGCTCGCATACACAGACATCTTCTTCTTCTCTTTTGCAGTCTCTTTACTCTTTTTCAAGCTTGCCTGATCTTCAAACACTTGACTCGGTGTCAAAGGAGCCAAAGTGATCTTATTACTCACAATCATCTCGTATCAACATAACCCTCTGGTTAGGACATCGACTAGCAACATGTCCTCTTCCAAGGCACTTGAAACACTGGATATCTCGCGATCGTTCTTTTACCACCACTTGTTGTTTGCCACACCCATTATCAACAACGGGAGGCTTTGGTGTGCTGGATTCGCCTTGCTCTCGAATCCGAAGTGGCGTTTGCGGTGCTTGTTTCCTGGAATTGTTAAGAGTATATAATGGATTTGAAAAATATTTAAAGGAAGGGTTACCTCGATTTGAAGACTTCCTGAGCTGCTGTCGTTCAATCATTATTGCCATCTGCACCATGTCATCAACCTCGACATAATGCTGCAACTCAACAGCGTTGGCAATCTCGGTGTTCAACCCTGCTAGAAAACGTGCCATGGTAGCTTCTCGATCTTCCTCGATATTCGCACGCATCATAGCCATTTCAATATCCTTGAAATAATCCTCAACGCTCCTATTTCCCTGTTTCAAATTTTGCAACCTTTGAAACAAATCACGATGATAGTGAATAGGAACAAACCTTTTACGCATTAGTCGCTTCATCTCGATCCATGTTGCAACTGGGTCATCACCAGTACGTCTACGGCTAAGCAGTAACTAGTCCCACCATATCAAGGCATAATCAACAAACTCTGTTGCTGCTAATCGAACCTTCTTCTGTTCCGAGTAATTATAACACTCGAAAATGTGCTCCACTTTGCTTTCCCAAGCCAAGTATGCATCAGGATCGGAACGTCCCTGAAAAGAAGAAATAGCAACCTTTATGTTATTCAAATTATCGTCTACCTGTTGCACACGTCCTTGTCTAGGAGTATGCTGCCTCGGTGACCGTTCGACTTCATTTTCGTTCAATACATCATTAACAGAGTTGGATCCTCCGTCAAACCTGTCCATCCTCGACTGTAATGGCTCTAAGGCGGTAGCCACTACTCGTTGCATCATTCTCTCTAAGGCTTGCATTTGAGGAATCGATGGATCCTGGTCAACCGTGTGATCATCGGAACCTGCCATAATCAACAACAAAAAATAACAAAAGAAAATAATATTATAGGTTAGTAAAAAAACAAACAAAAAGGACCTCACAGCACACACAATCAAAGTCTCGCAGATGTCACTCCAAAGAACAGTGCACTCAAAAATTAACAATCAGTGCTCGTGTTTCACTCGGGAGAATTGTAACCCCCTTAGCCCGGCTTAGACGATTGACCCAAACTACAAAGATTACACGGGGAAAACCAAAGTCAACCCGAAAGTCAACCTTGATTAACGACCCTTTTTTTTCCTTTTAATCTTATCTAGATACAAATTAACCCTATGTGAGCACGCATGAAACTTACAGGTGAAAAGCACATCGATCGAACAACATGAGGGACTCAATTGCGCAAAATACAAATATTAGGGACCAAAATGTAAATTCTGGAAATTAGAAGGTCTTAACTGATTTTTAAGTTACCAATATCGAATTCGTTTCGAAACGGTGTTGACCGTTCCGAAACACGGATTCGTTTCGAGACATGTTCCGAAACATGGCCTTCCAGTGGCCAAACCGTTTCGAAACAGTCACCAGCCGTTTCGAAACACCAAGGCCATTCCAGGCTCCTGTTTCGAACCGCCAATGAGTGTATCGATACGGTTTGCCCAGAAGCTGCAGAATTTGCTGGTTTTTCATGCTTAAACCCAATCAAACACATCTTAATGACCCTCTAACCATACCAACAAGTCATCATACATATAAGGTGCGTGATTGCAGCTTCAAAACACATTCATGGCATCAAACATTAAACTTCACATGTCTATAGGCATGCATCCTAATATCCAAAACCAAACAACCAACCAAACTCCAAAATAAGCATCAAAAGGCCAATTACGAATCCAAAACATCAAAAGCAACATGCCACAAACTAGGGAGTCCAAAACATCTCCCAAAAACACAACCTTAGGTTCCCATTGCCAAATTACCAAAACTAATAGTGTATGAAAACATCACCATACATGAGCTTAGTTTCCCTTGGACTCTTAGCTTCCTTGCTGCCCTCAAACACTTCAATTGTCTGCATTATTGGTAAAAAAGAGAGAGCGTAAGCACAATAGCTTAGTGAGGCATGCTCTAAAGAAAACAACACAATAATGCCTTATTAGAAAACACTTTCAACAAGCTTAAAACACAAGCTTAACTCTTTTCATGCAACCTTGCATACTTTACAAGCATCTCATGCTTTATTACATCAATTCAACGTATTGGCTCTCAAGTGATAATTCATAAACTTTTACAACACAACACAATCGGATACGCGGATTACAAGCGTTGTCCCACACGCTTCATAAACACTACCGAACAACATAAGGTGGAGTTTATGGGACAATCACAACCCCTCAACACCCGTGATGGAGTTTACAGTACAATCACAACCCCCCAACATCACTCATCGGTAGTTGTATAACTTCCTAACGAGAGTACGGGACACATAACACAAGGCCCACACACGAACTTTTAACCACCATTGTGACCTTAACAAGATCCGCACACGGACTTTTAACCACCGTTGTGATCTTACCTCTCTCGTTAGGATACTTGGATGGAGTTTTCGGTACAATCACAACCCCACAACACCCAAGGCGACTTTATTCACGGTGCACCCAATCCTATAGCCGGCTAACTATATCCGATTCAAGTACTTTAAAACCAATTCATCACTTGCAATTATACATCATTTACCATCAACAATTCACTGTTTTAAAGCATTAATCAAAGCCATTAAACATCATGCATCACTATGCATCAAAACCACATTAACAATATGTTTAACCAAGGATCTCTTACCTTGAGCATCGTTCACTACACGGCTTTCAAAACCAACACTAATCATGCTAAAACATACTTTCAAAACAGAATTTAAACATGCATATCATAACCAATGCATTCAACCACTTCATGGCTCATTCAAGGGAGTTTCTCCGAAAACTTACACTTGAGCTTAGTTAAGTTGCTTAGACTTAAACTAAGCTCCCAAAACCTTCAAATAATTGTTCCAAAGATGGAAACCAAACTCCACTCACCAATTCCGTTTCGCAAGCTTGCCGAAACGCCGATCAAGCCTCCGGATCAACTCCAAAGGTGTCCGAAGATGCCTCCCCTGTTTTTAACACATCAAAGTAGAGGATTAATGCATCATCATGCATTGAAATCTTTAGCCAACACACTGAAACTCGCTGCTCTACCTAAAGCCAACATTTTGGCTACCAAACACAACCAAAATCACCTCCAAACTCTTCCAAAACTTAACCCAGCCAAGATCCATCACTTCTAACCATTTCTAAACATCAATCAAAATCCAAAATAAACCTAAACTCGTCCTTATACCTCCAGCTATAACAGAACACCAAGATCACCTCAAAAACCACCATTTTCATAAGCAAAAACTTAGGAAATTAAACCTATTCGGGATTGCATTGATAAAACCTCATTTCACATCATTAGACATCCAAAATACATTTAAGAATCATCTAAAAACAGAGTCCAAACAATCACAACGAAATTCTTCAAGATTTCTTCCAAATCTTGAGTTTTAAGCGAAAATCAAGTTCCTATCATTAAAACCATTTATAAAACTTAAATTAAGGATTGACAACTTGGGAATTTCAGTAAAGAACTTAGTATTTAGAGGAGAGAACAATCTTACCTCTAAATGGTGATTTCTCCTTGATTTGAGCCATTTTCCTTGAAAATTCAATGAGGAAATCAAAAGGATTTGAGATAGGATTGATTAGGAACTTATTGATGATAGAAATCTCATCAATTGAAGTGGAATCAAAGCAAAAGCTGCTGGAGAAAAGTGTTTGGATGATGGAATTTTGAGAGAAAAAGAAATGAGAAAATTTTAGGAAAAGTTAGTTATGAAATTCTAAAAAGTGGTTTTCCTTTTTCTTTTAATTAATTAAAACATTAATTGAATCATCTAAATTAAGGAAAAATCTGGAGAAATCATTTTTGGGTAAATTAGCTCCTTAAAGATTCAAAGTTTCAATCCTTACAAAACAGTCACCACTAAACTTTTCAAAAATCGCATTTTAGTCACTACACCGAAATGTTGTATTTCCAAACCTTATTTTGTAAAATTGATTTCACCACTCTCTTATATATATTAAAAGAGAATTTTTAGATATTTTTCCATATTTTTAAAGCATCCCGAACTAGGCTTTCCTAAAACGTCCTTTTATATTCGAACCGAAAATCACACCGGTCCGGTTCAGACCCTAAACTTCCAAGCCCAAAATTGGGGTGTTACAGCTCTCCCCCCTTAAGAAATTTCATCCTCGAAATTTACCTGGAGGAAAAAGGTACGGAAACTGCTTTAACATATCATCCTTTCTTTCCCACGTGGCTTCCTCAACACCACGATGCCTCCACAACACTTTAACCAATTCAATGGTCTTGCCCCGAAGAACTTTACTGTATAGATACATGCGAAGGATCAGATCTATACCTTCGAAGCATAGATACATGAAACACATCATGTATCTTTTCCAACTCTTGCGGTAACCTCAGCTTGTACGCAACAGGACCCACACGTTCAATCACCTCGTATGGTCCAATATACCTAGGGCTCAACTTACCCTTACGACCAAACCTCATCACCTTCTTCCAAGGCGAAACCTTCAAGAACACACGGTCACCAACCGCAAACTCAATCTCCTTACGCTTCAAATCCGCGTAAGACTTCTGTCTATCAGAAGCTGCCTTCAAACGCTTACAAATGAGCTTCACCTTCTCGGTGGTTCCTTTTAACAAAGGCGGCATCGAAACCAACTTCTGACCTGTTTCAGCCCAGCAAAGAGGAGTTCTGCACTTCCTCCCGTACAAGGCTTCATAAGGTGCCATTTGAATACTTGCCTGGTAGCTATTGCTATAAGCAAACTCTACCAAAGGCAAATGTTTCTCCCACGAACCCTGAAACTCAATCACACAGCACCTCAACATATCTTCCAGCACTTGGATAACACGCTCAGACTGTCCATCCGACTGTGGATGATAAGAAGTACTGAAATTCAACCGTGTACCCAAAGCTTGATGCAAACACTCCCAAAAACGTAATGTAAACCTCGGATCCCTATCCGATACTATAGACTTTGGCACACCATGCAGTCGCACAATCTCAGCAATGTACAACTCTGCAAGCTTGTCCAAGGTATATGTAGTGTGCACATGTAAGAAATGCGCACACTTCGTAAGGCGATCCACAATCACACAAACCAAATTCTTTTTCGATGGCGACAAAGGCAAACCAGACACAAAGTCCATGGTAACCCTTTCCCACTTCCACTCAGGAATCCTCAACGGTTGCAACAACCCAGAAGGAAACTGATGTTCAGCCTTAACCCGCTGACAAACCATGCACTTTCTCACGTACTCCGCAACATCCTTCTTCAAACCCACCCAATAGTACTCATCCTTAAGATCACGATACATCTTAGTACTACCAGGGTGCGTAGCAAAAGGACTGCTATGAGCCTCAGTCAGAATAGTACGCCTCAACTCAGCATCATTCGACACTACCATCCGACTCCCAAAACATAGAACCCCATCATCATTAAAACAGAAATCCGATGATCTATCCTCAGTAATCTCGTGAACATGTGGCACCAAAGAATCATCCAACAACTGCTTATCCTTTATCAACTGAACCAAAGATGGTTTCACTTGCAATTCAGCCATAAGACCCCCATCTCGCGAAATACTCAAGCTAGCAAACATAGCCCTCAACTCCACTGCCACTTTTCTACTTAAGGCATCCGCTACAACATTAGCTTTTTCGGAATGGTACGTGATCGTCAGATCGTAATCTTTAAGCAACTCCACCCAACGTCGTTGCCTAAGATTCAACTCTTTCTGAGACATCAGATACTTCAAGCTTTTGTGATCCGTGTACACAGTACACTTCTCACCATACAAGTAATGTCTCCAAATTTTCAAAGCAAAGACCACCACAGCTAACTCAATATCATGCGTAGGGTAATTACGCTCATGCACCTTCAACTGGCGCGATGCATAAGCCACCACCTTACCCTCTTGCATCAACACACACCCCAAACCAACATAGGATGCGTCGTTGTACACTACAAACTCTTTCCCTGATTCAGGTTGAACCAAGATAGGAGCTTGCGTCAAAGCTGGCTTAAGCTTCTCAAAAGCCTACTGTCTTGCCTCTGTCCACTCATACTTGACATCCTTTTGCAATAACTTCATCAAAGGTGCAGCAATACTTGAAAATCCATCCACAAACCTCCGGTAGTATCCTGCCAACCTAAGGAAACTACGGACTTCATGAACAGACTTAGGAGGCTTCCAATTCATCACCGCCTAAATCTTCTGAGGATCAACTCGGATCCCCTCAGCAGAAACCACATGACCAAGGAAAACAACTTCCCTAAGTCAGAATTCGCACTTGCTCAGCTTAGCATAGAGCTGATTCTCCAACAGCGCCTGCAACACAATCCGCAAATGCCCCTCATGTTCCTCCTCAGTACGAGAGTACACAAGGATATCATCAATGAACACAACAACAAACTTGTCCAAGTATTCATGGAACACTCTATTCATCATGTTCATAAAACCTGCAGGAGCATTCGTCAAGCCAAACGACATCACAAGGAACTCATAATGCCCATACCTCGTTCTAAAGGATGTTTTTGGCACATCCACATCTTTCACCTTGAGCTGGTAATAACCTGACCTTAAGTCAATCTTAGAGAACACAGCCGCTCCCCGAAATTGATCAAAAAGATCATCAATCCTCGGCAAAGGATACCGATTCTTGATAGTCAACTTGTTCAGCTGACGATAATCGATGCACATTCTCATAGTGCCATCCTTCTTCTTCACAAACAAGACCGGTGCACCCCAAGGTGACACACTCGGCCGAATGAAACCACGATCAAGCAACTTCTGAAGTTGCGTCTTCAGCTCCTTCAACTCCTTAGGTGCCATTCGGTAGGGAGTAATGGACACTGGAGTTGTGTTTTCATACAACTCAATTCCAAACTCCACCTCTCGACTAGGAAGCAATCCAGGTAACTCCTCCGGAAACACTTCAGGAAACTCTCGAACAATCCTGATATCTTAAACTCGCAACTCCTTAGAGCTAGGATTCATCACAAAGGCCAGATAAGCCTCACAACCTTGCCTCAGTAGTCGACTTGCTTCCAACGAAGACACCACATTGGCAAGAAACTTCACATTCTCACCGACCACCACTACCTCGTAGTCATCCGCAAGCTTCAACGAAACTTGCTTGTTCTCAAAATCAACTACAGCTCGATGCTCAACAAGCCAATCCATACCAAGGATTACATCAAAACCATAGAATGGCAATTCCATGAGATCAACAAGAAAAACATGGTTTTGCACTTCCAAGGGACATCTTCTATACAACTTCCATGTCACAACGGTCTCACCAAAGGAACTAGTTACACGCATACCAACATCCAAAGACTCAACAGGTAAACCAAGCAATTGAGCATGTTCACGCAATATGTATGAGTGTGTAGATCCAGAATCAATCAAGGAAAGTAATGATAAGGACTGCAAAGTAAAAGTACTTGCGATCACATCCGTATCATTTCTCCCCTCACGCTGAGCATACACTCGAGCCTGGCCACCACCCTCAGGTTGAACAGCCATCACATGAGCCACATTCCTCCCACTATCCTCTCTGCGCTGGAAATTACCACGGCCATGCCCACGACCTCTCTGTGGTGCAACTACCCCAGGAGCACGTCCCTGACCACCGCCGGCTAACAAAGGACACTCTCTCCTCATATGGTCTACCGAACCACAATTCCAGCATGAATTACCGGTCATGGCTACCAGAGCCTGAACCTCCCTTGCCGCTCGAGGACAATCTCGGCTCATATGGCCACGAGATCCACACGTCCAACACGTGTTCTGATTAGCTCTCATCCTATCTCCCTGAACAGGCGCACCATGTCTTCCACCACCACGCCTAGCAGAAGACTGATACCTCTTATCACGTCCTCTCTTGTTCTGTCCACCACCAGTACTATAATCAGCAGCTCTTTTGCCTGAGCTAGAACTAACACCTCTGGGAGACAGACCCAAGTTCTTCTCAATGTCCTTCGCTCTACTCACCAGCACATCAAAATCTGTATACTCAGCAGCAAGCATGAAAGTCTTCACATCCGTCACCAAACCGTAACTGAAACGTTCACACCTCTCCCGCTCATCAGGGATTAGCTCAGGTGCGTACTGGCTAAGGCGGACAAACTGGAGCTCATACTCAGCCACCGTCATGCTTCCTTGCGTAAGAGACATGAACTATCTTTTCTTCTCATCTAGGTATCGCACACCTAGATACTTTCTCTTGAACGCGTTCAGAAAGAACGTCCAAGCCACATCATTTTCCTCCATTCTGGAGATAGTGGTCGTCCACCACGTATACGCATCATCATGTAACAGCGATACCACACAACCCAACTTCTGTACATTGTTGTAATTCATTTGCCCCAAAATCCTCTTGGTGCTTTCCAACCAAGATTCAGAACCTTCAGGAGATAAACCTCTGAACTCAGTCCCTCCCAGACTGTGAAGACGTTCCAAAGGCAATCTCAAGTTAACATCACCCTGATGCACAACTCCTTGAGCACCAGCTACTGCTGCCTGAAAGGCTCCCGCAATAGCCTGAATCAAAACAGTCATGTCAGGAGCAGCTTGCCCCTGAACACCTTCAGGTCCAGCGACCCCAGCACCAGCACCAACACCAGCATTTTCACCCCCAACACGATCACTGCCAAGTGGTCCACCACCAGGGGGAGGTAAATCCACAACATTATCAGCGTTTTCCTCATTCTCATTCTGAGCCATAGCTCTCGTATTCATCCTCGTCTCTCTACGAGGCCCTATTTATAAAAACAATGCACTGACACAAATGCAATAAACATAATTAGGCTCAACAAGGTAAGTAATCCAAGAATTCAAGCTCATTTTCCTAAAACAATTCCTTTCATTAGTTTTGATATGGCAATGGGTCCCCCTAACATGCTTCAACATAGCATAGCATAACAATTGCAACCATACATCACAATTCAAACAACATTCTTTCATCCAAAAGGCATATCATGCAAATACACATACATCACCCACATAACCATTCCCATTTACACGAGAACTCAGCTCTGATACCACCAAATGTAACCCCTTAGCCCGGCCTAGACGGTTGACCCGAACTACGAAGATTACACAGGGAAAACCAAAGTCAACCTGAAAGTCAACCTTAATTAACGACCCTTTTTTTCCTTTTAATCTTATCTAGATACAAATTAACCCTATGTGAGCACGCATGAAACTTACAGGTGAAAAGCACATCGATCGAACAACATGAGGGACTCAATTGCGCAAAATACAAATATTAGGGACCAAAATGTAAATTATGGAAATTAGAAGGTCTTAACTGATTTTTAAGTTACCAATATCGAATTAGTCAAATTATATGCATCGCTGTCAAATTTCACCTTAATCGGACATCTCAAACTCATATAATTGCAATTACAAATTTCGGGACTAAAACGAAAAGCTTGCAAACCTCAAAACCATTCAAATCAGTGCCCAAGGTCACCTGTTTCGAAACGGTGTTGACCGTTCTAAAACACGGGTTCGTTTCGAGACATGTTCCGAAACAGGTCCTTCCAGTGGCCAAACCGTTTCGAAACAGTCACCAGCCGTTTCGAAACACCAAGGCCATTCCAGGCCCCCGTTTCGAAACGCCAATGAGTGTATCGATACGGTTTGCCCAGAAGCTGCAGAATTTGCTGGTTTTTCATGCTTAAACCCAATCAAACACATCTTAATGACCCTCTAACCATACCAATAAGTCATCATACATATAAGGTGCGTGATTGCAACTTCAAAACACATTCATGGCATCAAACATTAAACTTCACATGTCTATAGGCATGCATCCTAATATCCAAAACCAAACAACCAACCAAACTCCAAAATAAGCATCAAAAGGCCAATTACGAATCCAAAACATCAAAAGCAACATGCCACAAACTAGGGAGTCCAAAACATCTCCCAAAAACACAACCTTAGGTTCCCATTGCCAAATTACCAAAACTAATAGTGTATGAAAACATCACCATACATGAGCTTAGTTTCCCTTGGACTCTTAGCATCCTTACTGCCCTCAAACACTTCAATTGTCTGCATTATTGGTACAAAAGAGAGAGCGTAAGCACAATAGCTTAGTGAGGCATGCTCTAAAGAAAACAACACAATAATGCCTTATTAGAATACACTTTCAACAAGCTTAAAACACAAGCTTAACTCTTTTCATGCAACCTTGCATACTTTACAAGCATCTCATGTTTCATTACATCAATTCAACATATTGGCTCTCAAGTGATAATTCATAAACTTTTACAACACAAAACACAATCGGATACGCGGATTACAAGCGTTGTCCCACACGCTTCACGCACACTACTGAACAACATAAGGTGGAGTTTACGGTACAATCACAACCCCTCAACACCCATGATGGAGTTTACGGTACAATCACAACCCCACAACATCACTCATCGGTAGTTTTATAACTTCCTAACGAGAGTACGGGACACATAACACAAGGCCCACACACAGACTTTTAACCACCATTGTGACCTTAACAAGATTCACACACGGACTTTTAACCACCGTTGTGACCTCCAAACTCTTTCAAAACTTAACCCAGCCAAGATCCATCACTTCTAACCATTTCTAAACATCAATCATCATCCAAAATAAACCTAAACTCGTCCTTATACCTCAAGCTATAACAGAACACCAAGATCACCTCAAAAACCACCATTTTCATAAGCAAAAACTTAGGAAATTCAACCTATTCGGGATTGCATTGATAAAACCTCATTTACACATTATTAGACATCCAAAATACATTTAAGAATCATCTCAAAACAGAGTCCAAACAATCACAACGAAATTCTTCAAGATTTCTTCCAAATCTTGAGTTTTAAGCCAAAATCAAGTTCATATCATTAAAACCATTTATAAAACTTAAATTAAAGATTGACAACTTGGGAATTTCAGTAAAGAACTTAGTATTTAGAGGAGAAGAACAATCTTACCTCTAAATGGTGATTTCTCTTTGATTTGAGCCATTTTCCTTGAGAATTCAATGAGGAAATCAAAAGGATTTGATGTAGGATTGATTAGGAACTTATTGATGATAGAAATCTCATCAATTGAAGTGGAAATCAAAGCAAAAGCTTCTGGAGAAAAGTTTTTGGATGATTGAATTTTGAGAGAAAAAGAAATGAGAAAATTTTAGGAAAAGTTAGTTATGAAATTCTAAAAAGTGGTTTTCCTTTTTCTTTTAATTAATTAAAACATTAATTGAATCATCTAAATTAAGGAAAAATCTGGAGAAATCATTTTTGGGTAAATTAGCTCCTTAAATATTCAAAGTTTCAATCCTTACAAAACAGTCATCACTAAACTTTTCAAAAATCGCATTTTAGTCACTACACCGAAATGTAGTAATTCCAAACCTTATTTTGTAAAATTGATTTCACCACTCTCTTATATATATTAAAAGAGAATTTTTAGATATTTTTCCATATTTTTAAAGCATCCCGAACTAGGCTTTCCTAAAATGTCATTTTATATTCGAACCGAAAACCAGACCGGTCCGATTCAGACCCTAAACTTCCAAGCCCAAAATTGGGGTGTTATAAGAATACTTGAATGGCTCTTTTTGTCTCCCCTTTTGTTCTCACAACGCTCAATGCCTTTTTCCCTTACACTTTCTCGTAATCAACTCTTTAAAGAACTAATCCAACGTCTCGAAACTTGTTACAACGGTGTTGGCTACAAGGAAACAACGGTTAAGGAAACAAAGAAAAAGAGGTGACACAAAAAGAAAGGAAATAAGACTGAAAATTACAGAAAAGATGAAAAGGAGAATGACACGAAAAAAAAGGAACCAAAAGATGAAAAATGAAGAGTTTATAGAACCTTACTGCAAAGACGTGCTTACAACCTTCCTATTACCGAACAAACAAGCATAGTTCACTTCGGTTGATTTCCGAGCACATCAAAGTTACATAACAAACTCCTAAAAATTTCATCATTTACAATAGGAACACAACAATAATAATACATATATATATATAAACACTTTCGAATCTAAAATGTTTTTTTATATTCAAATCTATTTTTTATGAATCTATTTTTTTGTTCGAATCTGTTTTTTTAATATGTTTTTTTTTCGAATCTGTTTTTTTGTTCGAATCTGTTTTTTTAATCTGTTTTTTTCGAATCTATTTTTTTATTTAATTCGAATACATTTTTTTCATTTTTTGACTCGAATTTGCAGAAACTTACAACGAATCCAACAACCTGACTCTGACACGACATATTAAGGGGCAGTCTGCCGAAACGGACTATCCTCGTTTGATACGGATCTAGGAGTGTTGTAGGCACATTCCTGCAATAAAAACAACAAGGAAACAAAAAAAATTATACGACATATTTATGTTAAATAGGGACTTAATAATAATAATAATAATAATAATAATAATAATAATAATAATAATAATAATAATAATAATAATAATAATAATAATAATAATAATAATAATAATAATAATAATAATAATAATAATAATAATGATAATAATAATAATATAGAGTAATATGATAATTTTGGCGTTTTTGGAAAAAACTTCAACGATGGTGAAGAAGGCTTAAAAAACGACCGATGTTGGAAACGCTAAACTCGAAAGAACCTGCACAATCTACTGAGCAAACCCGAATCGAATCTGTTTAACGTCGAAGGACTTGGACCCGCTAAATAGCAATTTAGGAACCCGAAGTATTAATGACAAACAAACAAGTTTGAGTGTCGAATAGTTCTAAAAAGAACCGAAAAGAGAAAATTCTCTCAAGTGTAAATTTTATTTCAAAGTTGATAACCTTTTTACAAGTACAACTCGGCCAAATTTATAATACAAAATGTGGTAGCCGGTTATACAAACTTGTGGCTGTCATTCAAGGATTTGAATATTAAAATTCAATCCTATCTTCAAAGCTTGGTGGCATGTGGATTATAAGCACATGAAAAATGTGCATGTATTTTTGAAGTTTGAATTTCAAATGGCAGAAATCAATTTGTCTTATCTTCCCTCGTCCTTGCTTTAATGCATGTGAAAACCCCACGTGTTGTGCTTCAAATGAAATTCCACACTCCCATTATGCGTCATCTTTGAATGGCAAAGCAAATCTGCACATGGTCATCTTTAGGTCGATTCGTGCATGGCCCATGCAAAATATAGTTGGTCACACTTGGCTCCTATCAAACAAATATATAATAATAATAAGTCACCATATAATAATCCAAAACTAAACCAATATAAAAACATTACAAAACATATCAAACACACATAATAATTAATATAATATAAATAGGTCACATATCAACATGCAACACATTAAAAGTCCTATCTTCTAAGGCACAAACGTTATCAAATGACTCAGAAATGTCAGTACAAGTAAGGAAAAGAGCTTCCCTGAAACGTTTTGCCCTAGATCGTGTAATTGGTCCTAACGGTAAGACCTTTGGATCAACAACATGTGCTAGTGAAGATGTGCTCACATCACCCACAAAAACCCATTTCGGGATTTTCAACAAAACCTTACCATTTCAAGATACGATACACCTAAGGGCATGATTATAACATATATTATCTTTACAAATCAAAAACTAAACAAAAACCCATTAAAGCTCCCACCTTTTACTTAAAATTTGAAAGCTTGAAATGTCACAAAAATGGGGTTTATGAAAATCTAAAGCTATATAAATGTTAAAAATGATGAGGAGAAGTCAAAAACGTATTTACCTAAACGAAAGCTCTTGAAATCGGTGGGGAAATGGATGGAATAGTGATTTGGGGCTGGGGAGGTTTAGTTGTAGTGATTTTAGTTTAAAAGGGGAGAAAGAAGATGACTAGTAAAAATTCCCTTTGTACTTAGCTCATTTCCTTTATTTAGAAATTTACCATTTTATCCTTAATGAAGTCTCAAGCACTTTTTAAATAAAACCAAGCCCACTTTAATTTAAAACAAGCCCACGGATCGAACCGATTCACACACTTAACATCCGACCCCTAAACCCGGATGTTACAACTCTCCCCCACTTAAGGAATTTCGTCCCCAAAATTACCTGACTGGAAGAGATACGTGAACTGCCTCACCATATCCTCCTTTCTTTCCCAAGTGGCCTCTTCCACGCCTCGGCGTTGCCACTTCACTTTGACCAACTCAATCCGTCTACCACGCAACACTTTGTTGTCAGATGCCAAGATCTCAACTGGTTCTTCATCGTACTTCAAGTCTGGATTCAACTCAATCTCTTGCACAGGCATAACATGTGACAGATCTGATCTATACTTACGAAGTATCGAAACATGGAACACACTGTGAATCTTATCTAACTCGGATGGCAAACGTAACTGATAAGTAACCAGACCGATTCGTTTCACAATCTCATACGACCCAATGTATCTCGGACTCAATTCCCCGTTTTTGCCAAACCTCAGAACTTTCTTCCACGGAGAGACTTTCAAGAACACTCTATCTCCCACGTCATACTCAACTTCTTTCCTCTTCAAATCGGCATAGGATTTCTGTCTATCCGAAGGTTCCTTCAAACGATCACAAATTAACTTCACTTTATCGGTAGTTCCCTTACGCAAATCTGGCATTGGTAACAGCTTCTGACCTGCTTCGGCCCAACAAATCAGAGTTTTACATTTTCTACCATACAATACCTCATACGGAGCCATCTGAATGCTCGACTGATAACTATTATTGTATGCGAACTCGACCAACGACAAGTGTTTCTCCCAAGTACCCTGAAAATCAATAATGCAACAACGCAACATGTCCTCTAAAATCTATATAACCCTCTCTAACTGACCATATGACTGAGGATGATACGACTTAATGAAATTCAATCGGGTACCCAAAGCAATATGTAAACTCTCCCAAAATCTGGCTGTAAATCTCGGATCTCGGTCAGACACAATCGATTTCGGCACACCGTGCAATCTCACTGATGTATAAATCGGCTAACTTAACTAAGGAGTAAGTTGTATTAACAACTAAAAAATGAGCACACTTTGTGAAGCGGTCAACTATAACCCAAACTGAGTTCTTCGAAAGAGTTAAAGGCAAACCCGAAACGAAGTCCATGGTGTTATTTTCCCACTTCCATTACGGAATCCTCAACGGTTGCAACAAACCTGTTGGAACCTGATATTCTGCCTTAACTCTCTGGCATACCATACATTTACTCACAAATTCGGCTACGTCTTTCTTCAAACCAACCCAATAATATTCATTCTTCAAATCATGATACATCTTCGTATTACCAGGATGCATAGCAAATGGGCTACTGTGTGCTTCGGTCAAGATAGTACGTCTCAAATCACTGTCATCTGGCACAACTATCCTATCTCTGAAACACAAGATCCCATCAACACTGAAACTGTAGTCCGATGGTCAACCCTCAGCTATATCTTGCATGCGAGGTGCCAAAGATCTATCTAACAACTGTTTTTCTCTAATCAACTGGACTAAGGTAGGTCTAACCTGAAGCTCGGCCACTAGACCACCATCACCGGACAAGCTCAAACTAGAAAACATGGCTCTTAACTCAATGAATACCTTCCTACTCAAGGTGTAACACCCCAAATTTGGGCCTAGATGTTTTAGAGTCCGAATCGGACCGGTCAAAAAACGGTTCGAATTTTAAAAAGAGCTTTAGGGAACACCTAGTTCGGGATGCTTTAAAAATATGGAAAAATATCTAAAAAAATACTCATTTAATATATCAAAGATTATGGTGAAATAAATTTTACAAAATAAGGTTTGGAAATACTACATTTCGGTGTAGTGACCAAATCGCAGTTTTTACAAAGTTAAATAGTGACTGTTTTGTAAAGGATTGAAACTTTAAATTTTTAAGGAGCTAATTTTACCAAAATGTTTTTAATCAGATTTCTTCTTAATTTGGGTGATTTTATTAATGTTTTGATTAAAGAAAAACAATGATTAATTAAAAGGAAACTACCTTTGACTTTTCATAACTACTTTACGTCAATTTTCTCTCCTTCCATTTTCTCTCAAATTCTTTTCAGCCAAACACTTTTTCTCCTTCACTTGGTTGCTGATTTTCATCCCTTTTGATTGGATTTCAATTCCTTTTTGATTCCTAATCTTCTCCTCATCAAAACCTCTTGATTTTATCTTGGATTTTCAAGAAAACTTTCCCAAATCAAGGAGAAATCAGCCATTAGAGGTAAGCTTCGTCCTTCTCCTCTAATGATCAGTTCTTTACTGAAATTCCCAAGTTATCAATCCTTTTTAATGATTTTTAAGTTGCTTTAATGTTAGAAACATAAAATTGTCGTAAAACTCAAGATTTTTGGAGAGATCTTGATGATTTTCGTGGTTGATGGTTAGGCTCTGTTTTGAGGTTGTTTTCTAATGTATTTTGGATGTTAATTGAAGTTATAAATGAGGTTTTATGAAACAAATCCCGAATGGGTTTGGATTCCTAAGTTTTGCTTGCTAGAATGGTGGTTTTTTGGGGTGGTTTATGTGTTCTGTTATAGCTAGAGGTATAAGGACGAGTTTGTGGTGATTTTTTTATGTTGATTGATGTTTATAAATGATTAGAAGTTGTAGATCTTTGTTGGGCTTTGTTTTGGATGAGTTTGGAGGTGATTTCGGTTGTGTTTGGTAGCCAAAATGTGGTTTTTGAGTAGAGCATCGAGTTTAGGTGTGTGTCTGATGATTTTAATGCATGATGATGCATTAATCCTCCGCTCTTATGTTTTATAAACAGGGGAGACATCTTCGGATGCCTTTGGTGTTGATCCGGGAGCCTAGATAGCGTTTTGGCAAGTACGCGAAACGTAATCGGTGAGTGCGTATGGTTTTAGAAGTCCTTGAGGGACAAAGAATCAAGGTTTGTGGATTTAGGAATGGTTTGAAACACCTTCCTAAGTCCGGAAGTAAGTATTGGCTAGATAGCTCTCTTAAATGTGGTGGTTACCCCAAAAATGCTTTTACATGCTCATGGTTTGAGATAGATAAATTCCTATTGTTTTATGCATGATTTGTAGCATGAGATGATGCTTGAAATGATTTCATGAGATAACATGATTCATAGTTGAGATTTGAGCTTTTGTTTTAAAGCATGGCAAATGTTATGGTTTTGAAATGAGATGAGAATGATTTGGAAATGTTGCATGAAAACAGTAGGTGAGATGATGATTTGACATAATATATTGGCATGGATGTTGAGATACTTACTAGATATAATTGATCGATCAATAGGATGAGAGTGCACTATAAACTAAAAATTCGTATGTTCTCTTTGGTTTAATCCAAAGGGAGAGAACCGATGATGGGCATTCTATCGGGTAGGACTTGGTGAAATACCCAAGATTTGTGGCGATGAGAGATACCGCCATGTGAGTACGGTGATGGTAGATGCCACCAAAAATTATGTTACAAGACGAGTGAGTACGGTGATGGTAGATGCCACCGGAAGTGTCTAGTGAGTTGTCCGCATATCCGAGTAATAATGAGATGTGAAATGCCAATATAAAATATGAAATTGTTTTTGATTCACATGTACCTTTGATGAGATGATTTATGCTATGAGAAATGCATATGAGATTTGTATATGAAATGCTTTGGTTTTACAGGCATGAGTTTGGCTTTGCCAAGAGATTTGCATTTGTTTTAATGCATGAGATAGAATTGAGGTACATGTGTTTTCAATGAGAAGTTGCTTTGAATGGATTTCAAGCATGAGATATAATGAGCATGTTGTGGAAAAAGGTTTTGAAAAAGTGTTTTCGAGAAATACATTATTGTGTTGTTTTTCTTAGAGCATGCCTCACTAAGCAAATTTGCTTACGCTATCTTTTACCAATAATGCAGATAATTGAGGTGTTTTCGGGCATCAAGAAGGATAAGAACATCCAAGGAAGTACAAAGCTCTTGTATGGTGATGTTTTTATACACTTTAGTCTTGATATATGGCAATGGGAAACCAAGGTTGTATTTGGGAGATATGTTTGAACTCCCAAAGTTTGTGGCATGTTTATGTTGGCATTTATGGGTTGTAAATGGTCCTAAATGTTTGGTTTGAGGTTTGGTTGCTTATATTGGTTTTGAGACTAGGGAGCATGCCTTTAGATTATGTGATCTTGTGTTTGATGTCATGCTCTTGTTAGAGAGTCTTAAATGTGTTCCTTAGTAGTAATATGAGTTTCTGGTATGTTGAAGTGCTATTTAAGGCATGTATGGTTGGATTAAAAGGTGAAAAACCAGCCATATCTGCTGTCACTGGGCAAGGTGTATCGAAACACCCTCAATTGTTTCGAAACGGGGGCCTGTATTGGTCATGGTGTTTTGAAACGGTTGAAGCTGTTTCAAAACAGTTTAGCTACTGGTGAAGCCTGTTTCGATACTGGTCTCGGAACAAACCCGAGTATCGAAATGGTCAACACCGTTTTGATATGGGCGTTTCGGTACGGTGGGTAGGCGTTCCGATACAATTAACTGTTGGATGTTGATTTGAATTGTTTTGAGTTTCCATGCTTTACATTTTAGTCTTAAATGTTGTGGATGCAATTGCTTGAGCTTGGAATGTCTTTTTAAGCTGAAACTTGACAAAGATGCATGTAACATGATTAATTTCATATTGGTAATCCTAAAATCAGAAAAGTCCTTCTAATTTCCAAAAATTACAATTTGGTCCCTAAACGCGTAATTTAAGCAATTGAGTCCCTAAATGTTATCCGATCGCTGTGCCTTTCTCTTCCATGATTCGTGAATGCTCACTTAGGTTTAACATGCATCTAGACAAGATTAAAATAAAAAAGGGTCGTTAATCAAGGTTGACTTTTGGGTTGACTTTGGTTTTCCCCGTGTATTCTTCGTAGTTCGGGTAAAGCATCTAGGTTGGGCTAAGAGGGTTACACAAGGCATCTGCCACTACATTGGCTTTACCCGGATGGTACTCAATCGTGAGATCGTAGTCCTTGAGCAACCCCAACCACCTACGCTATCTAAGGTTCAACTCTCGTTGTGTCATTATATACTTCAGACTCTTCTGATCCGTATACACTGTGCATTTCTCACCATACAAATAATGTCTCCAAATCTTCAAGGCAAACACAACTGCGGCTAGCTCTATGTCGTGTGTTGGATAATTACGCTCGTGATTCTTTAACTGTCTCGAGGCATAAGCTACAACTCTTCCGTCTTGTATTAGCACACAACCTAATCCTACATATGAGGCATCACTATAGACCACATAATCTTTCCCCGACTCTGGCTGAATCAAAATCGGCACATCTGTCAAGGCTTCTTTCAGTTTCTCAAAGGCTTGCTGTATTGCATCTGACCACTCAAACTGAACATTCTTCTGAAGCAATTTTGTCAAAGGAGTGGCTATCTTCGAGAATCCATCCACAAACCTCCTATAATAACCTGGTAAGCCTGGGAAACTACAAATTTCCGTCAAAGCCTTTGGTTGCTTCCACTCAACAATGACTTCTATCTTCTTCGGATCAACTCTAATCCCCTCTGCTGACACTACATGTCCTAGGAAGACTACTTCTTTGATCCAGAACTCACACTTACTCAATTTAGCGTACAACTGGTTGTCTAGCAAAGTCTGTAAAACTAACCTCAAATACCTGTCATGGTCTTCCTCGGTACGCGAATACACCAAAATATCATCTATGAATACAACCACAAACTGATCTAAGTACTGATGGAAAATTATGTTCATCATGTCCATGAAAGTAGCCGGTGCGTGTGTCAACCCAAACGGCATAACTAAAAACTCGTAGTGACCATATTTAGTCCGAAAAGATGTCTTCGGCACATCAACCTATTTTACCTTCAACTGGTAATAATTAGATCTCAAATCAATCTTCGAAAAGATTGATGCCCCTCTCAACTGATCAAACAAATCATTGATACGCTGCAAAGGATACTTGTTTTTCATTGTCAACTGGTTCAACTGTCTATAATCAATGCACATCCTCATACTATCGTCTTTCTTCTTCACAAACAATACCGGAGCGCCCCAAGGCGAAGAACTCGGACAGATAAAACCTCTATCTGACAACTATTGTAACTGAGTCTTCAACTCTTTCAGTTCTTTCGGTGCCATACGGTACGGAGCAATCAAAATGGGAGCAGAATCTGAATATGTCTCCATGGCAAAATCTACCTCTCTGTCGAGCGGTAAACCAGGTAATTCTTCCGAAACTACACTCGAAAAATCACACACTGTCCTGATATCCTGCGGTCTAACTTCATTCATGTTCAGATTCATCACGTAGGCCAAGTATGCCTCACAACCCAACTCAACTAACCTTTGAGCCTCTAAGGCTGAAACAACATTCGATAATAACTTTACATTCTCCCCTACTACTACAAACTCATAGTCATCCGAAAGATCACATTCGATTGATCACTAAACTCAACCCAGCCACCAACAAACACTTCCAACACATTTTAACCATAAATCAACATCCTAATATCATCCTTATACTTCCATCAACTCATATTTCATATTTCCAAGCTAAAAACCCAAAACTAACAACCTAGACAATTAGAGATCTCAATAATTTCAGGATTATTATGATCAAGGCTCACTAATAACATCATTTAACATCCAAATCAACCTTAAAATCATTCTCAAATCAATCAGAGCATTGCCCAAACGAAAATCACATTTAATCTTATCTTTTAGCAAGATTTTGGTATTTTCACCAAATCAACATCAAAACTTCAATTAAAAACACAAATCAAGGGTCAAATACTTTGGAATTTCATTAAAAACCTTGATTAGAGGAATAGCATGAAATTACCTGCAATCCTTGCTTTTCTTCCAATTGGCAAGTTTTCAACTCAAGAAGATTTAAGAAATCTTTGTAAATCTTTGAGAAGAATCTTTGGAAAAGAGTTGTGAATCAAAAGACAAAAAGGATGAAAAGAATTCTGGAAATTGAGAGAAAAGAGGGAATGTTTGGCTGAAGAGAAAAGGAGAAATAGAAAAGTTACATAAAAAAGATTTAACAAATTAACTACCTCTTATAATAAAATCTCCCACTTTCGCTTTAATTAAAACATTAAAATCACATGCCAAATAAAGAAAATGCTTAATTTCCATAAAGCTCCCTAAAGATTCTAAGAATTTGACTCTCGTTTGAAAATCACGATTTGTACACTGTTTTAAATCTTTACAATTTGGTCACTACTCAAAATGTCCACGTTTTAAAATCCTTTTTGTAACACCCGGGTTTTGGGGTCGGGTAAAAATAAAAATATTAAAATATAATTTCGGGTTTTGTTTTCAAAATAATAAATAAAACAAAAGTGTTGGGCTAAATCTTCAATCCAATTCCATGGATTAGAAGAAGATGACAAGAAGCCATTTCATTAATGACACAATGATAAATAAGGCTTTTGGAGGAATAAAACAATAAGACAAATATTTCAAAACCCTTTTTACTCATCTTCCTCCTTTGTTCATTCTTTCAAACGTGACTTAAGCTCTCCTCTCCATTTCTACTGTTCTATCTCCTTCTCTCACCATTCTTGTGCATTTTTGAAAGGCAAACTTAATCCCATGTTGTCCTCAACTTCCTCTTTCTCTCCATGTTCTTAGATTTCAATGAAACCCATTGTTTTGTGTTTTGAGTTTTTGAGTTTAAAGAATAAAAATCCAAACTTTATTGACTTTTGATCGAGATTTTGATTCTTTGAAGTTAGATAAGTGTTTAGTAACCCAAATGGTCCAACATATCTAAATTTTGAATGGTTTTAAACTGATTTTCGGATTTGGGTTTGTTGGGGGGTTTTAGAGGGGTTTAGAGTTGGTTTTGGGGCTGTTTCGGATGAGAATTTAAGGGCTGCTTTTTATGTGTTGGTTGAGGGCTATTTTGGAAGCTTATGAGAGTGAAAAAGGGAGTGGAATCAATGGTTATTAGCTGTGCAAATGGGCTGCTCGAAAATATATGTTTAAGGGTGTTCTTAGTTGGCTAAATGCTTGTTTTGTGCTCCGAGGTTGCTACAGTGATTTGTGGGCTGATTTGTGTTTGTTTTGTTGGCTTTGATTGACTAGCATCATGATTTGGTGTTGGAGAATCTTCGAAAATCAATTCGGGAAGCTTGGAAGTTTGATCGATTAGAGTTTGTTGAGCTTGGGGTAGTCGGTGAGTGGTTCTTCGGTTTTTAAATTGGTTTTCAAATGTTTGGTCCGAGCATGTAGACCTAGGTCGGGCTTGGTAAACCCACCTAGAGTTGGGATTAGATTGGTAGTCTAATCTCAAGCTTTAGTTTAGAAGACTATGGTTGAGCTTTGAATGTTGTGTGATTATGCCTCTTGTTCTATATTTATGTGATTGATGTTGTTAAGTATATTGTGATATACATGTGTGTTGAGGCATACTGTTTTATGCTTTGTGACATGCATGATTGTTGGAATGTGGTTTGTGCATGATTGTGGATCATGGTGAGTATGTGCTAAGCATGGTGTAACACTCGGGTTTAGGGGTCGGGTGGAAATAATATTTAAATAATATTTTGAGTTTTGATTTTATAATTAAAATAAATAAAGTATTATTATGGTCTTCAAATTTCAAAGCAAACCTATGGTGTTGGACCGAATTGATTTGGAAATCAAATTCCATGGGTCTTAATTGTAAATGAGATTGTCATCTCATTAATGACAATCTTGTAAATAAACCAACTTCCAAATTAAAAACCCCTTTTTTGTTTAAAACACAAATTGTCATCTTCTTCCCTCTACATTTCTCCATTTCCACGACAAGGGGGAGAGCTTTCTCCATTTCACTATTCCATCTTCTTTCTCCTCCATTTTGGCTCGGTTTTGAAAGGTAATTACATTCCCATCTTGCTCTCATCTTCCTCTCTTTAAAAGTACAACTAGTTTTCATTATTGTCCATGTTTTTAGAATTTGAGTTTTTGGGAGTTTTGATTAAAAATGCTACCTTTATTGTCTTTAACCTAAGCTTTTGATTGTTTAAGGTTAGATAAATTGTTTACAACCTAAAAGGTTCAACATATGTGAATTTTAAAGAGTTTTACAATGATTCCCGAATTTGGGTTTTGAGGGGTTTTTGGAAGGGTTTTAAGTTGAGTTTTGGAGTTGCTATGTGTTGGAAAATGGGGGCTGATGGTTATATTATGTTTAGGTAGTGTTGTGAACATGTTTAAGAGTGCTTTGGATGACTACATTGCTGATTTTTGCTGGGTTCTTATGGAAGTACGAAAATGAGAATTTGGGAAATAAACTTGGCTCTGAATTGTGAGAATTGTAGTGGATTCGTGTGTTGGTGTTAAACTTTGGGTTTGTGGCTGATTTTGGGGCTAATGTATTGTTTTAAATGGTTAGAAGAAAGAGAAGACAATGGTGAAGCTTCGGGCTTGAATCCGGAAACTTGAAGACTTTGGTTGCTTGGTAGTGGAGCTTGGAGGTGAAGGTGAGTGGTTAAAACGTTTCAAATGGTTTTGAGTAATTGGTTCAAGCATGTGGACTAGGTTGAGATTGGTAGACCCACCTAGAGTTGGGATTAGAGTGGTAGCCTAATCCTAAGCTTTAGTTAGAGACTTTGGTTGTACTCTATTTGATGTTGTGTCTCATGTTTAATTGAGATTATGGTGGTTATGTATATGTTGTTATACATGTATGTTGAGGCATGGTTTCATGCATTGTCATATGCATGTTCATGATAGATATAATGTGGATATGCATATGTGTGAAATATGATGTGATAATTGTTTTGATGATATACATGTAGTGTTAACTTGTGAAATGATATTTTGAGGTGGTTGCATGATTTCGAGGATCATGGTGAGTACGTGCTAAGCACGAAAGTTGATATGAAATGATGTTGTGAAAGGTTATGGATCGTGTTTAATATTGGCACTAGTATGCTTGGGTACAATGATCGATCATTAGGATGTTAGTGTGCACACGAGAGTCAAAGTCGCGCGTGGCCCTGGTGGCTGTTAAGTCATCAAGGAGGAGTACGGTGATGTAATATTCCACCAGAAATGTTTATATTAGTCGGTGATGAGTGGAATCCCATCGACGGGGCGTGAGGATGAGTGGAATCTCCTCCGTGAGAACCGATGATGAGTGTAATCCCACCGAAGGTAATGGTTGTGTTGGAAGTGAGTTCCAACGTGTTATCCGCGTATTTGAGTCATAGCTAGGTGCCAATACGAGTTTATATATGTGCCAATATGATATGAAATGTGATTCCAATATAGATTGAGATATGTTGTTGATAATACATTGATATATGTATTTTCGTGTGTTGGGCTTATGAGTTGTTGATCATGGCATGGAGTTGATTATATGTTCATGCATCATGTATATTTTGGCTCACGTGGATCGGAGGTAAGATCATGCATTCTATCTTGGTTGTTGCTCGTGCTTGGACCCTACATTGTCGAAGGTTTGTTTTATGAGCTTACCCTCACTAAGCTTTTATGCTTACGCTCCTTTTTGTTCGACAATGCAGATCAGTAGCTTGTGGGTGGCAAGGGCAAGGAAAGGTCTCCAAGTGTCGCTTTTCGTTAGCTCAAGTATGAACTTTAAATTGAAAGATTGTAATAGTCAAGCAATGGGATAGATGTTGTTGATTGAGCTTTGATGTATGTTGTTGTTGGTTTGGCTTTTGGATGCTTGTTTGAATTGTAAACCTTGTTTATGATGCATGTCATAAAAGCTTATATGTTTTGGTTTCTAAGGCATGAATCTTGAATGCATAGTATGTCCCCTTTTTGGTAAATGTATGAATCCTTTCGATGCATGATCCTTATTCGTTTTGAATGTCTCGTATGTTGGCATCTTGGTGGTTAAAGGTTGTATGTATGATGTTTGTGGCTAGGGGAGTCGTAAATCGCATCTATAGTCGAATTTTAAGTCGTTTTGCTGCAAATTTGGGTATCGCAGTGCAGGGCGTATCGGTACGCCCAAGGGCCGTATCGATACGGTCCTACACTTTGGGACTCAAGTTTGGCCTATCGTATCGATACGCGGGGGTGTATTGATATGCCCAAAACTCACTGGAAATCTGAGATCTTTGTGAGACTTTGGCGTATCGGTACGTGCTCTAGGCGTATCGGTACGGTCTAATATCGTTGACCGCGAGATATTGACCGAGGAGGGTGTATCGATACGCCCGAGGGCTGTATCGATACAGTCTCCCTGAGTTGACTTGGGGCAGTTGACGTGGTCAAGGCGTATCGATACCCTCTACAGGTGTATCGATACGGCCTGCTTTAAAAAGAAAAATGGGATGTTTTAAAGTGTTGTTTTGGAGGATCGTTGTTATATTGTTTGTGTTTCCGCTGTCGTGTTTCACATAGGACTTAACAATGCATTTAGACAAGATATAAATAAAAGAAATTTTCTATGGTTGCTAACCGAGGTCGGACCTTAACGAGTTTCACATCGGTTTTCCCCGTGTAGCCTACTCGGACCAGTCAAATGTCTGGACCGGGACGAGGGGGTTACACATGGAAATTGGTAAGAATGTTGTGAGGTTGAGCTATTAAATGAGTTAGTATTGGCACTAGTATGGTTGGGTACAAATGATCGATCATTAGGATGTTATTGTGCACACGAGTGTCGGAATGCGCACGTGATCTTGGTGATGGTAGTCACCAAGATGGAGTACGGGTACGCCCAGAAATCTTCATTTATATTTTAGTCGGTGATGAGTGGAATCCCATCGACGGGGCATGATGATGAGTGAAATCCCCTCCGTGTGAAACGATGATGAGTGTAATCCCACCGTAAGGTAATATAATGGTTGAGTTGTTGGATGTGAGTTCCAACGGTTGTTATCCGCGTATTCGGGTCATAGCTAGGTGCCAATACGGTTGTTAAATGTGTTTTCGTATGGTTGTATTATGGATATGGATATGTTGAGCATGACATGATACTTGAGGTTATGTTCATGTATTTCATATAATTGATTCATGTGGTTCCGAAGGTAAGAAAACATGCATTCATCCTTGGTTTTGTTGCTCGTGCTTGGACCCTACATTGTCGAGGTTTGTGTTATGAGCTTACCCTCACTAAGCTTTACGCATACGCTCTCTTTGTTCCACAATGCAAATCCTTAGTTCGTGGGTTGCTTGTGCAAGGAGAAGGGCCTTCAAGTGTGCTTTTTGTTATCATCAAGTATGATCTTTTAAGCTAAAGATGCAATAGATAAGCAATGGGGATTTGAGTATGTTGCTTGTGTTAAGGAGCTGGTTTAGACTCCTTTAGTATGTTGACGTTTTGTTTGTGGCTTGCTTATGCTACGTATGTTGGCCTTGTGCCCTCATCTTATGCTTTTGTCTATGTTTTGTTCTAAGGCATGAAAACCTTGATATGCAATGTGTGTCTCTTTCGGTGAACGCTTGATTCCTTAAAATGTATGGCCTTTTCATGTATGTTGTGTGTTGAACATGTTTGTAGTAGGGTGAATGCCTCTAGAGTATGTGAATGTATGTTATATCTTCTTTCTTGATGTTTGAGGCTTGTTGGGAGCTTTTAGAGATGCAAAAATCTGGTTTTAGTAACACACAGACTTCATGCGTTTCGGAACGGGTAAGGCTGTTTCGGAACGGGTGTGGTTCCAGGGACACCCGTATTAGAATGCGTTCTGGTACGGTTTGGCTACTGTGAACCCTTGTTCCAATACGAGTATCGAAACATTTTGGCTATTGTGAGGGCCTGCTCTGGAACGTGTTTCGGAACGCCTAGGCCAAATGGACCCCTGTACCGAAACGGGGTGGTGCGTATCGGTACGGAAGGTCTGGATTTTAAAACTGGGGCCCGTGTATCGAAACGGGCAAGCCTGTTTCGAAACACAAGCCTGAAATGTGGGCTTTTGGCATCTCTAAAGGTTCTCAAATGTTGGGCATTAGGCACTATTTGATGTAAGCTTTCTTATTAGCCTTGTTCGTGATCGTTTATGTGTGTTTGGGTCGCATTTGCAAGAAATCAGATTAACTTGATAATTGGTAAATTTAAATTAACTTACGCGCTCTTGCTTAGTCTTGTCCTCGTTTTCCGCTGCCGTTTGTCACACATAGGACTAACTAAATATCTAGACAAGACAATAAATCAAAGAAAATTTTCTAAGGTCGTTAACCGAAGTGGAGCCTTAACAGGTTTCGCCTCGGTTTTCCCCGTGTGACCCACTCGGGCCGGTCAGTCGCCCAGGCCGGGACGAGGGGGTTACAATTGTTGGTATCAAAGCCTGAGGTTTCCGAGACCTCAGGCAGTTAAGTGAGTAAGCTAAATTCTTGTATTGTAATTTCACGGTGTTTGCTTGCCATATAAGTATGTTCGCTTTGTAACACCCCAATTTTGGTCTTGGAAGTTTAGGGTCTGAACCGGACCGGTCTGAGAAGCGGTTCAAATATAAAAGGGAGTTTTAGGGAAAGCCTAGTTCGGGATGCTTTAAAAATATAAAAAAATATCTAAAAATCCTCAATTAATATATATAAGAGAGTGATGAAATCAATTTTACAAAATAAGGTTTGGAAATACTACATTTCGGTGTAGTGACCAAATTGCGATTTTTGCAAAGTTTAGTAGTGACTGTTTTGTAAAGGATTGAAACTTTGAATCTTTATGGAGCTAATTTACCCAAAATGTTTTCATCAGATTTTTCCTTAATTTGGGTGTTTTAATTAATGATTTAATTAAAAAAAGAAAGGTGTTAAACTACTTTTGACTTTCATAACTACTTTTCTCTAATTTTTCTCTCATTTCATTTTCTCTCAAAATCATATCAACCAAACACTTTTCTCCAGCAAAATTCACTTTGATTTCCATTTCATTTGATGGGATTTCCACCACTCATTGATTCCTAATCAACCTTGCTACAAATTCTTTTGATTTCCACATTGAATTTTCATGGAAATTTGCCCAAATCAAGGAGAAATCATCTTTTAGAGGTAAGATTGTTCTTCTCCTCTAAATACTCAGTTCTTTACTGAAATTCCCAAGTTGTCAATCCTTTATTAAAGATTTATGAATGGTTTTAATGTTAGAAACAAGATTTTGACTTAAAACTCAAAATTTTGGAAGAGATCTTGAAGATTTTCGTGGTAATTGATTGGGCTCTATTTTGAGGTGGTTTTCTAATGTATTTTGGATGTTAAATGATGTTAGAAATGAGGTTTTATCAATCCAATCCCGAATAGGTTGTTTTTCCTAAGTTTTTGCTTGTGAAATTGGTGGTTTTTGGGGTGTTTTTGGTGTTCTGTTATAGTTGGAGGTATAAGGACGAGTTTAGGGTTGTTTTTGATGATAATTGATGTTTAGAAATGTTTAGAAGTGATGGATCTTGGCTGGGTTAAGTTTTGGAAGAGTTTGGAGGTGATTTCGGTTGTGTTTGGTAGCCGAAATGTGGGGTTTAGGTAGAGCAGCGAGTTTTGGAGTGTTGGCTGAAGATTTCAATGCATGATGATGCATTAATCCTTTGCTTTTATGTGTCTAAAACAGGGGAGACATCTTCAGACACTTTTGGAGTTGATCCGGAAGCTTAATTGGCGTTTCGGCAAGCAAGCGAAACGAAATCGGTGAGTGCGATTGGGTTAGAAGTCCATGTGGACAAAAATGCAGGGTTTGGGGATTTAGGAGAGGTTTGAAACACCTTCCTAAATCCAAAAGTAAGTATGGTTTGATTTGGTCTCTCTAAAGTGGTGTTTGCCCCTGTAATGTTTTTACATGCTCATGGTTTGAGATTGATAAATTCCTACTGTTTTTATGCATGATTTAGAGCATGAGATTATGCTTGTAGAGATGTCATGAGATGGCATGTTGCATTGAATAGATTTGAGCTTTTGGTTTGAAGCAAAGTATGATTTATGATTTGAAATGTGGTGAGAGAACCTTTGAGTTATATTGCATGAAAAATAGTAGGTGTGATGATGTTTTAACACATTATATTGCATAGATGTTAAGAAACTTATCGGATATAATTGATCGATCAATAGGATGATAGTGCACTATAAACTAAAAATTTGTACGTGCTCTTTGGTTAAGCCAAAGGGAGATATTCCGATGATGGGCATTCCATCGGGTAGGACTTGGTGAAATACCCAAGCTTGGTGGCGATGAGAGATTCCGCCATGTGAGTATGGTGATGAGAGATTCCACCAGAAGCTATGTTGCTAGAAAAGTGAGTACGGTGATGCGAGATTCCACCGGAAGAGTCTAGTGTAGAAATGTGTCCGCATATCCGAGTATTAATGAGATGCTAAATGCCAATATAAATGATGAAATGGTTTTTGTTACACATGTACCTTTGAGGAAATGATTTATGCTATGAGTTATGCATATGAGATTTGTTTAGAAATGCTTTGACAATACAAGCATGTGAATGACCTTGCCATGAGATTTGCATTGGTTTTAATGCATGAGATAGAATGGAGGTACATGTGATTTCAATGAGTATTGCTTTGAAAGTTTTCCAAGCATGAGAAAGAGATGAGCATGTGGTTTTAAAGCTTTGATGAAAGTGTTTCTAAATGTTCATTATTGTGCTGGTTTCTTTAGAGCATGCCTCACTAAGCATTTGTGCTTACGCTCTCTTTTACCAATAATGCAGATAATTGAGGTGTTTTCGGGCTTCAAGAAAGCTAAGTTCATCCAAGGAAGTTCAAGCTCATGTATGGTGAAGTTTTCATACACTTTAGTTTTGATAGATTGGCAATGGGAAACCAAGTTTTGTTTTTGGGAGATGTGTTAAACTCCCTAAGGTTGTGGCAGGTTTGCTTTGGCTAGTTTGACTTGTAAATGGCCTTAAATGCTTGTGTTGAGGTTTGATTGCCTATTTGGATTTTGATATTAGGAAGCATGCCTCTAGACCAATGAGTTTTCATGTTTGATGCTATGATCATGTTTGTGTGTCCCAAATATGTACCTTGTATGTGTGTCGCCTTGTTGATATGATTAAAGAGTCCTTGGGATGTGTTTGAATGGGTTTTTGGGTGAAAAACCAGTCCTTCCTGCAGTTTCTGGGCAAACCGTATCGAAACACCCTCTAGTGTTTCGAAACGGGGGCCTATAATGGCCTTCGTGTTTCGAAACGATTGGAGGCTGTCTCGAAACGTTTTGCCTACTGGAGTGCCGTGTTTCGGAACAACTTTCGAAACAGGAGAGTGTTTTGCTCTAGCGTTTCGATACAGCAGGTCGATGTTTCGAAACAGGTGACCGTTGGTCACAGATTTGAATTGTTCTGAAGTTTGCATGTTTTACATTTTAGTCCTAAATGTTGAGATTGCGCATGGAGCTCATGGAGCACCGCTAGAGCTTTCCAGATAGCAGTAGCTAGAGCTCATGGAGCTGCGCATCAGGATGATGCCAATGGGAGGTTGCCTTTGGAACGTCTTCATAGTCTGGGAGGGACTGAGTTCAGAGGTTTATCTCCGGAAGGATCAGAGTCTTGGTTGGAGAGCACCAAGAGGATTTTGGGTCAGATGAACTGCAATAATGTGCAGAAGCTGGGTTGTGTTGTATCACTGCTGCATGGTGATGCTTATACATGGTGGACGATGACTATTTCTGGGATGGAGGATGATGAAGTGACTTGGACGTTCTTTGTGAATGCGTTCAAGCGGAAGTGTCTGGGTGTGCATTACATAGATGAGAAGAAAAGAGAATTTATGTCTCTTATGCAAGGTAGCATGTCTGTAGCAGAGTATGAAATTCAGTTTGTCCGCCTTAGTCAGTATGCACCTGAGCTTATCCCTAATGAGCGGGAGAGGTGTGAACGATTCTGTTATGGGTTGGTAACGGATGTGAAGACTTTTATGATTGCGGCTGATTATACAGATTTCGATGTCTTGGTCACTAGGGACAAGGACATTGAGTCGAACCTTGGTCTGACTAGTCGAGCGGGTGGATCTAGCTCTGGGAAGCGAGCGGCTAAACGCGATTATGGTAGAGATCGCAACAAGAGCCATAAGGATAGGAGGCCGCATTATGATGCTAGGCGGGGTGGTGGTAACCCTGGGAGAGGTCAGCAAGGACCTAATGTTGTTCTGAGGACACCTGAGTGTAACCGTTGTGGTAGACGACATGGTGGTGAGTGTTGGGGTAACCTTGGGACATGCTGGAATTGTGGGAACCGTGGACATTTGAAGAAGCATTGTCTTCAGCCTTTGAGAGAGGGACAGGCTCCGGTGAGAGCATTTGAGCCACAGAGAGGTCCTGGGCGCGGCCGTGGTAATTTTCAGCGCAGAGATGATGGTGGCAGGAATGTAGCACATGTTGTGGCCGTTCAACCTGAGGGTGGCGGTCAGGCTCGAGTGTACGCCCAACGTGAGGGAAGGAATGATACGGATGTGATCGCAGGTACATTCACTTTGCAATCCTTATCATTACTTTCTTTGATTGATTCTGGATCTACACACTCATACATATTGCGTGAACATGCTGAAATGCTTGGTTTACCTGTTGAGTCCTTGGATGTTGGTATGCGTGTGACTAGTTCCTTTGATGAGACAATTGTAACGCGAAAGTTGTATAGAAGATGTCCCTTGAAAGTGCAGGATCATGTTTTTCTTGTTGATCTCATGGAATTACCATTTTATGGCTTTGATGTAATCCTTGGTATGGATTGGCTTGTCAAGCATCGAGCTGTAGTGGATTTTGAGAGCAAGCGAGTTTCGTTGAAACTTGCGGATAATTATAAAGTAATGGTGGTGGGTGAGAATGTGAAGTTTCTTGCCAATGTGGTGTCTGCGTTAGAAGCAAGTCGGATGCTGAGGCAAGGTTGCGAGGCTTACCTAGCCTTTGTGATGAATCCTAGTTCAAATGAGTTGCGCGTTCAAGATATTAGAACTGTACGAGAGTTTCCTGAAGTGTTTCCGGAGGAGTTACCTGGATTGCCGCCTAGTCGAGAGGTGGAGTTTGGAATTGAGCTGTATGAAAACACAACTCCGGTGTCCGTTGCTCCCTATCGCATGGCACCTAAGGAGCTAAAGGAGTTGAAGACGCAACTTCAGGAGTTGCTTGACCGTGGCTTCATTCGGCCTAGTGTGTCACCTTGGGGTGCACCGATCTTGTTTGTGAAGAAGAAGGATGGCACTATGAGAATGTGTATTGATTATCGTCAGCTGAACAAGTTGACTATCAAGAATAGGTATCCTTTGCCGAGGATTGACGATCTTTTTGATCAGTTTCGGGGAGTGGCTGTGTTCTCCAAGATTGACTTAAGGTAAGGATACTATCAGCTTAAGGTGAATGATGTGGATGTACCAAAAACAGCCTTTAGAACGAGGTATGGGCATTATGAGTTCCTTGTAATGACGTTTGGCTTCACGAATGCTCATGCAGCTTTTATGGACATGATGAATAGAGTGTTCCATGAATACTTGGACAAATTTGTTGTGGTGTTCATTGATGATATCCTTGTGTACTCTCATACTGAGGAGGAGCATGAAGGTCATTTGAGGGTTGTCTTGCAAGCGCTTCTGGAAAATCAGCTTTATGCTAAGTTGAGCAAGTGTGAGTTTTGGTTAAAGGAAGTTGTGTTCCTTGGTCATGTGGTTTCGGCTGAGGGGATTCATGTTGATCCTCAGAAGGTTGAGGCTGTGATGAATTGGAAGCCTCCTAAGTCTGTTCTTGAAGTCCGTAGTTTCCTTGGGTTGGCAGGATACTACCGGAGGTTTGTGGATGGATTTTCAAAGATTGCCGCCCCTTTGACGAAGTTGTTGCAAAAAGATGTTAAGTATGAGTGGACAGAAGCGACACATCAAGCTTTTGAGAAGCTTAAGGCAGCTTTGACGCAAGCTCCTATCCTGGTTCAACCTGAATCAGGAAAAGAGTTTGTGGTGTATAGTGATGCATCCTACGTTGGTTTGGGGTGTGTGCTAATGCAGGAGGGTAAGGTGGTGGCTTATGCATCGCGACAGTTGAAGGTGCATGAGCGCAATTACCCTACGCATGATATTGAATTAGCTGCGGTGGTTTTTGCTTTGAAGATCTGGAGACATTATCTTTATGGTGAGAAGTGTACTGTGTACACGGATCACAAGAGTTTGAAGTATTTGATGTCTCAGAAAGAGTTAAATCTTAGGCAACGACGTTGGGTGGAGTTGCTTAAGGATTACGATCTAACGATCGAGTACCGTCCGGGAAAAGCTAATGTTGTGGCAGATGCCTTGAGCAGGAAAGTGGCGGTGGAGTTAAGGGTGATGTTTGCTAGTTTGAGTATTTCGCGAGATGGAGGTCTTGTGGCTGAATTACAAGTGAAACCATCTTTGGTTCAATTGATAAAGGATAACAGTTGTTGGATGATTCTTTGGTGCCACATGTTCAGGATATTGCTGAGGATAGACCATCAGATTTTTGTTTTAATGATGATGGAGTTCTATGTTTCGGAAGACGGATAGTAGTGCCGAATGATGTAGAGTTGAGGTGTACTATTCTGACCGAAGCTCATAGCAGTCCTTTTGCTATGCACCCTGGTAGTACAAAGATGTATCGTGATCTGAGGGATGAGTACTATTGGGTGGGTTTGAAGAAAGATGTTGCAGAATATGTGAGTAAGTGCATGGTTTGTCAGCGGGTTAAAGCTGAGCATCAGTTTCCTTCAGGGTTGTTGCAACCGTTGAGGATTCCTGAATGGAAGTGAGAAAGAATCACTATGGACTTTGTGTCTGGTTTGCCTTTGTCACCATTGAAGAAAAATTCGGTGTGGGTGATTGTGGATCGCCTTACGAAGTGTGCGCATTTCTTACCTGTGCATACCACGTATACCTTGGATAAGCTTGCAGAGTTGTACATTGCTGAGATTGTGCGTTTGCATGGTGTACCAAAGTCTATAGTGTCGGATAGAGATCCGAGGTTCACATCGCGTTTATGGGAGTGTTTGCATCAAGCTTTGGGTACGCGGCTGAATTTCAGTACTTCTTATCATCCGCAATTGGATGGACAGTCTGAGCGTGTTATCCAAGTGCTTGGGGATGTGTTGAGGTGCTGCGTGATTGAGTTTCAAGGCTCTTGGGAGAAGCATTTGCCTTTGGTGGAGTTTGCTTATAATAATAGCTATCAGGCAAGTATTCAAATGGCACCTTATGAAGCCTTGTATGGGAAGAAGTGCAGAACTCCTCTTTGCTGGGCTGAAACAGGTTAGAAGTTGGTCTCAATGCCGGCTTTGTTGAAGGGAACCACTGAGAAGGTGAAGCTCATTTGTGAGCGGTTGAAGGCAGCTTCTGATCGACAGAAGTCTTACGCAGATTTGAAGCATAAAGAGATTGAGTTTGCGGTGGGTGACCGTGTGTTCTTGAAGGTTTCACCTTCGAATAAGGTGATAAGATTTGGTCGGAAGGGTAAGTTGAGCCCTAGGTATATTGGACCATACGAGGTGATTGAACGTGTGGGTCCTGTTGCTTATAAGCTGAGATTACCACAAGAGTTAGAGAAGATACATGATGTGTTTCATGTATCCATGCTTCAGAGGTATCGGTCGGATCCTTTGCATGTTATGCATGTAGAGGAAGTTGAGTTGAATCCAAATTTGACCTATGATGAGGAGCCGCTTGAGATTCTGGATTTGGACAGTAAAGTTCTTGAGGTAAGACCATTGTGTTGGTTAAGGTGTTGTGGAGGCATCGTGGTGTTGAGGAAGCCACGTGGGAAAGGAAAGATGACATGAAGGAGCAGTTTCCTTATCTTTTTCCTCCAGGTAAATTTTGAGGACGAAATTTCTTAAGAGGGGGAGAGTTGTAACACCCCAATTTTGGGCTTGGAAGTTTAGGGTCTGAACCTGACCGGTCTGAGAAACGGTTCGAATATAAAAGAGAGTTTTAGGGAAAGCCTAGTTCGGGATGCTTTAAAAATATAGAAAATATCTAAAAATCCTCATTTAATATATATAAGAGAGTGGTGAAATCAATTTTACAAAATAAGGTTTGGAAATACTACATTTCGGGGTAGTGACCAAATTGCGATTTTTGCAAAGTTTAGTAGTGGCTGTTTTGTAAAGGATTGAAACTTTGAATCTTTAAGGAGCTAATTTACCCAAAATGTTTTCATCAGATTTTTCCTTAATTTGGGTGTTTTAATTAATGATTTAATTACAAAAAAGAAGGTGTTAAACTACTTTTGACTTTCATAACTACTTTTCTCTAATTTTTCTCTCATTTCATTTTCTCTCAAAATCATATCAACCAAATACTTTTCTCCAGCAAAATTCACTTTGATTTCCATTTCATTTGATGGGATTTCCATCACTCATTGATTCCTAATCAACCTTGCAACAAATCCATTTGATTTCCTCATTGAATTTTCATGGAAATTTGCCCAAATCAAGGAGAAATCATCTTTTAGAGGTAAGATTGTTCTTCTCCTCTAAATACTCAGTTCTTTACTGAAATTCCCAAGTTGTCAATCCTTTATTAAAGATTTATGAATGGTTTTAATGTTAGAAACAAGATTTTGACTTAAAACTCAAAATTTTGGAAGAGATCTTGAAGATTTTCGTGGTAATTGATTGGGCTCTATTTTGAGGTGGTTTTCTAATGTATTTTGGATGTTAAATGATGTTAGAAATGAGGTTTTATCAATCCAATCCCGAATAGGTTGTTTTTCCTAAGTTTTTGCTTGTGAAATTGGTGGTTTTTGGGGTGTTTTTGGTGTTCTGTTATAGTTGGAGGTATAAGGACGAGTTTAGGGTTGTTTTTGATGATAATTGATGTTTAGAAATGTTTAGAAGTGATGGATCTTGGCTGGGTTAAGTTTTGGAAGAGTTTGGAGGTGATTTCGGTTGTGTTTGGTAGCCGAAATGTGGGGTTTAGGTAGAGCAGCGAGTTTTGGAGTGTTGGCTGAAGATTTCAATGCATGATGATGCATTAATCCTTTGCTTTTATGTGTCTAAAACAGGGGAGACATCTTCAGACACTTTTGGAGTTGATCCGGAAGCTTAATTGGCGTTTCGGCAAGCAAGCGAAACGAAATCGGTGAGTGCGATTGGGTTAGAAGTCCATGTGGACAAAAATGCAGGGTTTGGGGATTTAGGAGAGGTTTGAAACACCTTCCTAAATCCAAAAGTAAGTATGGTTTGATTTGGTCTCTCTAAAGTGGTGTTTGCCCCTGTAATGTTTTTACATGCTCATGGTTTGAGATTGATAAATTCCTACTGTTTTTATGCATGATTTAGAGCATGAGATTATGCTTGTAGAGATGTCATGAGATGGCATGTTGCATTGAATAGATTTGAGCTTTTGGTTTGAAGCAAAGTATGATTTATGATTTGAAATGTGGTGAGAGAACCTTTGAGTTATATTGCATGAAAAATAGTAGGTGTGATGATGTTTTAACACATTATATTGCATAGATGTTAAGAAACTTATCGGATATAATTGATCGATCAATAGGATGATAGTGCACTATAAACTAAAAATTTGTACGTGCTCTTTGGTTAAGCCAAAGGGAGATATTCCGATGATGGGCATTCCATCGGGTAGGACTTGGTGAAATACCCAAGCTTGGTGGCGATGAGAGATTCCGCCATGTGAGTATGGTGATGAGAGATTCCACCAGAAGCTATGTTGCTAGAAAAGTGAGTTCCAACGGTTGTTATCCGCGTATTCGGGTCATAGCTAGGTGCCAATACGGTTGTTAAATGTGTTTTCGTATGGTTGTATTATGGATATGGATATGTTGAGCATGACATGATACTTGAGGTTATGTTCATGTATTTCATATAATTGATTCATGTGGTTCCGAAGGTAAGAAAACATGCATTCATCCTTGGTTTTGTTGCTCGTGCTTGGACCCTACATTGTCGAGGTTTGTGTTATGAGCTTACCCTCACTAAGCTTTACGCATACGCTCTCTTTGTTCCACAATGCAAATCCTTAGTTCGTGGGTTGCTTGTGCAAGGAGAAGGGCCTTCAAGTGTGCTTTTTGTTATCATCAAGTATGATCTTTTAAGCTAAAGATGCAATAGATAAGCAATGGGGATTTGAGTATGTTGCTTGTGTTAAGGAGCTGGTTTAGACTCCTTTAGTATGTTGACGTTTTGTTTGTGGCTTGCTTATGCTACGTATGTTGGCCTTGTGCCCTCATCTTATGCTTTTGTCTATGTTTTGTTCTAAGGCATGAAAACCTTGATATGCAATGTGTGTCTCTTTCGGTGAACGCTTGATTCCTTAAAATGTATGGCCTTTTCATGTATGTTGTGTGTTGAACATGTTTGTAGTAGGGTGAATGCCTCTAGAGTATGTGAATGTATGTTATATCTTCTTTCTTGATGTTTGAGGCTTGTTGGGAGCTTTTAGAGATGCAAAAATCTGGTTTTAGTAACACACAGACTTCATGCGTTTCGGAACGGGTAAGGCTGTTTCGGAACGGGTGTGGTTCCAGGGACACCCGTATTAGAATGCGTTCTGGTACGGTTTGGCTACTGTGAACCCTTGTTCCAATACGAGTATCGAAACATTTTGGCTATTGTGAGGGCCTGCTCTGGAACGTGTTTCGGAACGCCTAGGCCAAATGGACCCCTGTACCGAAACGGGGTGGTGCGTATCGGTACGGAAGGTCTGGATTTTAAAACTGGGGCCCGTGTATCGAAACGGGCAAGCCTGTTTCGAAACACAAGCCTGAAATGTGGGCTTTTGGCATCTCTAAAGGTTCTCAAATGTTGGGCATTAGGCACTATTTGATGTAAGCTTTCTTATTAGCCTTGTTCGTGATCGTTTATGTGTGTTTGGGTCGCATTTGCAAGAAATCAGATTAACTTGATAATTGGTAAATTTAAATTAACTTACGCGCTCTTGCTTAGTCTTGTCCTCGTTTTCCGCTGCCGTTTGTCACACATAGGACTAACTAAATATCTAGACAAGACAATAAATCAAAGAAAATTTTCTAAGGTCGTTAACCGAAGTGGAGCCTTAACAGGTTTCGCCTCGGTTTTCCCCGTGTGACCCACTCGGGCCGGTCAGTCGCCCAGGCCGGGACGAGGGGGTTACAATTGTTGGTATCAAAGCCTGAGGTTTCCGAGACCTCAGGCAGTTAAGTGAGTAAGCTAAATTCTTGTATTGTAATTTCACGGTGTTTGCTTGCCATATAAGTATGTTCGCTTTGTAACACCCCAATTTTGGTCTTGGAAGTTTAGGGTCTGAACCGGACCGGTCTGAGAAGCGGTTCAAATATAAAAGGGAGTTTTAGGGAAAGCCTAGTTCGGGATGCTTTAAAAATATAAAAAAATATCTAAAAATCCTCAATTAATATATATAAGAGAGTGATGAAATCAATTTTACAAAATAAGGTTTGGAAATACTACATTTCGGTGTAGTGACCAAATTGCGATTTTTGCAAAGTTTAGTAGTGACTGTTTTGTAAAGGATTGAAACTTTGAATCTTTATGGAGCTAATTTACCCAAAATGTTTTCATCAGATTTTTCCTTAATTTGGGTGTTTTAATTAATGATTTAATTAAAAAAAGAAAGGTGTTAAACTACTTTTGACTTTCATAACTACTTTTCTCTAATTTTTCTCTCATTTCATTTTCTCTCAAAATCATATCAACCAAACACTTTTCTCCAGCAAAATTCACTTTGATTTCCATTTCATTTGATGGGATTTCCACCACTCATTGATTCCTAATCAACCTTGCTACAAATTCTTTTGATTTCCACATTGAATTTTCATGGAAATTTGCCCAAATCAAGGAGAAATCATCTTTTAGAGGTAAGATTGTTCTTCTCCTCTAAATACTCAGTTCTTTACTGAAATTCCCAAGTTGTCAATCCTTTATTAAAGATTTATGAATGGTTTTAATGTTAGAAACAAGATTTTGGCTTAAAACTCAAGATTTTGGAAGAGATCTTGAAGATTTTCGTGGTAATTGATTGGGCTCTATTTTGTGGTGGTTTTCTAATGTATTTTGGATGTTAAATGATGTTAGAAATGAGGTTTTATCAATCCAATCCCGAATAGGTTGTTTTTCCTAAATTTTTGCTTGTGAAATTGGTGGTTTTTGGGGTGTTTTTGGTGTTCTGTTATAGCTGGAGGTATAAGGACGAATTTAGGGTTGTTTTTGATGATAATTTTTGTTTAGAAATGTTTAGAAGTGATGGATCTTTGCTGGGTTAAGTTTTGGAAGAGTGTGGAAGTAATTTCGGTTGTGTTTGGTAGCCGAAATGTTGGGTTTAGGTAGAGCATCGAGTTTTGGAGTGTTGTCTGAAGATTTTAATGCTTGATGATGCATTAATCCTCTGCTTTTATGTGTCTAAAACAGGGGAGACATCTTCGGACACTTTTGGAGTTGATCTGGAAGCTTAATTGGCATTTCAGCAAGTAAGCGAAACGAAATTGGTTAGTGCGATTGGGTTAGAAGTCCATGTGGACAAAAAATACAAGGTTTGGGGATTTAGGAGAGGTTTGAAACACCTTCCTAAATCCGAAAGTAAGTAAGGTTTGATTTGGTCTCTCTAAAGTGGTATTTGCCCCTATAATGTTTTTACATGCTCATGGTTTGAGATTTATAAATTCCTACTGTTTTTATGCATGATTTAGAGCATGAGATTATGCTTGTAGAGATGTCATGAGATGGCATGTTGCATTGAATAGATTTGAGCTTTTGGTTTGAAGCAAAGTATGATTTATGATTTGAAATGTGGTGAGAAAACCTTTGAGTTATATTGCATGAAAAACAGTAGGCGTGATGATGTTTTAACACATTATATTGGCATAGATGTTGAGAAACTTACCGGATATAATTGATCGATCAATAGGATGAGAGTGCACTATAAACTAAAAATTCGTACGTGCTCTTTGGTTAAGCCAAAGGGAGATATTTCGATGATGGGCATTCCATCGGGTAGAACTTGGTGAAATACCCAAGCTTGGTGGCTATGAGAGATTCCGCCATGTGAGTACGGAGATGAGAGATTCCACCGGAAGCTATGTTGCTAGACAAGTGAGTACGGTGATGCGAGATTCCACCGGAAGAGTCTAGTGTAGAAATGTGTCCGCATATCCGAGTATTAATAAGACGCTAAATGCCAATATAAATGATGAAATGGTTTTTGTTACACATGTACCTTTGAGGAAATGGTTTATGCTTTGAGTTATGTATATGAGATTTGTTTAGAAATGCTTTGACAATACAAGCATGTGAATGGCCTTGCCATGAGATTTGCATTGGTTTTAATGCACGAGATAGAATGGAGGTACATGTGATTTCAATGAGTATTGCTTTGAAAGTTTTCCAAGCATGAGAAAGAGATGAGCATGTGGTTTTAAAGCTTTGATGAAAGTGTTTATAAATGTGCATAATTGTGTTGGTTTCTTTAGAGCATACCTCACTAAGCATTTGTGCTTACGCTCTCTTTTACCAATAATGCAGATAATTGAGGTGTTTTCGGTCTTAAAGAAAGCTAAGTTCATCCAAGGAAGTTCAAGCTCATGTATGGTGAAGTTTTCATACACTTTAGTTTTGATAGATTGGCAATGGGAAACCAAGTTTTGTTTTTGGGAGATGTGTTAAACTCCCTAAGGTTGTGGCATGTTTGCTTTGGCTGGATTGACTTGTAAATGGCCTTAAATGCTTGTGTTGAGGTTTGATTGCCTATTTGGATTTTGATATTAGGAAGCATGCCTCTAGACCAATGAGTTTTCATGTTTGATGCTATGATCGTGTTTGTGTGTCCCAAATATGTACCTTGTATGTGTGTCGGCTTGTTGATATGATTAGATTGTCCTTGGGATGTGTTTGAATGGGTTTTTGGGTGAAAAACCAATCCTTGCTGTAGTTTCTGGGCAAACCGTATCGAAACACCCTCTAGTGTTTCGAAACGGGGGCCTATAATGGCCGTCGTGTTTCAAAACGATTGGAGGTTGTTTCGAAACGTTTTGGCTACTGGAGTGTCGTGTTTCGGAACAAGTTTCGAAACAAGAGAGTGTTTTGCTCTAGCGTTTCGATACGACAGGTAGATGTTTCGAAACAGGTGACCGTTGGTCACATATTTGAATTGTTATGAAGTTTGAATGTTTTACATTTTAGTCCTAAATGTTGAGATTGCAGTTGCTTGAGGTTGAGATGTCCAATTAAGATGAAATTTGGCAGAGAAGCATGTAACATGGCTAATTTCATTTTAGTAACTTTAAAATCAATAAAGACCTTCTAATTTACACAAATTACAATTTGGTCCCTAAATTCGTGTAAGGTGCAATTGAGTCCCTTGTTGAAATCCGTTCGTTGTGCCTTTTTCAATCGTGAGTTGTGAGTACTCACTTAGGGTTAACAAGCATCTAGACAAGACTAAAAATAAAAAAAAGGGTCGTGAATCAAGGTTTACTTCCGAGTTGACTTTGGTTTTCCATGTGTAATCTTCGTAGTTCGGGTCCACCGTCTAGGCCAGGCTAAGGGTGTTACACGCTTGCTTATCACATATGATTTTATGCTCTTTTAAAATTGATTGTATGGGTGCGCTTTTTGAAGCACGCTGATGGGTGATTTGTCCGTTAAATGTTGAGTAGAGTCCCATTGCTTCTATTACATCGAAAAAAGAGATTTTTAAGTGAGGGAAACATACTTGAACCACTTGGACCCTTGCCCTTGCTAACCCTATTTTGTATGTTGTTGTTGTAGTTGTTATCTGTGAGCTGTTATGTCGAGGCCTAGAGGTAGACCCAGGCTGGTTCTTCAGGAACCCCATGTTGCGGCTCCTGCTGATGAGCCGATGGTTGGGGTAGAGGTTCCTGTGGAAGAGCCTGCCGTTGGAGTCAGAGCTCCTCCTCCACCACCACCTCCTCAGCCTGATGCGGAAGGCAAGGCTAGAGCTGAGGGATCGAGAGCTTAGGTTGGCAAGGGTGGGCAAGGTTCTGCAGGGGTAGACATGGCTCCGCTAGTTCAGGATATAGCGGGAGCGTTTCAGGCTGCAGTTGTCGGAGCTCAGGCTGTAGCTCAGCCGAGAGGAGATGATGCTAGCTTACCTTTAGAGAGGCTTCGTAGCCTCGGAGCAGATAAGTTCAGGGGATCTACGCCTGAAAGATCAGAGTTATGGCTAGAGAAGACGATTCATATTTTAGCTCAGATGGGATGTGTTGGGGCTTGTAAGTTGGGCTGTGTAGTTTCGTTACTTCAGGGTGATGCCTACACCTGGTGGGTCACCATTATTTCCGGCGTGCCTGAGGCCGAGATCAGTTGGAACTTCTTTTAGACTGCTTTTAGAAAGAGGTATTTAGGCCCGAGATATTTAGATGAGAAGAAGAGGGAGTTCATGGCTCTTGTTCAGGGAGACACATCAGTGACAGATTATGAGATCCGCTTCATCCGATTGAGTCAGTATGCTCCAGAGTTGGTTCCTACTGAGAGGGACCGTTGTAATCGGTTCAGGTATAGACTTCATGAGGAGGTCAAGAGGTACACCTTGGATACATATTATTCTGATTTTGATGTCTTGGTCGCTAGGACAAGGACATCAAGCATAGCTTGGGGCAGACCAAGCGTTCGGGAGGATCCATTTCAGGGAAAGGGGACAACAACTTTGATCGTGGTGATGCCGAGAGGCATCGAGGCAGTGGACAACAGTATGATCATAGGCGTGGCAGTGGCCACCACGGTAGAGGCCATCAGGGCCAGAGAGCTGGAGGGCATTTGTCCGAGTGTGCCCGATGTGGGAGACATCATTCCGAAGAGTGTTGGGGAAACTATCATGCTTGCTGGAACTATGGATCGAGAGACCACTTCAGGAGAGAGTGTCCGCATCAGGCGGCACAGGCACCATTTCAGGCACAGGCTCCTGCGAGAGCGATCAACTATTCGAGAGGTCGTGGGCGCGGTCGTGGTTACTTCCAGTCGAGGGCTGGTGCACCTAGGATAGAGGCACCGAGGAATCTTGCTCATGTAGTGGCAGTTCAGCCAGAGGCCGGTGGACCAGCTAGAGTGTACGCACAAAGAGAGACAGGGAATGACACAGATGTGATAGCAGGTAATTTCGAGTTATAGTCCATGTCTTTGCTTTCCTTAGTCGATTCGGGTTCCACACATTCTTATATTTTGAGTGAGCATGCAAAGAAGTTAGACATACATGTTGAGATTTTAGACATATGGATGCATGTGACTAGTTCCTTCGGTGAGACACTTGTAGTTAGACGGATGTATAGGAGGTGTCTGTTGAAGATTCAGGGTCATGTGTTTCCTGTTGATATGATGGAGCTTCCGTTTTACGATTTTGATATCATTTTGGGTATGGATTGGTTGGTTGAGCACAGAGCTAGTGTAGATTTTGAGAAAAGAGGATTTCGTTGAAGCTTTCTGACGACTACGAGGTAGTAGTAGTAGGCGAGAACGTTAAGTTCTTGTCGAACGTTGTGTCAGCTTTAGAGGCTCATAGGTTGATGGACTCCGGTTGTGGGGCTTATTTAGCGTACGCGATGAATCTGAAAATGAGTGAGGTTAGACCGAAAGATATTAGAACAATTTGTGATTATCCGGATGTGTTTCCAAAAGAGTTACCGGGTTTGCCTCCTGACAGAGATGTAGAGTTTGTGATTGAGACTGTTTCAGGGTCTACTCCAGTTTCTATTGCTCCATACCGTATGGCCCCGAAAGAGTTGAAAGAGTTGAAAAGTCAGCTTTAGGAGTTGTTAGACCGAGGTTTTATTAGTCCTAGTAGTTCGCCTTGGGGTGCTTCCATGTTGTTTGTGAAGAAGAAGGATGGCAGTATGAGGATGTGTATCGACTATAGGCAGTTGAACCATTTGACAGTGAAGAAAAAGTATTCGTTGCCACGTATAGATGACCTATTTGATCAGTTGAGAGGTGCCACAATGTTTTCGAAGATAGATTTGAGAGCAGGGTACTATCAGTTGCATGTAAAGGAGTGTGATGTTCTGAAGACAACTTTTAGGACTAGATACGGTCATTATGAGTTCCTTGTGATGCCATTTGGGCTCACGAATGCACCAGCAGCTTTCATGAACATGATGAACAGAGTTTTTCGAGACTATCTAGACCGATTTGTAGTTGTTTTCATAGACGACATCCTTGTGTACTCGAGATCAGAAGAAGAACATGATGAGCACTTGAGACTTGTTTTGCAGAGATTGATGAGTAATCAGTTGTATGCTAAGTTGAGTAAATGCGAGTTCTGGATCAGAGAGGTTGTGTTTCTTGGCCACGTTGTGTCAGCTGAAGGTATCCGAGTTGATCAGAAAAAGATTGAAGCCATTGTTAAGTGGAAACAACCTAAGTCAGTGACCGAGATTAGGAGTATCCTAGGACTAGCTAGTTACTATAGGAGATTCGTTGACGGATTCTCTAGGGTAACTGCTCCGGTGACTGAACTTTTGCAAAAGAGAGTTAAGTTTGAGTGGTCAGAAGCGAGACATAAGGCATTTGAGAAATTAAAAGAAGCCTTGACGAATGCTCCAGTGTTGGTACAACCAGTTTCAGGGAAAGAGTTCGGAATCTATAGTGAAGCTTCCTATGTAGGTTTAGGTTGTGTTCTGATGCAAGAAAGGAGAGTTGTTGCTTATGCTTTGAGACAATTGAAGATTCATGAGAAGAATTACACGACTCACGACATCGAGTTAGCAGCAGTTGTGTTTGCGTTGAAGATTTGGCGTCACTACTTGTATGGTGAGAAGTGCACGTTTTACACTGATCATAAAATCTTGAAGTATCTGATGACTCAGGGAGAGCTGAACTTGAGACAGAGAAGATGGCTTGAACTGTTGAAAGACTATGATTTGACTATTGAGTATCATACGGGTAGGGAAAATGTAGTGGCTGATGCGTTGGGCAGAAAAGTTGCAGTTGAGTTGCGAGCTATGTTTACTAAGCTGAGTGTATTAAAGGACGGTGGTTTGATTACAGAGTTTTTAACCCCCTTAGCCCAGCCTAGACGTTTGACCCGAGCTACGAAGATTACACGGGGAAAACCAAAGTCAACCCGAAAGTCAACCTTGATTAACGACACTTTTTTATCTTTTCTAAATGCAAATTAAGCCTATGTGATTACTCAAGAATCATAGGAGAGAAGGACATAGCAATCAGAAAACATTTAGGGACTCAATTGCATGATTTACACATTTTAGGGACCAAAATGTAATTTTCAGAAAATATAAGGACTTGGCTGAATTTAAGATTACCAATATGTAATTAATCATATTTCATGCTTCTCTGCCAAATCTCAACTAAAAAGGACATTCCAAGATCAAGCAATTGCATCCTCAACATTCAGGACTAAAACGTAAAACATGGAAACTTAAAACAATTCAAAATCATCATCCAACGGTAATCCGTTACGGAACACCAAACCTTCGTACCGAAACGCCCGTATCGAAACGGTGTTGACCGTTTCAGTACTCGGGTGTGTTCCGAGACCAGTATCGAAACAGACCTCTCCAGTGGCCAAACTATTTCGAAACACCTTCAGCTGTTCCGAAACGCTATGGCCATTACAGACCTCTGTTTTGAAACAGTTAAGGGTGTTTCGATACACCCTGCACTGTGACAGCAGAAAATGCTGGTTTTTCATACTTTTTTGCACTTGAATCAACCCCAGAACATGCCACAACATGCATACATCGAGGATACATATCAACAATCATCATATCGAAGCTATAGCCTAAACATAGCAACCAACACATAAGCAAAGGCACTAAAGGCATGCTCCCTAGTTTGCCAAAACCAAAACAAGTCAAAACTCCAAATAAACCAAAATCCATACTCCAAAGGCCATTTACAACCCAAGTATAGGCAAACCAACATGCTCAAAGTACAAGAAACATTCTCAAGCATTCCAAAGTATAAATTCCCACCCATTGCCTCTTATTACACTAAGGGTGAACCACATACATTTCTTTAGCAAAACCTTGGATTCCTCTTGCTCTTGAGCTGCATCCAAATGTTCAATTTTCTGCATTGATGAAACAAACGAGCGTAAGCAATAGGCTTAGTGAGGATCACTAGACAACACTAATCAATGCATAACTCATGATTTGCAAAAGCAACACTTTACAACACATGCCCTTTATAAAACAAGTCTTCTCAAGACTTCAATGTACTTTAGAAACCTCATGCACATATGCATCAATTTACAACATCAAATAGACCTTTACTCTTGCTTTAACAAGCATCACATGCATTCTTGCATCATACACATATTTCTCATGCACCCTTGCATCATTTACAAGCATCTCATGCTTCACTTTGTTCATTTACAATATATTGGCTTTCAAGTGATAGTCCACAAATCATTTCAACACAAGACACAATCGAATACGCGGATTACAATCGTTGTCCCTCACGCTTCATACAAACTACCAGACTACACAAGGTGGAGACATATGGCACAATCACAACCCCTCAACACCCGTGATGGAGACAAATGGCACAATCACAACCCCTCAACATCAGTCATCGGTAGTTGTATAATTCCACTAACGAGAGTATGGGGCACATACACAAGACTCACACACGAGACTAACCATTCACCGTTGTGATCTTAACCTCAATCGTTAGGGTACTTGGATGGAGATTACGGCACAATCACAACCCCTCGACACCGAAGGCGACTTTATTCACTGTGCACCCAATCCTATAACCGGCTAACTATATCTGATTAAAGTAACCAAAAACCATTTTCATCACTTGCCAATATAATCATTTATCCACATTAATCCACTGTTTTTCAAGCATAACCACAATGTCATTTCCACAAGCACACATGCTTAACATCATATGCATTTTCATATGAAAACCAAGGATCACTTACCTAGTGCATCCTTAACATAATGACATTAAAATCCAGCATTAAACCATGCTTAAACATGCTTAAAAACAGTAAACAAATCCACTCTTACATCAAATGCATTTTCATCCAACTTAACACATTTCCAAGAGAGGGATTACCGAAACACTTACACTTGAGCTTAGTTAAGTGTATCAAGCTTACACTAAGCTCCCAAGAGCACGCTCAAAGTGTTAGAAAGTAGGAAAGTGCATTTCCACTCACCGATACGCGAAGCCTCGTTCGCCGACACGGAAATTACACCTCCGAAGCTTCCAAAATCACCTCATTAGCATCCGAATCAAGATCCCCTATTTTCACATAAACAAAACAGAGATATAAATGCGTCAAAATGCATTCTAACACCATCAACAATCCATAGACTCGTTGCCCACACAAACTACACCAAAATACCCTTCCAACAAAACCGAAAACTCAATCGATTGCCTCCTAAACCAAGCCAAAATCACACTTAAAACTACTAAGAAACTTACAAATCTCAAGGATTTCGGGATCTATGTTAATAACACATCATCTTAACATATAAATCAACTTAAAAATCAATTAGAATCAACGGAAAACAGTGGCCAACTCATCAAGTCCGAAAATCAAGATTTCATCCACATTTTCACAAGATTTTGATATCAAATCAAAACTATATTGAAAACTCAATCAAAAATAGTTATTAGAAGCCAAATATCTGGGGAATTTCAATAAAGAACTTAGATTAGAGGTTGAGAACGGGATTTACCTCCAATCCTTGCTTCCTTCAATAGATGACAAGTTTTCCTTGCAAAAATCTTGGAGAATTAAAGAAGATCTCTTGAAAAAGATCTAGGCCCAAAACCTATAGGCGATTCGAACCATTCTCGACCGGCCCGATCCTATGTCTAAAACATCTAGGCCCAAAACCAGGGCGTTACAACTCTCCCCCAATTACGAAATTTCGTCATCAGAATTCTTACATGATGGAAAGAGATGAGGAAACTGCTTCAACATGTCCGCCTTGCTTTCCCACGTGGCTTCCTCAACTCCTCGGTGTCGCCACAACACCTTCACAAGCTCTATCGTCTTGCCACAAAGAACTTTACTACTCACGTCCAGAACCTTCACCGGTTCCTCATCATATGATAGATCCGGATTCAACTCTATCTCCTCAACATGCATTACGTACGAAGGATCCGATCTATACTTCTGTAACATGGTGACATGAAACACATCATGTATCTTCTCCAATTCAGCAGGCAAAATCAATCGATATGCCACATGACCAATACGCTCCACAACCTCTTAAGGTCCAATAAACCTTGGGCTAAGTTTACCCTTACGCCCAAATCTCATCACATTCTTCCAAGGTGAAACTTTCAAGAACACACGTTCGCCAACCGCGAACTCAATTTCCTTACGCTTCAAGTCCGCATAAGACTTATGCCTATCCGATGCTGCCTTTAACCACTCACAAATGAGCTTCACCTTCTCGGTGGTTCCCTTAAGCATAACCGGCATTGAAATCAACTTCTGCCCAGCTTCTGCCCAACAAAGAGGGGTTCTACATCTCCTCCCATACAAAGCCTCGTATGGAGCCATTTGGATACTTGCCTGGTTACTATTGTTATACGCAAACTCAACCAACGACAAGTGCTTCTCCCAAGAACCCTGAAAATCTATCACACAACATCTCAACATGTCCTCAAGTACTTGAATCACACGTTCTGACTGTCCATCCGTCTACGGATGATAAGAAGTGCTGAAATTCAACCGTGTACCCAAGGCTTGATGCAAACATTCCCAAAATCGCGCTGTAAACCTCGGATCTCTATCCGACACAATGGACTTTGGCACACCGTGCAACCGCAGAATCTCAGCTATGTACAGCTCAACCAACTTATCCAAAGTATACGTAGTATGCACAGACAGAAAATGTGCACGATTCGTAAGCCTATCCACAATCACCCAAACTGAATTCTTCTTTGTCGGCTAAAAAGGCAAACCAGACACAAAATCCATGGTGATTCTCTCCCATTTCCTTTATGGAATTCTCAAAGGCTGCAACAATCCAGAAGGAACCTGATGCTCAGCCTTCACTCGCTGACACACCATACACTTACTAACAAACTCTGCAACATCCTTTTTCAACCCCACCCAGTAGTACTCATCCTTTAGGTCACGATTCATCTTTGTACTACCCGGGTGCATAGCAAAAGGACTACAATGAGCTTCAGTCAGAATAGTGCGCCTTAACTCAGCATCATTTGGCACCACTATTCGACTCCCAAAACACAGAACACCATCATCACTAAAGCTGAAATCCGAAGGTCTATCCTCCGCAATGTATTGAACATGCGAAACAAGAGAATCATCAAGTAACTGCTTCTCTTTAATCAACTGTAACAAAAATGGTTTCACTTGTAACTCCGCCACAAGACCACCTTCACGCGATATGCTCAAACGATCAAACATCACTCTCAACTCAACAACCACCTTCCGGCTCAAAGCAACGACCACAACATTAGCTTTGCCCGGGTGGTACTCAATCGCCATATCATAATCCTTAAGCAACTCCACCCAACGTCGTTGCCTAAGATTTAACTCTTTCTGAGACATAAGGTATTTTAAACTCTTATGATCCGTGAACACAACACATTTCTCACCATACAGGTAATGCCTCCAAATCTTTAAGGCAAACACCACATCTGCAAGCTCAAGATCATGAGTAGGGTAGTTGCGCTCATGCACCTTCAACTGCCTAGATGCATAGGCCACCACCTTACCTTCCTGCATCAACACGCAGCACAAACCAACAATGGACGCATCACTATAGACCACAAACTCCTTACCAGATTCAGGTTGAATCAAAACAGGAGCTTTCGTCAAAGCTTCTTTCAGCTCCTCAGAAGCTTGTTGCCTCGCCTCCGTCCACTCAAAGAGAACATTCCTTTGCAACAAATTGGTCAAGGTTGCCGCTATCTTTGAAATACCCTCGACAAACCTACGGTAATACCCAGCCAATCCAAGGAAACTACGTACCTTCTTCACTGACTTAGGCACTTTCCAACTCATTACAACTTCTACTTTTTGCGGATCAACGCGAATACCCTCATCCGATACCACATGCCCAAGGAAGACCACCTCTCTAAGCCAAAACTCACATTTACTCAGATTCGCATACAACTGATTTTCCAACAACGCTTGCAAAACGATTCTCAAGTACTTATCATGATCCTCCTCAGTACGCGAATACACAAGGATATCATCGATGAACACCACCACAAACTGATCCAAGAATTCATTGAATACACGATTCATCATGTCCATGAAAGCAGCAGGCGCGTTGGTCAAACCAAACGGCATCACCAAAAACTCATAATGCTCGTACCTCGTCCGAAAAGCAGTTTTAGGTACGTCCACATCCTTCACCTTCAGCTGATAGTACCCCAATCTCAAGTCTATCTTAGAAAACACTGAGGCTCCCCGAAATTGATCAAAGAGATTGTTAATTCTAGGCAAGGGAATTCAATCGGATACAACAGCAAATAAACCTTTGCTCATGCTTTAACAAGCATCACATGCATTCTTACATCATACACATATTTCTCATGCACTCTTGCATCATTTACAAGCATTTCATGCTTCACTTTGTTCATTTACATTATATTGGCTTTCAAGTGATAGTCCACAAATCATTTCAACACAAGACACATTCGGATACGCGGATTACAAGCGTTGTCCCTCACACTTCATACAAACTGCCGGACTACACAAGTTGGAGACATAAGGCACAATCACAACCCCTCAACACCCGTGATGGAGACAAATGGCACAATCAAAACCCCTCAACATCACTCATTGGTAGTTGTATAATTCCACTAATGAGAGTATGGGACACATACACAAGACTTACACACGAGACTAACCATTCACCGTTGTGATCTTAACCTCAATCGTTAGGGTACTTGGATGGAGATTACAGCACAATCACAACCCCTCGACATCCAAGGCGACTTTATTCACGGTGCACCCAATCCTATAGCCGGCTAACTATATTCGATTAAAGTAACAAAAAACCATTTTCATCACTTGCCAATATAATCATTAATCCACTGTTTTTCAAGCATAACCACAATGTCATTTCCACAAGCACACATGCTTAACATCATATTCATTTTCAAATGAAAACCAAGGATCACTTACCTAGTGCATCCTTAACATAATGACATTAAAATCCAACATTAAACCACGCTTAAACATGCTTAAAACAGTAAACAAATCCACTCTTACATCAAATGCATTTTCATCAAAGTTAACACATTTCCAAGAGAGGGATTACCGAAACACTTACACTTGAGCTTAATTAAGTGTATCAAGCTTCGACTAAGCTCCCAAGAGCACGCTCAAAGCGTTACAAAGCAGGAAATTGCATTTCCACTCACCGATACTCGAAGCCTCGTTCGCCGACACGGAAATTACACCTCTGGAGCTTCCAAAATCACCTCGTTATCCTCCGGATCAAGATCCCCTGTTTTCACATCAACAAAACAGAGATCTAAATGCATCAAAATGTATTCTAACACCAGCAACAATCCATAGACTCGTTGCCCACACAAACTACACCAAAATACCCTTCCAACAAAATCGAAAACTTAATCGATTGCCTCCTAAACCAAGGCCAACCATCATGCAACACTTCCAAAGCATTATCAACATCAAAACACATCTATTAAACATCCTAACTCATCCTTATACCTCCAACCATCACAATTCCACCATTACACCCCAAAATCACACTTAAAACTACCAAGAAACTCAAGGATCTCAAGGATTTCGGGATCTATGTTAATAACACATCATCTTAACATGTAAATCAACTTAAAAATCAATTAGAATCAACACAAAACAGTGCCCAACTCATCAAGTCCGAAAATCAAGGATCTCAAGGATATCATCCACATTTTCACAAGATTTTGATCTCAAATCAAAACTATATTGAAAACTCAATAAAAAATAGTTATTAGAAGTCAAATATTTTGGGAATTTCAATAAATAACTTAGATTAGAGGTTGAGAATAGGATTTACCTCCAATCCTTGCTTCCTTCAATAGATGACAAGTTTTCCTTGCAAAAATCTTAGAGAATTAAAGAAGATCTCTTGAAAAAGATTTAGGAAATGTTGAGAGAATTTTTAGAAGAAAGAATTCTGGAAAAGATGAGAGAAAATAGTGTTTGGCTAAAATGAGAGGGAATTGGTAGTTACGTAAAATGAAAATCCACTAACTACCAATTAATTAATACCATATTTTAATTAAAATCCTTTAATTTAAAATCCATTTAAATCACATGTCATATTGAAGAAAGGTCAAATTGACTTAAAGCCCCCTTAAAATCACATGTCCTATCCCAATCCATGATTTCTTAAAATCACCTTACGCAATACGAACCGTTTTCGACCGGTCCGATCCGGTGTCTAAAACATCTAGGCCCAAAACCAGGGCATTACAGAGTTGCAAGTGAAACATTCGTTGATTCAGATGATTAGAGAGAAACAGTTGCAAGACGTATCATTAGGTTCACATGTTCAGGACATTGTAGAGGGTAGACCGACGGAGTACAATTTCAGTGATGAGAATGTGTTGTGTTTTAGAGACAGAGTGGTAGTGCCTGTAGATGTTGAGTTGAGACGTATGATTCTGAGCGAAGCACATTCGAGTCCTTTTTCTATGCATCCGGGCAATACTAAGATGTACCGAGATCTGAAGAGTTATTATTTCTGGGTTGGATTGAAGAATGATGTAGCCAAGTTTATGAGCCGTTGCATGGTTTGTCAGAAAGTAAAGGCATAACATTAGGTTCCTTCAAGTTTGTTACAACCTTTGAAAATTCCGGAATGGAAGTGGGAAAGAATCACTATGGACTTTGTGTCAGGGTTGCCGTTGTCTCCTTCAAAGAAGAATTCTGTTTGGGTGACAATTGATAGATTCACTAAGTGTGCCCATTTCTTAGCAGTGAACACCATAGATTCTTTAGACAAGTTGGAAAATTTGTATATTCGAGAGATTGTGAGACTACATGGAGTTCCGGAGTCTATTGTATCAGACAGAGATCCGAGATCCACATCGAGGTTCTGGGTTGTTTGCATAGTGCCCTAGGTAGTCATTTGCATTTCAGTACTTCATATCATCCGCAGTCAGATGGTCAGTCAGAGCGAGTGATACAAGTATTAGAGGATATGCTCAGTTGTTGTGTGATCGACTTCCAGGGATCTTGGGAGAAGCATTTACCCTTGGTCGAGTTTCCTTACAACAACAGTTACATGGCTAGTATCCAGATGGCTCCTTATGAGGCATTGTATGGTAGGTGATGTAGGACTCTGATCTGTTGGGCCGAAATGGGTCAGAAGTTGTTACCTATGCCGAATTTTCTGAAGGGAAAAACCGATAAAGTGAAGTTGATTCGTGACCGTTTGAAAGCAGCTTCCGATCGTCAGAAATCTTATGCTGATTTGAAGAGGTAAATGGTTGAGTTTTCAGTGGGTGAGAGGGTGTTTTTGAAAGTGTCTCCGTGGAAGAAGGTAATGCGATTTGGCCGGAAAGGCAAGTTGAGTCTGAGGTTTATCGGTTCGTATGAGATAGTTGAGCGGATTGGGCCAGTAGCTTACCGTTTGAGATTGCCTTCAGAGTTAGAGAAAATCCATGATGTATTCCATGTGTCGATGCTCAAGAGATATAGATCAGATCTGTCTCATGTTATGCCCGTTGAGGAGATAGAACTGAATCCAGATTTGTCGTATAATGAAGAACCAGTTGAGATACTTGCCTCGGATAGCAAGGTGTTTGATCAGTGCATAAAAGTTCTATATTTTACCCATCATTTATCCTTATTTTTGCTGCACTCAAGCATGTTTAACTGCATTTTAGGTTAAGTTTTGCATCAACATCACATTTAGATAAAACTGCGCAGATACTGCTAAATTTGGTTACTTTTGCAGGTATCTGCTGTGGCAGCACCCAGGGCAGCAGTCGTGACAGCACCCAGGGCAGCAGTCGTGACAGCACCCAGGGCAGCAGCCGTGACAGCACCCAGGGCAGCAGTCGTGGCAGGCGCTGGGCAGCGATGCAGAAAAGCTGGAACTAGCAGTCAAGGAGGACGATGCTGCCATGGTCGCCGCCGTGACAACAAAGGACGACATCAATTTTGAGGAGAAGAAGCAAAGTGGGCCTCGACAGAAAGAGAAAATTCAGCTTGTCTGTCGTGTAATACCACTATATTTTTCCAAGCCCTAGATCAGAATGAAGGCCAAGCCCAAGGTTCAAGGAAGATGTCCCAAGAAAGAAGGAAGGACGAATTAAAGACAGTTGTTCTGAAGATTTAGTCTTTATTAGAGTTGTACTTTGATTTAAAGTTGTATTCCTTCCATATTTGAAAACTTGAACCCAAGGCCTATATAAAGGCATGTAATTCGACCTAGGAAAAGATATAACCGATTCTCTAGCCTTCTCTCAAACCCTAGCCGTTTTCCTTCTCTCACCATGTTCTAAATTCCCCTTAGGGCCACGGGTTGATTTGTAAAGTAGTTGCAAGGGTTTTTTTGTTTTAGGAATTTTCAGTTCAATAAAATAAACTTCAAGTTCTCTTATTTTGGTTATTAATATCTTGCAAGAGCATCGGGAGAGCATTGTGAGGTTATCTATTTACTTAGCATCGGGAGAGTTAAGTATACGAAAGAAATACGAGCAAGTTCTCTAGTTTATAGTTGAACTATCTCGGACCTAGGGATAGGACGAGGTTAAGTGGCTAAAGAATAATTCATCGACATCGGTGTTCATCCTTCGATTCACGCCGGGAGGTATCATCAAAGACGTGATCATCGATAGGCTTGGACCTAGGGATAGGCCAAGGCACATCAGGGATTCTTGCCAAACTTGAAGTACTGAGTTGATTGTTCGCTGCCGCGACAGGTGCTGCCGCGACGGGAACGACTACAGAACTGGATTTCCTATACTCAGCAATACCTGCACTACTGAGCAATTCAATACCAGCCCATTCTCTCTATCTTGATTTCTCTACTCTTTTCTTTACATTCTCTTTATTATTTTCGTGACAACTTTCTCAATTATTTTCTTTACTTTCGTGCAGCAATTTAAGGTGAAGCTATTAGCCCAGTCCCTGAGGAGACGATATCCGGTACTTCGTATCACTTTACTACTTGCGTCGTGTATACTTGCACTACAATTGCGATAGACTATTTTACACGCAACAAGTTTTTGGCGCCGTTGCCGGGGACTGGCAACATAACTCTACCTTATCTTTTACTGCACTTTTTGTTTTTTTGTTTTTATTTTTCTATTTTTTCTTTGGTTTGTTCAACTCTTGCTTTTCACAAGGTTCCTTGTTTATGCGCAGATCGAAACGAGGTGAAGATCCTGAGTATCCATTAGATTGGAAATCGAACGTTCATTCAATCTTAGGAACCGACTTCGTCACGTACTAGCCAGGAACGAGTACCTTGAGGAACAGTTAGAGACAATGGCACAGCAAGGAAACAACCCCCTTGCTGGAGATGGAGCTGTTATACCACCTGTCGGCGACCCGCCTGCCGCTGCCGGACGACGGTCCTGTCGTGACTACATGTTGAACGATAATGTAGAACTGGAAACCACGCTGCCGGATATTGAAGTTGACAACTTTGAGCTGAAACCTGTCATGTTCAGTATGATCAACAATGATGGTCAATTCAGTGGTGCTGCTACAGAGGATGTGAGGGAGCACCTTAAAACGTTCCAGGAAATCCGTGGTTCGTTTAGGCTACCTGGAGTTAATCCGGAGATACTGAGGCTTCGGTTATTTCCCCATTCATTGAGGGAAAGAGCAAAGACTTGGTGGAATAAACTTACGCCGGGTTCAATTAGAACTTGGGCAGATTTGTCTCGTGAATTTTTATCTCGTTTTAACCCTTCACATTTATCTGAGCGATTATGTAATGAAACTGCTACTTTTCAACAGGAAGATGACGAGCCGATGCACGAGGTCTGAGACAGATTTACCACTCTTCTACGGAACTGCCCAATGCATGGATTCCCCGTCTGGAACCAGGTAACTAAGTTTTATAATGCTGCCAACTTACAAACTCGTATTCGAATTGATTCAGCAGCAAACAGATTACTACTGGACAAAGACCCGGATGAGGCAATGCAAGTATTGAAAAATCTGGCTAAGAATGAGGAGCAGTTTTCGACAGCAAGAAGAGGGGGTAAACGGGTTCTAGCTGTTAAGGATTATGAGGCCGACATCACAATGAAATCACAGGTGGCATACCTTACTAAGGCAATGAAAAAGCTCTTGAACGATGATGCAAAACATGGATTTGCTGTCGAGGAGGTATGTGACATTTGTGAGGGAAATCACAGTTCAGAGGAATGTCCAATACAGTTAGAAGAGGGAAAGTATGTTGGAAATTACAATAAGCCGAATTGCAACTCCAACAACTATAATCCCAACTGGAGAAAGGATCCCAAGTTTTCTTGGAGTAATTCTAATAATGCCCTGAATCATCAAGCACACAATAATCAGAATCAGGGAGGACCTAGATTGTTGACTCGACAGCAGCCGCAGCAGCAGCAACAGCACCAGCTGCCACAAACAATATTTTGGAACAGACTCTGGCTACTTTTATATCTCAGACAGGTACTTATATTAAGAATATGAATCAGTTTGTCAAGAAAACAGACACATTCATGGATAAAATAGAGACGAGGATAACGAATCATGAAGCTACTCTGAAAATCTTTGGAGACACAAATGGGTGAGGTCACTCAGCATATCAAGCCAAGGCAGACTGGAGGATTTCCTAGTAATACTGAAAATGCTAGACAGCCCACACATGAGCAGTGTAAAGCCATTACTACAAGGAGTGGGAAGAAACTACCAGGGCCAGAAAAGGAAGCTGAAACAGTGAAAAAACCAGCCATAGACACACCTGCCGAGGAAGCTGCCCCGACAGGTAACAAACAGCCTGCTGCCGATGAGCCTGTCACGACAGCAGAAGCGACAGAGGAGAAAAATGATGAACCCAAACCTCCTCAGATTCGTATGCAGTGGGAAGGACGTATTGCTGATTATCGTCCCCCACCTCTTTTTCCTCAACGGTTACAACAAGTGAATCAAGAATCTCAGCTCAAAAAGATTTGATATTTTTAAGCAGGTTCATATTAATATTCCACTGTTAGATGCCGTGAGGGAGATGCCCGGTTACGCCAAATTTCTCAAGGATGTCATGTCAAAGAAATCTAAATTTGGGGAATTTGAAACGGTTAAGATGACAGAAGGATGCATGAGTATTTTTCATAGGCAGCCACCCTAGAAAAAGAAGGATCCGGGGAGCTTCATCATACCCTGTGTAATCAGAGATAAATATGTGGGTAAGGCACTTTGTGATCTTGGTGCTAGTATTAATTTAATGCCAAAATATGTTTTTCAGAAATAAGGTATTGGAAAAGCTCGGCCCACGACAGTAATTCTATAGCTGGCAGACCGCTCTTATGTTCATCCGGAAGGAAAAATCGAAGATATTCTGGTAAGAGTGGATAAATTTATATTTCCTGCCACGGGATCAAAATAGGAGAACTCACCATGAGAGTGAACGATCAAGAGATAAAATTGAATTTTCTCCAAGCTATGAAACATGCTGATGCAGACGAGGAATGCAAAGCTATCACTGAAGTTACCTTTGATCAACCCTGCATCAGATCGGGCTGTCACGACATCAAAATAGGTCACTGCCTCGGCAGCCACTTACAGGATTGTCACGACAGCAACTCCTCTGAATCCGATACATCTGATACTGAAGATCAAGAGGAGGTAAACTGGATAGGCGATCGTCCAGGTAAGTTATTCGAACCTTTAAATTATACTTCGAATAACCATGCAATTCAAAAGCCATCAACTGTTGAGCCCCCTGTTTTAGAACTGAAGCCCCTGCCAGGGCAGCTAAAATATGCTTTTCTTGGTTCAAATGATATGTTGCCCGTAATCATCTCTTCCAAGTTGATGCAGGAACAGGAACAACAGCTAATAGGGATGCTGCAGCAGCATAAAAAGGCAATTGGATGGACGATAGCTGATATTCAAGGCATTAGTCCGGCGTTATGTATGCATAAAATCCTTTTAGAAGATGATCATAAGCCGACTATAGATGCTCAAAGGCGGCTGAACCATGCTATGAAAGAGGTGGTGCGAAAAGAGATAATCAAATGGTTAGATGCTGGAATAATTTACGCCATCTCCGACAGCAAATGGGTGAGCCCGGTGCAATGCGTTCCCAAGAAAGGAGGAATGACCGTGGTGACCAATGAAAACAATTAGTTAATCCCAACCAGGACTGTGACCGGTTGGATGGTTTGTATGAACTATCGGAAGCTTAACAAAGCTACCCGAAAGGACCACTTTCCTTTACCCTTTATTGATCAAATGCTTGATAGATTAGTGGGTAAACCTTACTATTGTTTTCTTGATGGTTATTCAGGTTATAATCAAATAGCTATCGCACCAGAAGATCAAGAAAAGACGACTTTTACATGCCCCTACGGAACGTATGCTTTTAGGAGGATGCCTTTTGGACTATGCAATGCAACCGCCACCTTCCAGAGGTGCATGATGGCCATATTCTCCGATATGGTGGAGGACTTCCTTGAAATTTTTATGGATGATTTTTCAGTCTTTGGGGACGATTTTGAGAGCTGCCTAGGCAATCTACAAAAGGTACTTGAAAGATGTGAAAAAGCAAACCTAGTCTTGAATTGGGAAAAATGCCACTTCATGGTGGACGAAGGGATAGTCCTTGGCCATAAGATCAGCTGCCGTGGCATAGAAGTCGATTGGGCCAAAATAGAAGTGATCGAAAAGCTGCCGCCACCGACCACAGTCAAAGGTATTAGAAGTTTCTTGGGACATGCGGGTTTTTATTGGAGATTCATTGCAAATTTCTCAAAGATCACCAAGCCCCTATGCCATCTTTTGGAGCAGAACCGACCTTTTGACTTTAATGATGAATGTACTGAAGCATTCAAGGTTCTGAAGGAAAAACTGGTAACAGCCCCAATAGTACAGCCACCAGACTGGACACAGCTATTTGAGATCATGTGTGATGCTAGTGACTATGTTGTCGGGGCAGCGGAGAAACAAAATTTTTCATGTCATATAATATGCCAGCAAGACACTGAATGACGCCCAAGTGCACTACACCACCACAGAGAAGGAGTTATTAGCTGTGGTTTTCTCCATTGACAAGTTTCGTTCTTACATACTTGGAACGAAGGTAATAGTGCACACAGACCATTCTGCTTTGAAATATCTGTTTGCAAAAAAGGATGCAAAGCCTCGATTGATACGGTGGATCTTGCTATTGCAAGAATTCGACCTTGAAATCAAGGACAAAAAAGGGACAGAAAATCAGGTGGCAGATCACTTGTCAAGGTTGGAGAAGGAACATAATCTACCAACAGACGAGACAAACATACTGAAGACCTTTCCAGACGAGCAGCTCTTTGCTGCTGCAATCTCTGTCGCGACAGCCATGGCGGCAGGTAAGTACTCTGAACTTCCTTGGTATGCAGATTTCGTTAATTTCTTAGTTAGCGGAATAATTCCTTCTGACCTTAATTATCAAGCCAGGAAGAGGTTCCAAAATGATGTTAAGCATTATTATTGGGACGAACCTCTTCTTTTCAAAATCTGTGCAGATCAGGTTATAAGGAGATGTGTACCACAGGAGGAGTAGAAAGACATACTTCATCACTGCCATGCTTCACAGTATGGAGGACACTTAGGAGGCAACAAAACTGCTGCCAAGGTGCTGCAGTCAGGGTTTTATTGGCCGTCACTGTATAAAGACGCACAAATCTTCTACAAGAGTTGTGACAGGTGCCAAAGGACAGGAAACATCTCAAGGAGAAACGAGATGCCACTGCAGAACGTTCTAGAAGTCGAGATCTTCGACGTTTGGGGGATTGATTTTATGGGACCATTCCCATCTTCATGTGGGAATCTATACATCCTCCTGGCAGTAGATTATGTCTCTAAGTTGGTTGAAGCTATCGCCACTCAAAAGAATGATGCCAAGACAGTTCACAGATTTTTACACAACAACATTTTTTCTAGGTTTGGCATCCCTAAGGCGATTATTAGTGATGAAAGGAGACATTTTGACAACAGGGTTATTGCTGCTGCCTTGAAGAAATACGGTGTCAAGCATCGGATCGCGACAGCATATCACCCACAGACCAATGAACAAGCTGAAATTTCTAACAAGGAAGTTAAGAACATTCTTGAGAAGATGATTAAGCCAACTAGGAAGGATTGGTCTTTTCTCCTCAATGATGTGTTATGGGCTTATAGGACAGCTTTTAAAACTCCATTGGGCATGTCTCCATACCGATTGATTTATGGGAAAACATGTCATCTACCTGTCGAGATAGAGCACAAAGCATACTGGGCGATCAAGGCAGTGAATATGGACTTGGATAGGGCAGGGCATAAAAGGCTGTTAGATCTGAACGAAATTGAAGAAATTCAAACAATGGCCTATGACAATGCAAGAATCTACAAGGATAAAACGAAGAAGTGGCATGACAAAAAGTTGCTGCCACGACAGTTCTGCCCAGGGCAGCTTGTATTGTTGTTCAACTCTAGACTGAAACTCTTCACAGGGAAGCTAAAATCTAGATGGTCTGGCCCATTCCAAGTTGTACAGGTTTTTCCCCATGGTGCCATAACAATCCGATCATTAAAAGACGGGCACCAACTTAAAGTCAACGGCCAGCGTCTCAAGCATTATCAGGGGACTGAAGCCCCAGGAATACATGAAGTGGTTACCTTAGGAGATGCCCCACCTGGCATTCCTAATTTAACCTAAATTTTATTTTATTTTATTTTCATTAGTATTATCTATTATTAGGAAATAAGATTTATTTTATTTGAATAATGTTTTTATTTTTTATTGTTTTTATGAAATAAAGGAGTCAAGAAGAACAGGAGAAGTGAACTCAGCCCACCATCCATGCATCAGCCCAACAAAGCCCAAATGTTGAAGCCTGTCGATTACGGCTGCCGCGACAGACGCGGAAAATACAGGTTGTCAACACGCTTTCACGACAGACGCGGAAACACATCAAAGACGCGTAACAGACGCAGAAACGCGTGTCAGACGCGTCAGACAAGCTAACATATAACAGTTGGCCCCGTTATTCGCTCCTGCCGTTATAGTTTCAACAGGCAGCAAATCCTTCTCTATATAACCCCGTTTCATTTTCATTTTCACTCACTTCTGCCTTTCTTACTTACTCTCCCTCTTTAGTTTCATTTACTTTCATTTGCTTTTCACAACCCTTGCACAAATATGTCTTCCAGGAAAACCCGACGCAATGCTGCCTCCAGTTCCACACCGGAAGCAACTCCCCCACGTTCCTTTGCTAGCAGAGACATGTGGGAAGAGAGAGGCTTTATCTACACACCAACGGAGGAAAATCTGGGCCTCAAACCATTCATAGCCCGGAAGATTAGAGCTTTACAGTGGCAAACCTTTGCAGAGCAGCCGGAGGAAATGAATGTCACGCTGGTTCGAGAATTTTATGCTGCCATCAGCAGCAGGACAGCGACAGCGGTGTTCGTTCAAGGGAAAGAAGTGCCGTTTGAAGCAGAGTACATTAACACCTTATATGGCTTCTACATCGGCATCAATGACGACGCCCACCAGCAATTCCTTAATTCATTAGACATTGCTGCTTATGACGCTGTCATGGCAGAGTTGACCAGTGCTTGGACTCAATGGAACACCAGTCGGAAGAATCCAAGGATAGTGAAAAGGACCCAGCTGCTACCGGAGGCAAAGTTATGGAATGCCTTCATAAAGAAGAGGATAATGCCGTCATCCCACAACACCACCGTCAACCAACCAAGGTTAGCGTTGATACACTCTATTCTACATGAACGACCCATTAATGTGGGCAGCTTTATTCGAGAAAGTATTTTGGAGTGTGCGCATAGACCGACGGGTCCCCTCTACCTTCCATACCTCATCACCTCGCTCTGTCGCGGCCATAATGTCCCTGAAGTGCGCTCTGATATGATAGAAGAAGGAAGAGGTTGGACTGAAAAGAACATCCTCAGCCTGATGGAGCTGACTGTTGCTACCCCTCTGTCGTCATTCGACCCTGCTGCCGCCACAGCCGATACGATAGAGCAGCCACATACTGAACCAACTGCCGCAACAGCTGCCCCGACAGACTCCTCCGCCCAGATATTAGCTGCCATTCAGAAGCTGGAGGAACGACAGCTGGGTTTAATGACCTTCATCAGGGATTTCACCGCCTCTACTGTATCTTTTATACAAAATTCTTTAAATTTCCCTGATGTTGTCTTCCCCACATTTCCTGCACATTACTTTACTGTCACTACACCTGCCCACACTCCCACACCTGCTGCCACACCACAAACACCTCCTGCAGCTTCTACACCAACACCTGCCACGACAGCTGCTGGCAGTAACCCTGCAGCAGAAACTTCTGCCCGTGGGACAAAGAGAAAAACGGCGACGGAAGAACTTGACGCCTTCATTACCGGCCTATCATCATCCTCCGTTTGGGCCGCCAGCGACAATGAACCCTCCATCAAGAGGAACCTCTCGAAGGAGTTTTCACCGGTCAAAAGGCAGAAGCGAATGGCAGACAAAGGTAATATGCCAAAAGCCAGCGGCAGCAGCAATGACAGCAGCAGCCATAACAGCAGTAGCGGTGAGGAAAGCAGCGGCAGTTCTGAAGTTCAAGTTATGGAGCAACCCCCTCACATCTCCCCGACCAGGATCCAGCCACCACGGGAAGCCAAAGCAAAGAACACATTTGCCTCCCCCGTGCTCCAGCCAGTTCCGAAAGCTAGAGCCCACCGCCAGATTAGACTCAGCGGCAGCAGCGAAGACAGCGCATAAAATTTAAGTTTCCTATCTTATTATTGATTCCTGCTATATATTTTGTGATGTACTGCTTTCATTTTGTTTTTATCTGTCATTTTGCATTGAGGGCAATGCAACCCTTGAGTTTGCGGGTGGCATCCCTCCATCAATGGAGTCTAATTTAGTGTTAATGGTGTCGTTTACTTAGTTTTGTTTTAAGTTCTCTTTAAAAAATTGAAAATTTTGGCTTAAGTCTTTGAACTGAACTTACCTGCCGTGACAGGTCTGTCGTGGCAGTGCCTTTAGGATAGTTTTAGGAGCAGTTTAGAGCCTTTCTATAGTTCTGAAACTTAAAACACCATTTGTAACTGTTATACTGCCTAGAACTCTATTAGCTAACTAGAATAAGAAGCTTAGCACTTGAATAGCCCCTAGAGGTGCCTAACACTGGCTCTAAGAAAGAAGTTTAGCAAAATAGACTCAATAGCCCTACAGGTGCCCGGAACCGGCTCTAGGAAGTTAGCTAGAGGTGCCCGAAACCGGCTCTAGTGAAACTTTAGCTTAAAAATAATAATAATAAAATCAATTCAAAACAAAAAAAAATCAAAGCAGCATAAGAAGTGCCTTCAAAAAGATAAACTTTGGCATAAAAATTCAAGTTAGAGGCTGAAATATTCTAGTGAAACTAAGGGAGTCTTGGCATATAATTGTTCATAAGCATGCACACACTGCACGAGGACTATAGCAAGATTCCGGACGAATCCTAAATTACCCGACAAGGTGCTGCTGTCAATAGAGAATGAATGAAGGGTAAGGGAAAGTTCATTGTTTTAAGCCAAAAAAATTATTTTTCTTTTAGGTCTGAATTGCTTGAGGACAAGCAAAGATTCGAGTTTCGGGGTGTGATCAGTGCAAAAAAGTTCTATATTTTACCCATCATTTATCCTTATTTTTGCTGCACTCAAGCATGTTTAACTGCATTTTAGGTTAAGTTTTGCATCAATATCACATTTAGATAAAACTGCGCAGATACTGCTAAATTTGGTTACTTTTGCAGGTATCTGCTGTGGCAGCACCCAGGGCAGCAGTCGTGACAGCACCCAGGGCAGCAGTCGTGACAGCACCGAGGGCAGCAGCCGTGACAGCACCCAGGGCAGCAGCCGTGACAGCACCCAGGGCAGCAGTTGTGGCAGGCGCTGGGCAGCGATGCAGAAAAGCTGGAACTAGCAGTCAAGGAGGACGATGCTGCCATGGTCGCCGCTGTGACAGCAAAGGACGACAGCAGTTTTGAGGAGAAGAAGCAAAGTGGGCCTCGACAGAAAGAGAAAATTCAGCCTGTCTGTCGTGTAATACCACTATATTTTTCCGAGCCCTAGATCAGAATGAAGGCCAAGCCCAAGGTTCAAGGAAGATATCCCAAGAAAGAAGGAAGGACGAATTAAAGACAGTTGTTCTGAAGATTTAGTCTTTATTAGAGTTGTACTTTGATTTAAAGTTGTATTCCTTCCATATTAGAAAACTTGAACCCAAGGCCTATATAAAAGCATGTAATTCGACCTAGGAAAAAATATAACCGATTCTCTAGCCTTCTCTCAAACCCTAGCCGTTTTCCTTCTCTCACCATGTTCTAAATTCCCCTTAGGGCCACGGGTTGATTTGTAAAGTAGTTGCAAGGGTTGTTTTGTTTTAGGAATTTTCAGTTCAATAAAATAAACTTCAAGTTCTCTTATTTTGGTTATTAATATCTTGCAAGAGCATCGGGAGAGCATTGTGAGGTTATCTATTTACTTAGCATCAGGAGAGTTAAGTATACGAAAGAAATAAGAGCAAGTTCTCTAGTTTATAGTTGAACTATCTCGGACCTATGGATAGGACGAGGTTAAGTGGCTAAAGAATAATTCATCGACATCGTTGTTCATCCTTCGATTCACGCCGGGAGGTATCATCAAAGACGTGATCATCGACAGGCTTGGACCTAGGGATAGGCCAAGGCACATCAGGGATTCTTGCCAAACTTGAAGTACTGAGTTGATTGTTCGCTGCCGCGACAAGCAACAGACTGCTGCCGCGACAGGTGCTGCCGCGATGGGAACGACGACAGAACTGGATTTCCTATACTCAGCAATACCTGCACTACTGAGCAATTCAATACCAGCCCATTCTCTCTATCTTGATTTCTCTACTCTTTTCTTTACATTCTCTTTATTATTTTCGTGACAACTTTCTCAATTATTTTCTTTACTTTCGTACAACAATTTAAGGTGAAGCTATTAGCCCAGTCCCCGTGGAGACGATATCCGATACTTCGTATCACTTTACTACTTGTGTCGTGTATACTTGCACTACAATTACGATAGACTATTTTACACGCTACAGTGTTGCGTGGCAAGACCATAGAGTTGGTCAAGGTGTTGTGGCGACATAGAGTTGTGGAAGAGGCCACGTGGGAGAGGAAAGCGGATATGCTTGAGCACTTTCCGTACTTGTTTCCGTTAGGTAAATTTCGGGGACAAAATTACCTTAAGTGGGGGAGAGTTGTAACACCCAGGTTTTGGGGTCGGGTGGAAATAAAAATATTAAAATATAAATCCAGGTTTTGTTTTCAAAATAACAAATAAAACAAAAGTGTTGGGCCAAATCTTCAATCCAATTCCATGGATTAGAAGAAGATGACAACAAGCCATTTCATTAATGGCACAATGAAAAATAAGGCTTTTGGAGGAATAAAACAATAAGACAAATATTTCAAAACCCTTTTTACTCATCTTCCTCCTTTGTTCATTCTTTTAAACGTGACTTAAGCTCTCCTCTCCATTTCTACTGTTCCATCTCCTCCTCTCACTATTCTTGTGCATTTTTGAAAGGTAAACTTAATCCCATGTTGTCCTCAACTTTCTCTCTCTCTCCATGTTCTTAGATTTCAATGAAACCCATTGTTTTGTGTTTTAAGTTTTTGAGTTTAAAGAATAAAAATCCAAACTTTATTGACTTTTGATCGAGAATTTGATTCTTTGAAGTTAGATAAGTGTTTAGTAACCTAAATGGTCCAACATATCTAAATTTTGAATGGTTTTAAACTGATTTTCGGATTTGGGTTTGTTGGGGGGTTTTAGAGGGGTTTAGAGTTGGTTTATGGGGCTGTTTCGGATGATAATTTAAGGGCTGATGTTTAGGTGTTGGTTGAGGGCTATTTTGGAAGCTTATGAGAGTGAAAAAGGGGTTGGAATCAATGGTTATTAGCTGTGCAAATGGGCTGCTCGAAAATATATGTTTAAGGGTGTTCTTAGTTGGCTAAATGCTTGTGTTGTGCTCCGAGGTTGCTACAGTGATTTGTGGGCTGATTTGTTTTTGTTTTGTTGGCTTTGATTGACTAGCATCGGGATTTGGTGTTGGATAATCTTCGGGAATCAATACGAGAAGCTTGGAAGTTTGATCGGTTAGAGTTTGTTGAGCTTGGAGTAGCCGGTAAGTGGTTCTTCGGTTTTTAAATTGGTTTTCAAATGTTTGGTCAAAGCATGTAGACCTAGGTCGGGCTTGGTAAACCCACCTAGAGTTGGGATTAGATTGGTAGTCTAATCTCAAACTTTAGTTTAGAAGACTATGGTTGAGCTTTGAATGTTGTGTGATTATGCCTCTTGTGCTATATTTATGTGATTGATGTTGTTAAGTATATTGTAATATACATGTGTGTTGAGGCATGATGTTTTATTCTTTGTGACATGCCTGATTGTTGGAATGTGGTTTGTGCATGATTTTGGATCATGGTGAGTACGTGCTAAGCACGAAAATTGGTAAGAATGTTGTGAGGTTGAGCTATGAAATGAGTTAGTATTGGCACTAGTATGCTTGGGGTACAAATGATCGATCTTTAGGATGTTAGTGTGCACACGAGTGTCGAAATACGCGCGTGATCTTGGTGATGGTAGTCACCAAGATGGAGTACGAGTACGCACGGAAATCTTCATTTATATTTTTGTCGGTGATGAGTGGAATCCCATCGACGGGGCGTGAGGATGAGTGGAATCCCCTCTGCGTGAAACAGTGATGAGTGTAACCCCACCGTAAGGTAATGTAATGGTTGAGTTGTTGGATGTGAGTTCCAACGGTTGTTATCCGCGTATTCGTGTCATAGCTAGGTGCCAATACGGTTGTTAAATGTGTTTTCGTATGGTTGTGTTATGGATATGGATATGCTGAGCATGGCATGATACTTGAGGTTATGTTCATGTATTTCATATAATTTATTCATGTGGTTCCGAAGGTAAGGAAACATGCATTCATCCTTGGTTTTGTTACTCATACCTGGACCCTACATTGTCGAGGTTTGTGTTATGAGCTTACCCTCACTAAGCTTTAGGTTTACGCCCTCTTTGTTCCACAATGCAAATCCTTAGTTCGTGGGTTGCTTGTGCAAGGAGAAGGGCCTTTAAGTGTGCTTTTTGTTATCATCAAGTATGCACTTTTAAGCTAAAGATGTAATAGATAAGCAATGGGGATTTTAGTATGTTGCTTATGTTAAGGAGGTTGTTTAGACTCCTTTAGTATGTTGACGTTTTGTTTGTGGCTTGTTTATGCTATGTATGTTGGCCTTGTGCCCTCATCTTATGCTTTTGTGTATGTTTTGTTCTAAGGCATGAAAACCTTGATATGCAATGTATGCCTCTTTGGGTGAACGCTTGATTCCTTAAAATGTATGGCCTTTTCATGTATGTTGTGTGTTGAACATGTTTGTAGAAGGGTGAATGCCTCTAGAGTATGTGAATGTATGTTATATCTTCTTTCTTGATGTTTGAGGCTTGTTGGGAGCTTTTGGAGATGCAAAAATCTGGTTTTAGGAACACACAGATTGCAGGCGTTTCGGAATGGGTAAGGCTGTTTCGGAACGAGTGTGGTTCCAGGGACACCCGTATCGGAACGCGTTCTGGTACGGTTTGGCTACTGTGAACCCCTGTTCCGATAGGAGTATCGAAACGTTTTGGCTACTGTGAGGGCCTATTCCGGAACGTGTTTCGGAACGCCTAGGCGAAATGGACCCCTGTACCGAAACAGGGTGGTGCGTATCGGTACGGAAGGTTTGGCTTTTGAAACTGGGGCACGTGTATCGAAATGGGCAAGCCTGTTTCGAAACACAGGTTTGAAATGTGGGCTTTTGGCATCTCTAAAGGTTCTTAAGTGTTGGGCATTAGGCCCTGTTTATTGTTAGCTTTCTTGTGAGCCTTGTTCGTGATCGTTTATGTGTGTTTGGGTCGCGTTTGCAAGAAATCAGATTAACTTGACAATTGGTAAATTTAAATTAACTTATGCGCTCTTGCTTAGTCTTGTCCTCGTTTTCCGCTGCCGTTTGTCACACATAGGACTAACTAAATATCTAGACATGACAATAAATCAATGAAAATTTTCTAGGGTCATTAACCGAAGTGGAACCTTAACGGGTTTCGCATCGGTTTTCCCTGTGTGACCCACTCGGGCCGGTTAGTCGCCCAAGCCGGGACGAGGGGGTTACACTTTTTGTAAAATTAATTTTTTAAACCCATCTATATAATTTTAGATGATTTTATAATTTTTTACCATATTTTTATGTTATCTTAAATCATAATTTCCCTGAACCGATTCTTAAAGCTCGAATCTCCAACTCTAGGTTCGACTAACTTAAACTGATGCCTAAAACATCTAGGCCCAAAACCGGGTTGTAGGCTGTGAAACAGTCCTGCTTTAAGTGCAAGTGTACACTAATGCTTGGTTTTAATATAAAAGATTATTGTCTTCATATCGCACTCGTATTCTCCTCTTCATATCGCACTCCATTTTGGCCAATCTCTAATGTTCCACCGCGATGGTAGTGCTGGCGGTAGTCTATCTCGGCGCCCCATTCTTTGAACTACGTAAGTACAATTCTTCTTTGCAACGATGGTTGGTCATGTGTGACTGGAAGTGATCATTCTGTGTCCTCCTCCTCTTCGATCATTCTTCTACTCTGCTGCCGCGACGTGTAACCATCTTAGCCCGGTCTGGACGGTTGACGCAAACTAAGGTGATTACACGGGGAAAACCGAAGCCAACTCGATAAAGCCGACTCCGATTGACAACCCTTTTTTATATTTTTTTCTAAATGCATCTTAAGTCCTATATGATCAACCAAGGGCATAAGATGAAATGGCACAGCGATCGGATTTCGTTTAGGGGTTTAATTGCACAAACTAGACATTTAGGGACCAAAATGTAATTTCGACAAAATACAAGGACTTCTCTGATTTTAAGGTTACCATTGCTCAATTAGTCATGTTTCACGCTTCTCTGTAAATTTTATCACAATCTGACCAACCAATCACATCCAATTGCATTCATAAGGTTTAGGGGCAAAAATGCAACATTTTCAAACTTTAAAAGTTGCCATTAACAAAATGAACGGTCGCGTATCGGTACGCCTAGGGACCGTATCGATACGCGGGAAGGCAGGGACCAAAGTCACATAAAGGGTATCGATACGCTCTCCCGCGTATCAATATGCCCTTCAAGCCCGTATCGAAACACTCTCAATCCGTACCGATACCCATGTACAAAAAGGCACAAGTTTGGCTTATGCGTATCGATACGCAAGCCCGAGTATCGATATGCATACCAGAAATGTCTCACAAACAGCCCCAAATTCATATCAAACCTCAACAAATCATCACCTAATCATATGGATACACTTATGGCAACTACACTAAAATATAAGCATGCAATTCTAAGCACAAGGTAACATTTGATTATTTAACACAAGCATAGCAAGGCATATAACGAATCATGCTTATACCACAAACCAAAAGCATACCAAAAGGTAAGATAAAGCACCACAACTAGTACAAAGGCCTTTTACAAACCATAAAAACCATATAAAACTTGCATCAACAATAGGGGGTCCAAAAACACATCTCCCAAAACAAACCATTAAATCCCATTGCCATATATCATTACTAAAGTAAAAGTATAACACCATACTTGAGCTTATCTATTCCTTCGATTTCACGAAGCCTCCTCATTACCCAAGATATCTTAACTATTTGCATTGTTGGTAAAAGAGAGCCTAAGCACGATAGCTTAGTGAGGCATGCTCTAGAAACACCACACAACAATGCAAGCTTTTAAAACTCTATCTTGAAAACCATTTCTAAACCATTCTCTTTCTATCTCATGCTTGAAAACAATTTCAAAGCAAATCACCATTTGAAAATCACATGTACCATCTATCTATCTATCTCATGCATTCAACCAATGCAAATCTCATGGCAAAGCCTTACATGCTTGATATTCAAAAGCATTTCATAAATCTCAAAATCTCATATGCATTTCTCATAGCATAAAATCATTTCAACATTGGTACATGTGAGTCAAAGTTCATTCTCATATATTGGCATATTATATTCTATCTTTACTCGAATATCCAGATATCTTGACTCGAGGCCAAGTCCTACCCTGTTGGGGTCTCGCCACCGAACTCTCATGGCAGTATCTCTCTTCGCCACAAAGCTTGGGTGTTTCACCAAGACCTACCCCGATGGTATCTTACATCATCAGACTCTCACTTTGGACCGGGATGACACTACCCCCATTGCCTGATTCGAAGGAGCACGTACGAATTTTTAGTTTATATTTCACTTTACATCCTATTGGTCGACCAATTATATCTGATAATCATCTCATCATTTATGCCAATATATTACATTAAAATCATCATCTCACCTACTGTTTTGATACAACATTTCTAAAATCAATCTCATCCCATTTCATAACCAAAATTCATGCATAGCATTTAATCAAAATCTCAAAACTCTTTGCAATGTCATTCTATCTCATGGGATCAATATGGAACATCATTTCATGTCATAAATCTTGCATAAAACAGTAGGAATTTGTCCATCTCAAAACAAGACCATGTCAAAAGCATTTAGGGCATCAACCACTTTTCGGGAGCAAATATAAACATACTTATTTCCGGACTTAGGATGGTGTTTCAAACCAATCCTAAATCCCCAAAACTTGTTTCCTTGTCCCTCAAGGACTTCTAAAACCATTTGCACTCACCGATAACGTTTCACTTGCTTGCCGAAACAATTTCTAGGCTTCCGACACTTCCGGATCAACACCAAACACGTCTGATGAAGTCTCCCCTATTCATTACACATAAGAGCAGAGGATTAATGCATCATAATTCATTAAAATCACCAGCCACTTATTCTGACTCGCTGCTCTACCCACAACTAGCATTTTTTCTATCCGAAATAATCGAAATCACTTCCAAACTTCCTGAAATCAAAGCCCAATCAAGATCTATCACTTCTAACCTTTTCTAAACCTCAATAAACATCAAAAATCAACATAAACACAACCTTATACATCCAGCAAAAGCAGATCACCCAAAACACCTAAAAAACCACATGTCTAGCATCTCAAACTTTGGAACCCAAACTTATTCGGGATTTATTTGTTAAAACGTCATTCTCAACATCAAATATCATCCAAAATATGTTAGAAATCAAACTCAAAACATAGCTTAACATAGAAATATGAAAATCACCAAGATATCATCAAGAATCTTGAATTTAGCAATTATTTCTTGTTTATAACATTAAAACAACTTAAAAATCACTAACAAAGGATTGATAACTTGGGAATTTCAGTAAAGAATTGATCATTAGAAGAGAAGAACGAAGCTTACCTCTAATGGTTGATCTCTATTCAATTTAGGCAAGTTTTGATGAAACAAAGGTAGGAAATCTTTTGGAAGATAAAATCCCAGCAAACAAGACGAAAATCAGAGGAGAGAAAAGTGTTTGGCTGATTGGAAGTTGAGAGAAAATGAAAAAAGAAAACTATCGTGAAATTAGTTATAAAAAGTCAACCTTTGATTTTCTTTTAATTTTCTTTTATTTTTTAATATAAATCATTATTAAAGCTCCCAAATTAAAGAGAAATCTGATAAAAACAATTGGTGAAATTATCTCCTTAAAGATTCAAAGTTTCAATCCTTTACAAAACAATCACTAGTCAACTTTTGCAAAAACTGCATTTTGGTCACTACACCAAAATGTAATATTTCCAAATCTCATTTAGTAAAATTGTTTTTACCATAATCATTTATATAATAAATGAGGATTTTTAGATATTTTTCCATTTTTTTAAAACATCTCGAACTAGGTGTTCCCTATACCAACCTCAAAGGTTCAAACCATTTCTGACCGGCCTGATTCAACATCTAAAACATCTAGGCCCAAAACCAAGGCGAAACTTTTAGAAACACATGTTCGCCAACTGCGAACTCTATCTCCGTACACTTCAAATCCGCGTAAAACTTTTGCCGTTCCGATTCTGCCTTCAAACGCTCACAAATGAGCTTCAACTTCTCGAGGGTTCCTTTCAACAAAGCTGGCATCGAAATCAACTTTTGTCCCATTTCAGCCCAACAAAGGGGAGTTCTACACTTTCTCCCGTATAAAGCCTCGTACGGTGCCATTTGAATGCTTGCTTGGTAACTATTATTATAAGCAAACTCAACCAAAGGCAAGTGCTTCTCCCAAGACACTTGAAACCTAGTAACGCAACACCTCAACATATCCTCAAGCACTTGGATAACACACTCTGACTGTCCATCCGTCTGCGGATGATAAGAAGTACTGAAATTTAACCGCGTACCCAAAGCCTGATGCAGACATACCAAAAACCTAGATGTGAACCTCAGATCTCTATCTGATACTATAGATTTCGGCACTCCGTGCAAATGCACAATCTCAACAATGTACATCTCAGCTAACCTGTCCAAGGTATACGTAGTATGCACAGGCAAGAAATGTACACACTTCGTAAGGCGATACACAATCACCCAAACATAATTTTTCTTCGATGGCGACAACGAAAAACCAGACACGAAGTCCATGGTAATCCTATCCCACTTCCTTTCTGGGATGCTCAACGGCTGCAACAACCCAGAAGGAACCTGATGTTCAGCCTTAACCCGCTGACAAACCATACATTTGCTAACGAACTCGGCAACATCTTTCTTCAATCCCACCCAATAACACTCATCTTTCAAATCTCGGTAGATTTTCGTACTACCAGGGTGCATAGCGAAAGGACTACTATGAGCTTCAGTCAGGATAGTGCGCTTCAACTCAACATCATTCGACACCATTATCCGACTTCTAAAACATATAACACCGTCATCACTGAAACTGAAGTCCAAAGGCCTTCCCTCCGCAATATCCTGAACGTGAGGTACAAGAGAATCATCAAGCAACTACTCATCCTTGATTAACTGAACCAAATATGGTTTCACTTGCAACTCAGCAACAAGGCCACCATCTTGTGATATGCTCAAGCAAACAAACATCGCCCTCAACTCCACTGCCACTCTCATGCTCAAAGCATCGGCCACAACATTGGCTTTTCCATGATGATAATCGATCGTTAGATCATAATCCTTAAGCAACTCCACCCAACATTGTTGCCTAAGATTCAACTCTTTCTGGGACACAAGATACTTCAAACTCTTGTGATCCGTGTACATAGTACACTTCTCACCATATATGTAATGTCTCCAAATCTTTAAAGCGAACACCACTGCCGCAACCTCAATATCATGTGTGTGATAGTTACGCTCATGGACCGTCAATTGTTGCAATGCATAAGCTACTACCCTACCCTCTTGCATCAGCATACACCCAAACCAACATAGGATGTGTCACTATACACCACAAACTCTTTCTCAGATTCAGGTTGAATCAGGATAGGAGCTTGTGTCAAAGCTTCCTTTAGCTTCTCAAAAGCTTGCTGTCTCGCTTCCGTCCAGTCAAACTTAACATCCTTCTACAATAACTTCGTCAAAGGAGCAACAATCTTGGAAAATCCATCTACAAACCTTTGGTAGTAACCTGCCAAACCAAGGAAACTATGAACCTCATGAACAAGCCTAGGAGGCTTCCAATTCACCACCGCCTCAACCTTCTGAGGATCAACATGAATTCCCTCGGCCGAAACCACATGACCAAGGAAAACAACCTCCTTCAACAAAAACTCACATTTACTTAGCTTAGCATAAAGCTGATTCTCCAGCAACACTTGCAAAACAATTCTTAAATGTTCCTCGTGCTCCTTCATAGTATGAGTGTACACAAGGATGTCATCGATGAACACCACAATGAACTTATCCAAGAACTCATGAGACACCCTATTCATCATATCCATGAATGCAGCAGGAGCATTCGTTAAACCAAAAGGCATCACTAGAATTTCATAATGCCCATACCTAGTCCGAAAAGTAGTTTTTGGTACATCCACATCCTTAACCTTCAATTGATAGTACCCAGACCTTAAATCAATCTTAGAAAACACCGCCGCTCCACGAAACTGATCAAAGAGATCATCTATCCTTGGCAGGTGATACTTATTCTTAACAGTCAACTTGTTCAGCTGACGATAATCAATGAACATTCTCATCATGCCATTTTTCTTCTTTACAAACAAGTCCGGTTCACCCCAAGGTGACACACTAGGCCGAATAAAGCCTCGGTCAAGCAACTCCTGAAGTTGTGTCTTCAGCTCCTTCAACTCCTTAGGTGCCATTTGATAGGGAGCAATGGACACCAGAGTTGTGTTCTCATACAACTCAATTCCAAACCCGACCTCCCGAATAGGCGGCAAACCAGGTAACTCCTTCGGATGCACCCCAGGGAATTCAAACACAATCCTTATATCTTGAACCCTAACATCCTTTGTACTAGGATTCATTACGAAAACTAGATAAGCTTCGCATCCTTAACGCAACAACCGGCTCGATTCAAGCGTCGAAACCACATTACATATGAACTTTACGTTCTCTCCCACTACCACAACTTCATAATCATCAACAAGTTTAAGCGAAACTCGCTTATTCTTAAAATCAACAACTGCCCTATACTCAACTAGCCAATCCATACCAAGGATTACATCGAATCCATAGAAAGGCAATTCCATAAGATCCACCAAGAACACATGTTCTTGCACCTTTAAGGGACACCTCTTATACAACTTCCTCGTTACAATCGTTTCACCGAAAGAACTAGTCACACGCATACCAACATCCAAAGACTCAACAGGCAAACCAAGCATTTGAGCATGTTCACGCAATATGTACCGATGTATAGACCCATAATCAATAAGAGAAAGTAATGACAAAGACATCAAAGTAAAGGTACATGCGATCACATCAGTGTCATCACTTCCTTCACGATGGGCATACACTCTGGCCTGACCACCACCTTCAGGCTGAACAAGTACCACATGTGCTACATTCCTCACACCATCATCTCTATGCTGAAAATTGCCACAGCCGTGCCCACGGCCCCTCTGTGGCTCAACTGCTCTCACCGGAGCCTGTCCCTCTCTCATCGGTTGAGAACAATCTCGTTTCATATGTCCACGGGAACCACAATTCCAGCATGTACCAATGTTGCCCCAGCACTCTCTCGTGTGCCTCCTGCCACACCTATTACACTCCATCGTACGAATGAAAGCATTCGGCCCTTACTGACCTCTCCCCAAATTACCTCCCCCACGTCTAGCATCCACGTGAGACCTTCGATCCCTCTGCATCTTAAAACGATCCTTTCCAGCATCAGAACCCGCACTTCGCTTCCCTGAGCTAGATATTCCTCTTTGACTCGCCAGACCAAGGTTCAACTCAATGTCCTTGGCTCAAGTGACCAGGACATCAAAATTAATGTAATCTAATGAAAGCATGTATGTCTTCACATCAGCCACCAGCCCATATCTGAAACACTCGCATCTCTCCCGTTCATTAGGGGTCAATTCCGGTGCATACGAACTAAGGCGTACAAACTACACCTCATATTTCGCCACCGACATTCTTCCTTGCACTAGGGACATAAACTCCCTCTTTTTCTCGTCCAGATAACAGACTCCAAGATATTTCCTCTTGAACGCATTCAGGAAGAACGTCCAAGTCACCTCACCATCCTCTAATCCAGCTATTGTGGTCATCGACCACGTACAGGCATCACCATGCAACAGGGATACAATGCACCCAACTTCTGAACATCATTACAGTTCATCTACCCAAGGATCCTCTTGGTGCTCTCCAACCGAGATTCGAAACTCTCAGGGGTCAGCCCCCTAAACTCAGTCCCACCGAGATTGCGGAGTCACTCTAACGGCAAACTCGCACCATCACCAGCCTGAGGTGCAGCCACATGAGCACCAACTACTGCCTCCGAAGAGGCTCCAGCAATAGCCTGAATCAGCATGGTCATATCAGGAGCAGCTTGCCCTCGTGCTCCCTCGTGTTCAGCAACCCCTATTCCAGCTCCAGTAGCACCAGCCCCCACTCCACGACCACCACCGGGTGGTCCACCAGGATGAGGAGGCGGTAGATTCTCAACACGCTCATCCGTCTCATTCATCTCATTCTCAGCCGCATTACGCGTATTAATTCTATGCTCTCTACGTGGCCCAATTCAAAACAATGCAACTAGCAAAATGCAACACAACTCAGTTAGGCAATATAAGACAAGAAATACAAGGTACTCAAGTTCATTTTCAAAACAATTCTATCCAATAGTAATGATATGGCAATGAGTTCCCCATCTATAACCCAAACATAGCATAGCAACACAATTTCAAATCAAACATTACACTTGCATACATTTCATCTCATTAAAGCTCAAACATTGCACAAATACACAACATGCTTTCACAAAGTTCATGTCTACTCAGATTCACACCTACCAACCACTTACCAACGCCCCAATTATTCGCAAACCTAGCTCTGATACGAACAAATCTAACCCCCATAGCCCGGTCTAGACGGTTGACCTGAACCGAGGTGATTACATTGGAAAACCGTAGCCAACTCGTTAAAGCCGACTCCAATTGATGACCCTTTTTTCTTTTTGTATTTTCTAAATGCATCTTAAGTCCTATATTATCACCCAAGGGCAGAAGAAGAAACGGAAAAACGATCGAATTCCTTTTATGGGTTTAATTGCACAAACTAGACATTTAGGGACCAAAATGTAATTTCTACAAAATACAATAATTTCTCTGATTTTAAGGTTACCATTGCTCAATTAGTCATGTTTCACACTTCTCTGTAAATTTTCATCACAATCTAACTAACCAATCACATCCAATTGCATTCATGAAGTTCATGGGCTAAAATGCAACATTTTCAAACTTTAAAAGATGCCTTTAACAGAATTAACGGTCGCGTATCGGTACGCCTAGGGACTCTATCGATACGCGGGAAGGCAGTGACCAAAGTCGCAGAAAGAGTATTGATACACTCTCTAGCGTATCGATACGCCCTTTAAGCCCGTATCGAAACACTCTCCATCTGTACTGATACCCCTGTACAAAAAGGCACAAGTTTGGCTTATGTGTATCGATATGCAAGCCCGAGTATCAATACGCATACCAGAAATGTCTCACAAACAGCCCCAATTTCATATCAAACCTTAACAAATCATCACCGTATCATATGAATACACTTATGGCAAATACACTAACATATAAGCATGCAATTCTAAGCACATGGTAACATTTGATTGATTAACACAAGCATAGGAAGGCATATAACGGAGCATGCTTATACCATAAACCAAAAGCATACCAAAAGGTAAAATAAAGCTTCACAACCAGTACAAAGGCCTTTTACAAACCATATAAAACTTGCACCAACAACAAGGAGTCCAAAAACACATATCCCAAAACAAACCATTAAATCCAATTGCCATATATCATTACTCAAGTAAAAGTATAACACCATACTTGAGCTTATCCATTCCTTGGATTTCTCGAAGCCTCCCCGCCGCCCAAGATATCTTAATTATCTGTATTGTTGGTAAAATAGAGCGTAAGCACGATAGCTTAGTGAGGCATGCTCTAGAAGCATCACACAACAATGCAAGCTTTTAAAACTGTATCTTGAAAACCATTTCTAAACCATGCTCTTTCTATCTAATGCTTGAAAACCATTTCAAAGCAAATCATCATTTGAAAATCACATGTACCATATATCTATCTATCTCATGCATTCAACCAATGCAAATATCATGGCAAAGCCATACATGCTTTATATTCAAAAGCATTTCATAAATCTCAAAATCTCATATGCATTTTTCATAGCATAAAATCATTTCAACATTGCTACATATGAGTCAAAGTCCATTCTCATATATTGGCATTTCATATTCTATCTTTACTCAAATATGCGAATAGCTTGACTCGAGGCCAAGTCCTACCCGGTGGGATCTCGCCACTAGACTCTTATGGCGGTATCTCTCTTCGCCACAAAGCTTGGGTGTTTCACCAAGACCTACCTCCATGGTATCTCTCATCATCGGACTCTCACTTTGGACCGGGATGGCACTACCCCCATTTCCCGACTCCAAAGAGCACGTACGAATTTTTAGTTTATAGTGCACTTTACATCCTATTGGTTGACCAAATATATATGGTAATCTTCTCATCATTTATGCCAATATATTACATTAAAATCATCATCTCACCTAATGTTTTGATGCAACATTTCTAAAATGAATCTCATCCCATTTCAAAACCACAATTCATGCATAGCATTTAATCAAAATCTCAAAACTCTTTGCAATGTCATTCTATCTCATGGGATCAATAGGTAACATCATTTCATGTCAAAAGTCATGCATAAAACTGTAGGAATTTGTCTATCTCAAATCAAGAGCATGCCAAAAGCATTTAGGGCATCAACCACTTTTCGAGAGCAAATCTAAAAAACTTACTTCCGGACTTAGGATTGTGTTTCAAACCAATCCTAAATCCCCAAAACTTGTTTCCTTGTCCCTCAAGGACTTCTAAAACCATTTGCACTCACCGATAACATTTCGCTTGCTTGCCGAAATGATTTCTAGGCTTTTGGCACTTCCGGATCAACAACAAACACGTCCGATGAAGTTTCCCATGTTCATTACGCATAAGAGTTGAGGATTAATGCATCATCATGCATTAAAATCACCAGACACTCATTCTAACTCGCTGCTCTACCCACAACTAGCATTTCAGCTATCCGAAATAACCGAAATCACTTCCAAACTTCCTCAAATCAAAGCCCAGCCAAGACCTATCAGTTCTAACCTTTTCTAAAGCTTAATCAACATCAAAAATCAACATAAACACGACCTTATACCTTCAGCAAAAGCAGATCACCAAAAACATCTCAAAAACCACATGTCAAGCATCTCAAACTTAGGAACCCAAACGTATTCAGGATTTATTTGTTAAAACCTCATTCTCAGCATTTAATATCATCCAAAATATGTTAGAAATCAACCTCAAAACAGAGCTTAACATAGAAATACGAAAATCACCAAGATCTCATCAAGAATCTTGAATTGAACAACTATTTATTGTTTATAACACTAAAACAACTCAAAAGTCACTAACAAAGGATTGATAACTTGGGAATTTCAGTAAAGAACTGATCATTAGAGGAGAAGGATGAAGCTTACCTCTAATGGTTGATCTCTCTTCAATTTGGGCAAGCTTTCTTATAATCGAAAGCAAAAATCAAAAGGATTTGATGAAACAAAGGTAGGAAATCTCTTGGAAGATAAAATCCCAGCATACAAGATTAAAATCAGAGGATAGAAAAGTGTTTGGCTGATTGGAAGTTGAGAGACAATGAAAAGAGAAAACTATCGTGAAATTAATTATGAAAAGTTAACCTTTGATTTTCTTTTAATTCTCTTTTATTTCTTCAATAAAAATCATTATTAAAAGCTCCCAAATTAAAGAGAAATTTGATGAAAACAATTGGTAAAATTAGATCCTTAAAGATTCAAAGTTTCAATCTTTTACAAAGCAATCACTAGTCAACTTTTGCAAAAACTGCATTTTGGTCACTACACCAAAATGTAATATTTCCAAATCTCATTTAGTAAAATTGTTTTTACCATAATCATATATATAATAAATGAGGATTTTTAGATATTTTTCCATATTTTTAAAACATCGCGAACTAGGTGTTCCCTATACCAACCTCAAAGGTTCAAACCGTTTCCGATCGGCCCAATTCAACATCTAAAACAACTAGGCCCAAAACCAAGGCGTTACACGGCGGGTGCCGGCGGCAGTCTCTTGTAACCTGTAATGAAAATGCAACTAAAAATAGTGTCTGTTCTCCACAAATAATCGTAAATACTGTAATAAGCTGAGTGAAGGAAAAATACTATAAAATATACATGGAAACCAAAATATGAACTAAAGTGAGCTTAAGAAAAGTGACAATATGAGCTAAAATGGGCATAAAATATGAACTAAAATATGCATGGAAACCTGCCGCGACAACCTTCCTTGTAGTATTGACAACTTCAATTGTCGAGGCAGCGTGCTGTAATGCATGTGAATTAAAAGTACTAAATAATTAAACAATCTTTGTTCACTACTTCATTGTATCAATCAACCTGCCACGATTGTGTTAAAGATAAATAACACTATAGTAGATTTCTAAGTCATCTTCACGCTACCCAAAAGTTAAAGGTACTTTTTAATGGTGCGAGTTGTTGGCTATTCTAGCATAGGCACAAGTTGTTTAACAAGTTCTTTTTCATTAAAGAAGAGATAAGTACAATGTAACTAAGATGGTTAACTAATATGCAACTACATATGAACTACACTAAGGTGGACTCTCCCTCCCCCAAACTCGAGGCGGGCATTGCCCTCAATGTAACACAAAATAAAAATACATAACATAAAAAGAAAAAAAGAAAAACTAAAAATAAAAGGAAAGAGAAACATGTTACATTTAAAAAGAATAGGATGAATTCTGGGTCACTTCATCTTCGTCATCGGATAGGTCCAGCCACCGCCTCTGTAAAGGAGATGGTTGGACAAGTTTTGAATTCTTTCGTGGTTGGATTCTGGAGGGCAGCGTGTTTCAGGTCACTAGAACAATAGCATCAGACTCTTCCTCGTATGAGTCAGTCGAGATGTAATGATACTTCTATTTCCTGGATGTTTCTGCCCCAACAGGTGGTGCTGCCGTGACAGGTGGGGAGTCGTCATCAGAATCGTCGAAGGAGTCGTTAGACGGAGAGCGGTGGCCCTACGGATATGTTGGAGAGGCAGGTGGGGTGTTGGCGGTTGAGGATGAGCCTTGATGAGATGCCCCGATGACTGTATATGATGCCGCGACGGGGGAGTCCAGGATAGGGTGGCTTGCCATTGCGACTTTCGTGATTTTAGCAGGGAAGGCTGGAAAACGGAGATCATCCCCTCCTTGAGGAACAACTCAAACCCTATGTTGTAGTTCTACACATACTCCGTAAATTTTAGGTTCCTGGGCCCCATCCGTTGTAGATTCCTGTAGATATCATGGAGCACCCTGGTGGGGTCGATGAAGGGATGATCTCTACGCCCGTTCTGGGCTGAAGTACCTACAATCATGGTAGTTGGATCATACTCATTTTCCGGCGCCGCTTCTGTAAGCTCCATACTCATGTATATAAATTCCTTTGTCCACCCTTGCATGTGGGGTGTCATCACGTCTACTTCGTTGGTAAACACCTTGAAATTTGTACATATCCATGTGATGACGTTTGGAAAGAAAAGGAGGCCCTTGGGCTTCGGATGGCAGACATATATTTCTTGACAAATGACGGTTCCCACATTGATTTTTCTCCATTTCAGAAATAGAATCAATCATTTCAAGGCTTGGGCAGTCTATCGTAGAATTGTGGGAAGTGGGCAAAAACCTGCTCTTAATAAATGTGTTCCAAAGTTTGGCTTTTTGTAATAGTTCTCGGTGGGGTACTGGTCCAGTGTGCTTGCTCATATTCTATGTGGTGTGTAACCCCCTCGACCCGACCTAGCCGATAGACCGAACCGAACGGGTTACACGGGGAATATTGAAGTAAACCGGGAAGATTCACCTCAATAAACGACCCTTTTTTTCTTTTTATCTTGTCTAGATACGAGTCAGGTTCCTATGTGTTTAAACAAGCTGTGGATAAAACAACATCACAAACGCTCATCGATTATTACCAATTCCGGTTTTAGAGACCATTTTGTAAACTTAACAAATTGTAAGGGTTTTACCCAAATTCGGATTACAAACTCTTAATTAGGTTCATTACATGCATCTCTATCGAAACTCAGCTCAAATTAACCAATAGAACTCATTAAATTGCAGATATAACAAACGGGGACCAAAACGTAAAGAAACAGAACTTCAAATATTCCAATAACTAAAATAACATCAAGCCGTTTCGGAACAACCAGCCCCTTATTGGAACGGGTGTATCGAAACAGCGATACCTGTTTCAAAACCATTTTAGCCTCGTTTCGAAACAGGGTTTCACAGAGACAAAATGTATCGAAATGGACCTCACCGTTTCGAAACCCTAATACATTTTCAAACCCCCGTTTCGAAACAAGCATGGGTGTTTCGAAACACATGGGCTTGAAAAGCTTAATTTTGCTTGTTTAACTCGAGTTTAACCCTCCGAAACTAATCAAACATATGTCTAAACATTCTTGCAACTCATATGCACTTCAACAATCGTAAATTCATGGCAAAGACATCATCAAAGCGTCATTAGCAATACCAAAGAGAACTAAAGGCATGCTTTTTAACAAAACAAGCACAAAAATTTCAATTTTCAAATCCAAGCATAAACCTACTCTCAAAGGCCACATACAGACTCATATATGCATATCAAACTTGCACCAAATTAAAAAACACTGAAGCAACAAACATTCATAGTATTGGACACCACCATTGCCTTTATCACTTTAGTCCATAACCAAATATACCTTCAATCGAAGTCTTTCATCGACCCCTTGCAAGTGCTGCCTCCAAAGCTTGAATTTACTGCATTGATGGACAACGAGAGCGTAAGCACAAAATGCTTAGTGAGGAAAGCTCAAAACCAAAGACACCATCAATGCACAAAACCATTTTTCACTCTTTTCCAAACCATCATGCCTTTTTGATAAACCATGCACTTTAACATTAAAATCAGCATGCTAACGCCATGCAACACGAATCACATCTTTTCCAGCAATTAAGCCATTGCTACAAAAACATCAAGCCTTCCAAGCATAAACACCATTAAGCTAAGCTTAAGGTCAAACATGCATTTTTCACAATATGCATCAACAACATTTCCATAACATTACAATCTATTATATTTGATTTCAAGTGATTAACAACAATCTCATTTCTCAAAAACATATCGGATACACAAATTACCAAGGGTTGTCCCAAACCCTTCATACACTCTACCGACATCTAAAGGCTCACACACGGGAGCAACCCTCCACTGTGGCGACACCCGTGGTAGAGTATTTGGTACAATTACAACCCCTCAACACCACTCATCGAAAGATTTATAGCCCAGTAACGAGAGACAGGACACACACAAGGTTCGCACCCGAGAGCTACTCTCAGCCGTTGCAACCTTAAACAATTCTCAATCGTTAGGGTACTTGGATGGAGTTTTCAGTACAATCACAACCCCTTAACATCCAAGGTGACTTGTTTATAGTTCACTCAATCCTATAGTCGGCTAACTATATCAGATTTCATTTACAAAAACTTTATACAACATCACTTGCCAATATAATCCACATTTCATGCATACCTCACTGTTTTTCCAAAGCATTCATCATAAACCATAACTCAAGCATTAAACCATGCTTCAAAACTCATGCATCAACACATGCATACAAGGATCACTTACGTAGATGTTTTTGGGCCTAGATGTTTTAGACATCTGATCGGGTCGGTCGAATACAGTTTGAAACGTATTAGGTGGTTTAGGGATATCAAGGTTCAGGATAGGATAAAAATATGACAAAAATTGATAAAATCATCTAAAATCATGTTTAAGAGGTTGGTCAAATCAATTTCATAAAATGAGTTTTTGGAAGAGGTACATTTTGTGTAGTGGCCAAAATGTAAAGTTTTAAAATTGTGGAAAAATACAATTTTCAAAAGAGGAGTCATAATATTAGAATCTTTAGGGAGCTTTTGTGCAATTACACCTTTCCTTAAATTGACATGTGTTTTAAATTATTTTTAGATGATTAATTAAAAAGAGATTTTATTTTATTTGATTCTTAAAATAGTAAATTGAGAAGTTTTTGACGTAACTAACTTTCATTTCAGCAAAACCCATTTCTAAAGATTTATTTTCTCCCAAACACTCTCTCTTTGATTTCTGAATCATTTCCAAGAATTCTCTTCAATTTCTTCATGATTTGGGAAGCTAAAGCTTTTCAGTCATTAAGGAAAGCAAAGATTGGAGGTAAATCCTGTTTTCAACCTCTAATCTAGGTTCCTTATTAAAATTCCCAAGATTATTGACTCCTAATTGTTGTTTTTAAGTGAGTTTTAATTATAGTTTTGATTTAATATAGAAATCTTGCAAAATAAAGGTTTAATTCTTGATTTTCGGAGTGATGTTGATGAGCTCTGTTTTAGATTGATTCGAATTGAGTTTTGAGATGTTTATGATGTTGAAAAATTGTTTTAATAATTTTGATCCCGAAATCGTTGAGATCCTTGAGTTTTGTGATAGTTCTAGTTGAGCTTTTGAGGTGTTTTGATGGTGTTATGGTTGCTGGAGGTATAAGGAAAGGTTTATATTGTTTTTAGACGTGTTTTGATGTTTTTTAATTGTTGGATGTGGTGTATGTTGGTTGGGCTTGGTTTAGGAGGTAATCGATTGAGTTTTCGGTTGTTTCGGTTGGGTAAATTGGTGTAGTTTTGCTGAGCAACGAGTTTGTGTTTAGTTGTTGGTGTTGGAATGCATTTTAATGCATTTGGATCTCTATTTTGATGCACTAAAAACAGGGTATCCTGATTCGGAAGCAAGTGAAGCATTTTTGGAAGCTTTGGACGAGTGATCTTCGCGTCGGCAAGCGAAGTTTCACGTATCAGTGAGTGGAAAACGGTTTTCCAGCTTTGAAATGTTTGAACGCAGTTTTTGGAGCTTAGTGCAAGTTTGAAAAACTTAGCTAAGCTCAAGAGTAAGTAGATCGAAAATCTCTATCGGATTGTGCTATTTTTTGGTTTGAAATGCACTTGATTTAAATGTCATTTGATTACTGTTTTAAAAAATGATTTAAGCATTGATGTTGCTGGTTTTAAATGCTATTTAATTAAGGATGCATGTGGTAAGTGATCCTTGGGCTTATATGATTATGAAATTGGTGTAAAGCATGTTATTGCTTGTGGAAATGGAATTGTGGTTTATGCTTGTAAAACAGTGAAATGATGTTGGTAAATGATTATATTGGCAAGTGATGATAAATGGTTTTAGTTACTTTAATCGGATATAGTTAGCCGACTATAGGATTGGGTGCACCGTTAATAAAGTCGCCTTGGATGTCAAGGGGTTGTGATTGTGTCGTAAACTCCATCCAAGTACCCTAACGATTGAGGTTAAGATCACAACGGTGGATGGTTTAATCCCGTGTGTGAATCTTGTGGTTTGTGTCACGTGCTCTCGTTAGTAGAATTATACAACTACAGACGAGTGATATTAAGGGGTTGTGATTGTGCCCTTAAACTCCATCACGGGTGTTGAGGGTTGTGATTGTGCCATTAATCTCCACCTTGTGAACCTGGTAGTGTGTATGAAGCGTGTGGGACAACGCTTTTAATTCGCGTATCTGATTGTGTCAAGTGTGTTGTGTTTTGAGATGGTTCTTTATGTTGATCACTTCCGAGTCAATATAATGAGAATGATATAATGAATTAATGATGAACATTCATTTTGTGAAAGCATGTATTGCTTGAGAATTATGATAGAATGCATATGATGCTTGGTTTAAGCATGAGCAAAGGTTTTTGTTGTTGTAATTAATAATGCTATGAGCATGTGGTTTTGAAAGTGGAAATGGTGTTTTAAAATGCATGTTTTAAAGGAAGGCATATGTTTACAAAGAATGATGATGTGGTTTTATAAAATGCATTGATGAATGTTTTGTTGATAGCGGTCCTCACTAAGCTTTATGCTTACACTCATTTGTTTCATCAATGCAGAGAATTGAGGATCTTTGGCAACAAGAGAGTAAGAGGAATCCAAGTGATTTTTAGCTAAGCAAAGTATGTGATTTACTTTAGTGTAATAAGAGGAAATGGGAGGGATTTCTACTCATGGTTCATTTGGTGATGTTAAACACCTTGAGCATGTTTGTCTTGTGTTTTGGGGCTGGTAAATGGTCTCATTATGGTTTGTGGTCTTATTTTTTTTATTCGGCTATGCTATTGTTTGTGTCTAAAGGCATGCTTGAGTAGCTTAATACCCCTTCATGAATTGCCATGCTTGATGCTTATTTTGTGAACGTTTGATGATGCCTAAATGTTTGGAATGTTGGATATAACATGTATGTATGTTCTGGTCATGATTATTTGTTGTTTAATGCCTAATTGAGGCTTTTGGAGGTGCAATTATGGTATGTGTATCGATACTCGGGATTAAGTATCGATACACGAAGGCATTTTTCAGGCATTTCAATACAGGGGTATCAATATGAGTTGCCCGCGTATCGATACGCCTAGGCAAAAATTTGAAGGTCATACCGATACGCGAGGAAGTGTATCGATACCTTTTCCCCAATTTTGGCTACTGCCTTCCAGTGTATCGATACGAGCTTAGGTGTACCGATACCCGTTAGTTATTTTCCTGGATCAGGACGGGTGTGACAACGCCTGTAAGTTGGGAAGCGTTGTCTCGTTAATGTTGGTTGATGTTTGTAGTTGGTGGACAATTGTGTTGGCAGCGCTAAATATCAATGAAGTGGATTGGGAATTCTTTCAAGTAGCCTTTAGAAGGAGATATCTTGGAGATAAGTTTTCAGATAACCAGAAGCGCGAGAGTATGGCTTTAGTTTATGTTGGTGAGCAGAATGAGAGCAAAAGAGCTGCGAGTTCTGGCCTCAAGAGTGGGAAGCGTAAGAGACCTCATGATAGAAGGTTTCGCCTAAACTAGAGTTTTGGTGGTGGTGGTAACGTGGGTCATGTGTATCAAGGCCAGAGAGAGGTGGTTCGTCTACTGGAGTGCAACCGTTGTGGAAGGCGACACATTGGGGTTTGTTGGGGCGTTGGAGCTTGTTGGAATTGTGGTGCAATGGGGTATGTGCAGCGTAATTGTCCTCAGGTAGCGAGACCAACTCCAGCGCGTGCAGTTAAGTCTCAAAGGGGCCGTGAGTGCGACCGAGACAGGCTTCGGAGGTGGCAAGAAAGGCAGAGAGGCGAAAGGTTTACGATGGTTGAATCTTGTTGGAATTGTGGGTCTGCTGGACATTTGAGGCGAGAGTGTCCAATGTTAGCTCGAGGTGGTCAAGGTGGGATGTCTGTTGAAGCTCCTCGTGATCGCGAGTACAGTCATGGTTCTTTACATCAAGGAGATGATGGTGACCTCAGGGTGTTGGTCGATGTTGTGATGGTGCAATCGAAGAATTGTGGCTCTGTGGGAGAGAGTGCTCATCGTTTGAATCTCCAGAACAATGATGTGATTGCAAGTATCTTTATTATGCAATCTCTATTATTGTTATCTTTGCTTAGTTTTGGTTTTGCATCCTCTTGTGTAGTGCTTAAGGTCCTAATGTTAGTGAGTTTTGGATAGTAATCGGTGTTGCTTTGAGAACAACATTGGTGATGAAAGAGTAATAGTTGGAGTAGTTTGCTGTTAGTGAGTTGTAAGAGTGGTGGAGCTGGAAGAGTTTGGAAATATGATAAGAGGTTGTTCTTAGGTTAGTCTGAAGACGTTATTAGTAAGTGTGAACAGACATACATGCACATTTAAAATCATTTGTATACATATATTACATATATTGGTACATGCATACATTTGGAATGACATTAGAAGTTTGCATACATGTGCATATGCATTCGTAATGGCATGTAGGTGATCATGCATACGAATGTTCACACTTACGGATAGTTAATTGGATCTGATAGTGATGTGTTATTATTAGGGTAGTTTGTGGGTTTAAAGTGTTGTTTTGGTGCTAGGTAAATGCTGGATGTGAGGATAAGGAGTAAACAAGTTTACCGTTATAAGTGAGTGCGGCCTAGCTTGGTTGGTAGGAGGTAAAGTTTCTAGGTGTTTTATGGGTCTTTGGCGGCATGGCTGTGAAGAGGAGACCGTTTTGGTTAGAATCGGTTGAGGTCGTTTGGTGTGTAGTTAAAAGCAATTTGAAATAACAATTAGGTGTTGTAGTTCTCTGAGTTGGACATTGCTGTAGGTTTGCGGATGTGTTTTTGAAGCATTGCTGGCTTGCTTAAGTGGTTGCAGTAGGTTGGTTGTATTAAGTGGATGAAGGTTCGACAATGACTTTAGAGGAGTTGGAAGGAAGTCCCGGCAAGAGTTCTAATCGAGGTTTAGCTTGAGTTGAGTAGAGGATTCATGGTTCTAGTATGTATCGTATATTGATAGGATGAGTGGTTAAGTAGGTTGGGAAGGTTGTAGCGTATGCTTTCAGACGGTTGTAAGTTCTTGGAGAATGAGGTTTATGCGTGGCTTGCTGCGGTTGCTTTTGTGTGAGGATTATGATTTGTCGTTGGGTAGCATACAGGTAAGGTTAGTGTCGTAGCCAAAGTTTGTGTTGGAAAGTAATGTAAGCTCAAAAGCCATGTTGATTTGGCTGGGTCTTCGTGAGAGGGTGGTATGTTGGCTGAGTGTAAGTAAACCTTCTTGAGACAGTTGATATAAGTGAAGCAACTGTTGGAAACGATGTTAGAGTCTCATGACGAGGATTTTCGGATGGTGAGTGGGTGGATTTTGGTTTTCATGGTTAGAAGTGTGTGGTGTACACGGATCATAAGAGTTTAAAGTATCTAATGTCTCAAAAGAAGTTGAATCTTAGGCAACGAGGACGGTTGGAGTTGCTTAAGGATTATGATTTGATAATTGAGTATCACCCTAAGAAGGCCAATGTTGTGGCCGCTGCGTTGAGCAGGAAGGTGGCCGTGGAGTTGAGGACGATGTTTGTTCGGTCGAGCATATCGCATGAAGGCGGGCTTATCGCTGAGTTTCAAGTGAAACCTTCCTTGATTCAGTTGATAAAGGATAAGCCGATGCTTGACTATTCTCTTGTATCGCATGTTCATGATATCATGGATGGAAAGCCTTAAGATTTTGGTTCAAGGATGATGGTGTTTCGTGTTTTGGGAGTTTAATAGATGTGCCGAATAATGTTGAGTTGAGGTGCACTTTTATTACTGGAGTTCATAGTAGTGTTTTCACTATGCACCCTGGTAGTACGAAGATGTATCATGGTTTGAGAGATGGGTGATACTGGGTGGGGTGAAAAAGGATGTTGCCAAGTCTGTAAGCAAATGTATGGTTTGTTAGCGGGTGAAAGCTGAGCATTGGTTTTCTTCTAAGTTGTAGCAATCGTTGAGGATCCCATAATGGAAATGGGAAAAGATTACCCTGGATTCGTGTTTGTATTACCTTTGACACCATCGAAGAGGGATTCTGTTTGGGCGTTTGTTGACCGTCTTGCGAAGTGTGCACATTTCTTGGCAGTGCATACTACATATACGTTAGGTATTTTCCACAATCATTGCCGCCCATTGGCAGCGTGCCCGCCAAGGCAGCGGAGAGAAGTGGCTATAAAAGGCCAACTATTCTCTCCTCGTTCCTCACTTTGCTATCTCTTTTACTCTCAATTCTTCTTGTCATCTTTGCTTACAAGATTTCGTTTGCTTTACTTTCTTGCATTTTCTTTCTTTTACCTTAGGAAACACAACCGTTCTCACAACCTCTTGATGTAGCGGCAACCTACCAGCAATACTACGCTGATTGACAAGATGGGGATTTTAGCCTCGAGCCTACTGTATTTGAAAGGGTCCACACCCTAGGATGGCACATTTTCGCAGGCAGCCAGAAGAGATAAACAACGATCTAGTGCAAGAGTTTTATGCTCACAAGCCTACCCGGGAAATCATTTTGTTTACGTCCATGGCTAGGGTGTCAAGCTTACAGCGGCAACAATAAACAACTTTTATAGGCTAGAAATCAGACGGAATCCGCATGAAGAATGGCGATTGTATTTAATGGCAGCAGATTACGAAAAGATCAAAATAGAAATGTGCCAGCCCAATACCAAATGGAAAACCGGCAAGAATAATGGTTCAATCAACCGCCGCGATCTGCTTCCAGAGGCAATTCTTTGGAGTAACTTCGTTCAGCGCCGCCTATTGCACACTTCACACGGATCTAAAGTCAACAGGCCGCGACTGGCCCTAACCCAGAGCATAATGAAGTGGCGATCGATCAACGTTGGAGAAGTCATTCTTGAAGAAATATATCCCCACACAGATAAGCCCAACTCCAATGGACCCCTCGTCTTCCCCGCACTCATCATAGGCCTTTACGCACCCTTCAGTGTGCCACCGAACCCAAAAGACACTATCATTGCCGCCAAGGAAGGGTGTGTAAGGAAGGCGTTCCTCTAGATGATGCATGAGCCAAAGCCGGAAACACCGAAAATATCCCAATCGTCGTCCTAACTTGCCGCCACCCCAGCCGCAACGGGCATTACTGATGTTGCCTTTTCATCCGCCGTGATTCCCCTGCTTCGGAGCCTCGTAGAAAGCTTGCAGAGAATTGAGCACAAGCATGTAATATTTATAAAATACATCGTGGATGTGCAAGAGGCCTTTGTGGCCTACTTGCTGGACAAGTACCACAACGACGGCCCAAAGTTGCCCGCCTTCCCATCATAGTTACCAGCCTCTAAATCAACCCAGATCACACCAAGACCAGCTGCCACTCCAGCCGCCGCTGACAGCGAAGGGCCGCACATCCGCCCCAAGAGAAGGACCTCACCCACTCCCATCTAGCCGTGCAACCTCACCTCCTCGTCAGATTCAGAGAAAGAGAAGGAGACTATCGCCGCCTCCCCAGCATCAAAGGAGGCAACTGCCAAATAAGCTGAGGACTCCAACATGGAGATATCCGAATCATACGATGACGAACCGTCCGAGGCAACAAAGAAAAGTAAGCGGCCAACCGCTGCGACTGAGCCTCAAGTTGGAGGGTCTGAACTTGAGCCAGAAGCACCATCAAAATTACCCACTCCCATCTGCATCCAGCCGCCACATGGAGAGAAGAAAAGCTCAGCCGCCAAACCTTCCACCACACGCCGCCTCGTCCTGCTCACCTCCTCAGAATCCTCCTCTGACGCAGCATCAACAAAGGGGAACTCCCCTAGTTTATAACACCTTTTCTTATTTTTATTTCTTTTATGTTTTCTTTTAAATTTTTTGTTTTTGTTTTTATTTTTATGTAACGCCCCGCTTTTGGGCCTAGTTGTTTTTGACATCGGATCGGGTTAAGTGAACCGGCTGGAGACGGTTCGAATCGTATTAGGTGGTTCAGGGAGATCAAGGTTCGGGATAGGATAAAAAATTGAAAATAATTTGCTAAAATCCTCTAAAATTATATTTAAGATGTTGGTCAAATCAATTTTACAAAATGGGTTTTGGAAGTGGTACATTTTGTGTAGTGACCAAAATGTAAAGTTTTAAAACTGTGGAAAAATGCAATTTTCAAAAGGAGAGTTAAAATCTTAGAATCTCTAGGGATATTTTTGTGCAATTTAGCATTTTCCCAATTTGACATGTGATTTAAGTGAATTTTAAAATAATTGATTAAAAAGGGGTTTTATTTTATTCAATTAATAAAATAGTAAATTGAGAACTTTCATTTTAGGTAACTAAGTTTACAATCCTCATTTCAGCAAAAACACTTTCTAAAAGACTTTTGTCTAGAATTCTTTTCTCCTAAACACTCTCACTTTGATCTCATAACCATTTTAAAGAATCATTTTCAATTTCTTCAAGATTTGTGAAGCAAAAACGTGTCAATCATTAAGGAAAGCAAGAATTGGAGGTAAATCCTGTTCTCAACCTCTAATCAAGGTTCTTTATTGAAATTCTCAAGATTATTGACTCTCAATTGTTGTTTTTAACTGAGTTTTGATTTAAGATCAAAATCTTTCAAAACTAAGGTTTAATTCTTGATTTCGGAGTGTTGTTCATGAGCTCTGTTTTAGATGGATTATAATTGAGTTATGAGATGTTTATGATGTTGAAAAAGAGTTTTAATGATATAGATCACGAAATTCTTTAGATCCTTGAGTTTTATGATAGTTTTAGTTGAGTTTTTGAAGTGTTATCATGGTTATATGATTGGTGGAGGTATTAGGAAGGGTTTAGGTTGTTTTTAGATGTGTTTTGATGAATATTATTGGTTGGAAGTGATGATTGTTGGCTGGGCTTGGTTTAGGAGGCAAACAAATGAGTTTTTGACTGTTTCGGATGGGTATATTGATATGGTTTTGCTAGGAAACAAGTTTGTGTTTAGTTGCTGGTGTCTATGCATTTTAATGCATTGGATCTTTGTTTTTTTATGCTCTAAAAATAGAGGGTATTGATCCCGAAGCTAGCAAAGTGATTCTGGAAGCTTCGGACGAGTGATCTTCGCGTCGGCAAGCAAAGTTTTATGTATCGGTGAGTGGAAAAGAGTTTTATAGCTTTGATACGTTTTGAACGTGATTTTGGGATATTAGTGTAAGTTTGAAACACTTATCTAAGCTCAAGAGTAAGTAAAACGAAAGTCTCTCATGGTTTGTGCTATGTTTTGGTTTAAATGCACTTGGATTAAATGTGTTTTGATTACTTTTAAAAAGCATGTTTGGAGCAATGATTTTGTTGGTTTTAAACGTCATTTTGTTAAGAATGCACATGGTAAGTGATCCTTGAGTTTATATGATTTATGCAATTGGTTTTAAGCATGTTAATGCTTGTGAAAGTGGCATTGTGGATTATGATTGTAAAACAATGAATTAGTGATGATTATATTGCCAAGTGATGGTAAATGGTTTTGGTTACTTGAATCGGATATAGTTAGCCGTGAATAAAGTCGCCTTGGATATCGAGGGGTTGTGATTGTGCCGTAAACTCCATCCAAGTACCCTAGCGATTGAGGAATTGGCGTCACCATGATGGAGGATGGCTCTCGTGGGTGGACTTGGTTAAGCATCACAACGGTGGAGGATTTCTCTCGTGTGTGAGCTTGGTTAAGGTGATTACAATGGTTGAGGTAGCTCCCATGTGTAAGCCTTGTTTTGTGTCCCGGCTCTCGCTAGTGGGTTATAAAACTACCGATGAGTGATGTTGAGGGGTTGTGATTGTGCCGTTAAACTCCATCACGGGTGTTGAGGGGTTGTTATTGTGCCATTGAACTCCACCTTGTGAAGCCGGTAGTGTGTATGAAGCGTGTGGGACAACGCTTGTAATCAACGTATCCGATTGTATTGAATTGTGTGGTGTTTTGGATATTGTTTTTGTTATTGATCACTTGCGAGCCAGTATAATGATGATGAATAATGAATTAATGATAAATGTTTATTTTGAGAAAGCATGTGATGCTTGAGATTTATGCTAGAATGCATGTGATGCTTGGTTTAAGCTTGAGCAAAGGTTTTTGTTGTTGTAATTAATGATGCTACAAACATGTTGATTTGAAAGGGGAAATGATGTTTTAAGTGCATGTTTTAAAAGAAAGGTATGTGGTTACAATGAATGACGATTTGGTTTTTAAAATGCATTGATAAATGTTTTGGTTTTGTAGGGTCCTTACTAAGCTTTATACTTACGCTCATCTGTTTCATCAATGCAGAGAATTGAGCATTTTTGGCAGCAAGAAAGCAAAGGATATCCAAGTGTTTTGGCTAAGCAAAGTATGTGGTTTACTTTAGTGTAATAAGAGGTAATGGGAGGGATTTCCACTTATGAGTTGTTTGGTGATGTGAAACACCTTGAGCATGTTTAGTTTGTGCTCGAAGTCTTGTAAACAACCATTATGCGGTCTTTAGATCCTCCTTTTGCATTTTAGTTTTGCTATGGCTTATGGTTAAAGGCATCTTCATTCTAGTTGCATATGCTATATGAGATGTTGTGCCTAATGCTTGCAATGTGGCTAGTTTTTGATGCAAATATGTTGGACATGATGATATAAGCTTGTCTTTGAGTTTTCGGTGTGAATGAATGTTGTACGATGCATTTTTGGGGCTATTTCTTGAGCATTTCTGGTATGGGTATCGATACTTGGGCAAGTGTATCGATACCCTTAAGCTAAAATGGTGCAGGTGTATTGATACGGGCATCAGGTGTATTGATACGTCTGTGCAAACTTTGAAGGGTGTATCAATACATGGGGGAAGTGTATCGATACCCTTAAGCTAAAATGGTGCATGTGTATTGATACGGGCATTAGGTGTATTAATACGCCTGTGCAAACTTTGAAGGGTGTATCGATACACGAGGGAAGTGTATCAATACTCTTAAGCTAAAATGGTGCATGTGTATTGATACAAGCATCATGTGTATTAATACGCCTGTGCAAACTTTGAAGGGTGTATCGATACACGGGGGAAGTGTATCGATACCCATAAGCTAAAATGATGCATGTGTATTGATACAGGCATCAGGTGTATTGATACGCCTGTGCAAATTTTGTAGGGTGTATCGATACACGGGAAAGTGTATCGATACCCCTGTACATAATTGTACATCTGCATCGATACTCAGGGAAGGGTATTGATACTCTTGCTCAACTTTGGCTACTGCCTCCCTGCGTATCGATACGGGGTAGCAGGGTATCGATACATGACCGTTAATTTAGTTAAATGGAGCCTTTACAAGTCTGAAATGTTACATTTTGGTCCCTGAATGTTGTGTAAGAAATTGAATGAGTTTGGAAGATCCTTTTGAGATGAAATTTTGCAGAGAAGCATGAAATATGATTAATTGCATATTGGTAACTTTAAAAATTGGTAAGGTCCCTGTAATTTCTAAAAATTACGTTTTGGTCTCTAAAAGCTTAAATTGTGCAATTGAACCCCTAAACGACATCTGATCGCTGCACTGTTTTCTCCTTTACTCTTTGATGATCACATATGATCTAATTAGCATTTAGGAAAGATAAAAAGGAATAAAAAAGGGTCATTAATAAGAGTCAGCTTTAACGAGTTGGATTTGGTTTTCCCCGTGTAATCACCTTGGTTCGAGTCAACCGTCTAGACTGGGCTAAGGGGGTTACATTTTATGTTTTTTTTTATATTTTTTATTTTATGTTTTGTAAGGCATTGAGGACAATACCAACCTTGAGTTTGGGGGGGGATAGTCCTCTTTGATTTCTTTAGCTACATTTAGCAGCATATTGTAGCATATGTAAATTCTGCCCTAGCACTCAATGAAATAGAAATTCTTAGTTTAAAGACTTGTGCCTATGATGGTTAGCCGATTACTTATTTTCTCACCATACTTAAAATTTAACTTAACCATGGGAAGAAGCATGAAAAATACTTAGAATTTTTTTTCTTTTTTGCCAATTATTCTTACACTGTCTGTTAAGAGCTGAGTTTTGCGTGAGTTCTAAGTTTAACACTGCCTACTTTATTTAATGAAAAATCCTTAATTTGATACAGGTTTGCCGCCGCGGCAGCACAAGATAGCAGCACAAAGATGTTTGAATATCCTAGAGGTGTCCTAAACAGGCTCTGGGAAGGATGCTTAATACCCTAGAGGTGCCCGAAACAGGCTCTAGGAAGGATCATGAGCAAGGACACTCTGTTGCTATCAAAGTCCAAGTATCTAAAATTAATTGAGGTGATAGACAAATAAGCAAGAGTGAATGAAAGCCTTCACGGGATGACTCTATTCAAAGGGTTTGGAGTTTCGTAACGTGCACCTATCTTAGTTTCAGACCCGAAGAATAGTTGTGATGAGCTGAAGCCCTTAAGGCCATGATCAGAGAAAAAGAAGTGCTTAGATGTACTGCCAAGGCAAAAACTCATATCCTTTTTCGTAATTTAATTATTTTTAGCATTCCTTGTTTACTTAGTATACTCAACATGTTTAGCATAGACACAGACCTGCACACACTGCACTGGCACTAAGAAAAATTAAATTCTAAGTTATTTCATGCTATTCCTTATCACTAATAGTAAATAGGTGCCACGACCTTGAGGTAAGAAATCAAGTTAAAGGATAAGGTTTCTGTTAATTTTGTGCAAGGGGCAGCTTTACTAGTTAGGTTACATTGCTTGAGGACAAGCAATAGTTCGAGTTTGGGGGTGTGTAGAGTGTCCGCATGTTCTATATATTGTACACATTCTTGTCCTTATTACTGCTATTCTTAAGCTCATCTAGGCATATTTAGGTGCATTGCATGCATAATAACAATATTTGCTCATTCACCATGCTTTTATTGAATATTCTATGTTTGGTTAAGAAAAGATACTTTTTTAGTTTTGTTTTCATTTTCAGGTGTTGTAGCAATATAGAGGAGGAGAGGACAGGAAAGCAGGGAGGAAAAGGAGTTGTAATGAAGCAGTTCCAGGTGCCGCCAAGGATGCCGCCACAACATCATTGCCGCCGACTTCCGCCCATGCAGGAGTTAAACCGACTTAGTTAAGATGGGTTGCGATTGAAAGGGGACAATTTCCTGAGTCCAATGAGCCCAACCTTGCAATTTTCTAAAGCTATAGCGGCTTGAAGAGCTGATTGAAGATTGATAAGTAGGAGTACTTATCTTTACTTTCTGAAGAAGGCAACGTCCAAAGAGTCCACATTCAAGTAAAAAAGGAGTCAACATTCAATGTAAAGTTACTTTATGGACTTCTACTCAAAGGAGGACTCAAACATAGGCCAAGCCCTATATATACCCCATATATGTAAGGGTATAGGGCATAGCGTGGAGGTAGATAGATAAATTTAGTGGGGGTATTAGAGGTCGTGACCCAATTCTCTCTTAGGGTTTAGGTTTTTGTATTTAAAGTAGTTGTGAGAAACGATTGTAATAGTTTAAGCGTGTTTTCAATAAAATACTCTCAAGTTTACTTAATTCATGTTCTTCACTTCATCAATTAATTCCAAAAGTCCAGACGAAGAAATCCATTTGTCGGGCACGAGAGTGTCAAACTCACAAAAGAATTAAGCACGGTCTCATCATGTCGAGGTGTTGACTAATTCAGCTTAGACATAAGTTAGAATTTTAACGGCTAAAATAAGCAACCAAACGTCGACTAACTGTGTTAGGTTTACGCTGAGATTTCTAAGTATTGCCTACATCATGTGGTGACAGAATCCTTGCGTAGACATAGGAAGGATCACCACAGAATTGCTCTGCCAAACTTGAAGTATCTGCCAGACTTGCCGCCGGGACATCTCTCCATCTCACCTACTGAGACAGCGAAAGTTGCAAGCGTGGAGTTCCACTGTGGCAACGAAAGTTGTCGCCGCCTCAATCCGCCATTAACCACCGATGCAACAGACTGTGGCAACGCAAAACACATTTAGGCTTTACAACGCAGTCTACACACTACTGAGCTGCAACTACCTGACCCACTCTATCAACCTTATCTCTCCCTATCTCTATCTTAAATTATTTGTGTTTTTATTTTTATGTTTTTCTTTATTCAAAAATTAAATTATGCAAATTACTATTTCCTTGTGCAGGAAAACACTCATAGTAGCTGCTCCAATACTTATGGGAGACGATATCTTTTATAATATAACTTGGCAATAGTGTACACTTGGGCTCGTAAATAGAGAACATCAAAACGCTCTACAATATACAAAACAAAGATATCAAAATGGACTAGTTCAACTATTTTTGTACCATACTAGGAGTTTGTAAGGACGATATTCATTACTTTAGCTTAGCAACGACTTACTAAAATCCTTCAACTTCACCGATCTCTTGACAATGATCTATTTAACTTGAAATGCATGAGATGAGATGCGTTAGGCATACTTTGCTTAGTGAGGTAGTCATAAACAATATAAATTACAATGAAATACATCACAAATCATGTTTATCAATGGCGATGTAATCTACAATGCTCAATAATAATAATTCTCACATTTCAATTTATTTCCTTGGATCAAATCAAGATAGTGGATACGCGAATTCCTACACCTCGCCAATGACCAATATCTCATACATCCCTCTGCATCGCCAAAATAAAGATTATAGCCTAGGACCGAAGTCCACCCTCATACCAATTAGCTCATGAGTTCTATGGCATGCCAATTGTATCCAATGTCCTTTCAAATCCAAGGTTCAGTAACTATATCATTACCAATATTTTTCAATAGCAATATCAATGGTCAATGATTTGATAACAATAGGTGACCAAAACTTTAACTTTAAATGGTGGATGATTACTCCTTTGTTCCTAAACTTTGATGGAAATGGCGAATGTTCCTTCTCCAACTCTTGAGATAGTTAAAAAAGGAAGGGTTAAAATCGATACAACAATATCGAAATTAGTACTTAATCTTAAAATATCTATTAGCTATTTAGATATCCATGGATCAAAGCTTTGAAAATCCTAAGTTACCATAGGTGATCAAAACTTTGACTTGAAATCAAACATATTCTATCCATGGAATCACCTAATTGTTTGGGAGCTTAAGCTTACCCAATTGATAGCTACGCAATGGAATTGATAAACCAAAGTAACCTCGAGCTTTAAGAGCTCCAACAATGAAGGTGCTTGCTTGTTCAATGAGAGGTTGAAGATGAAGATGAAGTTTTAGCTTTTTGTCAATAACCGGTAAGCTTTTAAACCCTTTTCTTATTTTCTTTTAATTTAAGGATTTCCTTCATGTGAAGGAATCCAATTTCCTATTCTCACATATGGGTAACTAAGCTTGGGGAGGGGCTAATCACATTATTAGTCCCTCAGTTTTCTACCCTTTATAATCCCCCAACTTTGGATTTATACAGTTTGGTCACTAAACATATTTTCAATAAATTCAATAAGGTCATTAATAAATGGACTCATCTAGGGTCCAATATTGATGTAATTGACCTCATGATTAGAGTCAATGCAATATTTTGACCTTTATGGTGTAGGATTTCTAATCGCCGGAGCCCAATTCCGACCAGACTGGTTTTCAGGGTATTACAACTCTCCCTCCCTTTAAAAAAATTCATCCTCGAAATTTACCTAAATCGAAGAGATGGGGGTATTGCTCCTTCATTGTCTCCTTTGGTTCCCATGTTGCTTCCTCAACGGTGTGGCTCCTCTAAAGCACTTTGACTAATAGAACAGATTTATTGCTAAGCCTTTTTAATTCTTTTGCATGAATATGGACTGGTTCCTCTTCATAGGATAGGTTAGGTTGGATTTCTATAGATTTAGACTCGATAATATGTGAAGGGTCAAAATGGCACTTCCGAAGCATCGATACATGGAATACATCATGAATCTTGCTAAGTTCCGAGGGCAACGATAATCAGTAAGCCACAGGGCCAACCTTCTCAATAACCGCAAAGGGTCCAATGAATCCGGGACTCAACTTCCCCTTTCTACCAAACATCAGAACTTTCTTCCACTGTATATCCCTTCATTTTAGATCGCGTAGGCATGTTGTCGATCAAAGGAAGCTTTCAAGCAATCATGAATGATGGTAACCCATTCTTTGGTTTCCCGAAGTACGTCGGGGCCCAATATCTTGCCTTCAACAAGTTCAGAACAACACAACAGAGTTCAACAATGTCTGCCATACAATGGTTCATACGGTGTCATCTTAATGGAAACTTGATAACAATTGTTGTAGGCAAACTCGATGAGAGGTAGAGATTTCTTCTAAGATCTATCAAAGTCCATAATGCATGCACATAACATGTCTTCCAAAATCTGGATTAGCCTTTCTGATTGGCTGTCAGATTGAGGGTGGAAAACGGTGCTAAGATTAACTCTGGTACTCTATATAGTTGAATAACTTCCTTGATATACAAGTTAGCCAACATAGGAAGATCGTAGTCCATTCTAACCGGTAAGAAATGTGCTGACTTTGTGAAACGATCTACAATGACCCATATGGCGTCATGCTTAGCAGGAATTAAAGGAAGACCACAAACAAAGTCTATAGTGATCTTCTCCCACTTCCACTGTGGTAATTCAATAGGCTGCAATAATCTAGAGGGGATACAATGTTTAGATGTAACATGTTGACATGTGATACATTTAGATACAAAGTCAATTATGGCCTGCTTCAGGCATGTCCACCAATAAAGTTTCTTAAGGTCCTTGTATACCTTTACGAATCCCATGTGAATAGAAAAACAACTCGAATGGGCTTCATTAAGAATGTCAGTGTGACGAGATTAATCATTGGGCACACAGACCCGATCAAAAAAATACATGAGTACTTCAGAGTTAATTCTAAAATTAGGATTATCACGTAACTTAGAAATAATGAATCAGAGTTTGGAGTCTTGACTTTGCAATGTTTTGATCCTTGAGAAAATAGTAGACTAAACATATAGTTCAGCTACGAGGCAACGATGCTTCCGAAGTCAGAAATGAGCATTAATAGCTCGAGGAGCTACAATATAATGATTTTTCAATAAGTCAATACACTAAACAATGCATAGGATTTTCAATGTTTATTAACAATACTTACTAGGCAAAAGGAGTTCCATCTCCATTATTGAAGGTTCTACTCCTCTTGAGCTAGTAGATATTTGAGGCTTTTATCATCGGTAAAGAGATAACATTTTTCTTTATAGAGATAATGTCTCCAGATTTTCAATGCAAAGACAACTATAGCCAATTCCAGATTATGAGTGGGGTAATTCATCTCATGTGGCTTTAATTGTCTCGAAGCGTAAGTATAACTTTGTCTTCTTGCATCAATACACATCCTAACCTGAGATGCGAAGCATCACTATAGTCTGTGTAATCCTTTCCAGTCTTGGGTTGGGTTAGAACCGGTGCATGAGTTAAAACTTGCTTCAATTGGTCAATACTCCTTCACTGTTCATCGCTCCAAACAAATGGAGCTTCTTTTCTCAATAACTTTGTCAATGGGGTTGCTATCATAGAAAATTACTTGATGAATCTTCTATAATAACCAGCAAGACAAAGGAAACTTCTCACCTCACCAATATTCTTCGGTGGATGCCAATCAATGATGGCTTGGATTTTCTTCGGATCTACTTGAATACCCTAAGCCGATACAATATGACCAAGGAAGGTAACTTTAGTGATCCAAAACTCACACTTGGAAAACAAGTGCTTCTCCTGAAGGGTTTGAAACACTATGTGGAGGCCATCACAATGTTTAGCAGCATTCTTAGAATAGATCAGGATTTCATCAATGAATACCACTACGAACTTGTCAAGATAGGACCTGAAAACCCGATTCATTAGATCCACAAACGTTGGCAGTGCATTGGTTAGCCTGAAGGGTATTACCAATGTAATACCCCTAAAATTGGGTTAGTATTTATCAAGAATACTTTCCAACAATCTAAGTCATTCTCTTGAGATGTTATGAAGCATTTAGAATTATCAAATTAAATTAGATAGTAAATTGAAATGAATTGTTAAGAAATAAAGTAAATTTGAATGTTTAAGGATCATGTTGTGAAAAATCATTATTAAAGAAAGGACTAAATAGGAAACAAAGAAAAGTACCTACGCAATTATAAAAGGGGACTAAAATGAATATCATGATAAACTAGGACTTGCATGCTAAAAATAAAAGAAAGCTAGGGACTTAAACATGAGTCATTTCGGAGGGAGCATATGTCATGCCATGGTGGCAAAATAACCAAAAAAGTTGGCTTTCATCTTCTTCATTTTTGAAGAACCGAATCACCCAAATAGGTAGAGAAAGGAGAGAAAACTTGGAGGCAGCCATGGAAGCTTGAGGAGTAGCTTTGCTCTAACTAAAAATTTGAGGATTTAATTGGATAGCTTAGAGAAGAAGGTGAATTACTTTTCCTATTATCTTTGAATTAGGTGTTACTAGCTTTGTTTGAAGACTAATCCATGTTAAGAAAGTTATAGGTTTGTTCGAATGATGTGCTAAATGTATTACCTTGTTTGATGTTGTTGAAACATGATTAGGGTTGTGTTGGAACACTTAAACTAGTCAAAAACAGGGAAGAATACAATCTGCCCAGGAGACTATGTGTCTAGTAGTGAGTTTAGAAAATCATAGGAAATTGAATCTGTTGAGATAGAAGACGAATTTCATATGTATGGAACCATGAGTGAGTATAGTTTAATCTCCAACAAACGGTGATTTATTTCGAACACTAAATCAAGAGTTATGAATTTTTCTGCATTGGACAGTTTCTGTTTCGCGAATTCTATGAATTTTCATAAATTTTTTTCGATTTTATTAATTTATGTAAATTACACCGTTAGAACCGTAGTCGAATCTAGTTTAATCATGTTAAATAAAGTTAAATTCTAGTGTGTATTCAACCCTGTAGAGACCATTTTTTTGAAGGTAGTGCAAGCTGGCAAATAATGGAAACCAGAACTTTGGTGTCATGTTAAAAGAATTAGGGATCTGGAACATGTAATCTATTACATTTTGAATGCAAGAGACAAATAAGACATTTATGTTTTGAACTCAATAGATGTTGGAAATTTCTGTTTTGGTATGGATTGGTGAATTATGGTTTAGGAACTTAAAACAGATTCTACTTAAAGAAGTTGTCAAATGAATTGAAATGCATAATGTCTCTATGTTTTAATATGTGTAGTTTTGGATTGAAATGAGTATGTTCTAATGTTGTTTAGATTAATAATGAAAACAAATTTTAAGGTATATGAAGTATGTATGCAAGTGTGTGGATTGTTTTGAATGTATATAAAAAGGTTAGGGACTGTTTTGTGCATATTTATGTAAACCCATGAAATTTGGATTGTTTTGGATATTTAGAATAATATATGGGACTGTTTGATACATGTATTAGTATACCTATTTGAAAGAAACTATTTTGCCATAAATTGAACATATGTAGGTTGTTTTGCTATAATAAAATGTGTATACATGTTTAAAGAAATTGTTTTTAAGTATAAACATGAATAAGAACTAAAAATGGTGTAGAAATCCAGTTTATCAAGGAACAAGGAACCAAAACAGTTTACTAGAGAAGTATGCAAAACATAGTTTGAGAATAATGCATTTTTGTAAGCTAGAACAATGCAGTTTTGACAAGCTTTAAGTAGTTAGTTTTGTAATTTAAATTAAGGACTAATTGTGAAGAAACTAATCTATTTTAAGTCTATTAAGGGCTGTTTTTGCTTATATAAAACGTTTATGAACCGTTACGGAAAGCTTACATGAATATGAGTACAAGAGGAACTGTTTTGCTTGAATAAAAATGAATAAGGGATGTTTTGGTGTGCATATATGTATATAATGTATAATTGCATTGTTTATATATATATGCGTTTATATGGGTAAAGAAATGATGTATTATTTGAATGCCTTGAATAATTTGACTAGTATTTTACCTTAAATACTTGCTTGACAAAAAATGGCTGCCTACATGATGTTTGTAACTACTTGTAATTTAAGGAATGATGTTTGTTCCATTAAAATAAGTATATCAATTAGTTACTTGATAAGGTGACTAATTTGTATGTGTTTATATGCATGTATGAGAAATTGGGATGTTGATTAATAAATTGAATTGGTCTTAATAACTTGTTATTCTATTTGAGGTACATATTATGATATGGATAAGTAGGAAAGAGAGTTAATTGAAAGCTAGGAATAATTGAGGAATCAGGTCTCCCGTAACTTCGGGATAATAAGTGAACGTAGTTATTTGTGTCTCGGGTGACACGTTGCCATTTTGAAGTTATAGTTTCGTTATGATTAATTTATTGAATGGTTATGGATGGATTACACTACTTATTCACATTGTGCATAAAGCTCATTTAGTGCAAATTGGGGAGGGGCACTCATTCATAGCATGGCATCCTTGATAACATACTTGGTAATACATTAAATGAGTACTTTGTGTCATGCTATGTTACATTTGTATGAATGATTATGTTTATGTTTACCTTGTAATAAGCTTTGAAGCTAACTACTAATCAACACTTCCATAAGACTTAAAGATGAATAATTATTCCTAACTTAACAACTTATAAATTAATAAACTTAAAGTACCAAAAGCTCAAAGTTGGACCGGTGGAACCGGTGACGGTTGTTTGAACCGTTTAAAAGGTGGTTTTGGGAGATTGGAGTTCGGGATAGGATAAAAATGTGATAAAAATGTCTAAAATGGTGTTTAAGAGGTTGGTCAAATCAATTTTACAAAATGAGTTTTCGAAAGTATACATTTTGGTTAGTGACCAAAATGTAAAGATTTAAAAGTTGAAAAAAATGGTTTTTCAAGAAAAGTCAAAATCTTAGAATCTTCGGCGAGCTACTTGGCAATTATGATTTTTCCCTAATTTGTCATGTGATTTAAATGCTATCAAAAATGTAAAGGCTTTTTAATTTCGGTAATTAAAGAAAGTAGTTAAACGGTTAAGGAAAAGTTTTCACGAGCTTTCATTTTCGCACTTTTGCTTCAGCAAAACACCTTCATTTCTCTCAATTTTCCAGAAATCTTTTGCTCTCAAATCCTCTTTTGATTCCTATAATTTCTCCATTGATTTCTTCCATTTTCCTTCAAGTTTCATCAAGCAAAACTTGTCAAATTAGAGGAGAAGCAAGGATTGGAGGTAATTTTCGTGCTATCCCTCTAATCTAAGTTCTTTAATGAAATTCCAAAGATATTTGACTCTTTAATACTGATTTTGATTGAGGTTTTGTTGTTAGGATATTAAACTCTTGAAATCTTTATGAAAAATTAGTTTAAAATGTGATTTCGGACTTTAATTGATTTGGCTGTTTTTAGATTATTTCTAAATGAGTTTTAAAAGGTTTTTGATGTTGAAGTGGAGTCTCAATCATATAGATCCCAAAATCCTTTAGATCCTTAGTTTTTGAAGTGTTTTGGGTGAGTTTTTGAGGTGTTTTTCAGGATTTCAAGTTGCTAGAGGTATAATAATGGTTTTAGGTTATTTTTGGATGTTGATTAATGCTTAAACTGTGTTGGATGAGTTGGGTAATATCTGGGCTGGGGTTTGAGGTCAATCGATTGAGTTTTCGGTTGTTTTGGATGGGTGTTTTGATACTTTAGAGCATGTATATTAATCCGGAAGCAAACGAAGTGTTTTGGAGGTTTCGGAAGATCGATAGTTGCGTCAGCAAGCATGGTATCGCGAGTCGGTGAGTTGAATTTGGTTTTTCAGCATGGAAACGTTTTAAAAAAGGTTTTCGAAACTTAATAAGAGCTTGAAACACTTTATTAAGTTCGAAAGTAAGTAAATCAGAATTTCTCCCTCAGTTGTGCTAGTTATGAGCCTTTGGTTGCACTTGATTTTGAATGCATTCACCTACTATTTTAAAGCATGTTTTGAGATTATAAATTGAGTATGATGATGCCATGTGGTTTAAGGATGCACTAGGTATGTGTTGGGTTTTGTGGTGCTCGATTCGATCAACCAATTATGCTCACCAAGTGGTGGAGAGGTGGATTCTTGGGTGGAAGGGTTGTGGAAGCTAGAATGTAAAAAGACACAATGATTTATAGTGGTTCGGCCTTCTAACAAGCACCTACATCCACTACCTTAGCTCCCCACTAAGGATTTCTCAATCAATCCACTAATTGATTCGTCCCCTTTTCTAGGATTAGGAGGAAACCCTTACAACCGATCAAGCTTCTACCCAAAGCCTTGATCAAAACCCTCTTTTACAAAGAGATAAAGAAAGCAAACTTAAACCCTCTAATAGGTGTTTGTTTGCACAATCAAGCACTCACCCAAAACCTAAAACGCTTGAGCAAATTTGACAATTTTGGCTCACTAGTGTTTGTCTATACAAGAATTGACAATTTAAGTGCTAAGACAATTTCTTGATCATTTGATGTTTGACAATATGAGAATTAGCCTTCTCTTGATGCTTGGAGGTCCCTTTTATACTCCCAATTGAGTTTATAGCCGTTACTAGCCGTTGGGATCAAATTGGAGCCGTTGAGGACTTTAATTCCCACCATAAATGCATTCTGCAGCTCCCCGTTTCGAAAGGCTCGAAGCCGTTTCGAAACACTCTCAATGTAGAAAGAGCCGTTGCAGTCTGTCAGGGCATCCGTTTCGGAACGCATCCTGGCCGTTTCGGAACGCCTCATGTCCGTTTCGGAACGCCTCCTGGCCGTTTCGAAACTCGTATCGAAACGCTATAGTCCCGTATCGAAACGCCTGCATTTAAAAGTTGGTTGGGAAAATAGCCGTTGGGGTTTATGACCGTTGGGGTCATTGCCACATGGGCGTATCGAAACGGCCTAGCCCGTTTCGAAACGCTGGGCAAAAATGTTGTCCATAGAGAGCCCGTTTCGAAACACATTTCGAAACGTTTTGGCTACTGGAGGCACCTGTTTCGAAACGCCCTAAGGTGTTTCAAAACACTAGGACAGTTTTGTGAAAATTGGCCTTTGAAAACATATAAAACCCTTTTAAAACATCCCTAAACATAGTTTCAAGTTATTTGGACTTTTGGAAATTGTTTTAAATACATTTTAAAACAGTCCAAACTATTTTTCAATTATTATATCAAAACATTAGTTCTACAATCTCCCCCTTTTTGATATAATAAAACCACTTGAAAAATTGTTTGGGATTCTCCCCCTTTAACTTTAAAAAGAGTGAATAAGAGATTAAAAATTTTAATTTCAAATAAGGCTCCCCTTATTCATTTGAAAATTCAATTTTTCAAACCATTTCTCTCCCTTTTTGTTATATCAAAAAGATTTAAAACATTAAGTTCAAAAATAACAATAGAGGTAAAAATTTGACAAAAAAATGAGAATTTGGTTTTAAAATGGCTCCCCCTTACTCAAAGCATCATCCAAATGTTAGTCACAACATATATGATCATCTAGTTGAATTTAAACAAAGATAAACAAATAAAAACAAAACAACTAGAATTTTACCACACTTGAACTCAAGGTAGGATGTGAAGCCTTCCTTCTTCAAGTGTTCTTCCTTGTGTGTATGGAGCTCCCCCTCAATGTTTGACTTGTTGAACATCTCCATCACACCTACAATAGACAATCAAGTAACTTTTGGTATCCAAATTGCTTTGGATCCATAAACGTTAGTTGCACAAAATTTAGTCCCCTTAGGAATCCATTTTTCAATTTCATCCTTTTTAGTTGAAGTGGTTAGTCCTTTTGGGACCCAAACACTTCTAAAACATTTTCCATTCACAAATCTAGGGGAACTAGATTGTCTAACATAAAAATTTGATTTTCCAAGATTGTTTTTCTTTTCAAGCTCTTTGGAAATCAAATCTTTTTCTTCTTGAACATTTTGAAGCAACTTTTGTAAATCAAAACATTTTAATTCAAACTCTTCAAGTTTTGCTTCAAGTTCAAGTTTGGTTTTAGAAAGCAAATCATTTTGAATTGTTAACTTTGAAACTAATTTTTTGTTTTTCAAAATGTGGCTTTTAAAATCTAAAACCAAATCATCATAGGCATCTTGTAATTCATCAAAGGAATAAGAACATGAAGTAGATGAATTAGAAGTTACCCTTGAATCTTCTTCGATGGCCATAAGGCAAAGGTTGGCTTGTTCATTGTCGGTGGAGTCTTCATCACTCCAAGTAGCCAAATGTGCCTTCTTCTTATGGCTTGAAGTGCTTGCCCACTCCTTTCTCTTAGGTTCTCGTTCAAGCTCTCTCAAGGCTTTCTTCATGAACGGGGCACACTTCTTGAAGAGATGAACTATCTCTTCTTCTTCATCCTCCTCTTCACTTGAGTAGACATGATGGCAAGTGGAGGATTTGAGAGCCATGGCACTAGCATTGATGCCAAGCCCTTTGATTTTCTTCTCTCCCATAGCTCGAATTTCTTCCCTCTTCCTCTCATCCTCTTTATTCTTCTTCATGATTTGATGAGTAAGGAGTGACCCCATGAGTTCATCAAGCTTCAAAGTCTTCAAATTTTTGGCTTCGATGATGGCGGTCCTCTTTGAGTCCCAAGACTCGATAAGTGAGTAGATGAGCTTTCGAACAAGCTTCTCCTCCAGGATGGCTTCTCCATAGCCTTTGAGACCATTGGTGATGGTGGAGAACCTATCAAACATCTTCTCGATGTTCTCTTCCGGATCCATTTTGAAGTTCTCATACTCCAAGGTTAGGAGCCCAATCTTGGTCTCCTTGACTTCGTTTGTCCCTTCGTATGTGACTTCAAGCTTGTCCCATACCTCCTTGGCACTCTCACAAGAAGACATCTTCTCATAGATGGATGGACCAAATGCACAAAATAGAATGTGCAAGGCTTTGCAATTTAGCTCCAGCTTCTTGCGATCGTCGGCACTCCACTCCGCTTTACTTCTTTGAGGCACGAACGGACCATCTTCAACTACATCCCATAGTTTGTAATCTCTTGATTTGATGAAGAATTTCATCTTTGTCTTCCAATGGGCGTAGTGGTCTCCGTCAAAGGAAGGCGGTTTGTCGATTGATTGTGCCATTTGAGCCGGTTGATGAACTAGTGATCGAGCTTTCCGGATCTTCTCAATAGGATGTTAATCCTCACCGGTTGAGCCAAGCTCTGATACCAATTGTTGGGTTTTGTGGTGCTCGATTCGATCAACCAATTATGCTCACCAAGTGGTGGAGAGGTGGATTCTTGGGTGGAAGGGTTGTGGAAGCTAGAATGTAAAAAGACACAATGATTTATAGTGGTTCGGCCTTCTAAGAAGCACCTACATCCACTACCTTAGCTCCCCACTAAGGATTTCTCAATCAATCCACTAATTGATTCGTCCCCTTTTCTAGGATTAGGAGGAAACCCTTACAACCGATCAAGCTTCTACCCAAAGCCTTGATCAAAACCCTCTTTTACAAAGAGATAAAGAAAGCAAACTTAAACCCTCTAATAGGTGTTTGTTTGCACAATTAAGCACTCACCCAAAACCTAAAACACTTGAGCAAATTTGACAATTTTGGCTCACTAGTGTTTGTCTATACAAGAATTGACAATTTAAGTGCAAAGACAATTTCTTGATCATTTGATGTTTGACAATATGAGCATTAGCCTTCTCTTGATGCTTGGAGGTCCTTTTTATACTCCCAATTGAGTTTATAGCCGTTACTAGCCGTTGGGATCAAATTGGAGCCGTTGAGGACTTTAATTCCCACCATAAATGCATTCTGCAGCTCCCCATTTCGAAACGCTCGAAGCCGTTTCGAAACACTCTCAATGTAGAAAGAGCCGTTGCAGTCTATCAGGGCATCCGTTTCGGAACGCATCCTGGCCGTTTCGGAACGCCTCATGTCCGTTTCGAAACTCGTATCGAAACGCTATAGTCCCGTATCGAAACGCCTGCATTTAAAAGTTGGCTGGGAAAATAGCCGTTGGGGTTTATGACCGTTGGGGTCATTGCCACGTGGGCGTATCGAAACGGCCTAGCCCGTTTCGAAACGCTGGGCAAAAATGCTGTCCATAGAGAGCCCGTTTCGAAACACGTTTCGAAACGTTTTGGCTACTGGAGGCACCTGTTTCGAAACGCCCTAAGGTGTTTCGAAACACTAGGACAGTTTTGTGAAAATTGGCCTTTGAAAACATATAAAACCCTTTTAAAACATCCCTAAACATAGTTTCAAGTTATTTGGACTTTTGGAAATTGTTTTAAATACTTTTTAAAACAGTCCAAACTATTTTTCAATTATTATATCAAAACATTAGTTCTACAGTATGTGGTCCTTGTATGCATGTGTTGATGCATGAGGTTTTAAGCATGGTTTAATGCTTCTTATTGGCTTATCATGAATGCTTTGTAAAAACAATGAGTTATGCATGTGTTATGGACTATATTGCCAAGTGATGTGGTTTAAAGTGTTTTATAAATGAAATTGAATATAGTTACCCGGCTATAGGATTGAGTGCACTATAAACAAGTCGCCTTGGATGTTGAGGGGTTGTGATTGTCCCGAATACTCCATCCAAGTACCCTAACGATTGAGGATTGTTTAAGGTTGCAACGGTTGAGGGTATCTCCCGGGTTTGAACCTTGTGTTTTGTCCTGTCTCTCGTTAGTGGATTATACATCTACCGTTGAGTGGTGTTGAGGGGTTGAGATTGTACCGAATACTCCACCACGGGTGTAACAACGATGGAGGGTCTCTCTCGTAATCCGTGTATCCGATACTTCTTTTTTGAGATTGATGTTATCACTTGTGAGCCAATATGATGAATTTGTATAATGTGGAAAATGTTGCTAATGCATGGTTTGAAAGTTGCATGTTTTGATTTAAGCTTAGCATATTGGTATTTATGCTTGAAAGGCTTGGTAAGTGAGTAGCAATGGTTTAATTGCTGATTTTGGTTGGATCATGTTGCATGATGTTTAAAACAATGGAATTGTTGTTAAAGTGCATGGTTTGTTAAGAAAGGCATTATAGTTTGGAAAAGGGTGGAAAACGGTTCCAGAGGGTAAGAACTGATTAAAATCAGCTTTTTAGAAAGTTGCAGGCCCAGGCATTTTGAAACGCCCTTACCTGTTTCGGAACAATGGCCAGTAATGGCTTTGGTGTTTCGAAACGGTGAGGCTCGTTCCGAAACTCTTTGCCTTTGTAAACTTTTGTACCGGAACTTATCTAGAAGGGTTTCGGAACGGTCCCGCGTTTCGGAACGGGCATCTATGTTTCCGAACGTGTAACCCCCTTAGCCCGGCCTAGACGGTTGACCCGAACTACAAAGATTACACGGGGAAAACCAAAGTCAACCCGAAAGTCAACCTTGATTAACGACCCTTTTTTTCTTTTTAATCTTGTCTAGATGCATATTAACCCTAGGCGTAGCCGTGAGAAAAACATACTTGAAAAGCACAGCGATCGGAAAGCAATAAGGGACTCAATTGCACAACATACAAAAGTTAGGGACCAAATTGTAAATTCTAGAAAGATGAAGGACTTAGCTGATTTTTAAATTACAAATATGAAATTAATCATATTACATGCTTCCCTGTCAAATTTCACCTTGAACGGACATCTCAAACTCAAGCAATTGCAAATACAAAATTCAAGACTAAATCGTAAAGTTTGCAAACCTTAAACCATTCAAATCAGTGTCCAACGGTCATCTGTTTCGGAACGGGGGTTGATCGTTCCGAAACGCGGGTTCGTTTCGAGACCTGTATTGAAACAGGGCTTGGCAGTGGCCAATTCGTTTCGGAACGGCCTCTACCCGTTTCGATACACGAAGGCCATTACAGGCCCCCGTTTCGAAACGCGGGTGCCCGTTCCGATACAGATTGCCCAGAAAGTGCAGATTTTGCTGGTTTAACATACAATTAACCACTCAAACACATCCCTATGACCTCATAATCATGCCAACAAGTCATCATGCATATAGGGAACATATTTGCATCATCAAAACACATTCATGGCATCAATTAGGAAAAACCACAAGTCTATAGGCATGCATCCTATTACTCAAAACCAGCCAATCATCAAATCACCAAAACAAGCATCATAACGGCCATTTACCATTCCAAAATATCAAAGGCATCATGCCACAGTCAGGGAGTCCAAAACATCTCCCAAAAACACAACCTAGGTTCCCATTGCCAAATACCAAAAACTAATAATGTTGTAAAAATAGTCACCATACATGAGCTTAGCCTTCCCTTGGATTCTTAGCCTCCTTGCTGCCCTTAAAGCACTTCAATTCTCTGCATTATTGGTTCAAGAAAGAGAGTGTAAGCACATTTGCTTAGTGAGGCATGCTCTAAAGAAACAACACAATAATGCACTTTTATAAAACACCTTTCAAAAGGCCTTTAAACTCATAAACATCATTTCTCATGCAACAATGCATACACAACAAGCATCTCATGCTTCATTAACATCAACAGGTCATATTGGCTTCCATGTGATACCATAACCATTTTTCAACAAAAAACACAATCGGATACGCGGATTACAAGCGTTGTCCCATACGCTTCATACACACTACCGAACACACAAGGTGGAGTTTACCGGTACAATCACAACCTCTCAACACCCGTGATGGAGTTTAACGGTACAATTACAACCCCTCCACATCACTCATCGATAGTTGTATAACATCACTAACGAGAACACGGAACACACAACACAAGATCCTCACATGGCCTTTAAACCACCATTATGATCTTAGACATCTCGTTAGTGTACTTGGATGGAGTTTACGGTACCATTACAACCCCTCAACATCCAAGGCGACATTATTCACGGTGCACCCAATCCTATAGCTGGCTAACTATATCCGATTCAAGTACTTTAAACCAACACATCACTTGCCAATATACATCAATTATCATCAACCATCCACTGTTTTAAAGCATTAATCAAAGCCATTAAACCATCATGCATCACTATGCATCAAAACCACATTTATCAATATATAACCAAGGATCTCTTACCTTGAGCATCCTTCAACACATGGCTTTCAAAACCAGCATTAATCATGCTAAAACATGCTTTCAAAATAGAATTTAAACACGGAAATTAAACACATTGCATCCAACCATCTCATGGTTCATCAAAGAGAGGGTTTCTCCGAAAACTTACTCTTGAGCTTAGTTAAGTTGCTTAGACTTAAACTAAGCTCCCAAAACCTTCAAACATTGGTTTCAAAGCTGAAAACCAAACTTCACTCACCAATTCCGTTTCGCAAGCTTGCCGAAACGCCGTTCAAGCCTCCGGATCAACACCACAAGGATCCGAAGATGTTTCCCATGTTTTAAACACATCAAAGTAGAGGATTAATGCATCATCATGCATTAAAATCTTCATCCATTACACCTAAACTCGTTGCTCTCACCAAATCTAACATTTCGGCTACCAAACACAACTGAAATCACTTCCAAACTCATCCACAACATTACCGAGCAAGATCCATCACTTCTAAACATTCTTAAACATCAATTAACATCCAAAAGAAACCTAAACTCGTCTTTATACCTCCATCTATAACAGAACACCAAGATCACCCCAAAAACCACCATTTTCACAAGTAAAAACTTAGGAAAATCAACCTATTCGGGATTGCATTCATTAAACCTCAATTACACATCATTAAACATCCAAAATACATTAAAAAGACATCTCAAAACAGAGCCCAAACATTCATCACGAATTTCTTCAAGATTTAATCCAAATCTTGAGTTTTAAGCCAAAATCAAGATCACAACATTAAAACCTTTTATAAAACTTAATTTAAGGATTGAGAACTTGGGAATTTCAGTAAAGAACTGAGTATTTAGAGGAGAAGGACATCCTTACCTCTAAATGTAGATTTCTCCTTGATTAGAGCCAAAATCCTTGAAAATTCAGTAAGCAAATGAAGATGATTTGATGTAGAAAGGATTAGGAATCTTTTGATGATTGAAACCTCATCATTTAGTGTGAAAATCAAAAGGAATGTTGTTGTGGAAATGTGTTTGGCTGAGGGAATTTTGAGAGAAAATGAAATGAGAAAATTTTAGCGAAAGTTGGTTATGAAAACTAAAATATGGTTTCCCTCTTTTCTTTTAATTAAATAAACATTAAATGAGTCATTAAAATTAAGAAAAATCTGGAGAAATCCTTCCTTGGGTAAATTAGCTCCTTAAAGATTCAAAGTTTCAATCCTTACAAAACAGTCACCACTAAACTTTTCAAAAATTACATTTTAGTCACTATTTCGAAATGTCACACTCCCAAACCTTATTTTGTAAAATTGATTTCACCACTCTCTTATATATATTAAAAGAGGATTTTTAGATATTTTCCATATTTTTAATGCATCCTGAACTAGGCTTTCCCTAAAACCATCTTTTATATTCGAACCGAAAATCAGACCGGTCCGGTTCAGACCCTAAACTTCCAAGCCCAAAATTGGGGTGTTACAGAACGGCTGTATTGAATCAGGGCTCCCTGTTCCGAAACACCAGACCGTTGGATGTAGATTTTGAAATGTTTTGAGTTTTTGTTTCTTACATTTTGATCCCTATTTGACTAGTATTCAATTGGGTGAGTTCTAAATGTCTTTTTAAGCCGAGCTTTCAACTTTAAGCATGTAAAGAACTAAATTAAAGGTTGGTAACTTGAGTTTGACAAAATTCCTTATAATTTTCCAAATTTACAAAATGGTCCCTAAACCTTAACCGGCTTTAATTAATTGGCAAACATGTTGATGTTTTATCTGCTACTTGTGTACGTTCACATAGAAACCTAAGATGCATTTAGACAAGATAAAAGAAAAAAATGGTCATTTATTGAGTTAAACTTTCCTTGTTTATTTCAATAATCCCCATGTGAACCGTTCGGTTCGGTCTATCGACCAGGCCCGGTCGAAGGGGTTACATTTGGTGGTATCAGAGCCAGGTTTCGAAAGTTTGAGATAATGGTAGGTCGTGGGTAAGTGATTTGCGATGTGGATATGTATATTGGTGCTATTTTCTTTGTCTGGTGAATGTTTAAGCATGTTATTGCTGAATGTGTGATAGTGATGATGTACATGATGAATTAATGTGGATGTGACGATGAATGAGCTGAATCTTGATGCTTGAGTCATATGATGCTGAAGTACGCATGTGATATGCTTTGTGCTATGTTGGGGGGGGGATTGGAATGCCCATTTCCTTATTACCTAGTAAAATGTTTTAAATTGGTTTTAAAAGTCTTGGGATCCTTGTTAAGAGTTGACCTGATCATTTGTTTGTTTTATGTTCATGTTTTATTGATAACTAGCACAATGGGACCGAGACGCGAGTTGCGCTCTAGAGTGATAGCTCCTGCTGAGGTACAACGTGATCAGGAAAATGAGGTTCCACCAGGTGGAAACCTACCTCTTTCTCCGCCACCACCACCTAGGGGTGATGGGCATGGCCAACACAGACAGGCTGGTCCGGTGTTGGGAGATTTAACGCCTCTGGTGCAGGCGATGACTGTGGCATTCCAGGCTACTGTTGCTGGAGTGCATGTTTAGGCTCTTGCTGATGGGAAGTGGGTTTGCCATTGGAGCGGTTGAAGAGTTTAGGAGTAGAGTTTCGAGGATTATCTCCCGAGGCGTTTGAGGCACTAGCTAGTAAGATCTGTATATTGGATCAGACAGGGTGCAACGATGCACGAAAATTGGGTTGCGCAATATCGTTACTGCATGGTGATGCATACACCTGGTGGACTACTGCGACCGCGGCCTTGAAGCTGAAAGAGGTGGATTGGACGTTGTTCCGGTCTGCTTTCAAAAGGAAGTACCTTTGAGTTAGGTACTTGGACGACAAGAAGAGATAATTTATGTCTCTAGTTTAGGGGAGTATGACTGTAGCTGAGTACGAGGCCAGTTCGTACGATTGAGTCAGTATGATCCAGATCTGATGCCAAGTGATAGACATTGATGTGATCGTTTTCGGTATTGCCCGGTGCAGGAAGTGAAGATGTATATGCTTGCAACAGATTATACGGACTTTGATGTGCTCGTGACTCGAGCCAAGGACATAGAGCAGAGCTTGGGTCTGACCTTGCGTGGGCGTGGTTCTATTGTAGGAATGAGAGCTGCTGATTCTGGCCCGAGTGGTGGGTAGAGTAAGAGGAACCGGGACCGTAGATATCAGCCTGCGGCTAGGCATGGCAACTTCGGACATGGTGCACCGGTTCAGGGCAACAGGCAGAGGGTTGAACAGAACACATATTGGACGTATGGTTTGCGGGAGCAGTTGAGGAGAGATTGCCCTCGTGCGGCTCGTGAGGTGCAAGCTCCTGCGAGAGTGTCCCCTATTAGCGGGAGGTACTCAGGGTCATGCACCAGTTGATGCTCAGCATAGAGGTCGTGGGCGTGACTGTGGTAACTTCTAGAGGAGAGAGGATGGCTAGAGAGGTGTGGTCCATGTTGTTGTTGTTCAGCCAGAGGGAGGTGGTCCCGCGAGGGTGTATGCACATCGCGAGGGATGCAACGAAACCGATGTGATTGCAGGTACCTTCACATTGCAATCCCTATCCTTGTTATCATTGATTGATTCTAGATCTACGCATCCTTACATCTTGAGTGAGCATGAGCATTTGCTTGATATTCCTGTTGAGATGCTAGATGTAGGAATGCAAGTTACAAGTTCTTTTGGTGAGACTGTTGTTACAAGGAATTTGTATAGGAATGCATGTTGTCTGTTCAAGGTCATATTTCCTGTTGATTTGATGGAATTACCTTTTTATGGTTTTGACGTGATTCTTGGAATGAACTGGTTGGTTGAGCACCGAGCTGTGGTGGATTTTGATGTTAAGTGAGTCACCTTGAAGCTTGCGGATGATTACGAGGTAGTAATCATAGGTGAGAACATGAAGTTCTTATCTAACGCAATTTCGGATTTTGAAGCAAGACGGATGTTGGAGTCAGGATGCGAAGCTTTCTCCGCGTATGTGATGAATCCTGGCACGAATGAAGTGCGTGTTCAAGACATACGAACCGTGTGTGAGTTTCCGGATGTCTTTCCGGAAGAGTTGCCAAGGTTGCCACCCAACCGGAAAGTTGAGTTTGGTATAGAGTTGTATGAGAATACGACTCCGGTGTCCATCGCTCCTTATCGCATACACCTAAGGAGTTGAAGACGCAACTCTAGGAGTTGCTTGACCGAGGGTTCATATGGTGTTTTCGAAACACAAATCCCCGTATCGGAACGGCCGTTTTGAAACGAGGTTGACCGTTTCGATGCACGGGTGCGTTCCGAAACCCGTTTCAAAACAATGCTTCACAGTGGCAAAATGTTCCGAAACGTGCCTAGCCGTTCTGAAACACTATGACCATTACATGCCACCATTCCGAAACAGGTAAGGGCGTTCCGAAATGCCTTGCCCTACAATTTCCAAAATTGCAGGTTTTACTCAAAATATTCACCTCTGAAATCATCCCAATACATGCCACATCACACATACAATATGAATAAACATCAAAGATCACCATTACGAAGCACAAGCTAAACCATGGCATCAAACTTGCAAGCTTAAGAACTATAGGCATGCTTCCTAGATGTAAAACCCACGCAAAAGCTAAAAACCACATTCAAGTTCAAACCAACATTCAAAGGCCATTTACAAGCCAAAATAAGCAAACCAAACATGCTCAAGGTGTTCAACATCAAATAAATCCAAGATTAAAAATCCCACCCATTGCCTCTTATTACACTTAGGTAAAACCACATACTTTGTCTAGTCAAAAGAGCTTTGATTTCCTTGCTTATTGCTGCCTCAAAAGCCTAATTCTCTGCATTGATGAAACAAATGAGCGTAAGCATGAAGCTTAGTGAGGATCGCTAAAACCAAACATTCATCAATGCATTTTACCAAACCGAAAATATCATTAATTGTCATCTCATGCCTTTCCTTAAAACATGCTTTTTAAAGCATCAATGCACTTTTTAAACCACAGGCTCATAGTATCATCAAAATAACAACAAAATAATCTTTTGCTCATGCTTAAACCAAGGATCACATTCATTCTAGCATAAACCACAAGCATCTCATGCTTAAACCATTAATCAACAACATTATATTTGCTCGCGGATTAAAAGAGTTGTCCCACACGCTTCATAAACATTACCGAATTACACAAGGCTCACACACAGGATTAAGCCATCATCCATTATGACACCAGTGGTGGAGTTTAACGGTACAAACACAACCCCTCAAACCACTCATCGGTAGTTGTATAATTCCACTAACAAGAGCACGGGATGCATACCACAAGATCCACACACGGGATTTAACCATCCACCGTTGTGATCTTAACCTCAATCGTTAGGGTACTTGGATGGAGTATACGGTACAATCACAACCCCTCGACATCCAAGGTGACTTTGTTCACGGTGCACCCAATCCTATAGCCGGCTAACTATATCTGATTAAAGTAACCAAAAACCATTTCCATCACTTGCCAATATAATCATTTAACATCAATATTCAACTGTTTTACAAGAATAAACACAATGCCATTTTCACAAGCATAAACATGCTTAATATCAAATGCACTAATCACATAAATCCAAGGATCACTTACCATGTGCATCCTTAACAAAATGGCATTAAAAACCAGCATCATCAATGCTCAAAACATGCTTAAAAACAATAATTAAACCACATTCAATTCAAGTACATTTCCAACAAAACATAGCACATTTTCGAGAGAGACTTTCGAATCACTTACTATTGAGCTTAGCTAAGTGATTCAAACTTACACTAAGCACCCAAGACCATGCTCAAGGCGTTACAAAGTTGGAAAATCCATTTCCACTCACTGATATGCGAAGCCTTGCTCCCCGACACAAAAATCACCCTTCCAGAGCCTCCAAAATCGTCTCGTTTGCTCCCGGATCAAGATCTCCTGTTTTTTATCACCAGAACAGAGACCCCAATGCATTAAAATGCATTTCAACACCAGAAACTAAACACAAACTCGTTGCTCACCCAAAGTATACCAATTTACCCATCTGAAACAACCGAAAACTCAATCGATTGCTTCCTAAACCAAGCCCAGCCAACATACATCACATTCAACCATTTATAAACACCAAAACATATCTAAAAACATCCTAAACCCATCCTTATATCTCCAGCAAGCATTACTACATCATTTCACCTCAAAACCCAACTAAAACCATCAAGAAACTCAAGGATCTTAAGGATTTTGGGATCTATATCATCAAAGCCCTCTTCCAACATAATAATCAAATTAAAACCCAATTAAAACCAATCCAAAACCGAGCTTAACAAATCAAATTCGAAATTAATATTTTAATCATATTTTTGTAAGATTTTGATCTCAAATCAAAACTATAATGAAAACTCAGACAAAAAATCAATTAGAAGCCAAAGATCTTGGGAATTCAATTAAAGAACCTAGATTGAAGGTTGAGAACGGGATTTACCTCCAATCCTTGCCTTCCTCAATGATTGACAAGTTTTCCTTAACAAAATCTTGAAGAAATTTATGAGAACTCTTAGAAGTTGTTTAGAAATCAAAGGGAGAAAGTTTGAGAGAAAAGAAATGTGGAGAAAATAGGTGGGATAATAATTTTGCTAAAATGAGAGGTAGTTACGTTAAATGAAATCTCAATTTCTCAATTTATTAAATTTAATTAAAAAACCATTTATTTAATCATTTAAAACTCTTTTAAAACACATGACAAATTAAGGAAAGGCTAAATTTCCATAAAGCTCCCTAAAGATTCTAAGATTTTTGGCTCCTCTTTTAAAATTACATTTTCCACAGTTTTGAAACTATACATTTTGGTCACTACCCAAAATGTACGACTTCCGAAACTCATTTTGTAAAATTGATTTGACCAACCTCTTAAATATGATTTTAGAGGATTTTATCAATTTTTACCATATTTTCATCCTTTCCCTATCCTTGATTTCCATACACCACATAACGCAATTCGAATCGTTTCTGACCGGTACGATCCGATGTCCAAAACATCTAGGCCCAAAACCAGGGTGTTACAGAAGCAATTCTCGTGCGTAAGCCCGTGAATTGTTCATTGAGATAGGTCATGAGCGAATCCATGGATGGAGGAGGAGGTGCTTGAGCAGCCACGGTAGGATTTGCAACCTCTTTGGGAATGGCATCACTAGGAAGCTCGGAAAGGTGAAGCCAATTACAATTGAAGTAGTGAAACTTGCCCCAAGAAAGAGACCTCTCATCAATAGGATCGGTAAGACTCATCGGATAGTCATGATAGCAATCAATCACCTTCTTAGTGAACAAATAGCTCAATGCAGTATCATAGGTGAATGAAGTGACAAGAGATGTGTGACGATGTTGCACGAGAAAGACAATCTCCGCAAACATGATGCGAGCAAGGTTAGGCTGGTTTCTCTGGCAAAAGCACCGAATCCAAAAGTCATCAACTTGGTAGATGGTTGAGTATTTTCCTCCCGAAGGCCTAAACCACTAAGTGATCATCAAGTGTAGGATGTGGTCTTGAGCATTTATAATGGTCACGGATCCCACCAAAACATGTCCAAGAGAATTTTCATCTTTGATACCCTCATCCTCAAACTTAAAAACATGACAAAGAGATTGAACATCAACGATAATCTTTTTGCCCATGAGATAAGAGTTAACGGAAATGACATTACCCGAGGCATCGACAACACACTTGGCATTGGCATAAAAGATCATAACCAAATTTCGAATGAAAAACCCCGGAATTTTAGAAAATCCATGAACTTCCATTCTTAGAGCAAAGGTATATAGGCAAACTTAAAACACTCCAAATTGAGAAAAAGAATGGAAATTACCCTCTCCGGTCGAATCTTGTAATTTTGAAAAGATCGAAAATAGTTGAGTTCACCGGGAGTTCTAAAGAACCTTTGATAAAACAATGTCAAATTCGGACGAGTGCCATTGTCGGGAGTTGATCCTTCACCAACTTCTCTTGTAGTGCGTGCTCTCTTTTTAGGTGCCATAGTCTACAAAAATTGATTAAAATAATGTGTGTATGCATTAATCTTCTCATTCGATCCCATGACTAAATCAATAATCAAGTTAAAAAGAAATTTTTGAAAGAGGAAACAAAACAAAACAAAAATTGATAAAATATTTTGAAAGAACAAAAACAAAACAAAAAGATTTAAAAACGAAAATCATAAAGAAAATAAAAAGAAAAGATGTTTTTATACCTTGATATTGAGATAGGAGGAATGGATGAAGATAATGCACCAATTGATGGAGAGCCTTAAGACTTTGACTTGATTTTGAAAAACCCTCAAGAAAGTTTAAGTTTTGTGATGAAAATATGAGGAATTGAGAGACTTTTTAGATGTAAATCGGCTAGGGTTTTGAAATAGGAGTTTTGGTAAAAGTGAAAGATTTTTAATGCCAATAAGAGTTGTCTGTGCGATCGAGTATTGATACGCCTAAAGGGTGTATTGATACGGGGGTACAATGGAAATTCCTTGGAACCATGTATCAAGGAACCGTATAGAAACGCTCACAACTCATATCGAAACAAGTTTAACTGTATCGATACCCGCAAGAGATAAAATGCAATCTGGAGAACTAATGGAGTACTCGTATCGATACGCATAAGGCCGTATCGATACCCTATACCAAGAATTTGATTTTTGGTCACAGGAACAACCAAAGGGTAGACTTTAACATCTCCTAAATGTATGCAGATGATGTATGAGCAGATCTAAGCATAATCTAATAGAAGCATACTCCCCCTAGCTATAATCATGGTTTCTATTAAGATCAACAACACATAAACATGCATTTTCACAAGATTAAGCAAATTTTAACCTTAAAAAGAGTCCTAGAGGGTCAAGATAGACTAGTTAAGCCAAGCTCTCTCCTAAGGGAGCAAAAACGCTCTTTTTCTAGAGGTTTGGTAAAAATGTCCGCTAGTTGGTTCAAGGTGTCAACATACTCTATGACAACACTTGCTTAAGGATATGATCTCTAATGAAATGATGATTTATCTCTATGTGTTTGGTTCTAGATTGTTGGTTGGGATTTTTGGTTAGGCATGTAGCACTAGTGTTGTCACACTTAAGGAGTATGGTTTCTACTTTAACTCCATAATCTAAGAGTTGTTGCTTCATCCAAAGGACTTGAGCACAACAACTCCCTAAGGATATGTACTTGGCTTCGGTGGTAGATAGAGCTACGCTATTTTGTTTCTTAGAGAACCAAGATATGAGCATACTACCTAAGAATGACAAGTGTCGGAAGTACTTTTCCTATCTATTTTACAACCCCCATAATATGCATCCGAATAAGTATGAAGGTTAAAGGTTGAGTCTCTAGGGTACCAAAGACCTAAACAAGGAGTATCTCTAAGGTACCTAAAGATACTTTTAATGGCTATAAGGTGACACTTTCTAGGACTAGCTTGAAACCTAGCACACAAGCAAACAGTAAATAATATATTTGGTCTACTTGCAGTAAGGTAAATCAATGATCCAATCATAGAGCGATAAAGCTTAGAGTCAACACACTTACCTCCTTCATCTTTGTCAAGCTTTATAGATGAGCTCATTGGTGTAGCTTGAGGCTTTGCTTGCTCCAAGCCAAATTTCTTAAGCATATCCTTGATGTACTTAATTTGTTTGATGAAGATGCCATCCTTCATTTGTTTGATTTGGAGTCCCAAAAAAATGAGAGCTCCCCCATCATGCTCATTTCCAATTCACCTTGCATCTACTTAGAAAAATCTTGACAAAGCAATTCATTAGTAGAACCAAATATAATATCATCAACATAAATTTGAACTACTAATATATCTTTGCCATTGTTTTTAATAAAAAGTGTTGTGTCCACCTTTCCCTTCTCAAAACCTTTTCCAAATAGAAAACTTGAAAGTCTTTCATACCAAGCTCTAGGAGCTTGTTTTAAACCATATAAAGCTTTTGACGATTTAAAAACGTGGTTTGGAAAATTTTGATCTTCAAAACCCGGTAGTTGTTCCACATAAACTTCTTCATTTATAAAATCATTTAAGAATGCACTTTTTACATCCATTTGATAAAGCTTGAAATCATGATAACATGCATATGCAAGCAACATCCTAATAGCTTCCATTCTAGCTACGGGTACATAGGTTTCATCAAAATATATTCCCTCTTCTTGAGTGTAACCTTGAGAAACTAGTCTAACTTTGTTTCTCACTATGTTATCACTCTCATCTAGTTTATTCCTAAACACCCATTTAGTTCCTATAGTAGATTGATTTCTAGGTCTTTCAACAAATGTCCACACTTTACTTCTCTCAAATTGATTTAACCCATCTTGCATGGCCATAATCCAAAAATCATCTTTTAATGCTTCTTTAACATTCTTAGGCTAAATGCATGAGATAAATGCAAAATGATTAAGAATTTTAAGAGAAGAGCGAGTAGTTATCCCCTTGGATGGATCACCCAAGATTTCACCACCTTTGACATAGTTGAACTCCCTTGGGTAAGATACCTCCTTTTCCTCAAGAGCCAAGTCCTTCAAGGCTTCAAGAGGTGGATCTTGTGCATCTTCTTCTTTAGTTGGAATCTCATCCACCTTTGATGATTCTCCACCATCATTAGCTTCAATGATCCCCACATCATCATCATCACAAGAATCCTTCCTCGGAAGGAGGTTATCATCGAAAACAACATGTATAGACTCTTCTAATACTAAAGTTCCTTTATTAAATAAACGATAGGCTTTAGAGTTTAAAGAATACCATAAGAAAATAGCTTCATCACTTTTAACATCAAATTTACCTAAGTTGTCTTTTCCATTGTTTAAAACAAAACACTTGCAACCAAATGGATGAAAATAGCTAATGTTTGGCTTCTTAGATTTTAAAATCTCATATGGTGTTTTCTTTAAAATTGGCCTAATCATTACTCGATTTACAATGTAGCAAGCGGTATTTGTGGCTTCCGCCCAAAAGTATTTAGGTAAATTGTTTTCACAAAGCATGGTTTTAGCCATTTCTTGTAAAGTCCAATTTTCCCTCTCAACTACCCCATTTTGTTGAGGAGTTCGAGGTGCCGAAAAATTGTGGCTAATACCATTTTCATTTAAAAACTCTTCAAAACCTAGATTTTGAAACTCGGTTCCATGATCACTTCTGATGTGAGAAATCTTAAGCTCAAGATCATTTTGAGTTAATTTAGAAAATATGATAAATATTTCTAAAGCCTCATATTTTGTACTTGAGAATAGAACCCAAGTAAACCTAAAATAGTCATGTACAAGAACAAAAGCAAACGATTTACCACCCAAGCTCATAGTTCTAATAGGCCCAAAGGATGGTCTACGTTGTTTACCCTTACAGCATGCATCACATATTTTATCATTTGAGAACTTAATCTTGGGTAAACCTCTAACTAGATTTAGGGAAACTAATTTTTCTAAAACACTAATGCTTGCATGTCCTAGTTTCCTATGCCATAACCATGCATCATTTTCATTTTGAGCAACAAAACATGCATGGGACGTATGAATGTCATCTAAATGCACCATATATATTTTTCCTATGCGATGACCAATGAGCATTGTTTTATTAGATTTAATGTCAACAACTTTACACCCATTTTTATCAAATAAGACATTAAACCCTTTATCACACAATTGACTAATGCTCAATAAATTGTGTTTTAGACCATTGACATACAACACATTTTCAATGAGTATGGTACAGTGATTACCTATGGAGCCAATACCTTCAATGTGGCCTTTGGAGTTGTCACCAAATGTCACTACTCCTACACTTTTTGGCTTTAAATCCATGAATCAATTATTGTCTCCGGTCATGTGCCTCGAGCATCCACTATCAAGGTACCATGAGTTTTGGCTTTGTGCTTTGGCCTTGTAGCAATGCTCCCCCTACAAACAAAGAGATTAAGCTTTGATTTTTGGTACGCAAATCATTTTGGGTCCACGAGTGTTAGCTCCAAAAAACTTGGTTCCCTTAGGAATCCAAGGTGACATGACATCAACATTGTTAGATTTGACAAGTTCCTTAGGAACCCATACACTTCTAATTCTTTTACTATAGGAGCCACTTTGTTTGTAGTTAAAGTTCTTTATCTTAGGTTGGTTTGTTCTAAATGATTCACCTATTTTATTTTCAAAGTACCAACACTTTTGAAAGAATTTTTGAGCTCATATAACACCTTTTGGTGTTCAATGTTACATGGAGAAATAAGATTATTTAAATCTACATTTTCATTTTAAAAGTATTCAAGTTCATCTTGTAGACCTAAAATCTTTTTCTTAATTTCCAAGTTAGCTTGAGAAATTAAATCATTTTTTAGCATGCAAATCCGAAATGACTTTTTTATTTTTCAAAAATGGACTCCTTATACTTCTCAACTAACTCGTCATACACCTCTTGTAACTCATCATATGATTCATGCAATTCATCATATGTAAAATCAAAAGTAGATGAGTTAGATGTTACCATAGAAGAATACTCCTCAAGAAATGTACTTACTATGTACATTGAACGTGATTGTAATGAGAGTTTTATTTAATATTTTTTCTTCTTTTTCTGCTGCTTAACATGCTTCAATAGTAGTACTATCATAAATGACTCCATATTAATATTTTAATAATTAATAATTTAATATGTATGTATACGTTTCAATTAAAATATTTTTATAATTTTAATATTTCAGATATTAATACAATCTATCATCCTAAAAATATTTGTGAAACTATTCTTTTCACCAACAATTTGGGGATAGTGAAAATTATTGTTTGAGATTTGGGAAATTTTAATAATTAGGGTTCAAATTGGGAATTTTGAAAATTAAAGTTCAAAATTGGGCATTTTAAAAATTAGGGTTCCAAATTGTGGAAGTTTAGAAAATAAGATTAGGAATTAGGGAAATTTCAAAATTAGTGTTCCGAATTAAAGGAATTTGGGAATTAGAATTCCAAAGTTGGGAGATTTTTAAATTAGGGTTCCAAATTTAAGAAAAAAATGAAAATTGGGTTTAGGTGATGGTTAGGGTTTGGGGATTATGGTTGGGGAATAATTTTGTCGATGTGAAATTTAGGGGCGTCGGGATTGGGTCAAACTGTTCTGTCCAACGGACGGCACGTCGATTGGTCGGTGACGACAAGAAACGGCGACCAAATCAAAATATTATAAAAAAGACGGAAGCGCGACAACCGGCGCTGCAACTAATATGGAAGGCACGACGGTGGTGGCTTCAATGTGGAAAATGAGACGCGATTACAACACCCAAAACCGACAGTTAACACTAGTTTATGTCGAACAACAACATTAAAGGTGGAGGCTGCGGCGACAATCTCAACGGCTGAGAGTTGGGGTGATGGCGACGACTGCGGCAAGAAGGAGAAGAGAAAGACATGTAATTTGTTTATCTAGGGTTTGAATATGATAATGAATATGATCTTATTATTTAAAAGGGTAAACTACCTGAGTGACCACTAATTATTGAGTCTGATTTATTTTGACCACTGAACTACAACAATTCAAAATTCAACCACTCAACTATTTAAATCGACATATTTTTACTATTGGCCGTTAAAATCTAATGGAGAGGTGACATGGTACTTAAAGTAAAATTTGTATAATTAAACATTTGATCCCTATTAATTACATATTATATCAATTTGACCCTAATTTTAATATAATTAAATAAAATTAATCAACCAATCAGATAACGACACGTGTTACCACCTAGTTAAAGGAAAATTAAAGAAAAAGAAAAATGAATTTGGTGGGATTTGAACTTGGAACATTTAAAAGGAAAAATTAAGTTTTAACCACCGCACCAATTACTCCTTATAAATATAAATTGCACCATTCTATATATATGATTTAATGAAGTAAATGCTAGGGAAAAAAGTAAAAATGTTTGAGAAGTGGACTCGAACATAGGTCACATGAGATATATAAAAACACACATATCACTAAAATCAAGCCTTTTTTCACATTTATTTTAATAACTTCATCCATATATAACACTGAATCGAGTTATTTAATTTAATTAATAATTTAAATTTTTTATTAAATATCTTAATTCAATGATTATATATATTATATTAAAAATATAATTTTGATAATTAATAAATTTAATTTATTTTTTGATCCGATATGCGTTGATAATTTTCTTAAAATATTTTATAAACTATATTTTCTTTAAAGAAATAGATCATTATTGGTAAAATTGTGCGGATAATATATATATATATATATATATATATATATATTCATTTTAAGTATTTCCTGAACTATACTTTAAATATAATTAAAAAAAATTCATTTTTATTTAATTATTTGAATTGATTTAGTGATATGTGTGTTTTTATATATTTCATATGACCCATGTTTGAGTCTCCTCTCAAACATTTTTACTTCTTTATTCCTTAGCATTTACTTTAGTATAAGATATATATAGAATGATGCAGTTTATCTCATTAGGGAGCAGTTAGCGAAGTGGTTAAAGCTTGGCTATTCCCTTTAGAGGTCCTAAGGCCAAACTCCACCAAAGCCATATTTCTCTCTTTAATTTTCCTTAAATAGGGTGGTGACACGTGTCACCACCTGATTGGAGGAAAATAGATATATTTAATATTGAATAAATTAAATTAAAAATTAGAGTAAATTCATCCGATCGGGTGATGACACATGTTGTTATCTGATTGATATAATAGGTAATTGACAAGAACCAAATGTTAATTATACAAATTTTACTTTAACTGCCACGTCACCCCACCGTTAGATTTTAACGGCTGGTAGTCAGAATAGGCCCGTTTAAATAATTATACAAATAATTGGGTGGAAATTGGAAGAATAAAAATTGAACACAAGGCAATTAGAGTGGTTCAAGTTTTCCAATGAACTCTACATCCACTACCTTAGCTCCCAGTAAGGATTTTCAACCAATTCACTAACTGATTCTTCACCTTTTCTTAGATGAGGAGGAAACCTTACAATTTTGATTAAGCTTTCTACGCAAAGCTTAATCCACTAACTCTTACAAAGAAGGGTTTTTGGTAAACTTTACAAATACCTCTCTAAGGATAATGTTTACCCAATTACAATCAAACACTCATCAAACTCACAATAAAAATTACAATGAAAATCACAAAGGAGTTGGGTACAAAGATTTGACTCTAAAATGAACAAGGTTTGGATTTGAGTGCTTTGATGTTGCTTGAAGGCTCAAAAGTTGTTGTGGTATTTGAGACTTGTTTTTATACCCTTGCATTGATTTCTAGCCGTTTGGGTGGTTGAGATCATCAATAGAGTCGTTGGGCTGCAATTTTCCGCAATAAATGCTGCTCAACAACCTACCGTGTCGGTACGGCTCATGGGCGTATCGACGCCTATCTCAAATAAGAAAGAGCCGTTGTGACTGAAAAACAGGGCGTATCGATACACTTGAAGGGCGTATCGGTATGATACTAAGGGGTGTATCGGTACGATTAGCCGTATCGATACAAATTTTGCTCACTGGAATCCTGAGTTTGGTTTTGATAAAAAGTGTATCGGTACGCTCCCTTAGTGTATCGATACCGTTCAACGGTCAATTAAAAATTTTGGATTCCAACTAACTGATAAGCCAACGTTCGAAAATTAAATGCAAGGATTTTGCAAAGGTCAGCATATTGTATCGATACGGTGACATGTCGTATCGGTACGCTATAGCAAAAGATTATTTTAATATGGAAACTGTATTGATACGGTTCCGATGCGTATCGATACGCTATAGCTTAAAGTCTTGCCCAGATGAATATCATATCGATACGGGAATAGACTGTATTGGTACGCTATGAACGATTATAATTCTAGTGTTGAAAAATCGTATCGATACACATACGGGTATCGATACGCTTGGGCGTTTTGTTGAAGTTTGGCTTGAAAACACATGAAAAGACATAGTGAAAATCGAACCTTTGAATATTTTTTTTGACTTGAAATAGTGATTGGTTCAAAAATGGCTTGACAAAATTGAGTCTTTGAAAATACTTAAAAATTTATTGTTTTACAATATAGTCTATAAGTTAAATTTTTAAATCAAAATCAATTTTGGTTTCACAATCTCCCATTTTTGATATAATAAAACCAAATATAAATTTTTACGTTTTGAAACTTTTGAAAAGCTTACTCCCCTTAATTTAAGATACACTACACTAGACTTGTTCTTTAGCGGGTTTTGTTTCATATTGTGGCGTTTTTTAGCGCCGCTAAAAATGCCCCCAACGCTAACAAAAACACAACCAAAAATGTCGTTGATAATTGTGCCGCAAAAGATTGCGGCGTTTGTGGCAAAAAACGCTGTGATAGATCATGTTCTTTAGCGGTGTTTATATGAAAAACGCCACAAAAGGCCTATTCTGTAGCGGCGTTTGGGGAGTAAAATGCTGGAAAAGGGCCTACTCTGTAGCGGCGTTTGGCGAGTAAAACGCTGCAAAAAGTCTATTTTGTAGCGACGCTTGTCTTGAGAAACGCCACCAATACTTCCTCTACTCTTATGCCTTCGACCATTTTCAGCTATATAAGAAATAGTTCAGTAAAAATTTTAAAATCAAGTCAAAACAAAAAAGCATCTAACATTTAAATAAAGTGTTGAACATTACCATTGATTTCTACATTTTCTTCAACTGTTTCCGAAACTACTAAGATCCAACACAGGACATTTCCTCATTATTTGTCCCTTCCTCCGCTCGAGGAACTTGAACAATCCGCAGGTCACTCAACTTCCTCATAGGCATACTATCCGCAATAAACAAACAACAATAATCTTAGAAACTAGTGACAATGTTAATATTAACATGTAATTAAAAGCAAGTTAGAGTTATAATATGTTACTACATTGTTATGTCTTTGGTTTTCATTAAAATCTACATCAATGTCCACCCGAACCCATTGAAATTGTGAACTAGAACAATGATTGGTCCATCTAAGTTTTGGGTTGCAAAAGGAAAAACTTTTAATCTTGTTTCAGTGTCATCTCTACTTCCATCCCTGATGTCTATCAAATCTCCTGGGGTGTTACGAAAGACAACATACCAGCCCTCATCCATTGGATCATGGCAGTAAGAAACTTGTTTCACTTGGGAAGAAAATACATATGGTTCATTCATCAATTGTTGACTTGTGTGAATTAATCAAGAGAAATTCACCATTGTAAAACCAAATTGATCTTTTTTAGTGCCTCGAGAAGTATTAACATTAGCCCAGTCACAACGAAATAACACAACTTTTCCTTTGCCATAATAATCCAACTCAATAATGTCGGTTAGAATTCCATAATATTCTACATCTCCCCCCCACAGGATGATTGTCCCTAGCACTAGCATAACTTGTAGTTAAAGAAGAAACAACTACTACACAATTTTGTGTCCTCCTGAATCTTTCACGAGATTTCGTGTGGAACCTGAACCCATTAATGAGGAAGACATTATATCTTTTAACAAATCAATTCAGGCCTTGCGAAAGCCATTTAACCTCTTCACTAACTTCTCTCTTATTCCAAACCTATTACGCGTAAAAGGTGAAAACATTAGCATTTGTATAAAGTATTAAAGGAAGCAAAATTATACATTAGTTACACACCGTACAAAGATTTAGTTGCTTACCGTTAGCCCTAACCATTCATGAAAAGTTTCTATGAACAACTTATGAATCTCTCGTTGATGTAATCTTTGGGGCGTACACGAGATTGTAACTATTGTTTATACTCACTATAAAATAAGTTGCATGGTTAAAAATGAAAAATATAAAAGATGAAGTGAATAAGTTATGATTTATGTTGTAAAATTACGTGCGTAAGGAATCTATTGAATCGTGATGGAAAAGAACATATTGATGTGCTTGTACCCAAGACTTATCATCTAACTGTGCAATTTCAACTTTGTCGAGTGGTTTCCCATAACTTTCAAACAAATAAGTCCCAATTAAGTTATTAGTATTGCACACTTCATTTCTATTTGGTCGATTAAATCTAGTTTCAACTTCTTCCAAATATCGAGAGCAAAAAGTCAGACACTCTTCAGCCAAATATCCTTCAGCAATTGACCCTTCTAGATAACACTTATTACGACAGTGAAAATTCAACTTGCACAAGAACCTAAACGAGAAATAAACACAACATTATTATATACAGTTGTAATTAAAATGAATTTTAAATATTAATTGAATACATATCAGTCGATTCACACCTCTCTATAGGATACTTCCACCGATAAAAAACTGGTCCACCAACTCTAGCTTCGTGAGGGAGATGAACCAGAAAGTGCACCATAATTGTGAAGAATGAAGGTGGAAATATCTTCTCCAAGTTGCATAAAGTCAAGGTGACTCGATCTTGCAGTTTCTCAAGTTCTTCGACCATCAATGCTTTCCCACAAAGAGCTTTCATTATATTGGAAAGTTCAATTATACAAGATGTCACCTCATTTGACATACAACCGCGTAGTGCAACTGGCATTAAATCTTGCATCAATATGTGATAATCATGTGACTTTAGAGAATAAAGTCTTCGATCTTTAACACTTACACATCGAGATATAATTGATGCATACCCATATGGGACCTTTATCTTCTTCAACACCGTGCAAAACACTTCTTTTTATTTCTTTGACATTGCAAAAATAGAAGATGGTATCAAAAATTTTCCATTAGGAAGTTCCTGAGGATGCAGATCATGCCGAATTCTGATGTTAACTAATTCAAGTCGACTCTTTAGATTGTCTTTAGATTTTCCATCGACATTGAGAATGGTCCCGATAATATTCTCACAAACATTCTTCTCAATGTGCATGATATCAAGATTATGTCTCAAAATGTTATGCTTCCAATAAGGCAACTCGAAGAAAATACTTTTCTTTTTCCACAACTCAGCCTCATTTGGATCATCCTCTTCATCGGAATCATCATCACTTAGCTGGCCAACATCATTGCCATACATTTCCTTTGTCTTTTTCTTTGATCGCGGGTTTGGTGGTTGATTTGTCTTCCCATAAGTAAACTGCATATGTTGCAACATCGACAAGATATCAGACCCGATTGTTTGCTCAGGAGCTTTTCTGAACTCTTCTGTACCATCAAATATATTCTTTTCATATCTAAATCTATGATTTTCATCTAACCACCGACGATGTCCCATGTAAGAGAACTTCTTTCCATTATACAACCACTTCGAACATGTTTGTGCAATACAACAAGGACAAGCAAAACGACCTTTGGTACTCCAACCATATAAATTTGCATAAGCAGGAAAATCATTAATTGTCCACAATAATGCTGCATGCAAATTAAAGTTCTCATTCTTCAATACATCATATGTTTCGACACCCACCCATAATTGTTTTAGCTCTTCAATAAGAGGCTGCATATAGATGTCAATATCATTCCCGAGACCTTTTTCACCGGGGATTATCATGGATAAGATAAATGATGGATATTTAATGCAAATAAACGGGGGCAAATTGTAGGGAACAAGCAAAACAGGCCAAGTATTGTACGAAGTACTCATGATTTTAAAAGGATTAAACCAATCGGATGCAAGACCGAGCCTGACAGTTCGAGGATCTTCTACAAAACTTGAAAATTTTTGGTCAAATGACTTCCAAGCTAAACTATCCCCAGGTTGCCTTAATAATCCATCATCTGTTCGTCCATCATGATGCCACCTCTGTAACACCCCAATTTTGGGCTTGAGCTGGACCGGTCGGATTTTCGGTTCGAATATAAAAGATGGTTTTTAGGGAAAGCCTAGTTCGGGATGCATTTAAAATATGGAAAAATATCTAAAAATTCTCTTTTATTATATATAACAGAGTGGTGAAATCAATTTTGCGAAATGAGGTTTGGAAATAAGACATTTCGAGTTAGTGACTAAAATGTAATTTTTGAAAAGTTGGTGACTGTTTTAAAAGGATTGAAACTTTGAATCTTTAAGGAGCTAATTTACCCAAGAAGAGTTTTCTCCAGATTTTTCTTAATATTAAAGATTTAATTAATGATTTTAAATAAAAGGAAAAAAGGGGAAATGAATATTTTTGACTTCATAACTAACTTTTGTCAAAACTTTCCCATTTCTTTTTCTCTCATTTTTCTCTCAGCCAAACACATTTCCCCAGCCATTTTCCCTCTGATTTTAACATCTAAAGATGAGATTTCAATCTCCAATTGGTTTCTAATCATTCCTACACCAAATCATTACCATTTGCTTATTGAATTTTCAAGAATTTTGGCTCTAAACAAGGAGAAACTCACATTTAGAGGTATGAACGTCCTTCTCCTCTAAATACTCAGTTCTTTACTGAAATTCCCAAGTTCTCAATCCTTGATTTGAGTTTTAATAAAGGTTTTTATGTTCTGTTCTTGATTTTGGCTTAAAATGCAAGATTTGGATTTAATTTTGATTAAATTCGTACTAAGTGATTGGGCTGTGATTTGAGATGTCTTTTTTGATGTTTATTGAATGTATAAATGATGTGAAATTGAGGTTTAATCAATGCAATCCCGGATAGGTTGATTTTCCTAAGTTGTTACTTGTGAAAATGGTGGTTTTTGGGGTGATCTTGGTGTTTTGTTAATTCTGGAGGTATAAGGACGTGTTTGGGATCATTTTGGATGTTATTTGATGTTTAAAAATGGTTAGAAGTGATGGATCTTGGCTGGGTTAGGTTTTGGAAGTATTTGGATGTGATTTCGGTTGTGTTTGGTAGCCGAAATGTTGGATTTGCAAAGAGCAGCGAGTTTAGGTGTGTTGCTGGTGTTTTTAATGCATTATGATGCATTAATCCTCTGTTGTTATGTGCTTGAAACAGGGGAGAATGATCCGTGAGCAATAGAGGTGGCGTTGAAGGTTTCGGATGCTTGGAAGGCTTGTTGGCTAGCCTTGTTTTGTGTATCAGTGAGTGAAGTTGGGTTTTCATCTTTAAAACCAAGGTTTGAAGGTTTTGGGAGCTTAGTTTAAGTCAAAAAAACTTAGCTAAGCTCAAGAGTAAGTAAATGGAATTTCTCTCTTGGTTGTGTTATGAATTGGTTTTTAAAGCACTTGTGTTTGTTGGATGCAATGCATGTGATTTGCATGTTTTAAATTCTGTTTTGAAAGCATATTTTAGCATGGTTTAATGCTGGTTTTGAAAGCCATGTGTGAAGGATGCTCAAGGTAAGAGATCCTTGGTTTTGTACATTGGAATTGTGGAATTGATGCATAGTGTTGCATGTTGTTTAATGGCTTTGTGTAATGCTTCAAAAACAGTGGATTGATGATGGTAATTGGTGGTTTTGGCATTTTGGTTATGCTTGTAAAACAATGGATTAATGTGGTAAAATGGTTATATTGGGAAGTGATGTAATTGGCTCTTGGTTACTTTAATCAGATATAGTTAGCCGGCTATAGGATTGGGTGCACCGTGAATTGAGTCGCCTTGGATGTCGAGGGGGTTGTGATTGTACCGTAAACTCCATCCAAGAATCCTAGCGATTGAGGAAATTGGTGTCACCACGATGGAGGTTGGCTCTCGTGAGTGGGCTTGGTTTAGTGCCACTACGATGGAGGTTGGCTCTCGTGGGTGGGCTTGGTTTAGTGCCACCACGATGGAGGATGGCTCTCGTGGGTGAACCTTGTTAAAGTCACCATGATGGAGGTTGGCTCTCATGGGTGGACTTTGTTAAGAGTCACAACGGTGGAGGGTTGCTTCCGTGTGTGAGCTTGATTAAGGTGATTACAATGGTTGTGGTAGCTTCCATGTGTAAGCCTTGTGATGTGTCCCGGCTCTCGCTAGTGTATTATACAACTTCCGATGAGTGATGTTGAGGGGTTGTGATTGTACCGTTAAACTCCATCACGGGTGTTGAGGGGTTGTGATTGTACCGGTAAACTCCACCTTGTGTTGTTCGGAAGTGTGTATGACGCGTGTGGGACAACGCTTGTAATCCGCGTATCCGATTGTGTCTTGCGTTATGATGGTTTGTGAATTATCACTTGGAAGCTAATATAATGTTCTTGAATATGATGGAGCATGAGATGCTTGAAATGATGCATGGTTGCATGAGAAGTGTGTAATGTTCTATGAATGCATGTTTTACTTGTTAGCTTGAACAAGTGTTTATCTTCTATTGAGAATGTTGCATTGTGTGCATGGAATCTCTTTGGTGCATTGAAGTCTTGTGAAGGCTTGTTTTAAAAAGGCATGTAATGCAAATGTTGATTTTGTGGTTCATGTATTGCATTTGCTTAATGCATGAGATAGAATTGAGGGTGTAAGTGGTTTTTAAAGGTTTCTTGCTTTGAAATGATTTTCAAGTATAAGAAAAGTATAATGTGAAGTGGAAGTGTTTTCCAAGGATTTGTATTTAACTTTGCATATGATGTTCATGCATGGAATGGTTAAATTGATGGTTTTGCAAGGTTGTACTTTGAAGTGAATTACTTAACTTTTCTAAGCTAAGGGTTGGTTTTTCATGTTTGAGCAATGCATGATTTAAAGCATGTTGCTAAAAGGGGTTTTCAAACATTGCTTTGGTTTATCGAATTGTGGTTACTTTTAAAAGAGGTTTTATGACTCGCTGCATTGATGGTGTTTTGGTTTTGAGCATTCCTCACTAAGCATTATGTGCTTACGCTCCTTTTTGTCCATCAATGCAGATATTTGAAGTTGGGACAGCGAGAAGCAAGGGATTCAAGGAGAGCTCCACTTGAGATGTATGTCTCGATTAATAGCTATAGATAATAAAGGCAATGGGGGGAGAATCTCTTATGTTGATGTTTAATGAGTTTGTGTATGTTGGACAAGTTTGGTTTATGATTTTGAACTATGTGGTTTAACGCTTACACCGTTTGAATCTTCTTATTCTTAATTCGTTATGCTATGTTTCTTGGTTAAAAGCATGATTGAGTGTTGGATGTGTTGAATGAGTTGGTGCACCTAGGGGTGGTTTTGTATCTAGATTTTGATGCAAATTGGTAGGTATGATGCTTGGCATGTTTTTGATTTATTGTGGAATGGTTTGGAGCATGTTTGATGGGGTTTAAAGGTGTTAAAACAGGCCTATCTGCTGTTTCTGGGCAGGGTGTTTCGAAACACCATTTCTGAACACTTTGGCTACTGCCAAGGGGTGTTCCTGAACGGCCTAGACCCGTTTCGGAACACTTGACCGTTGGGCATAAAATTTGAATGGTTTTGAGGTTTTCAAGCTTTACGTTTTAGTCCCGATTCTTGTATGTGCAATTGCTTGAGTTTGAGATGTCCGTTTGAGATGAAATTTGGTAGAGAGGCATGAAACATGACTAATTTCATAATGGTAACTTAAAAATTGGTAAAGTCCTCTTAATTTTCAGAATTTACAAATTGGTCCCTAAATTCGTATTTTGTGCAATTGGGTCCCTTATTGTTTTCCGATTGCTGTGATTTTTGAGTATACTTATCTCAAGAGTATGCCTAGGTTTTGTGTGCATCTAGACAAGTATAAAAAAAGGGTCGTTAATCAAGGTTGACTTTCGGGTTGACTTTGGTTTTCCCCGTGTAATCTTCGTAGTTCGGGTCAACCGTCTAGAGCGGGCTACGGGGGTTACATTTGGTGGTATCAGAGCTGAGTTGCGAATGCTTGGGGAAGTGGTAAATTGTTGTAATAAATGTTTAATGTTTATTTTGATGTGTGGTTGAAAGTCGGTTGAAATGTGTGTTTGTGAACGAGTTGTTGATGTTTTTAGCATGCTTTTTGATTGAGAATCTTCATTGAGCTGATGTGAATTTGTGCCGATGATATGCTGGTGATGTGAGCTGATTTTATGAATGATGAAAGTGTAATGGGTATGATATGTTGATGTTATGCTGATGCGAGTGAATGTTGTTTGATGAGAGCATGATCGAAGTATGTTGATTGATATGCTCGATGTTGTGATATCCATGTGTTTTTATTGACTGTTATGTCATGTAAAAGGGGAGAATTCGGGATACTCATTGCCTTATTATTATAGCTATTGTGTTATGTTGTTATTGGAGTCTTGAATCCTTGCTTGAAGCTGGCCTGATCGTTTTGTTTGTTTTGTTATGATAGCTTGTTGTTAATAGCATGGTGAAATCGATGAGAGAATGACAGTTAGGTGAGATGGTTGCTGCTTTAGAGCAGGTTGTTAAGGCGTGGAATTCACCTTTTAATGGAGGTGTTTCGTCTCAGTCTTCAGTGCCTGGAGTTGAGGTAGTAAGGCAGGAGGAAGAAGCTGGTTCTGTGATAAAGAGTTCATCACCTATTGTTCAAGAGGGGTCGGGAACATCTCAGACCGTGGTGAGAGTGAGGCCTGTACATGTGTCGACTGTGGGACGTGCGAGTTTGTCGAAACAGCGTTTGCATGATTTGGGAGCTGTGGAGTATCATGGTTCGACACCTGAGACGTTCGAGGCCTGGTTGGCCAGTGTAATTCTGATTTTGGATCAGGAAGGTTGTGACTATGCTTGTAAGCTGGGAAGTGTTGTCTCATTGATGTTGGAGGACGCCTGTGCCTGGTGGACATCTGTGGCGGTGGCATCGCACATCCACGATATAGATTGGGACTTCTTTGTGTCTGCCTTTTATGAGAGGTACCTTGGAGAGAAATTCCCAAGGGTTAAGCAACGTGAGGGTGTGGTTTCAGTTTATGAAGGTGAGAAAAGTTTAAGCGAGAGAGTTGTGGGTATTGACCTCGGGAGCGGTCAGCGTAAGAGGCGACGTGATAGAAGGTTTTGCTTGAATCGAAGCTTGGATGGTAGTGTAAAATTGGGGCAAGTGCTACATGATCAAAGAGGGGTAGCTCGGTTGCCGATGTGTGACCAATGTGGAAAGTGTCATGTTGGAGGTTGTTGGGGCGCAGGAGTTTGTTGGAACTGTATTTCTAAAGAGCGTGTGAAGCGGAATTGTCCTCATGTGGTGAGATCAGCTTCAGTGGTAGCAAAAGGGTCTCTGAAGGGTAGTGGGCGCGGCAGAGACAAAGTTTGAAGGTGGCAGGAAGGGCAGAAAGGTGTGAGGAGCTTGGAGAATGAGTCTTGTTTGAATTGTGGGTCTATTGGACATTTGAGACGAAATTGTTTGAAGTTGGCTCGGGGTAGTCAGGGTTCTTTACCGTAGGGAGATGGTGATGACCTTAATGTGTTAGCTGATGCTGCAGCGGTACGGCTGGAGGATGATGGTTCGGCGAGAAAGAGGGCTTGTCTGTTGAAGCTTCGGGGCAGTGAGGTGTTTACAGGTAACCTTGTTAAGTAACCTTTGCTCTTGTATCTTAGTTTGGTTTCAGTTGGTATTTCCTTGTGTAGTGGGTATGGTCTAGTTGCTAGCATGTTTGGAGTAGTAGTTGGTGTTGTTTTGAAAATAACTTTAGTGTGAAGAGGGCATTAGTGAGTATCTTGTGGATACTGGGTTGATAAAATGATGGAGTTGGTCAAGTTGGAAGTGAGATAGGAGGTTGTTTTTAGGCGGACTCTGAGGATGTTATTGGTGGGTGTGAACCGACATACATGCACAGTTAAAATCATTTGTTATATGCTATATTATATATGTACTGGTCCATACATACATGTGACATGACATTAGAGGTTTTGCATGCATGTACATCAGGCATTGATAGGGCATATTGGTGACAATGCATACGGACGTTCACACTCGCTGATAGTTAATCGGGTCCGTTAGTGTTGTGATAGGGTTAGATTGGATGGGGGTTTTAAAAGTTGTGTTGGTGCTAGGAGAATGTTAGAAGTAATGGAGGGTATTAAGCGAGTTGTCAGTAATAGTGAGTGCGATATAGCATGCTGGTAGAAGGAAAGTGTTTGGCTCTTAATGAGTTTAGCGGTATGGTGGTGAGGAGATTACCGGTTGAAGTTAGAATCGGTTAGAGTGGTAGTGAATAGCTAGTAGAAGTGGTAGTTTCTTGGTGTTAAGTGATGTAGTAAGTTAGTGGATGTGTTCCAGAGTGTTGAGGTAACTTGGCATTGATGTAGTAGTAGAAGGGTTGTTTATATAGGTGATGGTTCATAGCAACCTTCGAAGAGTTGAGAAGAGGTTGTGTTGTGGGTTGTAGAAAATGTTTGGCCTGGGGTGATTAGAAGTTTCGTAATCTTGATATGTATATATAGGTTGGGCGATGTTCTAGTAAGGCAAGTGTTGTAGTCAAAACTTGAAGTGGAAAGGCAATGTAAGATCAAAGGCCATTGTTGGTTGGACGGGTTCTTGTGAGAAGTGGTTGGCTAGTTGTGTATGAGTAAATTCCGTCTGAAGACAGTTGGTGGTGTATGGAACGGCTGGCGGAGTCAAGGTTGGGGTTTTGTGATGTGATTTTCAGATGTTAGGTGAGTAGTCCTGGTAAATCGTTATGGTAATGATAGCGGCGGATGTGAAGGAATGTCAACAATACGTTGAGAAGTTTGGATAAGCAGTTGATGCTTAAGAATTTTTGCTTGTTGTGGTAGTCTTTGAAAGAGGTTGAGTAGTTTTGCAAGGAGTTTTAGAAGCAGTGAAGGTTGTGGGTCACATGGTGGCTGAACTGGATTGTTTGGTGTCACTGTGTGAACAAGTTTTGGGAGTTATGAGTTAAGGTGGTGTATGCTGTAAAAGTGGGAGGTTCTTCAGGTTGTTGTTGGGGCTATGTGCAGTCCGAAAGTGTGAAAGGTTAAGATGTGGTTAACATTTGAGTGTTCTGGAATTCGTGAACAGTATGTGTTGGTGTTGAGTTTGAGTGGAGTTTTGTGAGGAGAGTGTTCAGTGGTGGTTAAGTCTCCTGTGTTGCCTTGTGTGTTGCTTTGAGAAGTTTGGTTGTTCTCTTTTCGCCGGTTGAAATTTCGAGGACGAAATTTCTTAAGGGGGGAGAGTTGTAACACTCCAATTTTGGGCTTAGAAGTTTTGGGCTTGAGCTGGACCGGTCGGATTTTCGGTTCGAATATAAAAGATGGTTTTTAGGGAAAGCCTAGTTCGGGATGCATTTAAAATATGGAAAAATATCTAAAAATCCTCTTTTATTATATATAAGAGAGTGGTGAAATTAATTTTGCGAAATGAGGTTTGGAAATAAGACATTTCGAGTTAGTGACTAAAATGTAATTTTTGAAAAGTTGGTGACTGTTTTAAAAGGATTGAAACTTTGAATCTTTAAGGAGCTAATTTACCCAAGAAGAGTTTTCTCCAGATTTTTCTTAATATTAAAGATTTAATTAATGATTTTAAATAAAAGGAAAAAAAGGGGAAATGGATATTTTTGACTTCATAACTAACTTTTGTCAAAACTTTCCCATTTCTTTTTCTCTAAGCCAAACACATTTCCCCAGCCATTTTCCCTCTGATTTTAACATCTAAAGATGAGATTTCAATCTCCAATTGGTTTCTAATCATTCCTACACCAAATCATTACCATTTGCTTATTGAATTTTCATATATCAGAAAAGTATAATGTGAAGTGGAAGTGTTTTCCAAGGATTTGTATTTAACTTTGCATATGATGTTCATGCATGGAATGGTTAAATTGATGGTTTTGCAAGGTTGTGCTTTGAAGTGAATTACTTAACTTTTCTAAGCTAAGGGTTGGTTTTTCATGTTTGAGCAATGCATGATTTAAAGCATGTTGTTAAAAGGGGTTTTCAAACATTGCTTTGGTTTATTGAATTGTGTTTACTTTTAAAAGAGGTTTTATGACTCGCTGCATTGATGGTGTTTTGGTTTTGAGCATTCCTCACTAAGCATTATGTGCTTACGCTCCTTTTTGTCCATCAATGCAGATATTTGAAGTTGGGACAGCGAGAAGCAAGGGATTCAAGGAGAGCTCCACTTGAGATGTATGTCTCGGTTAATAGCTATAGATAATAAAGGCAATGGGGGGAGAATCTCTTATGTTGATGTTTAATGAGTTTGTGTATGTTGGACAAGTTTGGTTTATTATTTTGAACTATGTGGTTTAACGCTTGCACCGTTTGAATCTTCTTATTCTTAATTCGTTATGCTATGTTTCTTGGTTAAAAGCATGATTGAGTGTTGGATGTGTTGAATGAGTTGGTGCACCTAGGGGTGGTTTTGTATCTAGATTTTGATGCAAATTGGTAGGTATGATGCTTGGCATGTTGTTGATTTATTGTGGAATGGTTTGGAGCATGTTTGATGGGGTTTAAAGGTGTTAAAACAGGCATATCTGCTGTTTCTGGGCAGGGTGTTTCGAAACACCCTTGCCTGTTTCGAAACAGGCCCTTGATTTGGCCTGGGTGTTCCTGAACGGCCTAGACCCGTTTCTGAACACTTTGGCTACTGCCAAGGGGTGTTCCTGAACGGCCTAGACCCGTTTCGGAACACTTGACCGTTGGGCATAAAATTTGAACGGTTTTGAGGTTTGCAAGCTTTACGTTTTAGTCCCGATTCTTATATGTGCAATTGCTTGAGTTTGATATGTCCGTTTGAGATGAAATTTGGCAGAGAGGCATGAAACATGACTAATTTCATAATGGTAACTTAAAAATTGGTAAATTCCTCTTAATTTTCAAAATTTACAAATTGGTCCCTAAATTCGTATTTTGTGCAATTGGGTCCCTTATTGTTTTCCGATTGCTGTGATTTTTGAGTATGCTTATCTCAAGAGTATGCCTAGGTTTTGTGTGCATCTAGACAAGTCTAAAAAAGGGTCCTTAATCAAAGTTGACTTTCGGGTTGACTTTGGTTTTCCCCGTGTAATCTTCGTAGTTCGGGTCAACCGTCTAGACCGGGCTACGGGGGTTACAAGACTCAGCAATATTTGAAGACATAAACAGTCTTTGAAGCCTAGGTATTAGAGGAAAATTTCTTAGAATCTTAACTGGCTTCATTCTTGATCGTGCTTCAACTTTATCCTCACTCATATTTTCTACATCCGTATTCCTCCACCATGATTTACCGCATACATGACATGATTCCTGGTTTTTTATCACCCCAATACATCCTGCAATCATTCGGAAAACTATGGATTTTCTCATAACCAAGGCCCAAATCCTTTATCATTTTCTTCATATCTTTGCTGGATTGAGGAATTTTTGCAAAAGGAAACATTTCTCACAAAGACTCTAATAACTGCGGAAAAAAGTTACCGGTCTACCCTCCGAAGCATTTTAAGTGGAAAAGATTAATGCAAAAGGAGAGTTTTGAATATTTTGATCCCTGATAAAGTTGTTCATTCATTTCATCAAGTAAATTATAGAACATTGCTGCTTCTCCATTTGGCTCTTCATGACATCCACTTCTTCCCATCTCGGAGGAATCATTAACACCAATGTCACAATCTTCTCTAACTGATTGGTGATAATCATGCATATTAAATGCATCTCGCAGAATACCCTTCCATGTCATCTTCTTTATGAGATCGACAATGAGAATTAAGAGGATCAATCAAATTATTCGTGGATGAAGCACTATGAAGTGTAATCTCTCCATGGAATATTCATTTTATATATCCCCGGACAAAGCCACAAACAATTAGATGTTCGTGTACAACTTCATGAATGTGCCAATTAATGTTAGCACACTTCTTACAATGGCAAAAAATCATATCTTCTTGGCTTCCATTCACAAAAGCAAAATTTAGAAAAAGTTTCTACTCCATTTCGATAGTCGACACTTACTCTTGGCAAATTCATCCAACTTCTATCCATTTTATATTTCTGTAATAATTAAAAAAATTTAAAGTTTGCAAAGTTGAACCATTATATTACCAATTAAGTAAAAGCCAAGTTAAATATATAAAGCATCTATCAACCATACTTAATCTATTAGACCTATTTAAAGAAAATCAACCAAACATGAAAATTCAAGAGAAAGTTACATGTTGGGGAAAACCACCTTTGACAACAGAGAATTTATCAACAATTTTACAGCTCAATTCAGAGATGTGTGATCCCTCTAAACCTATTCAGAATATATCACTCGTTAAATTACTACTAGAAAATAGAAAAAGCTGCAATATGCTTACATGTCACCTTTTCCTTTTTTTAATGAACTATAGCAATAATTTGAAACAAACACCCAACTTTCATCTATCAAATTAGTATGGACATGATAAAAGGAAAATAAGGTATACCAAAAATATGTACGGTTATTATGCAAACAAGGACAAAGATCTAGCTTTACATCCCACTCATAAATAATTATTTTTCATTCCCTAAACATCAATGGCTCTAAATAAAAGAAAACAAAAGAATGAAGAAGATGTGACATTATGTTTGGACCATATCCTAAATGCCAAAACCCATCATCTAATTAAATAGTTTACATAACTATTTCAAAGCTTTTCCCAATAATTACACTCAAAATTTATGTATGATACTTGTAGCACAACTCAGAAACTTGTAATGTATTAATGCACCTCATACCACAACTCAGAACAAAAGAATGTATTAATGCACCTCATTCCACAACTCAGAAACTTGAAATGTAAGAAGCTATAGAATTCCAAATTGTAGCACATATGCCCACTGTTTATTTCAATAATAAATTTGGTTCCATGCTTAAAATGATACAAGCTCCTGGATCATTGCTATCAAGGTTTAACTAGTGAGAGTTCCAAAACACATTTTATGAAATCCAGCTAACCATCATGTATTCATCCACATTTTACTTACAGTATCATATATATATTTAAGAAACCGATAATTATTAGTTATTTATGATTGATAGTATTCAATTAGCATATGCTTTTAGTTAATAATTTCCATTCCAATTCATGAAAAGGAAATGTGGAATCATGATAGATGCAGTAAAACCACATACTAATTCATGCAACAACGACGAGAGATGAGAAACGGCGACGAAGAGCAACGGTGATGACAAGCAAGATCGTTTAGGGATTTGAGCAGGATAGATTTGGGGATTTTCACGTTTGCGCGCGTCTGGGACGGTCGACGGTGAGGAGTGGCGGCGACGGGCATTGAGCGACGGCGACGAGATGCACGGTGACGATGAACAGACCGATTAGGGACTTCAACATTATATTTGGGGATTTTCACGTTTGCACGCGTCTAGGAGGGTGAGGGATATTAAATCAAAATCTATGGCTGCGTTTATAAAAAAACGCCACTAACAAAAACCATTACGGTGTTTATAATTCAAAACGCCGGTAATACATAACCTATTGTAGCGTTTAAAGAAAAAAACGCCGCTAAATACATAAACTATGGCGACATTTATAACAAAAACGCCACTAACAGAAACCTATTGATGCGTTTACAAGTAAAAACGCCACTACCTGTCACTCTACCGCGGCGTTTTATTTAGAAACGCCGCGAAGTTTACCTTTTTGTGGCGTTTCTCCATCAAACGTCGTAATAAGTGAAATATCGGTGGCATTTGTGTCAAAAACGCCGCGAAAACCGCCGCCATATAACAAATCTAGTGTAGTGTTAGGTTTTCAAAGTTAAGTTTTCGAATTTGTCTCTATATATTCTTCTCCCCCTTTTTGTTAGATCAAACATAAAAGCACAAGGTAAGATAATAGCAACAGAATATTATTGAATTCAATTGCAAACTTCAGAATTTAAAGCAACAAATAGTTCAAAGACATAATCCAAATTCAAATCCTAACAACATAAGGAAAAGCATAGAGTTCTAAAAGATCGGTGCATAAACAATAAAGCTAAATGATATGTGATGATATGCATAACTACTCGTTCCCACCATCATCGTCATCTTCGTCTTCTTCATCCTCATCATCTTTAGTAGGTTGATGCCTTCTAGATTGATTGAGCCAAGCACCATGGAAAGCGGTGAGAGAGAGATCCATGGAATTTTGTTGAAGGGCAATGGCTTTGACTTGATCCTCCAAATATGTGAAGCGAGTATCAAGACCCTTGACTCGATCTTCCAAGGATATGAATCGAGTGTCGATGGCTGCAAACACGACTTCCATGTTTGTGAATTTCTCATTAAGGAACGTCATGGGAGTGTCCATGGAGGAGGAAGCAATAGGAGCATCTTGAGGAGCTTGCGGAGCATCGACTTGAGCATCTTGTCAAGGAGCTCGAGGGATACGAACCCATTCATTGTTGACATAGGAAAAGTGAGCACGAGAGAGGGAACGCTCATCTATAGGTTGGCCAAGAAGTTCGAGATAGTCATGGGTGCAATCGATCTTAAGGGAATGGAACAAGTGACTCAACGTCGTAGAATAGTAAAAATGACTTTAGTTGATCGGTGTGACGGTGTTGAACTCGGTAAACAAGGTCGGCGAACATGATTTGACAAAGATTAGGGCGCTTACCCTAACGAAAACACCTAAGCCAAAAATCGTCAACTTGACGGATAGCCGAAAATTTTCCACCCGAGGGACGAAAAAACCATGTAATAATGAGATGAAGTATACGGTCATGAGCATTTAAAACATTGACTGAACCTAGAGGACCATGACCTAAGGAATTCTCATCATCGATCCCTATATTTTCAAAACCAAAAGCATTGCAAAGAACTTCTTGATCGATTTGAAAAGTTGTGCCCATAAGATGAGACTCTATAGCAACAATGCGTTCTCTCGTTTCATTATGAATGCATATGGAAATGGAAAAGAAAATTGTGACCAAATTTTGATATAAAACGGGAGGAAGGTTCAAGAAGTTTATGAATTTCCATTGTCGAATCAAATGAAGGTATGTAAATTTAAAGCGTTCGGAGTTTAAAAAGGGAATAGACACGACACGTTCTTCCCTAAAAGTAAAACCTTGAAAAAGTTTATAACGTGACATATCCGAAGGGTTTGGAAAACTACATTGGATTATGTAAGGAACATTAGGTTTAGGGTTACCATCATCATCCTCCATAGGATCGAAAGTAGTGGCTAAGTATCGTTTCGCTTTCTTTTTTGGTGTCATAATCCTGAAAACATCAAAACAATTCGAATATGTATGCAATTAACATCTCATTCAATCTAAAAATAAATTCCAATAATTCAAGGTATTTGAAAAACAATTTTAATGTTAAAAATATATACATGTATAAAAGAAAAGATTGGTTAAAAAAATTAAAAAGCAGTTTACAAAAATATATGATGTAAAATTATATTCGAATGAAAAAATTTCGGATTTTGAAATGTTTTTGTAAGAACTTGAAAACCCATATCATATATATATATATATATATATATATATATATATATATATATATATATGTTTTATACAAAAATAAAGTTAAATCAACCAATAAAAACAAAAGAAAGTTAAAAAGAAATCGGAAAAAAAAGTTTATACCTTGATTTAGTAGAGTGGATGAATGCGTTGATGTGAATGCACAAGATTGCTAACAAAGCTTGGCTTTGATGTGTTGATGAAAAACCCTCAAAGAATTTGATATTGATGTGAAAAAATTGAGAGATTGACGGGGTTTTTATAGATATTTGCGGCTAGGGTTTTTAGTGAAATAAGAGGGGAAAGTTTGTAAAAGAGTTTTGTCAAATAACAGCCCTAATTTAACACTCCGTCGAAACCGTATCGGTACGATTGTAGAGCGTATTGATACGCTTTGCCCTTATTTTTAATTCGATGTTAATACCGTATCAATACGCATGACCGTATCAATACAGTTTGACATGTATCACTTCCCTAATGAACCCGTATCGATACGCCATTACCAGATAATACAATTTTGACAGTTTCAAGTTCAAAAATCCAACTTTAAACGTCCCTAAATGCATGTGAATGACATATGAACAAGATTTAATGACTAAAATTAATCCATACTCCCCCTAGCAACATGCATTGAAGCAAAAAGAGGCAAAACAACATAGGCATGAATATCAACCAATTTCAAGCAAAATTTTGACCATTTGGGACCTAAAAAGGGTCAAGAAAGGCTAGTTAGCCCTAACTCTCTCCGAATAGTCCAAAAACGCTCATTATCTAAAGGTTTGGTAAATATATCCACTAATTGGTTCAAGGTATCAACATATTCTAGAATAACATCATTTTTCAACACATGGTCTCTAATGAAATGATGTCTAATTTCTATATGTTTGGTTCTAGAGTGTTGGATGGGATTCTTAGTGAGACAAATGACACTAGTGTTGTCACACCTAAGAGGTATGGTTTCTACTTGAACACCATAATCTAAGAGTTGTTGCTTTATCCAAAGGACTTGAGCACAAAAACTCCCTAAGGATATGTACTCCGCTTCGGTGGTAGATAAGGCTACGCTATTTTGTTTCTTAGAGAACCAAGATACGAGCATACTACCAAAGAATTGGCATGTCCCAGAGGTACTTTTCCTATCTAGCTTGCATCCCCCATAATCTGTATCTGGGTAAGCATGAAGGCTAAAGGAAGAATCCTTAGGATACCAAAGACCTAAGTTAGGTGTGTCTCTAAGGTATCTCAAAATTCTCTTAATGGCTACTAAGTGTGATTCTCTCAGACTAGCTTGAAACCTAGCACACAAGCAAACACTAAACATAATATCTAGTCTACTTGCAGTAAGGTAAAGCAAAGAACCTATCATAGATCTATAAAGCTAGGAATCAACACACTTACCTCCTTCATATTTGTCAATCTTTATAGAAGAGCTCATAGGGGTGGCTTGAGGCTTTACATTCTCCAAGCCAAACTTTTTGAGCATATCATTCACATACTTTGCTTGATTTATGAAGGTGACATCCTTCCTTTGTTTGATTTGGAGCCCCAAGAAGAATGAGAACCCCCCATCATGCTCATCTCGAACTCACCTTGCATCAGCTTAGAAATTCTTTGCAATAACATTCATTAGTAGAACCAAAAATGATATAATCAACATAAATTTGCACTACTAAGATGTCATTACAATATCTTTTTTATAAAAAGTGTAGTGTCCACCTTGCCTTTTTCAAAACCTTTTTTCAATTTAAAAGTTTGAAAGCCTTTCATACCAAGCTCTAGGAGCTTGGTTTAAATCATAAAGAGCTTTAGTTAATTTAAAAACATGATTTGGAAAATTTTGAATCCTCAAAACTCAGTGGTTGTTCAACATACACTTCTTCATTTATAAAACCATTTAGAAAAGCACTTGTACATCCATTTGAAAGATCTTGAAATCAGGGTAACATGTAAAGGCTAGAAGCATCTTAACAGCTTCCATTCTAGCTACAAGTGCATTTGTTTCATCAAAATCAATTCCATCTTCTTAAGTGTAACCTTGAGAAACAAGCGTAGACTTGTTTCTCACTATGTTACCACTCTCATCTAGTTTATTCTCAAAGACTCATTTAGTTCCTATTATAGATTGATTACTAGGCCTTTCAACTAATGTTCATACTTTACTTCTCTCAAATTGATTAACTTCTTCTTGCATGGCCAAAATCCAAAAATCATCTTTTAATGCTTATTTGATATTTTAAGCTCAATGCATGAAATAAATGCAACATGGTTCATTAACTTGAGAGATGATCTAGTAGTTACCCCCTTGGATGGATCACCCAAGATTTCACCACCTTTCACATAGTTGCACTCCCTTGTGTATGTCACCTCCTTTTCATCAAGAGCCAAGTCCTTCAAGGCTTCAAGAGGTGGATCTTGTGAATCTTCTTCTTTGGTTGGAATCGCATCCATCTTTGATGTTTATCCTCCATCAATGGCTTCAATGATCACTACATCATCATCATCACAATAATCCTTCCTCGGAAGGAGGTTATAATCGAAAACAACATGTATAGACTCTTATACTACTAAAGTTCTCTTATTAAATACACTATAGGCTTTAGAGTTTGAAGAATATCCTAAGAAAATAGCTTCATCACTTTTAGCATCAAATTTACCTAAATTGTCTTTTCCGTTGTTTAAACAAAACACTTGCAACCAAATGGATGAAAATAACTAATGTTAGGCTTTTTAGATTTTAAAATCTCATATGGTGTTTTCTTCAAAATTGGCCTAATCATTACTCGATTTATAATGTAGCAAGAGGTATTTGTGGCTTCTGCCCAAAAATATTTAGATAAATTATTTTTACAAAGTATGGTTCTAGCCATTTCTTCTAAAGTTCAATTTTTCCTCTTAACTACCCCATTTTGTTGAGGAGTGCGAGGTGCGGAAAAATTTCTCTAATCACATTTTAATTTAAAAACTCTTCAAAACCTAAATTTTGAAACTCGGTTCCATGATCACTTCTAATGTGAGTGATTTTAAGCTCAAGATCATTTTGAGTTTATTTTTGAAAATGTGATGAATTTTTCTAAAGCCTCATCTTTTTTACTTTCGAATAGAACCCAAGTAAACCTAGAATAGTCATCAACAAGTACAAAAGCATATGATTTACCACCCAAATTCATAGTCCTAATTGGCCAAAAAAGATCCATATGAATCAATTGTAAGCATCTACAAGTTCATAGTCCTAAATGAGGTTCTATGTTGTTTACCCTTAGAGCATATATCACATATTTTATCATTAGAGAACTTAAGTTTGGGTAAACCTCTTGTAACCCCCATAGCCCAGCCTATGCGCCCGACCCGAACTAAGAAGATTACACAGGGAAAACTAAAGTCAACTCGTAAAAGTCAACCTCGATTAACGACCTTTTTCTTTTGTCTTTTCTAGATGTAAATTATTATCCTATGTGATTAACAAAGCGATTAGGCGAAAACGGAACATCGATCGGAGTTCGATTAGGGGTTCAATTGCATTCATTTGACTTTTAGGGACTAATTTGTAAATTTCAGGAATTACAAGGACAATCCAGTTTTTAAAGTTACCAATCAAAAATTAATCATATAACATGTCAGCATGTCAAAACACATCTCAAACGGACCATCCAAACTCAACCAATTGAACAATCATCATTCGGGGACCAAAATGTAAGAAACTGGAACTCGGAACAATTCAAATTCAGCATCCAACGGTCAAGTGTTACGGAACATAGAACCCTTTATCGGAACAGCCGTTTCAGAACAAGGGTGACCATTTCGATACACGGGGGCGTCCCGAAACCTCAAGAAACTCGTTCCGATACGTTGGTTCACAGTGGCGAAATGTTCCGAAACGTGCCTTCCTGTTCCGATACACCATGGTCATTTTCGTTTCGAAATGGACAAGGGCGTTCCGAAACGCATGGGTGCAACTTTCCAAATTGTTGGTTTTTAACAAGTTTTCATCTCCGAAACCATTTCGACACTTGTTCCAACACACTTACAACATGGTTAAACATCAAGGATCACCCATACGAAGTACAAACTATATCATAGCATCATTCAAGCAAGCTATAGGACTATAGGCATGCTTCCTAGATGTCAAAATAGCAAAAAAGATAAAAAAACCACATTCAAGATCAAATCAGTACTAAAAAGCCATTTACATAACAGAATAAGCAAACTAAACATGCTCAAGGTGTTTAACATCACCAAATATAACCAAGAGTAGAAATCCCTCCCATTGCCTCTTATTACACTAAGGTAAAACCACATACATTGCTTAGACAAAAATGCTTGGATTCCACTTGCTTTCTTGCTGCCTCAAGTGCTTAATTCTCTACATTGATGAAACAAATGAGCGTAAGCATAAAGCTTAGTAAGGATCACTAAAACCAAACATTCACCAATGCGTTTTATAAAACCAAGATATCATCATTTGCAAACACATGCCTTACTTTAAAACATGCTCTTTAAAGCATCAATGCACTTTTAAACCACATGCTCATAGCATCATTAAAATAACAGCAAAATCCTTTGCTCATGTTTAAACCAAGCATCACATGCTTAAATCATTAATCAACAACATTATATTGGCTCGCAAGTGATCAATTCTCAACCATATCAAAACCAACACAATTGACACAATCAGATACGGATTACAAGCGTTGTCCCACACGCTTCATACATACTACCGGACTACACAAGGTGGAGATATATGGCACAATCACAACCCCTCAACACCCGTGATAGAGATTAATGGCATAATCACAACCCCTCAACATCACTCATCGGTAGTTGTATAATTCCAGTAACGAGAGTATAAGACATATACCACAAGACTCACACACATGATTGAACCATCCACCGTTGTGATCTTAGCCTCAATCGTTAGGGTACTTGGATGGAGATTACGACACAATCACAACCCCTCGACATCCAAGGCGACTTTATTCATGGTGCACACAATCCTATAGTCGGCTAACTATATCCAATTAAAGTAACAACAAACCATTTTGTTCACTTGCCAATATAATCATTTAACATCATTATTCCATTGTTTTACAAGCATAAACACAATGCCATGTTCACAAGCATAAACATGCTTAATATCAAACACATACATTTCATAAAACTAAGGATCACCTACCAAGTGCATCCTTAACAAAATGGCATTAACTACTAGCATTATCAATGCTCAAAACATGCTTTAAAATAGTAAATTAAACAACATTTAATTCAAGTGCATTTTCCAACAAAAACATAGCACATTCTGAGAGAGACTTTTGAACCACTTACTCTTGATCTTAGCTAAGTGTTTCAAACTTACACTAAGCTCCCAAGACCACTATCAAAGCGTTACAAAGCTAGAAATTCCATTTCCACTCACTGATACACGAAACCTTGCTCGTCGACGCAAAAATCAACCCTCCGAAGCCTCCACAAATGCTTTGTTTGTTTCTGGATCAAGAACCCCTATTTTTAGATCACCAAAACATAGATCAAATGCATAAAAATGCATTTCAACACCAGCAGCTAAACACAAACTCGTTGCTCACCAAAACTACACCAAATTACCCTTTCGAAACAACCAAAAACTCAATCGATTGCTTCCTAAACCAAACCCAGCCAACATACATCACCTTCAACAATTTATAAACATTAAAACACATCTAAAAACAACCTAAACCCATCCTTATACCTCCAGAAAGCATAACTTCATCATTGCACTTCAAAAACCCAACTAAAACCATCAATAAACTCAAGGATCTCAAGGATTTCGGGATTTATATTATTAAAACCCTTTTTCAACATTATAATCAACTCAAAAATCAATTAAAACTAATCCAAAACAGAGCTCATCAATACCTATCCAAAAATCAAGATTTAAAACATAATTTTGCAAGATTTTGATCTCAAATCAAAACTATAATAAAAACTTAGCCAAAAACAACATTTAGAAGACAATTGTAAATTTCAATAAAGAACCTGTAACCCCCTTAGCCCGGCCTAGACGCCCGACCCGAACTAAGAAGATTACATGGGGAAAACCGAAGTCAACTCCGATTAATGACCCTTATTTTTTTCATTTTATCTTTTCTAGATGCACATTATTACTCTATATGGTTAGCAAGGTGATTAGGCGAAAACGGCATAGCGATCGGAGTTCAATTAGGGGTTCAATTGCATACAAACGTCTTTTAGGGAATAGATTCTAAATTTCCAAAATTATAAGGACTAAATAGATTTTAAAGTTAACAATCCAAAATTAGCCATATAACACGCCAGCATGTTAAGTTACATCCTAAACGGGCCATTCAAACTCATTTAATTAATCCTACAATATTCAGGGACGAAAACGTAAGAAACAGAAACCTGAAACAATTCAAATTCAATAACCAACGGTCAAGTGTCTCGAAACACAAGACCCCATATCGGAACAGCCGTTTCGAAACCAGGTTAACCGTTTCGATACGCGGGTGCATTCCGAAACCCGTTTCGAAACAATGCTTCATAGTGGCGAAATGTTTTGGAACGCGCCTACCCGTTCCGAAACATCATGACCATTACAGGCCACCGTTCCGAAACAGGTAAGGGCGTTCTGAAACGCCTTGCCCTGTAAATTCCCAAATTGCGGGTTTACTCAACTATTCACCCCTGAAATCATCCCAATACATGCCACATCACACATACAATATGAATAAGCATCAAAGATCACTAGAACAAAGCACAAGCTATAACATGGCATCATTATTGCAAACATTAGAGCTATAGGCATATTCCCTAGATGTCAGAACGACAAATAGGTTAAAAACCACATTCAGGCTTAAACCAACATCCCAAGGCCATTTACAATACCAAATAAGCAAACCAAACATGCTCAAGGTGTTCAACATCACCAAAATACATCCAAGAGTAGAAATCCCACCCATTGTCTCTTATTACACTTAGGTAAAACCAAATACTTTGTTTAGTCAAAAGAACTTGGATTCCACTTGCCTTCTTGCTGCACCTAAAGCTTAATTCTCTGTATTGATGAAACAAATGGGCGTAAGCATAAATCTTTGTGAGGATCGCTAAAACCAAACATCCATCAATGCATTTTTCAAAACCGGTAGTATCATCAATTGTAATTTCATTCCTTTCCTTTAAACATGCTCTTTAAAGCATCAATTCACTTTTTAAACCACCTGCTCATAGCATCATCAAATAACAACATATAATCTTTTGCTCATGCTTAAACCAAGCGTCACATGCATTCTAGTATAAACCACAAGCTTCTCATACTTAAATCATTAATCAACAACAATATATTGGCTCGCAAGTGATCAATTCTCAATACATACCCAAACCAACACAAATGACACAATCGGATATGCGAATTACAAGCGTTGTCCCACACGCTTCATAGACACTACCGGACTACGCAAGGCTCACACACAGAACTAGACCATCAACCGTTGTGACGCCCAAGATTGAGTCTATGGTACAATCACAACCCCTCAACACCCGTGATAGAGTTTAACGATACAATCCCAACCCCTCAACATCACTCATCGGTAGTTGTATAACCCTCTAGCGAGAGTTGAGACACAAAACAAGGCTTACACATGGGAGCTACCTCAACCATTGTAATCACCTTAACCAAGCTCACACACGGGAGCAATCTGCCACCGTTGTGATGCTTAACCAAGTCCACTCACGAGATCCATCCTCCATCATGGTGAAATCAATTCCTCAATAGCTAGGGTACTTGGATGGAGTTTACGATACAATCACAACCCTTCGACATCCAAGGCGACTTTATTCACAGTGCACCCAATCCTATAGCTGACTAACTGTAATATTCCACTGTTTTACAAGCATCAATATACACCAGCATAAACATGCTTTATATCAAACGCATAAACATGCTTAATATCAAACACCATGTTCAATTAACATCAATATTCCACTATTTTACAAGCATAAATACAATGCCATGTTCACAAGCATAAACATTCTTAATATCAAACGCATACATTTCATAAAACCAAGGATCGCCTACCTAGTGCATCCTTAACCACATGGCATTATATACCAGCATTATCAATGTTCAAAACATGCTTAAAACAGTAATTTAAACCACATTCCAATCAAGTGCATTTTCCAACAAAAACGTAGCACATTCCGAGAGACTTTCAAATCACTTACTCTTGAGCTTAGCTAAGTGTTCCAAACTGACACTAAGCTCCCAACACCAACGCTCAAAGCATTACAAAGCTAGAAAATCCATTTCCACTCACCGATACGTGAAACCTCGCTCGCCGACGCGAAGATCACCCCTCTGAAGCCTCTAAAAGTTCTTCGTTTGCTACCGGATCAAGATCCCCTGTACCCACATCATCAAAATAGAGATCCAAATACATTAAAATGAATTTCAACATCAGCAACCAACTCAAACTCATTGCTCACTCAAACTACACCAATTTACCCATCCGAGACAACCAAAAACTCACTCAATTGCTTCCTAAACCAAGCCCAGCCAACATACATCACTTTCAACCATTTATAAACATCAAAACACATCTAAAAACAACCTAAACCCATCCTTATACCTCCAGCAAGCATTACTACATCATTTCACCTCAAAATCCCAACTAAAACTATCAAGAAACTCAAGGATCTCAAGGATTTCGGGATCTATATTATCAAAGCCCTCTTTCAAAAAAATAATCAACTTAAAACCCACTTAAAATCAATCCAAAACAGAGCTTAACAAATCAAATCCGAAAATCAAGATTTTAATCATATTTTTGCAAGATTTTGATCTCAAATAAAAACTATAATGAAAACTCATCCAAAAACATCAATTAGAAGCCAAAGATCTTGGTAATTTCATTAAAGAACCTGTATTGAAGGTTGAGAATGGGATTTACCTCTGATCCTTGCCTTCCTCAATGATTGACAAGTTTTCCTTAACAAAATCTTGAGGAACTTGAAGAGAACTCTTGGAATTTGTTTAGAAATCAAAGGGAGAGTGTTTGAGAGAAAATAAATCTGGAGAAAAGAGGTGGGAAAATGATTTTGCTGAAATGAGTGGTAGTTACGTCAAATGACATCTCAATTTCTCATTTTATTAATTTTAATTAAATAAAAACCTTTTATTTAATCATTTAAAACCCTTTTAAAACACATGTCAAATTAAGGAAAGGCTAAATTGCCATAAAGCTCCCTAAAGATTCTAAGATTTTTGGCTCCTCTTTTAAAATTACATTTTCCACAGTTTTGATACTTTACATTTTGGTCACTACCCAAAATGTACCACTTCCAAAAATCTTTTTGTAAAATTGATTTGACCAACCTCTTAAACATGATTTTAGCAGATTTTAGCATTTTTACCATATTTTTATCCTTTCCCGATCCTTGATTTCCCTAAACCACATAACATGATTCGAACCGTTTATGACCGATCCTATCCGATATTTAAAACATCTAGGCCCAAAACCAAGGTGTTACAACTCTCCCCCACTTAGGAAATTTCATCCCCGAAATTTTACCTGAAAGGAAAAAGGTGCGGAAACTGCTTTAGCATGTCTGCCTTGTTTTCCCAAATGACCTCCTCAACTCCTCGGTGTCGCCATAACACCTTTATAAGCTCTATCGTCATGCCACGAAGAACTTTACTACTCACATCCAGAATCCTCACCGATTGCTCATCATAAGACAGATCCAGATTCAACTCTACCTCCTCAACAGGCATCATATACGAAGGATCCGATCTATACCTCCACAACACCAAGACATGAAACACATCGTGAAACTTTCCCAACTTAAGAGGCAACCTCAACTGATAAACCACAGAACCAAAATGCTCCTTAACCTCATATGGCCCAATAAACCTCGAGCTAAGCTTACCCTTACGCCCAAATCTCATCACCTTCTTCCAAGGCGATACCTTCAAAAACATGTTTACCAACCGCAAACTCAATCTCCCTACGCTTCAGGACCGTGTAAGACTTTTGCCCATCCGATGCTGCCTTCAAACACTCACAAATGAGCTTCACCTTCTCGGTGGTTCCTTTCAACATAGCCGGCATCGAAATCAACTTTTTCCCAGCTTCTACCAAACAAAGAGGGGTCCTACACTTTCTCCCATACAAAGCCTCTTATTGAGCCATTTGGATACTTGCCTGATAACTATTGCTGTAAGCGAACTCAACCAACGGCAAGTGCTTCTCCCAAGAACACGAAAAATCTATAACGCATCATCTCAACATGTCCTCAAAAACCTAGATCACACGTTCCGACTGTCCATCCGTCAGAGGATGATAAGAAGTACTGATACTTAACCGTGTACTCCAAGCTTGACTCAACCATTCCAAAAACCTCGATGTGAACCCCGTATCTCTATCTCATACAACAGACTTTAGCACTCTGTGCACGTACAATCTCAACAACCTACAACTCGTCAAACTTATCCAACATATAAATAGTAAGCACTGCCAATAAGTGTGCATACTTCGCAAGACGGTCAACAATCACCCAAAAAAAATTCCTCTTTGACAGTGTCAAAGGTAATCCAAACACGAATCCACGGTAATCTTCCTCCATATCCCACTCTGGGATCCCCAACGGTTACTACACCTAGAAGAAAACCAAAGCTCAGCTTCCACCCGCTAGCAAACCAAATGTTTGCTTATAAACTTGTCAACACCCTTTTTCACATTATCCGGCATCACCCACTCCCAAACCACGATACACTTTCGCACTACCAGGGTACACTACAGAAGAACCACTAAGGGCTTCATCCAAAATAGAGCACCTCAACCCATCATCATTTGGAACCACTATTCAATTCCCAAAGCTCAAAACACCAACATCATTGAAACCAAATTCTTAAGGCTTTCTATCCACGATATCTTGAACACGCGGTACAAGAGTATTGTCAAGCAATTGCTTATCCCTGATCAACTGGTTCAGGAATGGTTTCACCCACAATTCGGCAACAAAACCACCATCTCGTGGTACGCTCAAGCGAGCAAACGTCGCCCTCAACTCCACAACCATTTTCCTGCTCAAAGTATTGGCCACAACGTTGTCCTTTCCAACATGATACTTCATCATCAGGCCATACTCCTTAAGCAACTCCACCCGTCGATGGTTCCTAGGATTCAACTCCTTTTTGAAACATTAGATATTTCAAACCCTTGCGATTCGTGAACCTTACACTTCTTAACACGAAAACCCAAAATCCTCATCACGAAACTCTAACACCATCTCCAACTATTATCTCACTTACATCCACTATTTAAAGAAAATTTAATTACACAGCCAACAGACCACCCTCTCACGAGGACTCAGTCCAACAACACAGCTTTTGAGCTTACATAACCACACACAAAGCTCATCCTCCAAGCACTTACATTCGAAGACAAGCATACGCCACAACCTTCCCAACCAGCTTAACCACTCTTCCTACAACACATCCAAGCCATGAATCCTCTACTCGACTCAAGCTAAACCTTGATTAGAACTTTCATCAGAACTTCTTTCCAACTCTTCCAAGGTCACCATCAAAACTTTATCCACCTAAAACATCCTTATTACCATAACTATTAAAGCAAGAATGCAACAACACTTCAAAACCACATCCGAAAACCTACAACAACCGTTCAACCTAGAGAAACTACAACACTCCTATACACCACATGACCTCGGCCGCATTCTAACAAAAATGGTCTCCTTTGCACCATCAAGCCGCCAAGGCCCTTAAAACACCTAAAAACTTTTCTTCCGGCCAGCCAAGCTAGACCATACTCACACCTAATGGTAAACTTATTCACTTCCTAACCTCACACCCCCTCTTCAACTCACACCAAACCAAAACCTGAAACCCACAAACTATCCTAATCATAACACAACACTGCCAGATCCAAATCAGCTATTAGTAAGTGTGAACATTCATATGCATGATTACTTACATGCCCTTACGAATGCCTATGCACATGTATGCATACTTCTAATGTCATGCCAAATATATGCATGTATCAATATATGTAATATATATACACTTTATTTTAACTGTGCATGTATGTTTATTCACACCTACCAATAACGTCTTCAGACCAACCTAAAAATAACCTCTTATCCCACTTCCAAACTTTTCCTGCTTCTCCACTCTTATAACTCATTAAAGCAAACTACTCTAACTATTACACCTTCGACACCAATGTTGTTTCCAAAATAACACCAATTACTACCCAACTCACTAACTATAGGACCTTAACCACTACACAAAAGGATGCAAAACCAAAACTAGGCAAAGACAACAATAACAAGGATTGCACAGTAAAGATACCTGCAATCACATCATTGTGCTCCAAGCGATGAACACCCACACCCTCTTCTGCAGAGCCACCATCGTCTCCTTGTTGAAAAGAACCACAATTGCACTCGCGACAATGGGGAGCTTCAACAGAATCCTACCTTGACTACCCCGAGCTAACACCGGACAATCTCGCCTCAAATGTCCAACAGACCCACAACTTCAACAAGATTCAACAATCAAACACCCTATATCTCTTTGCCCTTCTTGCTACCTTCGAACCCTGCCTCGGCTGCGCTTTCGACCTTTCTGAGGTGCAGCCACAGCAGGTGCACGTCCCTGGCCTCCACCAGCCAATAGAGGACACTCATGCTTAAATGATTTGCTGAACCACAGTTCCAGCAAGAATTCCCTGTCACTTCAACAGGAGCCTGTACCTCTTCGGCCGCACGAGGACAGTCTCTTCTCAAGTGCTCCCGAGAACCACACGTCCAGCACCTGTGTTGCTCCACCTTCGATCTGTTTCCCTGAACCAATGCACCATGTCCAAGGTTACCTTGCCTAGCAGCAGGCTGATACCTCCTATCTCGACCTTTCTTGGTCTGTCTATTTCCAAAACCGAATTCAGCAGCTCTTTTACCGAAGCTATAACAACCTCCATGAGATGCCAGACCCCAGTTCTACTCATAAATATAAACTAAAGCCATACTCTCGCGCTTCTGGTTATCTAGAGACTTATCTCCAAGATATCGCCTCGAAAAGGCAGCTAAAAAGAAATCCCAATCCACGTCATCGATGTTTAGTGTTGCCTATACAACTGCCCACCAACTACAAACATCGTCCAGCATTAACGAGACAACTCTTCCCAGCTTACTAGCGCTGTCATACCCTTCATGATCTAGGAGTGGAATCGTATTGGCTAACCAAGCCTCGAACGCCTCTGGCGTCGACCCATGATACTCAACAGCCCCTAAGTCATGCAGACGATGTTTTGACAAACCAGTTTGTCCGACAGACGGTACATGCGCAAGCTTTTCATTCACTGCGACCTGAGATGCTCCAGACATCTCCTGAACCACTGATGATAAAACTTTCACCACAGAGCCAGCCCCTTAATGCTGCCCTATCACCTCAAATCCAGATAAGAACGACCAAACAAGCACATTCTCAACAGATGGAACATTGTTCCCCTGATTACCCTACTCACTAGCAGGTACAATCGTATTCGATCCCAACTCTCTCCTCGAACTCTTTGTGCTATTTTAAACAAAGCATAATAACAAAAACAAATCAAACCATGATTTAGGCCAGCCTAAAGCAAGGATCCAAGTTTACAAATCCAATTTAAAACATTTATCTAGTGTAATATGGTAATGGGCACCCCGATTTCCCTCAAGCATAACATTGCATACGATAGCATATCATAATCATCATGCTTTACATCATCCTCAATCAACACACATCCTCAGCACATCATCATCGTACAATCATATTTTACTCACATCCGATTCATAACAACCAAGCATGGCGTAAACACCAATATTCAACCAAAAACATGCTTTCTTCAAACAACATGTCATTCAACAATGGTTCAAACATCAAAACATACCAATTTCACTTACCATCATCCCCAATTCTTTCGTAACCTACTCTAATACCAACAAATGTAACCCCTTAGCCCGGCCTAGATGCCCGACCCAAACTAAGAAGATTACACGGGGAAAACCGAAGTCAACTCGCAAAAGTCAACTCCAATTAATGACCCTTATTTTTTTCATTTTATCTTTTCTAGATGCACATTATTACCCTATATGGTTAGCAAGGTGATTAGGCGAAAATGGCACAGCGATCGGAGTTCAGTTGAGGTTTCAATTGTATACAAACGTCTTTTAGGAACTAAATTGTAAATTTCTAAAATTATAAGGACTAAACAGATTTTAAAGTTACCAATCCAAAATTAGCCATATAACATGTCAACATGTCAAGTAACATCCCAAACGGACCATTCAAACTCATTTAATTAAGCATACAATATTCTGGGACCAAACAGTAAGAAACAGAAACCTGAAAAAATTCAAATACAGCACCCAACGGTCAAGTGTTCCGAAACACAAGACCTCGAATCGGAACAACCGTTTCCAAACCAGGTTACTGTTTCGATACGCGGGTACGTTCGGAAACACGTTTCGAAACAATGCTTCACAGTGTTGAAATGTTCCAGAACGTGCCTACATGTTCCGAAACACCATGACCATTATAGGCCACCGTTCCGAAAAAGGTAAGGGCGTTCCGAAACGCCTTGCCCTGCAATTTCCCAAATTGATGGTTTTACTCAACTATTCACCCCCGAAATCATCCCAATACATGCTACACCACACATACAATATGAATAAGCATCAAAGATCACCAGAACAAAGCACAAGCTATAACATGGCATCATTATTGCAAACATTAGAGCTATAGGCATACTTCCTAGATGTCAGAACGAAAAATAGGCTAAAAACCACATTCGAGCTTAAACCAACATCCCAAGGCCATTTACAATACCAAATAAGCAAACCAAACATGCCCAAGGCGTTCAACATCACCAAATACATCCAATAGTAGAAATCTCACCCATTGCCTCTTATTACACTTAGGCAAAACCACATACTTTGTTTAGTCAAAAGAGCTTGGATTCCACTTGCCTTCTTGCTGCCCCTAAAGCTTAATCATATCCATTGATGAAACAAATGAGCGTAAGCATAAAGCTTAGTGAGGATCGCTAAAACCAAACATTCAACAATACATTTTTCAAAACCAGTAATATCATCAATTATCATTTCATGACTTTCCTTAAAACATGCTCTTTAAAGCATCAATGCACTTTTTAAACCACGTGCTCATAGCATCATCAAAATAACAACAAATAATCTTTTGCTCATGCTTAAACCAAGCGTCACATGCATTCTAGTACAAACCACAAGCTTCTAATGCTTAAATCATTAATCAACAACATTATATTGGCTCGCAAGTGATCAATTCTCAATCCATACCAAAACCAACACAAATGATACAATCAGATACGCGAATTACAAGCATTGTCCCACACGCTTCATATAAACTACCGGACTACGCAAGGCTCACACATGGAACTAGACCATCAATCGTTGTGATGCCCAAGGTGGAGTCTACGGTACAATCACAACCCCTCAACACCCGTGATGGAGTTTAACGGTACAATCCCAACCCTTCAACATCACTCATCGGTAGTTGTATAACCAACTAGCGAGAGTCAGGACACAAAACAAGGCTTACACATGGGAGATACCTCAACCATTGTAATCACCTTAACGAAGCTCACACATAGGAGCAATCCTTCACCGTTGTGATGCTTGACCAAGTCCACCCACAAGAGCCATCCTCCATCGTGGTGACGTCAATTCCTCTATCGCTAGGGTACTTGGATGGACTTTACGGTACAATCACACCCCTCGACATCCAAGGCGACTTTATTCACGGTGCACTAAATCCTATAGCTGGCTAACTATATCCGATTAAAGTAACCAAAAACCATTTCCATCATGTGCCAATATAATCAATTAACATTAATATTCCACTGTTTTACAAGCATAAACACAATGCCATGTTCACAAGCATAAACATGCTTAATATCAAACGCAAACATTTCATAAAACCAAGGATCACCTACCTAGTGCATCCTTAACCACATGGCATTATATACCACCATTTTCAATGCTCAAAACATGCTTAAAACAGTAATTTAAACCACATTCAAATCAAGTGCATTTTCCAACAAAAACATAGCACATTCCGAGAGACTTTCGAATCACTTACTCTTGAGCTTAAATAAGTGTTCCAAACTTACACTAGGCTCCCAAAACCACGCTCAAAGCGTTACAAAGCTGGAAAATCCATTTCCACTCACCGATACGCGAAACCTCGCTCGCCGACGTGAAGATCACCCATGTTTCCACATCATCAAAACAGAGATCCAAAAGCATTAAAATTCATTTCAACACCATCAACTAACTCAAACTCGTTGCTCACCATAACAACACTAATTTACCCATCTGAAACAACCGAAAACTCACTTGATTGCTTCCTAAACCAAGCCCAGCAAACATACATCACTTTCAACCATTTATAAACATCAAAACGCACCTAAAAACAACCTAAACCCATCCTTATACCTCCAGCAAGCATTACTACATCATTTCACCTCAAAAACCCAACTAAAACCATCAAGAAACTAAAGGATCTCAAGGATTTCGGGATCTATATCATCAAAGCCCTCTTTCAACATAATAATCAACTTAAAACCCAATTAAAATCAATCCAAAAAACAGAGCTTAACAAATCAAATCCAAAATTCATGATTTTAATCATAGTTTTGCAAGATTTTGATCTCAAATCAAAACTATAATGAAAACTCGGCCAAAAACATCAATTAGAAGCCAAAGATCTTAGGAATTTCAATAAAGAACATAGATTGAAGGTTGAGAACGAGATTTACCTCCAATCCTTGCATTCCTCAATGATTGACAAGTTTTTCCTTAACAAAATTTTGAAGAACTTGAAAAGAACTATTGGAATTTGTTTAGATATCAAAGGGAGAGTTTTTGAGAGAAAAGAAATCTGGAGAAAAGAGTTGGGAAATGATTTTGCTGAAATGAGAGGTAGTGAAGTCAAATGAAATCTAAATTTCTCATTTTATTAAATTTAATTAAATAAAAACCTTTAATTTAATCATTTAAAACCCTTTTAAAACAAATGTCAAATTAAGGATAGGCTAAATTGCCATAAAGCTCCCTAAAGATTCTAAGATTTTTGGCTCCTCTTTTAAAATTACATTTTTCCACAGTTTTGAAACTTTACATTTTGGTCACTACACAAAATGTACCACTTCCAAAACTCTTTTTTTAAAATCGATTTGACAAACCTCTTAAACATGATTTTAGAGGATTTTAGCAATTTTTACAATATTTTTATCCTTTCCCGATCCTTGATTTCCCTAAACCATCTAACGCGATTCGAACCATTTCAGACCGATCTGATCCGATGTCTAAAACATCTAGGCCCAAAACCAGGGCGTTACATAACCTAGATTGAAGGTTGAGAACGGGATTTACCTTCAATCCTTGCCTTCCTTAATGATTGACAAGTTTTTCCTTAACAAATCTTGAAGAATTTGAAGAGAACTCTTGAAATTGGTTTAGAAATTAAAGAGAGAGTGTTTGGGAGAAAAGAAATCTGGAGAAAAGTGGTGGGAAAATGGTTTTTCTGAAATGAAAGTTAGTTATGTGAAATGAAATCTCAATTTCCCAATTAAACAATTAAAATTAAATAAAATCATTTCTATTTTAATTATCTAAAAATCCTTGTAAAACACATGTCAATTTAAGGAAGGTTTAATTGCACGATAGCTCCCTAGAGATTCTAAGATTTTGAATCCTTTATGAAATTTTGCAATTGTCCATAGTTTTGAAACTTTACATTTTGGTCACTACCCAAAATGTACCACTTCCGAAACTCTTTTTGTAAAATTGATTTAACCAATCTCTTAAACATGATTTTAGAGGAGTTTAGCAATTTTTACCATATTTGTATCCTTTCCCGATCATTGATTTCTTTACGCCACCTAACACGATTCGAACCGTTTCCGAACGGTCTGATCCGATGCCTAAAACATATAGGCCCAAAAACAGGGTGTTACAACTCTCCCCCACTTAGGAAATTTCGTCCTCGAAATTATACCTGAAGGAAAAAGATGCGGAGACTGCTTCAGCATGTCCGCCTTGCTTTCCCAAGTGGCCTCCTCAACTCCTCGGTGTCGCCACAACACATTCACGAGCTCCACCATCTTTCCGCGAAGAACTTTGCTGGTCACATCCAGGATCCTCACTGGTTCCTCGTTATAAGACAAATTCAGATTCAACTATACCTCCTAAACATGCATTACATGCGAAGGATCCGATCTAAACCTCCGCAATATCGAGACATGAAACACATCATGAATCTTTTCCAGCTCGGGAGGCAACCTCAAATTATATACCACAGGACCAATACACTCTACAACCTCATATGGTTCAATAAACCTCGGGCTAAGCTTACATTTACGCCCAAATCTCATCACCTTCTTCCAAGGCGATACTTTCAAGAACACACGTTCGCCAATCGCGAATTCAAACTCCTTACGTTTCATATCCGCATAAGACTTTTGTCGATCTGATGCTGCCTTCAAACGCTCACAAATGAGCTTCACCTTCTCGGTGGTTCCTTTTAACAAAACCGGCATCAAAATCAATTTATGCCCCGTCTCCGCCCAAACAAGAGGCGTTCTGCACTTCCTCCCATACAAAGCCTCGTATGGAGCCATTTGAATGCTTGCCTGGTAACTATTGTTGTAAGAAAACTCAACCAAATGCAAGTGCTTCTCCCATGAACCCTGAAATTCAATAACGCAGCATCTTAACATGTTCTCAAGCACCTGGATAACACGTTCCGACTATCCATCCGTCTAAGGATGGTAAGAAGTACTAAAATTCAACCGCGTACCCAAGGCTTGATGCAAACATTCCCAAAACCATGATGTAAACCTCGTATCCCTATCCGACACTATGGACTTTGGCACCCCGTGCAACCGCACGATCTCAGCAATATGCAGCTCTGCCAACTTATATACGTAGTATGCACAGGAAATAAATGTGCACTCTTCGTAAGGCGATCAACAATCACCCAAACTGAATTCTTCTTTGACAGTGAAAAAGGCAAACCAGACACAAAATCCATGGTAATCCTTTCCCACTTCCATTCTGGAATTCTAAAACTTTGCAACAACCTCGAAGGTACTTGATGTTCAGCCTTCACTCGCTGACACACCATGCACTTACTAACAAATTCGGCAACATTCATTTTCAACCCCACCCAGTAGTACTCATCTTTCAAATCACGATACATCTTTGTACTACCAGGATGCATAGCGAAAGGGCTACTATGAGCTTCAGTCATAATAGTGCGCCTCAACTCAGCATCATCTGGCACCACTATTCCACACCCAAAACACAAAACACCATCACCATTAAAATTGAAATCCGAAGGCTTACCCTCCGCAATATCCTGAACATGGGGAACAAGAGAATCATCGAGCAACTGCTTATCATTGATCAACTAGATCAGTGACGATTTCACTTGCAACTCGGCAACAAGACCACCATCATGCGATATCCTCAAGCGAGCAAACATCACATTCAACTTCACAGCCACTTTCTTACTCAAAGCATTGGCCACAACATTGGCCTTTCTCGGGTGATACTTGATCGACATATCATAATCCTTAAGCAACTCCAACCAACGGCGTTGCCTAAGATTCAACTCCTTCTGAGACATAAGATACTTCAAGCTCTTATGATCCGTGAACAGCACACATTTCTCGCCATACAGATAATGCCTTCAAGTCTTCAAGGCAAACACAACATCCGCAAGCTCAAGATCATGAGTAGGGTAGTTACGCTCATGCACCTTCAACTACCTAGATGCATAGGCTACTACCTTACCCTCCTGTATCAGCACATAGTCCAAACTAACAATGTACGCATCACTATAGACCACAAACTCATTACCAGACTCAGGTTGAATCAAGACAGGAGCTTGCGTCAAAGCTTCCTTCAGCTTTTCAAAAGCTTTCTGCCTCGCATTTGTCTACTCAAAGCGAACATTTTTCTGTAACAACATGGTCAAAGGTGCAACAATCTTCGAGAAACCCTCGACAAACCTACTGTAATATCCAGCCAAACCAAGAAAACTTCGCACCTCCGTCACCGACTTAGGCACCTTCAAGCTCATCACTGCCTCAACCATATGCAGATCAATACGAATACCCTCAGTCGATACAACATGCCCAAGGAATACCACTTCCTTCATCCAAAACTCACACTTACTTAGCTTGGCATACAACTGGTTCTACAACAACGCTTGCAAAACTATTCTCAAGTGTCTATCATGATCCTCCTTGGTACGAGAGTACACAAGGATATCATCGATGAACACAACCACAAACTGATCCAAGAACTCATGGAACACATGATTCATCATGTCCATGAAAGCAGCAGGTGCGTTGGTCAACCCAAACGGCATTACTAAGAACTCATAATGTCCGTACCTTGTCCAAAAAGCCGTCATAGGTACGTACACATCCTTTACCTTCAACTGTTAATACTCTAACCTCAAGTCTATCTAAGAAAACACCAAGGCACCTTGAAACTGATCAAAGAGATCATTAATCCTTGGCAAACGGTATTTGTTCTTGATCGTCAACTTGTTCAGTTGTCGATAGTCTATACACATCCGCATTGTCCCATCTTTCTTCTTTACAAACAAGACCGGTGCACCCCAAGGTGATACACTCGGCCAGATGGACCCTCAATCTAGCAACTCCTGAAGCTGAGTTTTCAACTCTTTCAGCTCTTTAGGTGCCATGCGATAGGGAGAAATGGACACTGGAGTCGTATTCTTCTACAACTCGATATCAAACTCAACTTCTCTGTTTGGCGGCAACCCAAGCAACTCATCCGGAAAGACACCCAGAAAGTCGCATATGGTCCTGATGTCCTACACACGTACATCCTTTGTACCAGGATTCCTCATATACGCAAGGTAAGCCTCACATCCCATCCTAAGCATATAACTTACTTCCATAGCCGAAACCACATTAGACAAGAATTTCACATTCTCGCCTACTATCACAACCTCATAATCACCAGAAAGCTTTAAGGTGACTTGCTTCACATCAAAGTCTACCACTGATCTATGCTCAGACAACCAATCCATACCAAGGATCACATCAAAACCACAAAATGGTAACTCCATCAAATCCACAAGAAAAAACATGACGCTGAATAGACAAGGGACACCTCCGATACAACTTCCTAGTGACTACAGTCTCACCAAAAGAACTAGTCACTTGCATTCCTACCTCAAGCAACTAAACAGGTATATCAAGAAAATGCATATGCTCACTCAAGATATAAGAATGCGTGGATCCAGAATCAATCAAAGCCAACAATGATAAAGACTGGAGAACAAAGGTACTTGCGATAACGTCAGTATCATTGCGCTCCTCGCGCTAAGCATAGACCCTGGCAGGACTGCTTCCTTCAGGCTGAACTGCTACAACATGAGCAATGCCTCATTGCCCCTCATCTCTCCTCTAGAAATTCCCTCGGCATCGCCCACGGCCTCTTTGAGGTGCAGCCACAGCAGGTGCACGTCCCTGGCCTCCACCAGCCAACAGAGGACACCCGCGCCTCATATGATCCGCTGAACCACAGTTCCAACAAGAATTCCTTCTTACCACAACAGTAGCCTGTAACTCTCTAGCTGCACGTGGACAATCTCGCCTCAGATGGTCCCTCGATCAACAAGTCAAGCACGTGTGCTGCTCAAACCTCACTCGGCCTTCCTAAGCCTGACCACCCCATCCTAGAGCACCCCGCCTCACCTCAGGCTGATGTCTCCTATCATGACCTCTTTTCTTCCGTCCACCTCCAAAACTATTCTCAGCTTCCCTCTTTCCAGAGCTAGAACTGCCTCCACGAGATGACAGGACCAAATTCTGCTCGATGTCCTTAGCTCGACATACAAGCACATCAAAATCTGTGTAGTCCGTAGAAAACATATAAGTCTTAACTTTCTGCACCAGCCCATACCGGAAGCGATCGCAATGATGCCTCTCACTCGGCATCAACTCAGGGGCGTACTAGCTCAAACGTACGAACTAGACCTCGTACTCAGCCACATAAAGATTTCCCTGAACAGGCGACATAAACTCGCGCTTCTTTTCATCCAAGTATCTGACTCCCAGATACTTCCTATTAAAGGCACCTCTGAAAAACTCCCAATTTACCTCACTGGGTTCCACTGCAACCGTGATGGTCGTCCACCAACTATAAGCATCACACTGGAGCAAAGAAACAACGCATCCTAGCTTGCGCACATCATTACTTTCCCATCTGATCCATGATACGGACCGTGCTAGCCAACCAGGCTTTCGACGACAAAAGGGTCATTCCATAGAACTCAACAGCTCCTAAACTCCTTAGCCTTTCCAAAGGCAAACACACTTGCCCAGCTGCAGGGGCCTGAACATGTGCTCCGGCTACCACAGCCTGAAACGCTTCGGTGATCGCCTGAACCAATGGCTTTAGATCACCCAATCCTAGACTAGATTTTCCTTGTTGCTTCGGCTCTCCACCCCCAGGTGGTGGCGGAGGAGGTAAGTTCCCACCAGGAGGAACATCAGCCCTTTGGTTACCTTGGTCGCCCTGCTCAGCCGCAGGCACTACCGTGTTCGACCTAAGCTCTCTCCTCGGACCCATAGTGCTATTTTTAACAAGGCATAACAACAAAACAAATCAAACCATGATTTAGGCCAGCCTCAAGCAAGGATCCAAGTTCACAAAAACATTTAACTGGTGTAATAAGGCAATGGGCACCCCGATTTCCCTCAAGCATAACATAGCATACAATAACATTTCATATTCAACATGCTTTTCACCATCCGAAATCAGCATACATCCTCGTCATATTATCAACATACATCATATCTAACACATATATGATTCATAACAATCAAGCATGGCATAAGCTCCAACATTCAACCAAAATCATGTTTTACAAACAACATACATCAAAACATGCCAATTTCACTTACCATCATCCCCAGTTCTTTCATAACCTGCCTCTGATACCAAAAAATGTAACCATCTTAGCCCGCCCTAGACGCCCAACCCGAACTAAGAAGATTACACAGGGAAAACCGAAGTCAACTTGTAAAAGTCAACCTCGATTAACGACCCTTTTTTCTTTTATCTTTTCTAGATGCACATTATTATCCTATGAGATTAACAAAGCGATTAGGAGAAAACGGCACAACGATCGGAGTTCGATTAGGAATTCAATAGCATTCATTTGACTTTTAGGGACTAATTTGTAAATTTCAGGAATTACAAGGACTATCAAGTTTTTAAAGTTACCAATCCAAAATTAATCATAAAACATGCAAGCATGTCAAAACTCATCTCAAACGGACCATCCAAACTCAACCAATTGAACAATCATCATTTAGGGACCAAAACGTAAGAAACTGGAACTCGAAACAATTCAAATTCAGCATCCAACGGTCAAGTGTTTCGAAACAGAGAACCCTGTATCGAAACAGCCATTTCAAAACAAGAGTGATCGTTTCGATACGCGGGGGCATTCTGAAACCTCAAAAAACTCGTTTGAATACGTTGGTTCACAGTGGCGAAATGTTTCGGAACGTGCCTTCCTGTTTCGAGACACCATGGTCATTACAGGCCATCATTTCGAAATGGACAAGGGTGTTCCGAAATGCCTGGGCCTGCAACTTTCCAAATTACTGGTTTTTAACAAGTTTTCATCTCCAAAACTATTCTGACACTTGTTCCAACACACATACAACATGGCTAAACATTAAGGATCATCCATACGAAGCACAAACTATATCATAGCATCATTAAAGCAAGCTGTAAAACTATAGGCATGCTTCCTAGATGTCAAAATAGCAAAAAGGCTAAAAACCACATTGATGCTCAAACCAACACTCAAAGGCCATTTACAAAACTGAATAAGCAAACTAAACATGTTCAAGGTGTTTAACATCACCAAATATAACCAAGAATAGAAATCCCTCTCATTGCCTCTTATTAAACTAAGGTAAAACCACATACATTGCTTAGTCAAAAATGCTTGGATTCCACTTGCTTTCTTGCTGCCTCAAATGCTTAATTCTCTGCATTGATGAAACAAATGAGCGTAAGCATAAATCTTAGTGAGGACTGCTAAAACCAAACATTCATCAATGCATTTTATAAAACAAAGATATCATCATTTGCAAACTCATGTATTCCTTTAAAACGTGCTCTATAAAGCATCAATTCACTTTTAAACAAAATGCTCATAGCATCATTAAAATAACAGCAAAATCCTTTGCTCATGCTTAAAACAAGCATCACATGCATTGTAACGCCCTGGTTTTGGGCCTAGATGTTTTAGACATCATATCGGACTGGTCGGAAATGGTTCAAATTGTATTAGGAGGTTTAGGGAAATCAAGGATCGGGAAAGGATAAAAATATGGTAAAAATTGCTAAAATCCTCTAAAATCATGTTTAAGAGATTGGTCAAATCAATTTTACAAAAAGAGTTTGGGAAAGGGTTTTGATAATATGAATCCCGAAATCCTTGAGATCCTTGAGTTTCTTGATGGTTTTAGTTGGGTTTATAAGGTGAAATGATGAAGTTATGCTTGTTGGAGGTATAAGGATGGGTTTAGGTTGTTTTTAGATGTGTTTTGATGTTTATAAATGTTTGGAAGTGATGTATGTTGGTTGGGCTTGGTTTAAGAAGCAATCAGTTGAGTATTCGGTTGTTTCGGATGGATAAATTAGCGTAGTTTTGGTGAGCAACGAGTTTGTGTTTAGTTGTTGGTGTTGAAATGCATTTTAATGCATTTGGATCTCTGTTTTTATGATCTAAAACAGGGGATCTTGATCCGAAAGTGAACGAAGAATTTTTTGAGGCTTCGGAAGGATGATTTTCGCGTTGGCGAGCAAGGTTTCGCGTATCGGTGAGTGGAAATGGATTTTCCATCTTTGTAACGCTTTGAGTGTGGTCTTGGGAGCTTAGTGTAAGTTTGAAACACTTAGCTAAGCTCAAGAGTAAGTGATTCAAAAGTTTCTCTCGGAATGTGCTATATTTTTGTTAGAAAATGCACTTGAATTAAATGTGGTTTTATTTACTGTTTTAAACCATGTTTTGAGCATTGATAATGCTGGTGTTTAATTCCATTTTGTTCAGGATGCACTTGGTAGGTAATCCTTGGATTTATGAAATGTATGCATTTGAGTTTAAGCATGTTTATGCTTGTGAAAATGGCATTGTGATTTATGCATGTAAAACAGTGGAATAATGATGTAAAATGATTATATTGGCAAGTGATGGAAATGGTTTGTGGTTACTTTAATCGGATATAGTTACCCAACTATAGGATTGGGTGCACCGTGAATAAAGTCGCCTTGGGTGTCGAGGGGTTGTGATTGTACCGTATACTCCATCCAAGTACCCTAACGATTGAGGTTAAGATCACAATGGTGGATGGTTTAATCTCGTGGGTGAATCTTCTGTTTTGAGTCCCGTACTCTCGTTAGTGGAATTATACAACTACCGATGAGTGGTGTTGAGGGGTTGTGATTGTACCGTTAAACTCCACCACGGGTGTCACAACGGTTGATGGTCTAATCCTGTGTCTGAGCCTTGTGTAGTCCGGTAATGTGTATGAAGCATGTGGGACAACACTTGTAATTCGCGTATCCGATTGTGTCTTTTGTTGTGATTATGATATGGCTTGAGATTGATCACTTGCGAGCAAATATAATGTTGATGGTTAAAGATTAAGCATGAGATGCTTGGAAATTATGCTAGAATGCATGTGATGCTTGGTTTAAGCATGAACAAAGGAATTTGTTGATTGTTTTAATGATGCTCTGAGAATGTGGTTTAAAAGTGCAGTGATTCTTTAGAGAGCATGATTTAAAGGAAGGCATGAGTTTGCAAATGATGATATGTTGGTTCTATAAAATGCATTGATGAATGTTTGGTTTTAGCGATCCTCACTAAGCTTTATGCTAACACTCATTTGTTTCATCAATGCAGAGAATTAAGCATTTGAGGCAGTAAGAAAGCAAGTGCAATCCAAGCATTTTTGACTAAGCAATATACGTTGTTTTACCATAGTGTAATAAGAGGGAAAGGGAGATTTAGGGAACACCTATTTTGGGATGCTTTAAAATATGGAAAAATGCCTAAAAACCCTCATTTATTATATGAATGATTATGGTGAAAACAATTTTACAAAATAAGGTTTGGAAATACTACATTTCGGTGTAGTGACCAAATCGTAGTTTTTGCAAAAGTTAAATAGTGATTGTTTTGTAAAGGATTGAAACTTTGAATCTTTAAGGAGTTAATTTTACCAAAATGTTTTTAATCAGATTTCTCCTTATTTTGGGTGATTTTAATAATGTTTTAATTAAGGGAAATAAAGATTATTAAAAGGAAAAACCATATTTGACTTTTCATAACTACCTTACGTCAATTTTCTCTCATTTCATTTTCTCTCAATTTCTTTTCAGCCAAACACATTTCCTCCATCAATTAGCCTCTGATTTTCATTCCTTTTGATGAGATTTCAATCTCCTTTTGATTCTTAATCTTTTCCTCACCAAATCCTCTTGTTTTCACATTGGATTTTCAAGAAAACTTGCCCAAATCAAGGAGAAATCAGCCATTAGAGGTAAGCTTCGTCCTTCTCCTATAATGATCAGTTCTTTACTGAAATTCCCAAGTTATCAATCCTTTGTTAATGATTTTTGAGTTGATTTAATGTTAGAAACAAGAAATTGTTTTAAAACTCAAGGTTCTTGGAGAGATCTTGATGATTTTCGTGGTTGTTGGTTAGGCTATGTTTTGAGGTTGTTTGCTAATGTATTTTGGATGGTAATTGATGTTATAAATGAGGTTTTATCAAACAAATCCCGAATAGGCTTGGATTCCTAAGTTTTGTATGCTAGAATGGTGGTTTTTGGGGTGGTTTTGGTGTTCTGTTATAGCTTGAAGCATAAGGACGAGTTTGTGGTGGTTTTTGATGTTGATTGATGTTTAGAAATTATTAGAAGTGATATATCTTGGCTGGCCTTTGTTTTGGGAGAGTTTGGAGATGATTTCAGTTGTTTTCGATAGTTGAAATGAGGTTCTTGAGTAGAGCAGCGAGTTTAGGTGTGTGGCTGATGATTTCAATGCATGATGATGCATTAATCCTCTGCTCTTATGTGTTATAAACAGGGGAGACATCTTCGGACACCTTTAGTGTTTCGGGAGCTTAGATAGCGTTTCAGCGAGTAAGCGAAACATAATCGGTGAGTGCGAATGGTTTTAGAAGTCCTTAAGGGACAAAGAATCAAGGTTTGGGGGTTTAGGAAAGGTTTGAAACACCTTCCTAAGTCCATAAGTAAGTATTGGTTATATTGCTCTCATATATGTGGTGGTTGCCCCTAAAATGCTTTTACATGCTCATGTTTTGAGATAGATAAATTCTTACTATTTTTATGCTTCAGTTGTTGCATGAGATGATGCTTGAAAAGATTTCATGAAATAACATGTTGCATTGATGAGTTTTGAGCTTTTGCAAATGTTATGATTTTGAATGAGATGAGAAAGCTTTGTGAAATATTGCATTAAAAACAATAGGTGAGATGATGTTTTGACATAATATATTGGCATGGAAGATGAGAAACTTACCGGATATAATTGATCGATCAATAGGATGAGAGTGCACTATAAACTAAAAATTCGTATGTGCTCTTTGGATTCAATCCAAAGGGAGAGACCGATGATGGGCATTCCATCGGGTAGGACTTGGTGAAATATGTAACACTCGTGTTTTGGGGTCGGAAGTTTGGTATGTGTGTTGGGTTCGAGTCGTCAGTTTCGGTTTAATTTAATTAGACCTTGGTTTTAATTTAAATGAGATTAAAATCCTAGCAATGGCATTTTTGTAATTAAGTCGAAATAAAAGAAAGACAAGCTTTTTGAAACAAAAAGAAAAAAAGGGTCATCTTCTTCTTCATTTCACTCTAACGTGAAAACCCTCCCAAAACCCTAAATCACTATTCCATCTCTTTTCTTCATCATCTCAAGAGCTCCTTTCAAGGTAACTTCTTTTTTTATTTTTTCTCCTAATTCCAAGCATCTTCATGGTTTTAGATTTCAAAATGGATCATCTTTTAGTTTTTCAAGTTTTTCAAGGTTGAAGAAAGCATGAAACTTTATTGGGTTTTTGACTTGTTTTTGGTTTGTTTAGTTAAGTTTTGAGTTAACCTTACCTTAATACACCTTATATCTTGAAATGGAGGGATTTTGACAAAAATCCCGAAATGGGTCTTGGGGGCATTTTTGAAAGTGTCAAAACTTAAAATTTTGGTGTGGTTTTATGTTGGGTTGAAGGGCTGATTGTGTAGGGTTGTTAGGAAAGTGTTTTGGAAGTCTTTAAAGGTAATTTGGGTGTTGGAAATGGTAGATTTCAGCTGGGTAAATATGGTGTACGAAAATGTGATTTTTGGGGGTTAGCATGAGTTGAAATTATGAGGTTTTGGCTTGTGTTTGTGGGCTGAGATTGTGGCTGAGTTTGGCAATGATTTGGTTGAGTAATACCTTGTCTTTTGATTGGTTAGAAGCAAGAGGAAACACCGGAGAAGGTTCAGGATCGATTCCGGATATTTCGGAAGCTTGAGAGGCTTTGCTTGGTTTGCTTAAGGAAGGGTGGTGAGTGAAACTTTTGAACTTATTTTAAATTGGTTCAAGTGTGTAGTTGAGGTTTTGGGATGTGCTTGGTAGGCCATTCCAAGGTAGAAGTTAAGTTGGTAGCTTAACTTCTTGTGTGTTATAAGCTTTAAATGTTTATGCCTCTTATGATCTTGTGAAGCATGAATTGTTTATGTATGAGTATACATTGATGTGTGTGTTGATGGATGTGTGATATGAATGATGGTTGTCATGATGTGGTTTTAATAGTATGATTGGCACTAGTTAAATTACCGGGTATAGATGATCGATCATTAGGATTAGTGTGCACACGGTTGAGTCAAATTCACGCGTGGCCTTGGTGGCGTTAAGCCATCAAGGAGGAGTACGGTGATGTAATATTCCACCGGAAATGTTTATATTATACGTGATGATGAGTGGAATCCCATCCGTAGGGCATGTGGTGATGAGTGTAGTCCCATCCATGCAGGGTCCGGTGATGAGTGTAATCCCACCGAGGTATTGTTGTTGTTGAGAGTAATCCGCATATCCGAGTAAACTAATATTGGTCAATATATTTGTTCATGTGGTTATGTTGCATAGATAATTGCTTTATCCTGTTGAGCTTAACATGAAGTAAAATGTCATGTTTTCCCGTTTTGAGTTGCTAGCTAGATTTCTATATTGATGCTTATGCATGTTTGTGTGTGATGATAAGGATGATATGCTTGAATCATGCATTGTCGTTGTTTTTGGTTTAGAGCGTCCTCACTAAGCTTCTAGCTTACGCTCTCATTTTTGACAATGCAGATCATTAGCGTGGAGTTAGCAAGGTGCAAGGAAGGGGCATTCCAAGCTTTTGTAGCTGCTCAAGTATGGTTTAGTAAATAAAGTAGTAGTTTAGCAATGGGGCTGATATGTGTTTGTATGAGCGTTGTATGACTCATGAATGTTGAATGTTGTTTATGCTATGCTTTGGATTTGTAAACCATGTTATATTTTGGTCAAATGCTTGTGATGTAAGGTTATGCCTTTGGATGCTATATGTTGTTTTGGATGAGCATGTAAACCTTATGTGTGAAGACATGTGCCTTTTTGGCTTTTAAGCTTTTAAGTATGCCTTGATATGCAATATCCATCTTTGTATGAATGGCATGTTGGAAATGCTTCGTTGTTCGCCTAAATAGTTTTATATAGTAGTTCTTGGTTGCTATGTGCTGTATGGTTGGTTGTATGTGATTAGGAGAGTCGTAAATCACATTTAGGGTTGAGTCTCGTATCATTTTGCTACAATTTGGAGTCTTGCAGTGTAGGGCGTATCGATACGCCTAAGGGCCGTATCGATACGGTCCTACACTTTGGGACTCAGAATTGGCTTAGGGTACCGATACTCGGGGGTGTATCGATACGCCCAAAACTTACTGGAATTCTGAGATTTTAACGAGTTTTTGGCGTATCGGTACGGGCTCTAAGCGTATCGATACGGTTTTGTAACGTTGACCGCGAGATGTTGACCGAGTAGGGTGTATCGATACGCTCAAGGGTTGTAACGATACGGTCTTCCTGGTTTTACTTGAGGCAGTTGACTTGGTCAAGACGTATCGATACCCTTGACTGATGTATCGATACGGCCTGCGATGTAAGTTTAAAATGGGTTGTTTAAAGTGTTGTTTTGGTTTGATTCTTTTTTTTCATGATGTTTCCGATGTCGTGTTCACATAGGGAATAACTATGCCTTTAGACAAGATTTAACTAAAAGAAATTTTCTAGGGTTGCTAACCGAGGAGGGACCTTAACGGGTTTCACATCGGTTTTCCCCGTGTAGCCTACTCGGACCGGTCAGTCGACCAGACCGGGGCGAGGGGGTTATATTTGTTGGTATCAGAGCTGAGGTTACCGAGACCTCGGGCACCTAAGTGAGGTAAGTTTGAAGTGTTAAGTAATTGTTATGTCTCGGTGAATGCTTTGCCATGTATATTTGTTGTTTTTTCATTCATATGGTGTTTGGAAGCATGATTGTTATGTCTGGTGTAGTGTCGAGTTCCCATTGCTACTATTACTTAATTTGAAAAAGTTTTGTAAAGGAAGATACTTGAGCACGGTTGGACCCTTGCCTTTGCTAACTTAATCCTTATATGTTTGTTTGTTGTAGTTGTTATCTTGCTAGTTGTAACATGAGACCAAAAAGGAGGCCTAGGATGGTTCAACCGGAACCACGGGCAGCAGCTCCGAGAGTTGAGCCAGTTGGTGAGGCGCAGGCTCCTCAACCTCTTCCTTCTCCTCCTCATCAAGAGGGAGGTGAGGCGAGAGCCGAGGGCGTAGAACCTCAAGTTGGCCAAGGACCGGCTGGAATAGATTTAGCTCCTCTAGTTCAGGCGATAGCCGGGGCTTTTCAGGCTACAGTGGCTGGGATCAGGCAGTGGCACAACCCCAGGGAGAGGGTACTGGTTTACCATTAGAGAGACTCCGCAGTTTGGGAGGTAAAGAGTTCAGAGGGTCGACACCCGAGAGGTCCGATGCTTGGTTTGAGAAGACCGTCCGTATTTTGGCACAGATGGGATGTACCGGGGAACACAAGCTAGGGTGTGTTGTATCTCTGCTTCAGGGTGACACCTACACTTGGTGGGTCACCATCACTACAGGTATGGTAGAGGCTGAGATCACTTGGGAGTTTTTCGAGTCAGCTTTCCGTAAGAAATATCTGGGTCCCCGATATCTCGATGAGAAGAAGAGGGAATTTATGGCTTTGCTTTAGGGGAATATGACAGTGATAGACTATGAGATTCGATTTGTCAGTCTGAGTCAGTACGCATCTAAGCTTGTTCCTACTGAGGAGGAACGTTGTAACCGTTTCCGCTATGGGTTGAACGAAGAGATCAAAAGGTACACTTTAGCTTCTGACTACACGAATTTTGATGTCTTGGTCGCGAGGGCCAAGGACTTAGAGCACATTTTGGGCTTGACCAAACGATCTGGTGGTTCTAGCTCTGGGAAGAGATCTAGCGACTTTGATAGAGGTGATGCCAAGATGCATCGGGACAACAGGCATCACTATGACCATAGACGTGGTGGTGGTAACCACGGTAGGGGCCATCAGGGCCAGAGGGCAGGTGGGTGGTTGCCCGAGTGTGCTCATTGCGGGAGGAATCACATCGGTGAGTGTTGGGGCAATTTCCACTCGTGTTGGAGCTGTGGAGCTAGGGATCGTATTAGGCGTGACTGTCCACATCAGGTAGGGCAAGCACCAGTTCATGCTCAGGCTCTTGCTAGAGCTAATGACTTCCAGAGAGGCCGCGGGCGCGGTAGAGGTAACTTCCAGCCGAGAAATGATGGCCAGAGGAACATAGCGCATGTAGTTGTTGTTCAGCCAGAGGGTGGAGGCCAAGCCAAAGTTTACGCTCAGCGTGAGAGTCAGCACGACACAGATGTGATTGCAGGTAACTTCTCGATACAGTCTTTGGGTTTGCTTTCTTTGATTGACTCCGGGTCTACACATTCTTATATACTGAGTGAGCATGCAAAGTTGTTGAAATTGTCTTGTGAGGTATTAGAGGTAGGAGTTAGTGTTACTAGTTCCTTCGGGGATACGGTAGTAGTTAGGAAGATGTACAGAAGATGTCTGCTAATGGTTCAGGGGCATGTGTTTCCAGTGGATATGATGGAGCTACCGTTTTATGGCTTTGATGTGATTTTGGGTATGGATTGGCTCACTGAGCATAGAGCTAGGATAGACTTTGAGACTAAGAGGATTTCTTTGAAACTCGCGGATGATTACGAGATAGTGGTGGTAGGTGAGAACGTGAAGTTCTTATCGAATGTAGTTTCAGTTTTAGAGGCTAAGAGGCTAGTTGAGACGGGTTGCGAAGCGTATTTGGCCTATGTGATGAATCCTAACATGAGTGAGGTTAGACCTCAAGACATCCGGACAGTATGTGACTTTCCAAGTGTGTTTTCAGAAGAATTGTCGGGTTTACCACCTGATAGAGAGGTAGAGTTTGCTATCAGCTCATGTTTCGATTGCTCTGTATCGTATGGCACCGAAAGAACTGAAAGAGTTAAGACTTAGTTGCAAGAGTTGACAGATAGAGGCTTCATCCGACCGAGTTCTTTGCCTTGGGGCGCTCCAGTTTTGTTTGTAAAGAAGAATGAGGGAAGCTTGAGAATGTGTATAGATTACAGACAGTTGAATCAGTTAACCGTGAAGAACAAGTATCCGTTGCCGAGAATTAATGACTTGTTTGACCAGTTGAGAGGGGCATTAGTCTTTTCGAAGATCGACTTGAGATCTGGTTACTACCAACTGAAGGTAAGAGAAGTTGATGTACCGAAGACAGCCTTTAGGACTAGATATGGTCACTATGAATTTTTAGTCATGCCTTTTGGGTTGACTAACGCACCGGCTGCTTTCATGGATATGATGAATAGGATCTTCCAGCAGTACCTAGATCAGTTTGTAGTTGTCTTCATAGATGATATTTTGGTGTATTCGCGTACCGAGGAAGACCACGAGCGACACTTGAGGCTAGTTCTGTAGACTTTGTTAGACAATCAGTTGTATGCAAAGGTGAGTAAGTGTGAGTTCTGGATCCGAGAGGTAGTCTTCCTAGGGCACGTACTATCAGCTGATGGGATTAGAGTTGATCCGAAGAAGATAGAAGCTATTGTTGAGTGGAAGCAATCGAAGTCAGTAATAGAGGTTCGTAACTTTCTAGGCTTAGCTGGATACTATAGAAGGTTCGTAGAAGGTTTCTCGAAGTTAGCCGCTCCATTGACACAGTTACTTCAGAAGAGTGTTCAGTTTGAGTGGTCAGATGCAAGATAGCGAGCCTTTGAGAAGTTGAAAGAAGCCTTAACCCAAGCACTGATCTTGATTCAGCCAGAGTCGGAGAAGGAATATGTAGTTTACAGTGATGCTTCCTATGTAGGCCTAGGTTGTGTTCTCATGTAAGACAAGAGAGTGGTGGTTTATGCCTCAAGACAATTGAAGACTCACGAGCGTAACTATCCGACCCACAACATAGAGTTAGCTGCAGTTGTGTTTGCTCTGAAGATTTGGAGGCATTATTTGTACGGTGAGAAGTGCAGAGTGTACACAGATCACAAGAGTTTGAAGTATATCATGACTCAGCGAGAGTTGAATCTCAGACAACGTAGGTGGTTAGAGTTGCTAAAGGACTATGATCTTACGATTGAGTACCATCCGGGTAAGGCCAATGTAGTGGTCGATGCTTTGAGTAGAAAGGTAGTCATAGATTTGAGAGTCATGTTTGCTAGATTGAGCTTGTCCAGAGATGGTGGCTTGGTGGCCGAGCTTCAGGTCAGACCTACTCTAGGTCATTTGATTAGGGAGAAACAGCTCTTAGATAGATCTTTGGCACCTCACGTGCAAGACATAGCCGAGGGTAGACCTTCAGACTACAGTTTCAGTATCGATGGGGTCTTGTGTTTCAGAAATAGGATAGTTGTGCCAGAAGAAAGTGACTTGAGACATACGATCTTGACTAAAGCGCACAGTAGTTCGTTTGTTATGCATCCTGGAAGTACGAAGATGTTCCGAGATTTGAAGAATGAGTACTTTTGGGTTGGTTTGAAGAGAGACGTAGCCGACTTTGTGAGTAAGTGTATGGTGTGTCAGATAGTGAAGGCGGAACATCAGGTTCCCTCAGGTTTGTTGCAACCGTTGAGAATTCCGGAATGGAAATGGGAGAATATCACCATGGATTTTGTTTCGGGCTTGCCTTTGACTCCTACGAAGAAGAACTCAGTTTGGGTTATAGTAGACCATTTCACGAAGTGTGCTCACTTCCTAGCAGTCAATACGACTTACACCTTAGATAGATTGTCCGATCTGTACATTGGTGAGATTGTTAGGCTGCATGGTGTGCCGAAGTCGATTGTTTCTGATAGAGATCCGAGGTTTACAGCTCGATTTTGGGAGTGTCTGCATACAGCTTTGGGTATCCGTTTGAATTTCAGCACGTCGTATCATCCTCAGACAGATGGTCAGTCAGAGAGGGTTATACAGATTTTAGAGGATATGTTGCGTTGTTGCATCATTGATTTTCAGGGTATGTGGGAGAAGCACTTGCCTCTAGTTGAGTTTGCATACAATAACAGTTTTCAGTCGAGCATTCAGATGGCTCCGTATGAGGCCTTGTATGGCAGAAAGTGTAGAACTCTAGTTTGTTGGGCTGAAGCGGGACATAAGTTGTTGCATATGCCGGATTTGCTTAAGGGGACTACCGATAAGGTGAAATTGATTTGCGATCGCTTGAAGTCAGCTTCGGATAGACAGAAGTCCTATGCCAACTTGAAGAGGAAGGAAGTTGAGTTTTCAATGGGTGAGAAGGTATTCCTAAAAGTTTCTCCGTGGAAGAAGGTAATGAGATTTGGCAGAAAAGGGAAGTTGAGTCCGAGGTACATAGGACCGTATGAGATCGTGAAAAGGGTTGGCCCAGTTGCTTATCAGCTGCGTTTTCCATCCGAGCTAGAGAAGATACATGATGTGTTTCATGTTTCGATGCTCTATAAGTATAGGTCAGATCCATCACATGTTATGCCTGTAGAAGAGATTGAATTGAATCCGGATTTGACTTATGACGAAGAACCAGTTGTTATCTTAGCTTCAGATAGCAAGGTGTTGCGGGGTAGATCGATTGAGTTAGTCAAAGTGCGGTGGCAACGTCGAGGGGTGGACGAGGCCACTTGGGAGAGGAAGGAGGATATGGAAAGACAGTTTCCTTATCTCTTTCAGTCAGGTAATTTCGAGGGAGAAATTTCTTAAGTGGGGGAGAGTTGTAACACCCGTGTTTTAGGGTCGGAAGTTTGGTATGTGTGTTGGGTTTGAGTCGTCAGTTTTGGTTTAATTTAATTAGACCTTGGGTTTAATTTAAATGAGATTAAAATCCTAGCAATGGCATTTTTGTAATTAAGTCAAAATAAAAGAAAGACAAGCTTTTTGAAAGAAAAAAAGAAAAAAAAGGGTCATCTTCTTCTTCATTTCACTCTAACGTGAAAACCCTCCCAAAACCCCAAATCACTATTCCATCTCTTTTCTTCATCATCTCAAGAGCTCCTTTCAAGGTAACTTCATTTTTTATTTCTTCTCCTAATTCCAAGCATCTCCATGGTTTTAGATTTCAAAATGGATCATCTTTTATTTTTTCAAGGTTGAAGAAAGCATGAAACTTTATTGGGTTTTTGACTTGTTTTTGGTTTGTTTAGTTAAGTTTTGAGTTAACCTTACCTTAATACACCTTATATCTTGAAATGGAGGGATTTTGACAAAAATCCCGAAATGGGTCTTGGGGGCATTTTTGAAAGTGTCAAAACTTAAAATTTTGGTGTGGTTTTATGTTGGGTTGAAGGACTGATGGTGTAGGGTTGTTAGGAAAGTGTTTTGGAAGTCTTTAAAGGTAATTTGGGAGTTGGAAATGGTATATTTCAGCTGGGTAAAGATGGTGTACAAAAATGTGATTTTTGGGGGTTAGCATGAGTTGAAATTTTGAGGTTTTGGCTTGTGTTTGTGGGCTGAGATTGTGGCTGAGTTTGGAAATGATTTGGTTGAGTAATACCTTGTCTTTTGATTGGTTAGAAGCAAGAGGAAACACCGGAGAAGGTTCGGGATCGTTTCCGGAAATCTCGGAAGCTTGAGAGGCTTTGCTTGGTTTGCTTAAGGAAGCATGGTGAGTGAAACTTTCAAACTTATTTTAAATTGGTTCAAGTGTGTAGTTGAGGTTTTGGGATGTGCTTGGTAGGCCATTCCAAGGTAAAAGTTAAGTTGGTAGCTTAACCTCTTGTGTGTTATAAGCTTTAAATGTTTATGCCTATTATGATCTTGTGAAGCATGAATTGTTTATGTATGAGTATACATTGATGTGTGTGATGATGGATGTGTGATATGAATGATGGTTTTCATGATGTGGTTTTAATAGTATGATTGGTACTAGTTAACTTACTGGGTATAGATGATCGATCATTAGGATTAGTGTGCACACGGTTGAGTCAAATTCGCGCGTGGCCTTGGTAGCGTTAAGCCATCAAGGAGGAGTACGATGATGTAATATTCCACCGGAAATGTTTACATTATACGTGATGATGAGTGGAATCCCATCCGTAGGGCATGTGATGATGAGTGTAATCCCATCCATGCGAGGTTCGGTGATGAGTGTAATCCCACCGATGTAATGTTGTTGTTGAGAGTAATCTGCATATCCGAGTAAACTAATAGTGGCCAATATACTTGTTCATGTGGTTATGTTGCATAGATAATTGCTTTATCCTGTTGAGCTTAACATGAAGAGTAAAAAGCCATGTTTTCCCCTTTTGAGTTGCTAGCTAGATTGCTATATTGATGCTTATGCATGTTTGTGTGTGATGATAAGGATGATATGCTTGAACCCTGCATTGTCGTTGTTTTTGGTTTAGAGCATCCTCACTAAGCTTCTAGTGTAACCCCCTTAGCCCGGCCTAGACGGTTGACCCGAACTACGAAGATTAGACGGGGAAAACCAAAGTCAACCCGAAAGTCAACCTTGATTAACAACCCTTTTTTCTTTTTAATCTTGTCTAGATGTATATTAACCATAGGCGTAACCTTAAGAAAAACATACTTGAAAAGCACAGCGATCGGAAAGCAATTAGGGACTCAATTGCACAGCATACAAAAGTTAGGGACCAAATTGTAAATTCTGGAAAGATGAAGGACTTAGCTGATTTTTAAATTACCAATATGAAATTAATCATATTACATGCTTCCTTGTCAAATTTCACCTTAAACGGACTCCTCAAACTCAAGCAATTGCAAAAACAATATTCAGGACTAAAACGTAAAACTTGCAAACTTTAAACCATTCAAATCAGTGCCCAACGGTCATCTGTTTCGAAACAGGGGTTGATCGTTCCGAAATGCAGGTTCGTTTCGAGACCTGTATCGAAACAGGGCTTGGCAGTGGCCAATTCGTTCTGGAACGGCCTCTACCCGTTTCGATACACGAAGGCCATTACAGGGCCCTGTTTTGAAATGCGGGTGCCCGTTCCGATATGGATTGCCCTGAAAGTGCAGATTTTGCTGGTTTAACATACAAATAACCACTCAAACACATCCCTATGACCTCCTAATCATGCCAACAAGTCATCATACATATAAGAAACATATTTGCATCATCAAAACACATTCATGGCATCAATTAGGAAAAGCCACAAGTCTATAGGCATGCATCCTATTACTCAAAACCAACCAATCATCAAATCACCAAAACAAGCATCATAATGGCCATTTACAAGTCCAAAACATCAAAGGCATCATGCCACACTCAGGGAGTCCAAAACATCTCCCAAAAACACAACCTAGGTTCCCATTGCCAAATACCAAAAGCTAATAATGTTGTAAAAATAGTCACCATACATGAGCTTAGCTTTCCCATGGATTCTTAGCCTCCTTGCTGCCCTTTAAGCACTTCAATTCTCTACATTATTGGTTCAAGAAAGAGAGCGTAAGCACATTTGCTTAGTGAGGCATGCTGTAAAGAAACAACACAATAATGCATTTTATAAAACACCTTCCATAAGGCCTTTAAACTCATAAACATCATTTCTCATGCAACAATGCATACACAACAAGCATCTCATGCTTCATTAACATCAACATGTCATATTGGCTTCCAAGTGATACCATAACCATTTTTCAACACAAAACACAATCGGATACGCGGATTACAAGTGTTGTCCCATACGCTTCATACACACTACCGAACACACAAGGTGGAGTTTACCGGTACAATCACAACCCCTCAACACCCGTGATGGAGTTTAACGGTACAATTACAACCCCTCCACATCACTCATCGGTAGTTGTATAACATCACTAACGAGAACACGAGACACACAACACAAGATCATCTCATGGCCTTTTAACCACCATTATGATCTTAGACATCTCGTTAGTGTACTTGGATGGAGTTTACGGTACCATTACAACCCCTCAACATCCAAGGCTACTTTATTCACAATGCACCCAATCCTATAGCCGGCTAACTATATTCGATTCAAGTACTTTAAAACCAACACATCACTTGCCAATATACATCAATTATCATCAACAATCCACTGTTTTAAAGCATTAATCAAAGCCATTAAACCATCATGCATCACTATGCATCAAAACCACATTTATCAATATCAAACCAAGGATCTCTTACCTTGAGCATCCTTCAACACATGGCTTTCAAAACAAGCATTAATCATGCTAAAACATGCTTTCAAAACAGAATTTAAACATGCAAATTAAACACATTGCATCCAACCATCTCATGGTTCATCAAAGAGAGAGTTTCTCCGAAAACTTACTCTTGAGCTTAGTTAAGTTGCTTAGACTTAAACTAAGCTCCCAAAACCTTCAAACATTGGTTTCAAAGCTGAAAACCCAACTTCACTCACCAATTCCATTTCGCAAGCTTGTCGAAACGTCGTTCAAGCCTCCGGATCAACACCACAAGGATCCGAAGATGTCTCCCATGTTTTAAACACATCAAAGCAGAGGATTAATGCATCATCATGCATTAAAATCTTTAGCCATTACACCTAAACTCACTGCTCACATCAAATCTAACATTTCGGCTACCAAACACCATCGAAATCACTTCCAAACTCTTCCACAACATTACCCAGCCAAGATCCATCACTTCTAAACATTCTTAAACATCAATTAACATCCAAAAAGAACCTAAACTCGTCCTTATACCTCCAGCTATAACAGAACACCAAGATCACCCCAAAAACCACCATTTTCATAAGTAAAAACTTAGGAAAATCAACCTATTCGGGATTGCATTGACTAAACCTCAATTACACATCATTAAACATCCAAAATACATTAAAAAGACATCTCAAAACAGAGCCCAAACATTCATCACGAATTTCTTCAAGATTTAATCCAAATCTTGAGTTTTAAGCCAAAATCAAGATCACAACATTAAAACATTTTATAAAACTTAATTTAAGGATTGAGAACTTGGGAATTTCAGTAAAGAAATGAGTATTTAGAGGAGAAGGACATCCTTACCTCTAAATGTAGATTTCTCCTTGATTAGAGCCAAAATCCTTGAAAATTCAATAAGCAAATGAAGAGGATTTGATGTAGAAAGGATTAAGAATCAATTGATGATTGAAACCTCATCATTTAGTGTGAAAATCAAAAGAAATGTTGTTGTGGAAATGTGTTTGGCTGAGGGAATTTTGAGAGAAAAAGAGATGAGAAAGTTTTAGCAAAAGTTAGTTATGAAAAGATAAAATATGATTTCCCTCTTTTCCTTTAATTAATTAAACATTAAATGAGTCATTAAAATTAAGAAAAATCTGGAGAAATCCTTCCTTGGGTAAATTAGCTCCTTAAAGATTCAAAGTTTCAATCCTTACAAAACAATCACCACTGAACTTTTCAAAAATTATATTTTAGTCACTATTTCGAAATGTCACACTTCCAAACCTTGTTTTGTAAAATTGATTTCACCACTCTCTTATATATATTAAAAGAGGATTTTTAGATATTTTTCCATATTTTTAATGCATCCTGAACTAGGCTTTCCCTAAAACCATCTTTTATATTCGAACCAAAAATTAGACCGGTCCGGTTCAGACCCTAAACTTCCAAGCCCAAAATTGGGGTGTTACATCTAGCTTACGCTCTCGTTTTCGACAATGAAGATCATTAGCGTGGAGTTAGCAAGGTGCAAGGAAGGGGCATTCCAAGCTTTTTGTAACTACTCAAGTATGGTTTAGTAAATAAAGTAGTAGTTTAGCAATGGGGCTGCTATGTGTTTGTATGAGCGTTGTATGACTCATGTAACACCCCAATTTTGGGCTTGGAAGTTTAGGGTCTGAACCGGACCGGTTTAAATTACGGTTCGAATATAAAAGGTGGTTTTTAGGGAAAGCCTAGTTCAGGATGCATTAAAAATATGGAAAAATATCTAAAAATCCTCTTTTATTATATATAAGAGAGTGGTGAAATCAATTTTACAAAATGGGGTTTGGAAATATGACATTTCAAGTTAGTGACTAAAATGTAATTTTTGAAAAGTTGGTGACTGTTCTAAAAGGATTGAAACTTTGAATCTTTAAGGAGCTAATTTACCCAAGGGAGAGTTTCTCCAGATTTTTCTTAAATTTTAAAGACTCATTTAATGTGATTTAATAAAAAGAAAAGAGGGAAAAGAGATATTTTAGTTTCATAACTAACTTTTGCCAAAATTTTCCCATTTCATTTTCTCTCAATTTTCTCTCAGCCAAACACATTTCCACAGCCACTTTTCCTTTGATTTTCACACCTAAAGTTGTGATTTCAATCTCTAAATGATTTCTAATCATTTCTACACCAAAACCTCATCATTTGCTTATTGAATTTTCAAGGATTTTGGCTCTAAACAAGGAGAAACTCACATTTAGAGGTATGAACGTCCTTCTCCTCTAAATACTCAGTTCTTTAATGAAATTCCCAAGTTCTCAATCCTTAAATTGAGTTTTATTAAAGGTTTTAATGTTGTGTTCTTGATTTTGGCTTAAAATGCAAGATTTGGATTTAATTTTGAAGAAATTCGTAATAGATGATTGGGCTCTATTTTGAGATGTCTTTTTGATGTATTTTGGATGTCTAAATAATGTGTAATTGAGGTTTAATCAATGCAATCCCGAATAGGTTGATTTTCCTAAGTTTTGACTTGAGAAAATGGTGGTTTTTGGGGTGATTTTGATGTTCTGCTATAGCTGGAGGTATAAGGACGTGATTAGGTCCTTTTTGGATGTTAATTGATGTTTAAGAATGATTAGATTTGTTGGATCTTGGCTGGGTAATGTTGTAGAGGTGTTTGGATGTGTTTTCGGTTGTGTTTGGTAGCCGAAATGTGAGTTTTGATGAGAGCAGCGAGTTTAGGTGTTGTGGTTGAAGATTTTAATGCATGATGATGCATTAATCCACTGCTTTGATGTGTTTAAAACAGGGGAGACATCATCGGATCCTTGTGGTGTTGATCCGGAGGCTTGATCGGCGTTTCGGCAAGCTTGCGAAACGGAATCGGTGAGTGAAGTTTGGTTTTCAGCCTTGAAACCAATCTTGGAAGGTTATGGGAGCTTAGTTTAAGTCTAAACAACTTAGCCAAGCTCAAGAGTAAGTTTTTCGGAGAAACTCTCTTTTTGATGAACCATGAGATGGTTGAATGCAATGTGTTTACTTTGCATGTTTAAATTCTGTTTTGAAAGCATATTTTAGCATGTTTAATGCTGGTTTTGTAAGCCATGTGTTGAGGGATGCTCAAGGTAAGAGATCCTTGTTTTGGACATTGATAAATGTGGTTTGATGCATAGTAATGCATGATTATGTAATGGCTTTGTTTAATGCTTAAAAACAGTGGATTGATGATGGTAAATGATGTATATTGGCAAGTGATGTGTTGGTTTAAAAGTACTTTAAAAGTACTTGAATCGGATATAGTTAGCCGGCTATAGGATTGGGTGCACCGTGAATAAAGTCGCCTTGGATGTTTAGGGGGTTGTGATTGTACCGTAAACTCCATCCAAGAACACTAACGAGATGTCTAAGATCATAATGGTGGTTAAAATGCCATGTGAGGATCTTGTGTTGTGTCCCGTGTTCTCGTTAGTGATGTTATACAACTACCAATGAGTGATGTGGAGGGGGTTGTGATTGTACCGTTAAACTCCATCACGGGTGTTGAGGGGTTGTGATTGTACCGGTAAACTCCACCTTGTGTGTTGGTAGTGTGTATGGAGCGTATGGGACAACGCTTGTAATCCGCGTATCCGATTGTGTTTTGAGTTGAAAATGGTTATGGATTATCACTTGAAAGCCAATATGACATGTTGATGTATTGAAGCATGAGATGCTTGGTTTGTATGCATAGATGCATGATAAATGATGTTTTGAAACTAAAGGCCTTGAAAAGGTGTTTTTACAAATTGCATTATTGTGTTGTTTCATTAGAGCATTTCTCACTAAGCATATGTGCTTACGCTCTCTCTTTCTTGAACCAATAATGCAGAGCATTGAAGTGCTTTAAGGGCAGTAAGGAGGTCAAGGATCCAAGTGAAAGTCTAAGCTCATGTATGGTGACTATTTTCACAACACTATTAGCTTTTGGTATTTGGCAATGGGAACCTAGGTTGTGTTTTTGGGAGATGTTTTGGACTCCCTAAGTTGGTTTAATGCCTATGATGATGTTGGAACATGTAAATGGCCATTTGGTATTTGTTTTGGAGATTTGATGATTGCTTGCTTTTCATTTTAGGATGCATGCCTATAGACTTGTGGTTTTTCCTAAATGATGTTATGATTGAGCTTTGATGATGGAAATATGTTCCTTTAATGTTTGATGACTTGTTGGCATGACATGGAGGTCTTATGATCATGTTTGGTGGGTTGAAAGAGTGTAAAACAGACTTTTCTGCTGTTTCTGGGCAGGGTGTTTTGAAACACCCTTGCCTGTTTCGAAACAGGTGCATATTTTGGCCTGGTGTTTCGAAACGGGCTGAGGTGTTTCGAAACACTTTGGCTACTGCCAAGGGGTGTTTCTGAACTGCCTATACCAGTTTCGGAACACTTGACCGTTGGGCACTGATTTGAATGGTTTTGAGGTTTGCAAGCTTTACGTTTTAGTCCTAATTTTTGTATGTGCAATTGGTTGAGTTTGAGATGTCCGTTTGAGGTGAAATTTGGCAGAGAGGTATGAAACATGATTAATTTCATAATGGTAACTTAAAAATTGGTAAAGTCCTCTTAATTTCCAGATTTTACATTTTGGTCCCTAAATTCGTATGTTGTGCAATTGAGTCCCTTATCATTTTCCGATTGCTGTGATTTTTGAGTATGCTTATCTCAAGAGTACACCTAAGGTTAATATGCATCTAGACAAGGTTTAAAAGAAAAAAAAGGGTCGTTAATCAAGGTAGACTTTCGGGTTGACTTTGGTTTTCCCCGTGTAATCTTCGTAGTTCGGGTCAACCGTCTAGGCCGGGCTAAGGGGGTTACATTTGGTGGTATCAGAGCTGAGTTCTCGAGTATTTGGGAATGGTTATGTGGGTGATATGTGTATGATTGCATGTATATTTGTTGAGTGAAAGTATGATGTATGAATTGTAAAATTGTTGCAATTGTGGTGTATGCTGTGGTGAAGCATGTTAGAGGGACCCATTGCCATATCAAAGCTAATGAAATGATTTGTTTTAAATTGGAAATGAGCTTGAGTACTTGGATTGCTTACCTTGCTGAGCCTGACTTTGTTTATTGCATTTGTGATTGCATAGTATAGTGAATGGGACCTCGTAGAGAGACGAGGATTAATACGCGAGCTATGGCTCAAAATGAGAACGAAGAGAATGCTGAAAATGTAGTGGATTTACCTCCTCCACCCGGTGGTGGTTGTGCTGGGGGTGAGGGAGTTGGTGCTGGTGCTGGTGCTGGTGCTGGGGTCGCTGGACCTGAAGCTGGGCAGGGGCAAGCTGCTCCTGACATGACAGTGCTGATTCAGGCTATTGCTGGAGCCTTTCAGGCGGCGGTAGCTGGAGCTCATGGAGCTGGGCATCAGGGAGATGCTAATGTTAGACTACCTCTGGAACGTTTGCGCAGTCTGGGAGGGACTGAGTTCAGGGGTTTGTCTGCTGAGGGTTCCGAGTCTTGGTTGGAAAGTACCAAGAGAATTTTGGGACAAATGAACTGCAATGAAGTGCAGAAGTTGGGCTGTGTAATATCATTGTTGCATGACGATGCGTATACCTGGTGGACAACCGCTATCTCCGGAATGGAGGATGCTGATGTGACTTGGACGTTCTTTCTGAACGCGTTCAAGAGGAGGTATCTGGGTGTGCGGTATCTGGATGAAAAGAAAAGGGAATTCATGTCTCTTACTCAAGGGAGTATGTCAGTGGCTGAGTACGAGGTTCAGTTTGTCCGACTCAGTCAGTACGCACCTGAGCTTATCCCTAATGAGCGGAAGAGGTGTGAACGTTTCCGTTACGGTTTGGTAACGGATGTAAAGACCTATATGTTGGCTGCTGACTACAATGACTTTGATGTGCTGGTTGGAAGAGCAAAAGACATTGAGTTGAATTTGAGTTTATCTTCTAGAGGAGCTGGTCCTAGTGCGGGCAAGCGAGTTGCTGAGTTTAGTTCTGGTGGCGGACGGAACAAGAGAGGACGTGATCGGAAGTATCAGTCTTCAGCTAGGCGTGGTGGTGGAGGGCAAGGTGCGCCTGTTCAGGGAGACAGGGCGAGAGCTGATCAGAACACATGTTGGACATGTGGATCGCGTGGTCATCTGAGGCGTGATTGTCCTCGAGCAGCGAGGGAGGTACAGGCTCCTGTTGTGGTGACCGGTAATTCGTGCTGGAACTGTGGTTCGGCAGATCACATGAAGAGAGAGTGTCCTCTGTTGGCCGGTGGTGGTCAGGGACGTGCTCCTGGAGTTGTTGCACCACAGAGAGGTCGTGGGCGCGGCCGTGGTAATTTCCAGCGTAGAGAGGATGGTGGAAGGAATGTGGCTCATGTGGTAGCTGTTCAGCCTGAGGGTGGTGGCCATGCCAGAGTGTATGCTCAGAGGGAGGGGAGGAATGACACGGATGTGATCGCAGGTACTTTCACTTTGCAATCCTTGTCATTACTTTCCTTGATTGATTCTGGATCTACACACTCATACATATTACGTGAGCATGCTCAATTGCTTGGTTTGCCTGTTGAGTCTTTGGATGTTGGTATGCGTGTAACTAGTTGTTTTGGTGAGACTGTTGTGACTCGAAAGCTTTATAAAAGATGTCCCTTGGTTATGCAAGACCATGTTTTTCATGTTGATCTTATGGAATTGCCTTTCTATGGTTTTGATGTAATCCTTGGTATGGATTGGCTTGTTGAGCATCGAGCTGTTGTGAATTTTGAGAATAAGCAAGTTTCGTTGAAGCTTGCGGATGATTATGAGGTAGTGGTGGTTGGTGAGAATGTGAAGTTTCTTGCCAATGTGGTGTCCACTTTGGAAGCGAGCCGGATGCTGAGGCAAGGTTGTGAATCCTACCTAGCCTTTGTGATGAATCCTAGCTCTAAAGAGTTGCGTGTGCAAGATATCAGGACTGTGCGAGAGTTTCCTGGTGTGTTTCCGGAGCATTTGCCTGGATTGCCTCCTAATAGCGAAGTGGAGTTTGGGATTGAGCTGTATGAAAACACAACTCCAGTGTCCATTACTCCTTATCGAATGGCACCTAAGGAGTTGAAAGAGCAGAAGACGCAACTTCAGGAGTTGCTTGATCGTGGTTTCATTCGGCCGAGTGTGTCACCTTGGGGTGCACCGGTGTTGTTTGTGAAGAAAAAGGATGGCACTATGAGAATGTGCATCGATTACCGTCAGCTTAACAAGTTGACTGTCAAGAATCGGTATCCTTTGCCGAGAATTGATGATCTTTTTGATCAATTTCAGGGAGCAGCGGTGTTCTCTAAAATTGACTTAAGGTCAGGGTATTATCAGCTGAAGGTGAAGGATGTGGATGTGCCAAAGACAGCCTTCAGGACGAGGTATGGGCATTATGAGTTCCTTGTGATGTCGTTTGGGTTAACGAATGCTCCTGCAGTTTTCATGGACATGATGAATAGAGTGTTCCATGAATACTTGGATAAATTTGTTGTGGTGTTCATTGATGATATTCTCGTGTACTCTCGTACTGAGGAGGAGCTTGAGGGGCATTTGAGAATTGTGTTGCAGGCTTTGTTGGAGAATCAGCTTTATGCCAAGCTGAGCAAGTGTGAGTTCTGGCTTAGAGAAGTTGTGTTTCTTGGTCATGTGGTCTCTGCTGAAGGAATTCGTGTTGATCCTCAGAAGATTGAGGCAGTGATGAATTGGAAGCCTCCTAAGTCTGTTCATGAAGTTCGTAGTTTCCTTGGTTTGGCGGGGTACTATCGGAGGTTCGTGGAAGGGTTTTCAAAGATTGCTGCACCATTGACAAAGTTGTTGCAGAAGGATGTTAAGTATGAGTGGACGGAAGCGAGACAACAGGCTTTTGAGAAGCTTAAGGCAGCTTTGACGCAAGCTCCTATCTTGGTTCAACCTGAATCAAGGAAAGAGTTTGTGGTGTATAGTGACGCGTCCTACGTTGGTTTGGGATGTGTGTTGATGCAAGAGGGTAAGATGGTGGCTTATGCATCGCGTCAGTTGAAGGTGCATGAGCGCAATTATCCTACGCGTGACATTGAGTTAGCTGCGGTGGTTTTCGCTTTGAAAATTTGGAGACATTACCTGTATGGTGAGAAGTGTACTGTGTACACAGACCACAAGAGTTTGAAGTATCTGATGTCTTAGAAAGAGTTGAATCTTAGGCAGCTACGTTGGGTGGAGCTGCTTAAGGATTACTGTAACACCCCAATTTTGGGCTTAGAAGTTTTGGGTTTGGACCGGATCGGTCGGATTGCGGTTCAAATATAAAAAGGTGATTTTAGGAAAGCCTAGTTCGGGATGCGTTAAAAATATGGAAAATATCTTAAAATCCTCTTTTATTATATATAAGAGAGTGGTGAAATCAATTTTACAAAATGGGGTTTCGAAATGTGACATTTCAAGTTAGTGACTAAAATGTAATTTTTGAAAAGTTGGTGACTGTTTTAAAAGGATTGAAACTTTGAATCTTTAAGGAGCTAATTTACCCAAGAAGAGTTTTCTCCAGATTTTTCTTAATATTAAAGATTTATTTAATGATTTTTAATTAAAGGAAAAAGGAGGGAAAAAGATATTTTGTTGTCATAACTAACTTTTCTCAAAATTTTCCATTTCTTTTCTCTCAACTTTTCTCTCAGCCCAAACACTTTTCCCCAGCCAATTTTCCTCTGATTTTAACATCTAAAGATGAGATTTCAATCTTCAATTGATCTCTAATCATTTCTACAACAAATCCTTAGCATTTGCTTATTGAATTTTCAAAGATCTTGGTTCTAAACAAGGAGAAACTCACATTTAGAGGTATGAACGTCCTTCTCCTCTAAATACTCAGTTATTTACTGAAATTCCCAAGTTCTCAATCCTTGATTTGTGTTTTATTAAAGGTTTTGGTGATATGATCTTGAAATTGGCTTAAAATGCAAGTTTTGGATTTAATTTTGATTAAATTCGTACTAAATGATTGGGCTCTGTTTTGAGATGTTTTCTTGATGTATTTTGGATGTATAATTGATGAGAAATTGAGGTTTAATCAATGCAATCCCGAATAGGTTGATTTTCCTAAGTTTTGCTTGTGTTAGTGGTGGTTTTTGGGGTGATCTTGATGTTCTGTTATAGCTGGAGGTATAAGGATGTGTTTAGATCCTTTTTGGATGTTATTTGATGTATAAGAATGTTTGGAGTTGATGGATCTTGGCTGGGTAAATTTGTAGAGGTGTTTGGATGTGATTTCGGTTGTGTTTGGTAGCCGAAATGTGAGTGTTGAGGAGAGCAGCGAGTTTAGGTGTTTTGGTTGAGGGTATTAATGCATGATGGTGCATTAATATACTGTTTTGATGTGTTTAAAACAGGGGAGTCATCAACGGATCCTTGTGGTGTTGATCCGGAAGCTTGATCGGTGTTTCGGCAAGTGGCGAAACGGAATCGGTGAGTGGAATTTGGTTTTCAGCTTTGAAACCAATGTTTTGGAGGTTTTGGGAGCTTAGTTTAAGTCTAAACAACTTAGCTAAGCTCAAGAGTAAGTTTTCGGAAAAACTCTCTTGTTGATGAGCCATGTGTTGGTTGAATGCAAAGTGATTTGTTTGCATGTTTAAATTCTGTTTTTGAAAGCATATTTTAGCATGTTTATTGCTGGTTTTATAAGCCATGTGTTGAAGGATGCTCAAGGTAAGAGATCCTTGTTTTGTACATTGATAAATGTGGTTTTAATGCGTAGTGATGCATGATGATTAATGGCTTTGTTAAATGCTTAAAAACAGTGGATTATTGTTGTTAAATGATGTATATTGGCAAGTGATGTCTTGGTTTAAAAGTACTTGAATCGGATATAGTTAGCCGGCTATAGGATTGGGTGCACCGTGAATTAAGTCGCCTTGGATGTTGAGGGGTTGTGATTGTACCGTAGACTCCATCCAAGTACACTAACGAGATGGTTAAGAACACCATGGTGGTTAAAAGTCCATGGGTGGGTCTTGTGTTAAGGTCACAATGGTGGTTTAAAGTCCATGTGTGGACCTTGTGTATTGTAAGATCACAATGGTGGTTAAAAGTCCATGTGTGGATCTTGTGTTGTATGTCCCGTGATCTCGTTAGTGATGTTATATAACTACCAATGAGTGATGTGGAGGGGTTGTGATTGTACCATAGTCTCCATCACGGGTGTTGAGGGGTTGTGATTGTACCATGCTCCACCTTGATATTGGTAGTGTGTATGAAGCGTGTGGGACAACGCTTGTAATCCGCGTATCCGATTGTTGATTGTGTTTGAATTGGAAAATGGTTGTGATTATCACTTGTAAGCCAATATGACATGTTGATGATTTGAAGCATGAAATGCTTGGTTTATATGCATATGTGCATGATTAAATGATGTTTGAATCAAAGGCTTTGAAAGGTGTTTCTACTAATGCATTGTTGTGATGTTTTAAAATGAGCATTCCTCACTAAGCTATAAGCTTACGCTCTCTCTCTTTCTTAAACCAATAATGCAGAGCATTGAAGTGCTTAAAGGGGCAGCAAGGTGGTCAAGAATCTAAGTGGAAGCTTAAGCTCATGTATGGTGACTATTTCCATAACTTGTTTAGCTTATGGCATTTGGCAATGGGGACCTAATTTGTGTTTTTGGGAGATGTTTTGGACTCCCTAAGTTGGTTTTATGCTTTTGATAATGATGGAACATGTAAATGGCCTCTTGGTATTCGGTTTTGGTGGATTGATGTTTGCATGATTTCTAATATAGGTTGTATGCCTATAGAATTGGGTTTTTCCTTAATTGATGCCATGATTGAGATTGGATGATGCTGATATGTTCCTTAAGTATATATTGACTTGCTGGTATGATTTGAGGGTAATTGGAATGTGTTTGATTGGTTGAAAGTGATTTAAACCAGAAAAAAATCTGCAATCTGGGCAGCCTGTTTCGGAACAGGTGCTACAGTTTCGGAACAGAGGGCCTGAAATGGCCTAGGCGTTTCGAAACGGGTAGAGCCGTTCCGGAACAGATTTGCCACTGCCAAGCCTTGTTCCGCAACGAGTTTCGGAACGGTCCCGCGTTTCGGAACGGTTCAGTCCTGTTTCGGAACACGCGACCGTTGGGCACTGAAATTGATGGTTATATGTTTTGAAATCTTTGCGTTTTGGTCCTTAACCTTGTTTATGCAATTGGATGTGTTTGAGATGCCCGTTTGAGTTGAAACTTGGCAGAGAAGCATGAAACATGATTAATTTCATATTGGTAACTTAAAAACTGGTTAAGTCCTCATAATTTCCAGATTTTGCATTTTGGTCCCTAAACTTGTATATTGTGCAATTCAGTTCCAAAATGTTTTCCGTTCGCTGTGATTTTTGAGCATGATGATTTTATGATCATAACTAAGGTTAATAAGCATTTAGATAAGATTAAAAAGGAAAAAAAGGTCATTAAATCAAGGTTGACTTTCGGGTTGACTTTGGTTTTCCCCGTGTAATCTTCGTAGTTCGGGTCAACCGTCTAGGCCGGGCTAAGGGGGTTACATTTGGTGGTATCAGAGCTGAGTTCTCGAGTAATTGGGAATGGTTGTGTGGGTGATGAGTGTATGAATGCTTTGTATGCTTGTTGAATGAAAGTATGTTGTGTCAATTGCAAGTACGGTACAATTGTGATGTATGCTGTGGTGAAGCATGTTAGAGGGACCCATTGCCAAATCAAAGCTAATGAAATGATTTGTTTTTAATTGGAAATGAGCTTGAGTACTTGGATTGCTTACCTTGCTGGGCCTGACTTTGTTTGTTGCATTGTAATTGCATTGTTTAGTGAATGGCACCTCGTAGAGAGATGAGGATTAATACGCGAGCTATGGCTCAAAATGAGGGCGATGAGAACGCTGAGAATGTTGTGGATTTACCTCCTCCGCCTGGTGGTGGTGGTGCTGGGGGTGAAGGAGCTGGTGTTGCAGCAGGTGCTGGGGTCGCTGGACCTGAAGCTGGTCAGGGGCAAGCTGTTCCTGACATGACAGTGCTGATACAAGCTATTGCTGGAGCCTTTCGGGCGGCGGTAGCTGGAGCTCAAGGAGCTGGGCATCAGGGAGATGCTGGTGTTAGACTACCCTTGGAGCGTTTGCGCAGTCTGGGAGGGACTGAATTCAGGGGTTTGTCTGCTGAAGGTTCTGAGTCTTGGTTAGAAAGCACCAAGAGAATCTTGAGTCAAATGAACTGCAATGAAGTGCAGAAGCTGGGCTATGTAGTATCTTTGCTACAGGATGATGCGTATACTTGGTGGACAACCTCTATCTCCGGAATGGAGGATGCTGATGTAACATGGACGTTCTTTCTGAATACGTTCAAGAAAAGGTATCTGGGAGTGAGGTATCTGGATGAGAAGAAAAGGGAATTCATGTCTCTTACCCAAGGGAGCATGTCAGTGGCTGAGTACGAGGTTCAGTTTGTCCGACTCAGTCAGTACGCACCTGAGCTTATCCCTGATGAGCGGGAGAGGTGTGAACGTTTCCGTTATGGATTGGTGACGGAAGTAAAGACTTATATGCTGGCTGCTGAGTACACAGATTTTGATGTGCTGGTTGGAAGAGCTAAGGACATTGAGATGAATTTGGGTTTATCTTCTAGAAGTGCTGGTTCTAGTGCTGGTAAGCGAGCTGCTGAGTATAATTCCGGTGGTGGACGGAACAAGAGAGGACGTGATCGGAAGTATCAGTCTTCGGCTAGGCGAGGTGGTGGAGGGCAAGGTGCGCCTGTTCAGGGGGACAAGGCAAGAGCTGATCCGAACACATGTTGGACATGTGGATCGCGTGACCATTTGAGGCGTGATTGTCCTCGAGCAGCGAGGGAGGTGCAGGCTCTGGTTGTGGCCACTGGTAACTCATGCTGGAACTGTGGATCAGCGGATCACATGAGGAGGGAGTGTCCTCTGTTGGCCGGTGGTGGCCAAGGACGTGCTCCTGGAGTTTTTGCACCACAGAGAGGTCGTGGGCGCGGTCGTGGTAATTTCCAGCGTAGAGAGGATGGTGGAAGGAATGTGGCTCATGTTGTAGCTGTTCAGCCTGAGGGTGGTGGTCAGGCCAGAGTGTATGCTCAGAGGGAGGGGAGAAATGACACGGACGTGATCACAGGTACTTTCACTTTGCAATCCTTGTCATTACTTTCCTTGATTGATTCTGGATCTACACACTCATACATATTGCGTGAGCATGCTGAATTGCTTGGTTTGCCTGTTGAGTCTTTGGATGTTGGTATGCGTGTCACTAGTTCTTTTGGCGAGACTGTCGTGACTCGAAAGCTTTATAGAAGATGTCCCTTGGTTGTGCAAGATCATGTTTTTCATGTTGATCTTATGGAGTTGCCTTTCTATGGTTTTGATGTAATCCTTGGTATGGATTGGCTTGTTGAGCATCGAGCTATAGTAGATTGTGAGAATAAGCGAGTTTTGTTGAAGCTTGCGGATGATTATGAGGTAGTGGTGGTTGGTGAGAATGTGAAGTTTCTTGCCAATGTGGTGTCTACATTAGAGGCGAGCCGGATGCTGAGGCAAGGTTGTGAAGCTTACCTCGCTTTTGTGATGAATCCTAGTTCTAAGGAGTTGCGTGTGCAAGATATCAGGACGGTGCGAGAGTTTCCTGGAGTGTTTTCGGAGGAGTTACCTGGATTACCTCCTAATCGCGAAGTGGAGTTTGGGATTGAGTTGTATGAAAACACAACTCCAGTGTCCATTACTCCTTATCGAATGGCACCTAAAGAGTTGAAAGAGCTGAAGACGCAACTGCAGGAGTTGCTTGATCGTGGTTTCATTCGGCCAAGTGTGTCACCTTGGGGTGCGCCGGTCTTGTTTGTAAAGAAGAAGGATGGCACTATGAGAATGTGCATTGATTACCGTCAGCTTAACAAGTTGACTATCAAGAATCGGTATCCATTGCCGAGAATTGATGATCTTTTTGATCAATTTCGGGGAGCGGCTGTGTTCTCTAAAATTGACTTAAGGTCAGGGTATTACCAACTGAAGGTGAAGGATGGGGATGTGCCAAAGACAGCTTTCAGAACGAGGTATGGGCATTATGAGTTCCTTGTGATGCCATTTGGTTTGACGAATGCTCCTGCAGCTTTTATGGACATGATGAATAGAGTGTTCCGCGAATACTTGGATAAGTTTGTGGTGGTGTTTATTGATGATATCCTCGTGTACTCGCGTACTGAGGAGGAGCATGAAGGGCATTTGAGAAATGTGTTGCAAGCTTTGTTGGAGAATCAGCTTTATGCTAAGCTGAGCAAGTGCGAGTTTTGGCTTAGAGAAGTGGTGTTTCTTGGTCATGTGGTTTCTGCTGAAAAGATTCGTGTTGATCCTCAGAAGATTGAGGCGGTGATGAATTGGAAGCCTCCTAAGTCTGTTCATGAAGTCCGTAGTTTCCTGGGTTTGGCAGGATATTATCGGAGGTTTGTGGATGGGTTTTCAAAGATTGCTGCACCTTTGACGAAGTTGTTGCAGAAGGATGTTAAGTTTGAGTGGACGGAAGCGAGACAGTTGGCTTTTGAGAAGCTAAAGGAAGCTTTGACGCAAGCTCCTATCTTGGTTCAACCTGAATCAGGGAAAGAGTTTGTGGTGTATAGTGATGCGTCCTACGTTGGGTTGGGATGTGTGTTGATGCAAGAGGGTAAGGTGGTGGCTTATGCATCACGGCAGTTGAAGGTGCATGAACGCAATTATCCTACGCATGACATTGAGTTGGCTGCGGTGGTTTTTGCTTTGAAAATCTGGAGACATTACCTGTATGGTGAGAAGTGTACTGTGTACACGGACCACAAAAGTTTGAAGTATCTGATGTCCCAGAAAGAGTTGAATCTTAGGCAGCGACGTTGGGTGGAGTTGCTCAAGGATTATGATTTGACAATCGAGTATCACCCGGGTAAGGCTAATGTTGTAGCGGATGCCTTGAGTAGGAAGGTAGCTGTTGAGTTGAGGGCTATGTTTGCCAGTTTGAGTATTTCACGTGATGATGGTCTTGTGGCTGAGTTGCAAGTGAAACCATCTTTGGTTCAGTTGATTAAGGAAAAGCAGTTGTTGGATGATTCTTTGGTGCCACATGTTCAGGATATTGCGGAGGATAGGCCTTCGGATTTCTGTTTTAATGATGATGGAGTGTTATGCTTTGGGGGTCGGATAGTAGTGCCCAATGATGCTGATTTGAGGCGTGCTATTCTTACTGAAGGTCATAGTAGTCCTTTTGCTATGCACCATGGTAGTACTAAGATGTATCGTGATCTTCGTGATGAGTACTATTGGGTGGGTTTAAAGAAAGATGTTGCTGAGTTTGTAAGCAAGTGCATGGTGTGTCAGCGAGTTAAGGCTGAGCATCAGTTTCCTTCAGGGTTGTTGCAACCGTTGAGAATTCCTGAGTGGAAGTGGGAAAGGATTACCATGGATTTTGTGTCTGGTTTGCCTTTGTCGCCATCGAAAAAGAATTCGGTGTGGGTGATTGTGGATCGCCTGACAAAGTGTGCGCATTTCTTGCCTGTGCATACTACGTACACTTTGGATAAGCTTGCGGAGCTGTACATTGCTGAGATTGTGCGGCTGCATGGTGTGCCTAAGTCGATTGTGTCGGATAGGGATCCGAGGTTTACATCGCGTTTCTGGCAGTGTTTGCATCAGGCTTTGGGTACACGGTTGAATTTCAGTACGTCTTATCATCCGCAGTCGGATGGACAGTCTGAGCGTGTTATCCAGGTTTTGGAGGATATGTTGAGGTGCTGTGTGATTGAGTTCCAGGGCTCTTGGGAGAAACATTTGCCTTTGGTTGAGTTTGCCTATAATAACAGTTATCAGGCAAGTATTCAAATGGCACCTTATGAGGCTTTGTACGGGAGGAAGTGTAGGACTCCTCTTTGTTGGGTTGAAACGGGTCAGAAGTTGGTTTCGATGCCAGCTTTGCTGAAAGGAACTACCGAAAAGGTGAAGCTTATTTGTGAGCGTCTGAAGGCGGCTTCTGATCGACAAAAGTCTTACGCGGATTTGAAGCGTAAGGAGATTGAGTATACGGTGGGTGATCGTGTGTTTTTGAAAGTTTCACCTTGGAAAAAGGTGATGAGGTTTGGCCGGAAGGGTAAGTTGAGCCCTAGGTACATTGGACCATACGAGGTGATTGCACGTGTGGGTCCTGTTGCGTACAAGTTGAGGTTACCGCAAGAGTTGGAAAAGATTCATGATGTGTTTCATGTTTCTATGCTTCGGAAGTATAGATCGGATCCTTCACATGTGATGCCTGTGGAAGAAGTGGAATTGAATCCGGATTTGACCTATGATGAGGAACCGATGAAGATTCTGGACTCAGATAGTAAGGTTCTTCGGGGCAAGACCATTGAGTTGGTAAAGGTGTTGTGGAAGCATCGTGGTGTTGAAGAAGCCACGTGGGAGCGGAAGGATGACATGTTGAAGCAGTTTCCGTACCTCTTTCCTTCAGGTAAATTTCGAGGACGAAATTTCTTAAGGGGGGGAGAGTTGTAACACCCCAATTTTGGGCTTAGAAGTTTTGGGTTTGGACCGGATCCGTCGGATTGCGGTTCGAATATAAAAAGGTGATTTTAGGAAAGCCTAGTTCGGGATGCGTTAAAAATATGGAAAAATATCTTAAAATCCTCTTTTATTATATATAAGAGAGTGGTGAAATCAATTTTACAAAATGGGGTTTCGAAATGTGACATTTCAAGTTAGTGACTAAAATGTAATTTTTGAAAAGTTGGTGACTGTTTTAAAAGGATTGAAACTTTGAATCTTTAAGGAGCTAATTTACCCAAGAAGAGTTTTCTCTAGATTTTTCTTAATATTAAAGATTTATTTAATGATTTTTAATTAAAGGAAAAAGGAGGGAAAAAGATATTTTGTTGTCATAACTAACTTTTCTCAAAATTTTCCATTTCTTTTCTCTCAACTTTTCTCTCAGCCCAAACACTTTTCCCCAGCCAATTTTCCTCTGATTTTAACATCTAAAGATGAGATTTCAATCTTCAATTGATCTCTAATCATTTCTACAACAAATCATTAGCATTTGCTTATTAAATTTTCAAAGATCTTGGTTCTAAACAAGGAGAAACTCACATTTAGAGGTATGAACGTCCTTCTCCTCTAAATACTCAGTTCTTTACTGAAATTCCCAAGTTCTCAATCCTTGATTTGTGTTTTATTAAAGGTTTTAGTGATATGATCTTGAAATTGGCTTAAAATGCAAGTTTTGGATTTAATTTTGATTAAATTCGTACTAAATGATTGGGCTCTGTTTTGAGATGTTTTCTTGATGTATTTTGGATGTATAATTGATGAGAAATTGAGATTTAATCAATGCAATCCCGAATAGGTTGATTTTCCTAAGTTTTGCTTGTGTTAGTGGTGGTTTTTGGGGTGATCTTGATGTTCTGTTATAGCTGGAGGTATAAGGATGTGTTTAGATCCTTTTTGGATGTTATTTGATGTATAAGAATGTTTGGAGTTGATGGATCTTGGTTGGGTAATGTTGTATAGGTGTTTGGATGTGATTTCGGTTGTGTTTGGTAGCCGAAATGTGAGTGTTGAGGAAAGCAGCGAGTTTAGGTGTTTTGGTTGAGGGTATTAATGCATGATGGTGCATTAATCTACTGTTTTGATGTGTTTAAAACAGGGGAGTCATCAACGGATCCTTGTGGTGTTGATCCGGAAGCTTGATCGGTGTTTCGGCAAGTGGCGAAACGGAATCGGTGAGTGAAATTTTGTTTTCAGCTTTGAAACCAATGTTTTGGAGGTTTTGGGAGCTTAGTTTAAGTCTAAACAACTTAGCTAAGCTCAAGAGTAAGTTTTTGGAAAAACTCTCTTGTTGATGAGCCATGTGTTGGTTGAATGCAAAGTGATTTGTTTGCATGTTTAAATTCTGTTTTTGAAAGCATATTTTAGCATGTTTATTGCTGGTTTTATAAGCCATGTGTTGAAGGATGCTCAAGGTAAGAGATCCTTGTTTTGTACATTGATAAATGTGGTTTTAATGCATAGTGATGCATGATGATTAATGGCTTTGTTAAATGCTTAAAAACAGTGGATTATTGTTGTTAAATGATGTATATTGGCAAGTGATGTCTTGGTTTAAAAGTACTTGAATCGGATATAGTTAGCCGGCTATAGGATTGGGTGCACCGTGAATAAAGTCGCCTTGGATGTTGAGGGGTTGTGATTGTACCGTAGACTCCATCCAAGTACACTAACGAGATGGTTAAGAACACCATGGTGGTTAAAAGTCCATGGGTGGGTCTTGTGTTAAGGTCACAATGGTGGTTTGAAGTCCATGTGTGGACCTTGTGTATTGTAAGATCACAATGGTGGTTAAAAGTCCATGTGTGGATCTTGTGTTGTATGTCCCGTGATCTCGTTAGTGATGTTATATAACTACCAATGAGTGATGTGGAGGGGTTGTGATTGTACCATAGTCTCCATCACGGGTGTTGAGGGGTTGTGATTGTACCATGCTCCACCTTGATATTGGTAGTGTGTATGAAGCGTGTGGGACAACGCTTGTAATCCGCGTATCCGATTGTTGATTGTGTTTGAATTGGAAAATGGTTGTGATTATCACTTGTAAGCCAATATGACATGTTGATGATTTGAAGCATGAAATGCTTGGTTTATATGCATATGTGCATGATTAAATGATGTTTGAATCAAAGGCTTTGAAAGGTGTTTCTACTAATGCATTGTTGTGATGTTTTAAAATGAGCATTCCTCACTAAGCTATAAGCTTACGCTCTCTCTCTTTCTTAAACCAATAATGCAGAGCATTGAAGTGCTTAAAGGGGCAGCAAGGTGGTCAAGAATCTAAGTGGAAGCTTAAGCTCATGTATGGTGACTATTTCCATAACTTGTTTAGCTTATGGCATTTGGCAATGGGGACCTAATTTGTGTTTTTGGGAGATGTTTTGGACTCCCTAAGTTGGTTTTATGCTTTTGATAATGATGGAACATGTAAATGGCCTCTTGGTATTCGGTTTTGGTGGATTGATGTTTGCATGATTTCTAATATAGGTTGTATGCCTATAGAATTGGGTTTTTCCTTAATTGATGCCATGATTGAGATTGGATGATGCTGCTATGTTCCTTAAGTATATATTGACTTGCTGGTATGATTTGAGGGTAATTGGAATGTGTTTGATTGGTTGAAAGTGATTTAAACCAGAAAAAAATCTGCAATCTGGGCAGCCTGTTTCGGAACAGGTGCTACAGTTTCGGAACAGAGGGCCTGAAATGGCCTAGGCGTTTCGAAACGGGTAGAGCCGTTCCGGAACAGATTTGTCACTGCCAAGCCTTGTTCCGCAACGAGTTTCGGAACGGTCCCGCGTTTCGGAACGGTTCAGTCCTGTTCCGGAACACGCGACCGTTGGGCACTGAAATTGATGGTTATATGTTTTGAAATCTTTGCGTTTTGGTCCTTAACCTTGTTTATGCAATTGGATGTGTTTGAGATGCCCGTTTGAGTTGAAACTTGGCAGAGAAGCATGAAACATGATTAATTTCATATTGGTAACTTAAAAACTGGTTAAGTCCTCATAATTTCCAGATTTTGCATTTTGGTCCCTAAACTTGTATATTATGCAATTGAGTTCCAAAATGTTTTCCGTTCGCTGTGATTTTTTAGCATGATGATTTTATGATCATAACTAAGGTTAATAAGCATTTAGATAAGATTAAAAAGGAAAAAAAGGGTCGTTAATCAAGGTTGACTTTCGGGTTGACTTTGGTTTTCCCCGTGTAATCTTCGTAGTTCGGGTCAACCGTCTAGGCCGGGCTAAAGGGGTTACATTTGGTGGTATCAGAGCTGAGTTCTCGAGTAATTGGGAATGGTTGTGTGGGTGATGAGTGTATGAATGCTTTGTATGCTTGTTGAATGAAAGTACGTTGTGTGAATTGCAAGTACGGTACAATTGTGATGTATGCTGTGGTGAAGCATGTTAGAGGGACCCATTGCCAAATCAAAGCTAATGAAATGATTTGTTTTTAATTGGAAATGAGCTTGAGTACTTGGATTGCTTACCTTGCTGGGCCTGACTTTGTTTGTTGCATTGTAATTGCATTGTTTAGTGAATGGCACCTCGTAGAGAGATGAGGATTAATACGCGAGCTATGGCTCAAAATGAGGGCGATGAGAACGCTGAGAATGTTGTGGATTTACCTCCTCCGCCTGGTGGTGGTGGTGCTGGGGGTGAAGGAGCTGGTGTTGCAGCAGGTGCTGGGGTCGCTGGACCTGAAGCTGGTCAGGGGCAAGCTGTTCCTGACATGACAGTGCTGATACAAGCTATTGCTGGAGCCTTTCGGGCGGCGGTAGTTGGAGCTCAAGGAGCTGGGCATCAGGGAGATGCTGGTGCTAGACTACCCTTGGAGCGTTTCCGCAGTCTGGGAGGAACTGAATTTAGGGGTTTGTCTGCTGAAGGTTCTGAGTCTTGGTTAGAAAGCACCAAGAGAATCTTGAGTCAAATGAACTGCAATGAAGTGCAGAAGCTGGGCTGTGTAGTATCTTTGCTACAGGATGATGCGTATACTTGGTGGACAACCTCTATCTCCGGAATGGAGGATGCTGATGTAACATGGACGTTCTTTCTGAATACGTTCAAGAAAAGGTATCTGGGTGTGAGGTATCTGGATGAGAAGAAAAGGGAATTCATGTCTCTTACCCAAGGGAGCATGTCAGTGGCTGAGTACGAGGTTCAGTTTGTCCGACTCAGTCAGTACGCACCTGAGCTTATCCCTGATGAGCGGAAGAGGTGTGAACGTTTCCGTTATGGATTGGTGACGGAAGTAAAGACTTATATGCTGGCTGTTGAGTACACAGATTTTGATGTGCTGGTTGGAAGAGCTAAGGACATTGAGATGAATTTGGGTTTATCTTCTAGAAGTGCTGGTTCTAGTGCTGGTAAGCGAGCTGCTGAGTATAGTTCCGGTGGTGGACGGAACAAGAGAGAACGTGATCGGAAGTATCAGTCTTCGGCTAGGCGAGGTGGTGGAGGGCAAGGTGCGCCTGTTCAGGGGGACAAGGCAAGAGCTGATCCGAACACATGTTGGACATGTGGATCGCGTGGCCATTTGAGGCGTGATTGTCCTCGAGCAGCGAGGGAGGTGCAGGCTCCGGTTGTGGCGACTGGTAACTCATGCTGGAACTGTGGATCAGCGGATCACATGAGGAGGGAGTGTACTATGTTGGCCGGTGGTGGCCAAGGACGTGCTCCTGGAGTTGTTGCACCACAGAGAGGTCGTGGGCGCGGTCGTGGTAATTTCCAGCGTAGAGAGGATGGTGGAAGGAATGTGGCTCATGTTGTAGTTGTTCAGCCTGAGGGTGGTGGTCAGGCCAGAGTGTATGCTCAGAGGGAGGGGAGAAATGACACGGACGTGATCGCAGGTACTTTCACTTTGCAATCCTTGTCATTACTTTCCTTGATTGATTCTGGATCTACACACTCATACATATTGCGTGAGCATGCTGAATTGCTTGGTTTGCCTGTTGAGTGTTTGGATGTTGGTATGCGTGTCACTAGTTCTTTTGGCGAGACTGTCGTGACTCGAAAGTTTTATAGAAGATGTCCCTTGGTTGTGCAAGATCATGTTTTTCATGTTGATCTTATGGAGTTGCCTTTCTATGGTTTTGATGTAATCCTTGGTATGGATTGGCTTGTTGAGCATCGAGCTGTAGTAGATTGTGAGAATAAGCGAGTTTCGTTGAAGCTTGCGGATGATTATGAGGTAGTGGTGGTTGGTGAGAATGTGAAGTTTCTTGCCAATGTGGTTGGTGAGAATGTGAAGTTTCTTGCCAATGTGGTGTCTACTCGAAATCTTTGCGTTTTGGTCCTTAACCTTGTTTATGCAATTGGATGTGTTTGAGATGCCCGTTTGAGTTGAAACTTGGCAGAGAAGCATGAAACATGATTAATTTCATATTGGTAACTTAAAAACTGGTTAAGTCCTCATAATTTCCAGATTTTGCATTTTGGTCCCTAAACTTGTATATTATGCAATTGAGTTCCAAAATGTTTTCCGTTCGCTGTGATTTTTGAGCATGATGATTTTATGATCATAACTAAGGTTAATAAGCATTTAGATAAGATTAAAAAGGAAAAAAAAGGTTCGTTAATCAAGGTTGACTTTCGGGTTGACTTTGGTTTTCCCCGTGTAATCTTCGTAGTTCGGGTCAACCGTCTAGGCCGGGCTAAGGGGGTTACAATTACGATTTGACGATCGAGTACCATCCGGGTAAAGCTAATGTTGTATTGGATGGCTTGAGTAGGAAGGTAGCTGTGGAGTTGAGGGCTATGTTTGCCAGTTTGAGCATTTCGCGTGATGGTGGTCTTGTGGCTGAGTTGCAAGTGAAACCATCCTTGATTCAGTTGATTAAGGAAAAGCAGTTGTTGGATGATTCCTTGGTGCAACATGTTCAGGATATTGCAGAGGATAGGCCATCGGATTTCTGCTTTAATGATGATAGAGTTTTATGCTTTAGAAGTCGGATATTAGTGCCCAGTGATGCTGAGTTGAGGCGTGCTATTCTGACTGAAGCTCATAGTAGTCCTTTTGCTATGCACCCTGGTAGTACTAAGATGTACCGTGATCTTCGTGATGAGTACTATTGGGTGGGTTTAAAGAAGGATGTTGCTGAGTTTGTAAGCAAGTGCATGGTTTGTCAGGGAGTTAAGGCTGAGCATCAGTTTCCTTCAGGGTTGTTGCAACCGTTGAGGATTCCTGAGTGGAAGTGGGAGAGGATTACCATGGACTTCGTGTCTGGTTTGCCTTTGTCGCCGTCGAAGAAGAATTCGGTGTGGGTGATTGTGGATCGCCGAGGTTTACATCACGTTTCTGGTAGTGTTTGCATCAGGCTTTGGGTACACGGTTGAATTTTAGTACATCTTATCATCCGCAGTCGGATGGGCAGTCTGAGCGTGTTATCCAGGTGTTGGAGGATATGTTGAGGTGCTGCGTGATTGAGTTTCAGGGTTCTTGGGAGAAACATTTGCCTTTGGTGGAGTTTGCCTATAATAATAGTTATCAGGCAAGTATTCAAATGGCACCTTATGAAGCTTTGTACGGGAGGAAGTGTAGGACTCCTCTTTGTTGGGCTGAAACAGGTCAGAAGTTGGTTTCGATGCCCGCTTTGTTGAAAGGAACCACCGAGAAGGTGAAGCTCATTTGTAAGCGATTGAAGGCAGCTTCTGATCGGCAAAAGTCTTACGCGGATTTGAAGCGTAAGGAGATTGAGTATGCGGTGGGTGACCGTGTGTTTTTGAAAGTTTCGCCTTGGAAAAAGGTGATGAGGTTTGGCCGAAAGGGTAAGTTGAGCCCTAGGTACATTGGACCATACGAGGTGATTGAGAGTGTGGGTCCTGTTGCGTACAAGTTGAGGTTACCGCAAGAGTTAGAAAAGATTCATGATGTGTTTCATGTTTCTATGCTTCGGAAGTATAGATCGGATCCTTCTCATGTGATGCATGTGGAGGAAGTGGAGTTGAATCCGGATTTGACCTATGATGAGGAACCGGTGGAGATTCTGGATTTGGATAGTAAAGTTCTTCGAGGCAAGACCATTGAGTTGGTAAAGGTGTTGTGGAAGCATCGTGGTGCCGAGGAAGCCACGTGGGAACGGAAGGATGACATGTTGAAGCAGTTTCCGTACCTTTTTCCTTCAGGTAAATTTCGAGGACAAAATTTCTTAAGGGGGGAGAGTTGTAACACCCCAATTTTGGACTTGGAAGTTTAGGGTCTGAACCGGACCGGTTTAAATTATGGTTCGAATATAAAAGGTGGTTTTTAGGGAAAGCCTAGTTCGGGATGCATTAAAAATATGGAAAAATATCTAAAAATCATCTTTTATTATATATAAGAGAGTGGTGAAATCAATTTTACAAAATGGGGTTTGGAAATATGACATTTCAAGTTAGTGACTAAAATGTAATTTTTGAAAAGTTGGTGACTGTTTTAAAAGGATTGAAACTTTGAATCTTTAAGGAGCTAATTTACCCAAGGGAGAGTTTCTCTAGATTTTTCTTAAATTTTAAAGACTCATTTAATGTGATTTAATAAAAAGAAAAGAGGGAAAAGAGATATTTTAGTTTCATAACTAACTTTTGCCAAAATTTTCCGATTTCATTTTCTCTCAATTTTCTCTCAGCCAAACACATTTCCACAGCCACTTTTCCTTTGATTTTCACACCTAAAGTTGAGATTTCAATCTCTAAATGATTTCTAATCATTTCTACACCAAAACCTCATCATTTGCTTATTGAATTTTCAAGGATTTTGGCTCTAAACAAGGAGAAACTCACATTTAGAGGTATGAACTTCCTTCTCCTCTAAATACTCAGTTCTTTACTGAAATTCCCAAGTTCTCAATCCTTAAATTGAGTTTTATTAAAGGTTTTAATGTTGTGTTCTTGATTTTGGCTTAAAATGCAAGATTTGGATTTAATTTTGAAGAAATTCGTAATAGATGATTGGGCTCTGTTTTGAGATGTCTTTTTGATGTATTTTGGATGTCTAAATAATGTGTAATTGAGTTTTAATCAATGCAATCCCGAATAGGTTGATTTTCCTAAGTTTTGACTTCAGAAAATGGTGGTTTTTGGGGTGATTTTGATGTTCTGCTATAGCTGGAGGTATAAGGACGTGATTAGGTCTTTTTGGATGTTAATTGATGTTTAAGAATGATTGGATTTGTTGGATCTTGGCTGGGTAATGTTGTAGAGGTGTTTGGATGTGTTTTCGGTTGTGTTTGGTAGCCGAAATGTGAGTTTTGATGAGAGCAGCGAGTTTAGGTGTTGTGGTTGAAGATTTTAATGCATGATGATGCATTAATCCACTGCTTTAATGTGTTTAAAACAAGGGAGACATCATCGGATCCTTGTGGTGTTGATCCGGAGGCTTGAACGGCGTTTCGGCAAGCTTGCGAAACGGAATCGGTGAGTGAAGTTTGGTTTTCAGCCTTGAAACCAATCTTGGAAGGTTATGGGAGCTTAGTTTAAGTCTAAACAACTTAGCTAAGCTCAAGAGTAAGTTTTTCAGAGAAACTCTCTTTTTGATGAACCATGAGATGGTTGAATGCAATGTGTTTATTTTGCATGTTTAAATTCTGTTTTGAAAGCATATTTTAGCATGTTTAATGCTGGTTTTGTAAGCCATGTGTTGAGGGATGCTCAAGGTAAGAGATCCTTGTTTTGGACATTGATAAATGTGGTTTGATGCATAGTAATGCATGATTATGTAATGGCTTTGTTTAATGCTTAAAAACAGTGGATTGATGATGGTAAATGATGTATATTGGCAAGTGATGTGTTGGTTTAAAAGTACTTGAATCGGATATAGTTAGCTGGCTATAGGATTGGGTGCACCGTGAATAAAGTCGCCTTGGATGTTGAGGGGGTTGTGATTGTACCGTAAACTCCATCCAAGAACACTAACGAGATGTCTAAGATCATAATGGTGGTTAAAATGCCATGTGAGGATCTTGTGTTGTGTCCCGTGTTCTTGTTAGTGATGTTATACAACTACCAATGAGTGATGTGGAGGGGTTGTGATTGTACCGTTAAACTCCATCACGGGTGTTGAGGGGTTGTGATTGTACCGGTAAACTCCACCTTGTGTGTTGGTAGTGTGTATGGAGCATATGGGACAACGCTTGTAATCCGCGTATCCGATTGTGTTTTGAGTTGAAAATGGTTATGGATTATCACTTGAAAGCCAATATGACATGTTGATGTATTGAAGCATGAGATGCTTGGTTTGTATGCATAGATGCATGATAAATGATGTTTTGAAACTAAAGGCCTTGAAAAGGTGTTTTTACAAATTGCATTATTGTGTTGTTTCATTAGAGCATTTCTCACTAAGCATATGTGCTTACGCTCTCTCTTTCTTGAACCAATAATGCAGAGCATTGAAGTGCTTTAAGGGCAGTAAGGAGGTCAAGGATCCAAGTGAAAGTCTAAGCTCATGTATGGTGACTATTTTCACAACACTATTAGCTTTTGGTATTTGGCAATGGGAACCTAGGTTGTGTTTTTGGGAGATGTTTTGGACTCCCTAAGTTGGTTTAATGCCTATGATGATGTTGGAACATGTAAATGGCCATTTGGTATTTGTTTTGGAGATTTGATGATTGCTTGCTTTTCATTTTAGGATGCATGCCTATAGACTTGTGGTTTTTCCTAAATGATGTTATGATTGAGCTTTGATGATGGGAATATGTTCCTTTAATGCTTGATGACTTGTTGGCATGACATGGAGGTCTTATGAGCATGTTTTGTGGGTCGAAAGAGTGTAAAACAGACTTTTCTGCTGTTTCTGGGCAGGGTGTTTCGAAACACCCTTGCCTGTTTCGAAACAGGTGCATATTTTGGCCTGGGTGTTTCGAAACGGGCTGAGGTGTTTCGAAACACTTTGGCTACTGCCAAGGGGTGTTTCTGAACGGCCTAGACCCGTTTCGGAACACTTGACCGTTGGGCACTGATTTGAATGGTTTTGAGGTTTGCAAGCTTTACGTTTTAGTCCTGATTTTTGTATGTGCAATTGGTTGAGTTTGAGATGTCCGTTTGAAGTGAAATTTGGCAGAGAGGTATGAAACATGACTAATTTCATAATGGTAACTTAAAAATTGGTAAAGTCCTCTTAATTTCCAGATTTTTAATTTTGGTCCCTAAATTCGTATGTTGTGCAATTGAGTCCCTTATCGTTTTCCGATTGCTGTGATTTTTGAGTATGCTTATCTCAAGAGTACACCTAAGGTTAATATGCATCTAGACAAGGTTTAAAAGAAAAAAAGGGTCGTTAATCAAGGTTGACTTTTGGGTTGACTTTGGTTTTCCCCGTGTAATCTTTGTAGTTCGGGTCAACCGTCTAGGCCGGGCTAAGGGGGTTACAACTCATGAATGTTGAATGTTGTTTATGCTATGCTTTGGATTTGTAAACCATGTTATATTTTGGTCAAATGCTTGTGGTGTAAGGTTATGCCTTTGGATGCTATATGTTGTTTTGGATGAGCATGTAAACCTTATGTGTGAAGACATGTGCCTTTTTGGCTTTTAAGCTTTTAAGTATGCCTTGATATCCAATATCCATCTTTGTATGAATGCCATGTTGGAAATGCTTCGTTGTTCACCTAAATAGTTTTATATAGTAGTTCTTGGTTGCTATATGTTGTATGGTTGGTTGTATGTGATTAGGAGAGTCGTAAAATGCATTTAGGGTTGAGTCTCGTATCATTTTGCTGCAATTTGGAGTCCTGCAGTGCAGGGCGTATCGATACGCCTAAGGGTCGTATCGATACGGTCCTACACTTTGGGACTCAGAATTGGCTTAGGGTACCGATACTCGGGGGTGTATCGATACGCCTAAAACTTACTGGAATTCCGAGATTTTAACGAGTTTTTGGCGTATCGGTACGGGCTCTAAGCGTATCGGTATGGTTTTGTAACGTTGACCGCGAGATGTTGACCGAGGAGGGTGTATCGATACACTCAAGGGCTGTATCGTTACGGTCTTCCTTGTTTGACTTGAGGTAGTTGACTTGGTCAAGGCGTATCGATACCCTTGACTGGTGTATCGATACGGCCTGCGATGTAAGTTTAAAATGGGTTGTTTAAAGTGTTGTTTTGGTTTGATTGTTTTTATTTCATGATGTTTCCGCTGTCGTGTTCACATAGGGAATAACTATGCCTTTAGACAAGATTTAATTAAAAGAAATTTTCTAGGGTTGCTAACCGAGGTGGGACCTTAACGGGTTTCACATTGGTTTTCCCTGTGAGTACGGTGAGTACGGTGATGTGAGATTCCACCAGAAGTGTCTAGTGGTTTGAGAAAGTTGTCCGCATATCCGAGTAATAATGAGATGTGAAATGCCAATATAATATATGAAAATGCTTTTGATTCACATGTACCTATTGATGAGAAGATTTATGCTATGAGAAATGCATATGAGATTTGTATATGAAATGCTTTAGTTTTCACAAGCATGTGTATAGCCTTGCCATGAGATTTGCATTGGTTTAAATGCATGAGATAGAATAGAGGTGCATGTGGTTTCAAATGAAGATTTGCCTTGAAATGGTTTTCAAGCATGAGATAGAATGAGCATGTTGTTGAAAATGGTTTTTGAACAAGTGTTTTGAATAATGCATTATTGTGTTGGTTTTCTTTAGAGCATGCCTCACTAAGAAAATGTGCTTACGCTCTCTTTTACAAATAATGCGGATAATTGAGGTGTTTTGGGCATCAAGAAGGTTAAGAACATCCAAGGAAATGCAATGCTCATGTATGGTGATGTTTTTATACACTTTAGTTTTGATATTTGGCAATGGGACACCAAGGTTGTATTTGGGATATGTGTTTTGAACTCCCTAAGTTTGTGGCATGTTTGTGATGGATTTTATGGGTTGTAAATGGTCCTAATGGTTTGGTTGGAGGTTTGAGCTCTATATTTGGTTTGGTGGATAGGAAGCATGCATATAGTTTGAGTGTTCTTGTGCTTGATGCCATGTTTGAGCTTATGCTTCTTATACATGTTCCTTGATGTTTAATCATGTTGCTGGTATGATATGGTATGCTTTGAAGCATGTTTGAGTGGGTTAAGAGGTGAAAAACCAGCATTTTCCGCCGTTACAGGGCAGGGTGTATCAAAACACCCTTAACTGTTTCGAAACGGGGGCCTATAATGGCCATAGCGTTTCGGAACGGTTGAAGGTGTTTCGGAACATTTTGGCTACTAGAGAGGCCTGTTTCGATACCGGTCTCGGAACACACCCAAGTACCGAAACGGTCAACACCGTTTCGATATGGGCGTTTCGGTACGAAGGTTGGTGTTCCGAAACGGATGACCGTTGGATGATGATTTGAATTGTTTTAAGTTTTCATGGTTTACATTTTAGTCCTGAATGTTGTGGATGTAATTGCTTGAGCTTGGAATGTTCTTTTAAGCTAAAATTTGACAAGGAAGCATGTAAAATGATTAATTACATATTGGTAATCTTAAAATCTGCAATGTCCTTATATTTTCTGAAAATTACATTTTAGTCCCTAAAAGTGTAATTCATGTAATTCAGTCCCTAAATGATTTCCGATCGATGTGCCCTTCTCTCATATGATTCTTGAGTATTCATATAGGCTTAATGCGCATCTAGAAAAGATTAAAAAGAAAAAAAAGGTCATTAATCAAGGTTGACTTCCAGGTTGACTTTAGTTTTCCCCATGTAATCTTCGTAGCTCGGGTCAAGCGTCTAGGCCGGGCTTAGGGGGTTACAAACAAGGACAAGCTGGTTCAGGATTGGGTGATCTAACACCACTGGTTCAGGCGATCAACTGAGCGTTTCAGGCTGTGGTAGCTAGAGCGCATGTTCAGGCCCCTGCTACTGGGTAGACGGGTTTGCCTTCTGAAAGGCTAAAGAGTTTAGGAGCTGTGGAGTTCTATGGTATGACTCCTGAGGCGTCGGAAGCCTGGTTGGCTAGCACGATCCGTATCATGGATCATATGGGATGTAGTGATGTGCGCAAGTTGGGGTGCATAATTTCTTTGCTCCAGGGTGACGCTTATAGTTGGTGGACGACTATCACCGCTGGTATGGAGCCCAATGAGGTAGATTGGGAGTTCTTTCGAGGTTCCTTCAGGAGGAAGTATCTCGTATGAGATACCTGGAAGAAAAGAATCGCGAGTTTATGTCGCTTTTTCAGGGAAACCTTTCTGTGGCTGAGTACGAGGTCCAGTTCGTACGTGTGAGCCAGTACACCCCTGAGTTGATGCCGAACGAGAGGCATCGTTGCAATCGCTTCCGGTATGGGCTGGTGTAGGAAGTCAAGACTTATATGTTGGCTACGGACTACACAGATTTTGATGTGCTTGTATGTCGAGCTAAGGACATCGAGCAGAATTTGGGTCTATCATCTCGTTGAGGTGGTTCTAGCTTTAGAAAGAGAGTAGCTGAGTCTAGTTCCGGTGGTGGACAGAACAAGAGAAGTCGAGATAGAAGATATCAGCCTGCTGCTAGGCGAGGTAATGTTGGACATGGTGCACCGCCTCAAGGAGACCAAATGAGGGCGGAACAAAACACGTGTTAGACGTGTGGTTCTCGGGGTCATCTGCGACGAGATTGTCCTCGTGTGGCTAGGGAGGCACAGGCTCCTGTTGTGGTGGCAGGGAATTCTTGCTGGAACTGTGGTTCAGCAGATCATATGAGGTGCGAGTGTCCTTTGTTGGCTGGTGGAGGCCAGGGACATGCACCTGCTGTGGCTGTACCTTAGAGAGGTCGTGAGCGCGGCCAAGGGAATTTCCAAAGGAGAGATTATGGGCAGCGAGGCATTGCTCATGTTGTAGCAGTTCGGCCTGAAGGAGGCGGTCCTATGAGGGTCTATTCTCAGCGCGAGGAGCACAACGATATCGATGTCATCGCAGGTACCTTTGTACTCTAGTCTTCATCATTGTTGGCTTTGATTGATTCTGGAACCACACATTCTTATATCTTGAGTGAGCATCCGCATTTTCTTGATATACATGTTGAGTTGCTTGAAGTAGGAATGCAAGTGACTAGTTCTTTTGGTGAGACTGTAGTCACTAGGAAGTTGTATCGAAGGTGTCCCTTATCTGTTCAGGGTCATGTTTTTCTTATGGATTTGATGGAGTTACCCTTTTATGGTTTTGACGTGATCCTTGGTATGGATTGGCTATATGAGCATAGGGCAGTGGTTGACTTTTAGGTTAAGCGAATCACTTTAAAGCTTCCTGATGATTATGAAGTGGTGGTAGTATGCGAGAATGTGAAATTCTTGTCTAATGTTGTTTCGGCTATGGAAGCAATTCGTGTGCTAAGGATGGGTTTTGATGCTTATCTTGCATACGTGATGAATTCTGGTACAAAGGATGTACGTGTATAGAACATCAGAACCGTTTTCGATTTTCTGGGTGTCTTTCCGGAAGAATTTTCTGGGTTGCCGCCAAAAAGAGAAGTTGAGTTTGGTATCGAGTTGTATGAGAATACGACTCCGGTGTCCATTGCTCCCTATCGCATGGCGCCTAAAGAGCTGAAAGAGTTGAAGACGCAACTTCAGGAGTTGCTTGATAGAGGGTTTATCCGGCCGAGTATTTCACCTTATGGTGCGCCGGTCTTGTTTGTAAAGAAGAAAGATGGGACAATGTGGATGTGTATAGATTATCGGTAACTGAACAAGTTTACGATCAAGAACAACTACCCTTTTCCAAGGATTGATGATCTCTTTGATCAGTTTCGAGGAGCCTCGGTGTTCTCTAAGATAGACTTAAGGTCAAGGTATTACCAGTTGAAGGTGAAGGATATGGATGTACCTAAGACGGCTTTTCAGACAAGGTACGGCATTACGAGTTCTTAGTAATGCCGTTTGGTTTGACCGACGCACCTGTTGCTTTCATGGACATGATGAATCGTGTGATCCATGAGTTCTTGGATCAGTTTGTGGTAGTGTTCATCGATGATATTCTTATGTACTCTCGTACCGAGGAGGATCATGATAAACATCTAAGAATAGTTTTGCAAGCGTTGTTGGAGAATCAGTTGTATGCAGCTAAGTAAGTGTGAGTTTTGGCTTAAGGAAGTGGTCTTCCTTGGGCATGTTGTATTGGCTGAGGGTATTCGTGTTGATCCATATAAGGTTAAGGCGGTGATGAGCTGGAAGGTGCCTAAGTCGGTGACGGAGGTGCGAAGTTTTCTTGGTTTGGCTGGATATTACCGTAGGTTTGGCGAGGGTTTCTCGAAGATTGTTGCACCTTTGACCAAGTTGTTGCAGAAAAATGTTTGCTTTGAGTGGACGTATGCGAGGCCGAGGCAGCAAGCTTTTGAGAAGCTGAAGGAAGCTTTGACACAAGCTCCTGTTCTGATTCAACCTGAATCTGGTAAGGAGTTTGTGGTCTACAGTGATGCGTCCATTGTTGGTTTGGGCTGTGTGCTGATGCAGGAAGGTAAGGTAGTAGCCTATGCATCTAGGATGTTGAAGGTGCATGAGCGTAACTACCCTACTCACAATCTTGAGCTTGCGGCTGTTGTGTTTGCCTTGAAGATATGGAGGCATTATCTATATGGCGAGAAGTGTGTGTTGTTCACGGATCATAGGAGCTTAAAGTATCTTAATATCTTAGAAGAAGTTGAATCTTAGGCAACATCGTTGGGTGGAGTTGCTTAAGGATTATGATCTGTCGATCGAGTATCACCCGGGAAAGGCCAATGTTTTGGCCAATGCTTTGAGCAGAAAAGTGGCTGTGGAGTTGAAGGCGATGTTTCCTCGCTTAAGCATATCGCGGGATGGTGGTCTTGTTGCTGAATTGCAAGTGAAACCATCCCTGATCCAGTTGATCAAGGACAAGCAGTTGCTAGATGATTCTCTTGTCCCTCGTGTTCAGGACATTGGGGAGGGTAAGGCTTCGGATTTCAGTTTTAATGACGATGGTGTTCTGTGTTTTGGAGTCGAATAGTGGTGCCAGATGATGTTGAGGCGCACTATTCTGACTGAAGCTCATAGTAGTCCTTTCGCTATGCACCCTGGTATTACAACGATGTATCGTGATTTGAAAGAGGGGTACTACTGGGTGGGGTTGAAAAAGGATGTTGCTGAGTTCATTAGTAAGTGCATGGTGTGTCAGCGAGTGAAGGCTGAACATCAAGTACCTTCGGGGTTGTTGCAACCTTTGAGAATCCTAGAATGGAAGTGGGAAAGGATTACCATGGATTTTGTGTATGGTTTGCCTTTGTCCCTATCGAATAAGAATTCAGTTTGGGTGATTGTTGATCGCCTTACGAAGTGTGCACATTTCTTGCCTGAGCATACTATGTATACCTTGGATAAGCTGGCAGAGTTGTATATTGCTGAGATTGTAAGGTTGTACGGGGTGCCAAAGTCCATAGTGTCGGATAGGGATCCGAGGTTTACATCACGGTTTTCGGAATGTTTGCATCAAGCCTTGGGTACACAGTTGAATTTCAGTACTTCTTATCATCTTCAGACGGATGGACAGTCGAAACGTGTTATCCAGGTGCTTGAGGACAAGTTGAGATGTTGCGTTATAGATTTTCAGGGTTCATAGGAGAAGCACTTGCTGTTGGTTGAGTTTGCGTATAATAATAGTTACCAGGCAAGTATTCAAATGGCTCCATACAAGGCTTTGTATGGGAGAAAGTGTAGAACCCCTCTTTGTTAGGCAGAAGCTGGGCAAAAGTTGATTTCGATGTCGGCTATGTTAAAAGGAACCGCCGAGAAGGTGAAGCTCATCTGTGAGCGTTTTAAGGCAGCATCAAATCGGCAAAAGTCTTACGCGGATCTGAAGCGTAAGGAGATTGAGTTCGTGGTTGGTGAACGTGTGTTCTTGAAGGTTTTGCCTTGTAAGAAGGTGATGAGGTTTGGGCGTAAGGGTAAGCTTAGCACGAGGTTTATTAGACCATATGAGGTTGTGAAGTGTATTGGTCCTGTGGCGTATCGGTTGAGGTTGCCTCACGAGCTGGAAAAGATTCATGATGTGTTTCATGTCTCGATGTTGCGGAGGTACAGATCGGATCCTTCGCATGTAATGTATGTTGAGGAGGTAGAGTTAAATCCGGATCTGTCTTATGATGAGGAACCGATGAGGATTCTGGATGTGAGCTGCAAAGTTCTTCGTGGCAAGACGATAGAGCTTGTGAAGGTGTTGTGGCGACACCGAGGAGTTGAGGAAGCCACTTGGGAAAGCATAGTGGACATGCTAAAGCAGTTTTCGCACCTTTTTCCCTCAAGTAAAATTTTGAGGACGAAATTTCCTAAGTGGGGGAGAGTTCTAACGCCCTGGTTTTGGGCCTAGATGTTTTAGACATCGGGTCAGACTGGTCGGAAATGGTTCGAATCGTATTAGGAGGTTTAGGGAAATCAAGGATCGGGAAAGGATAAAAATATGGTAAAATTGCTAAAATCTTATAAAATAATGTTTAAGAGATTCGTCAAATCAATTTTACAAAAAGAGCATCGAAAGTTGTATATTTTGGGTAGTGACCAAAATGTAAAGATTCAAACTGTGGAAAATTTCAAAATTTCAAAAAGGAGTCAAAATCTTAGAATCTTTAGGGAGCTATGGTGCAATTACACCTTTCTTAAATTAACATGTGCTTTAAAAGAGTTTTAGATAGTTAAAATAAAAATGATTTTATATAATTAAAATGGGTTAATTGGGAAATTGAGATTTCATTTCACGTAACTAACTTTCATTTCAGCAAAACCATTTTCCCAACTCTTTTCTCCAGATTTCTTTTCTCTCAAACACTCTCTCTTTGATTTCTAAACAAATTTCAAGTGTTCTCTTCAAAATCTTCAAGATTTGTTAGGGAAAAACTTGTCAATCATTGAGGAAGGCAAGCATTGGAGGTAAATCTCGTTATCAACCTTCAATCTAGGTTCTTTATTGAAATTCCCAAGATCATTGACTTCTAAATGTTATTTTTGGATGAGTTTTTATACAAATTTTGATTTAAGATCAAAATCTTGCAAAATTAAGATTTAAATCTTGATTTTCGGATTAGTATTGATGAGCTCTATTTTGGATTGGTTTTAATTGAGTTTTGAGTTGGTTGTTATGTTGAAAAAGGGTTTTGATAATAAGAATTCTAAAATCCTTGAGATCCCTGAGTTTCTAGATGGTTTTAGTTGAGTTTTTGAGGTGAAATGATGAGGTTATGCTTGTTGGAGGTATAAGGATGGGTTTAGGTTGTTTTTAGATGTGTTTTGATGTTTATAAATGTTTGAAAGTGATGTATGTTGGTTGGGCTTGGTTTAGGAAGCAATCGATTGAGTTTTCGGTTGTTTAGGATGGGTAAATTGGTGTAGTTATGGTGAGCAACGAGTTTGTGTTTAGTTGCTAGTGTTGAAATGCATTTTAATGCATTTTGATCTCTATTTTGATGATCTAAAACAGGGGATCTTGATCCGGAAGTGAACGAAGCATTTTTTGAGGTTTCGGAAGGGTGATTTTCGCGTTGGCGAGCAAGGTTTCGCGTATCGGTGAGTGGAAATGGATTTTCTAGCTTTGTAAATCTTTGAGTGTGGTCTTGGGAGCTTAGTGTAAGTTTGAAACACTTAGCTAAGCTCACAAGTGATTCAAAAGTCTCTCTCGGAATGTGCTATGTTTTTGTTAGAAAATGCACTTGAATTAAATGTGGTTTTATTTACTGTTTTAAAACATGTTTTGAGAATTGATAATGCTGGTGTTTAATGCCATTTTGTTAAGGATGCACTTGGTAGGTGATCCTTGGATTTATGAAATGTATGCATTTGAGTTTAAGCATGTTTATGCTTGTGAAAATGGCATTGTGATTTACGTTGGCATGTTATGTGACTAATTTTAGATTGGTAATTTAAAAACTCGATAGTTGTGTCGTTTTCACAAGCATAAACATGCTTAAACTGAAATACATACATCTCATAAAATCAAGGATCACCTACCAAGTGCATCCTTAACAAAATGGCATTAACTACTAGCATTATCAATGCTCAAAACATGCTTTAAAACAGTAAATTAAACCACATTTAATTCAAGTGCATTTTCCAACAAAAACATAGCACATTCCGAGAGAGACTTTTGAACCACTTACTCTTGAGCTTAGCTAAGTGTTTCAAACTTACACTAAGCTCCCAAGACCACACTCAAAGCGTTACGAAGCTAGAAATTCCAATCCGATCACCGATACACGAAACCTTGCTCGCCAACGTGAAAATCACCCCTCCAAAGCCTCCACAAATGCTTCGTTTGTTTCCGGATCAATATCCCCTGTTTTTAGATAACCAAACAGAGACCCAAATGCATTAAAATGCATATAGACACCAGCAACTAAACACAAACTCGTTGCTCACTAAAACTACACCAATTTACCCTTCCGAAACAACCGAAAACTCAATCGATTACTTCCTAAACCAATCCCAGCCAACATACATCACCTTCAACCATTTATAAACATCAAAACACATCTAAAAACAACCTAAACCCATCCTTATACCTCCAACAAGCATAACTTCATCATTTCTCCTCAAAAACCCAACTAAAACCATCAAGACACTCAAGGATCTCAAGGATTTCGGGATTTATATTATCAAAACTGCTTTTCAACATTATAATCAACTCAAAACTCAAATAAAACCAATTTTGAAATATTTTGATCTCAAATCAAAACTATAATAAAAACTCAGCCAAAAAAACATTTAGAAGCCAAAGATCTTGGGAATTTCAATAAAGAACCTAGATTGAAGGTTGAGAACGTGATTTACCTCCAATCCTTGCATTCTTTAATGATTGACAAGTTTTTCCTTAACAAATCTTGAAGAATTTGAAGAGAACTCTTGAAATTGGTTTAGAAATTAAAGGGCGAGTGTTTGGGAGAAAAGAAATCTGGAGAAAAGAGTTGGGAAAATGGTTTTGTTGAAATGAAAGTTAGTTACGTGGAATGAAATCTCATTTTCCCAATTAACCAATTTTAATTAAATAAAATCATTTCTATTTTAATTATCTAAAAGCCCTTTTAAAACACATGTCAATTTAAGGAAGGTGTAATTGCACCATAGCTCCCTAAAGATTCTAAGATTTTGACTCCTTTTTGAAATTTTGCAATTTTCCACAGTTTTAAAACTTTACATTTTGGTCACTACCCAAAATGTACCACTTCCGAAACTCTTTTTGTAAAATTGATTTGACCAATATCTTAAACATGAATTTAGAGAATTTTAGCAATTTTTACCGTATTTGTATCCTTTTCTGATCCTTGATTTCCTTAAACCACCTGATATGGTTTGAACCGTTTCCGACCGGCCTGATCTGATGCCTAAAACATCTAGGCCCAAAAATAGGGTGTTAAACTAGATTAAGGTAAACTAATTTGTCTAAAACACTCATGCTAGCATGTCCTAATTTTCTATGCCAAAGCCATGAGTCATGTTCATCATGTGCAACTAAACATGCATGAGATGTGTGAATGTCATCTAAATGCACCCTTGTAAATATTTCCTATCCTATGTCCTATGAGCATCAATTGATTCGTTTTAATGTTCATTATTTTGCAACCATTTTTATCAAATAGAACATTAAAACCTTTATCACATAATTGACTAATGCTCAACAAATTATGTTTAAGACCGTTGACATATAAGACATTTTCAATAAAAATAGAAGAGTGATTACCAATGGAGCCAATTCCTTCAATGTGGTCTTTGGAGTTGTCACCGAAAGTTACTACTCCACCACTCTTTGGCTTTAGTTCCAAGAATCTACTCTTGTCACCGGTCATGTGCCTTGAGAATCCACTATCAAGGTACCATGAGTTTTGACATGAAGCTTTGACCTTGTAGCAATGTTCCCCCTACAACAAAGAAATTAGGCTTTGGGTTTTGGTACCCAAATCATTTTGGGTACATGTCTGTTAGCCCTCAAAACCTTGGTTCCCTTAGGAATCCAAGAAGCAATAGCATTCATATTATTAGAAACAATGAGTTCCTTGGGAACCCAAACACTCCTAATTCTTTTATTTTTAGATTGCTTTGAAAATTTTCTTTTTTAGGATAAAAGGGTTTTCTTTTTACATATTTGGTATTAGATGAATTTCTTTTCTCAAAATTATTTCTCCCAATACTAATAGAAATTTTAAGATTATCCACCTCCTTTGTGTGATAATCCTGAAACTCGGAAAGAAGTTTTTCAAGATCAAGATTTTTCTTTTTAAGATCATTTGAAAGGTTTATCAAGTATAAAACCTTCTTTTCTAATTCCGGGTTAGATTTTGAAAGATTCTCATTTTGAATTTTCAAATCAGAAATATTTTTCTTATTTCTCAAAATTGACTCTTTATATTTTTCAACTAACTCATCATAGACCTCTTGCAACTCATCATATGCATCATGAAGCCCATCATAGGCAAAATCGAAATTAGATGAGTTGAGGTTTACCTTTGGATCATCATTAATGGCCATGATGCAAAGGTTAGCCACTTTTTCCTCCTCCTCGGATGACTCCTCGTCACTCCAAGTTGCCACTTGAGCTTTGAGCTTGTTCTTCTTCTCAAAACTCTTCCTTTTTAATTGAGGGCACTTGGATCGAATGTGGCCGGATTTCTTACACTCTTAACAAATGATTTGGTCTTTCTCTTCTTCTTTACTCTTGTTTTTGAAGCCCCTTTTCTATTGAACTTTCTCCCTCAGTTGGACTTCATGAAGCGAGTGAATCGTTTGGCCAACATGGACATCTCCTCATCTTCATCTTCACTAGAATCGTGTTCATGATATGAAGCTTTAAGGGAGATTTTAATCTTCTTTTTCTCAACTTCCTTCTTCTCAACCTTCTTCTCCTCCAGCTTTTTTCTTCTTCTCTTCCCTTCTTCATGATCTCATGGGTAAGTAGAGATCCAGATGAAGCATCTAACTTGAGAGTCTTCAGATCTCTAGCTTCAATAATGGTCGTTCTCTTGCTATCCCACGATTCCGGAAGAGAATACAATAGCTTCCTCACTAGCTTGTCTTCGGGAATGATTTCACCAGAACTTTTTAATCCATTGAAGATGACCGAGAATCGATCAAACATCTTAGAGACACTCTCATTAGGATCCATCTTGAAGTTTTCATAGCTTAGATTGAGTAGCTTGATCTTTGTTTCTTTGACATCGCTAGTTCTCTCATATGTTGTCTCGAGGGTATCCCAAACTTCCTTGGCATTCTTGATTGAAGACACCTTGGAGTAGAAATCCGGACCAAGAGCACAAAAGATGACATGCAAGGCTTTATCATTGACTTGCATTCTTCTTCTATCATCTTCGGCTTTAACCTTTGGGACAAGTCTTCCTTCACCATCTCTCTTCATCAGAATGTCTGGCCCTTCTTCAACTACATCTCATATCATGTAGTCGGTAGATTTGATGAAGAGTCTCATCCTATTCTTCCAATATGGGTAGTTATCCCCATTGAAGAATGGTGGTTTGGTGGTAGATTGAGACTCATAGAGGTTAGAAATGGAGGTGGATGTCATTGCTTGACTTGTTGTTGATCAAACTCTCCTAGAATCGACTCAAGAGAGTTGTAATTCTTCCAATAAGTGTAGCTCTGATACTAATTGTTGAGTTGATCAAACAATTGCAAATGGCCAAAAGGGGGGTGAATTGGCGATAAAAATTTTAACGGTGGAAATTGGACGAATAAAAATTGAAGACAAGACAATTAGAGTGGTTCAAGTTCTCCAATGAACACTACATCCACCACCTTAGCTCCCACTAAGGATTTTCAACCAATCCACTAATTGATTCTTCTCCTTTTCTTGGATGAGGAGTGTAACCCCCTTAACCCGGCCTAGACGGTTGACCCGAATTAAGAAAGTCACACGGGGAAAACCAAAGTCAACCCGAAAGTCAACCTTGATTAACGACCCTTTTTTTCTTTTTAAACTTGTCTAGATGCATATTAAGCCTTAGATATGATCATACAACAGCATACTCAAAGATCATAAACATCAGAGATCAAACAGGGACCCAATTGAACAATTTACAACTTTAGGGACCAAATTGTAAATTCTAATAAATATAAGGACTTAACCCAAATTGAAGTTACCATCTTGAAATTAATCATGTTTCATGCTTCTCTGTGAAATTTCAGCTCAAAAGAACTTCCCAAACTCATACAATTGCACAAACAAGATTCAGGACCAAAATGCAAACATTTCAAAACATTTAACTGCCAATGTCAGCCCCCAACGGTCACCCGTTCCGAAACGGGAGACAGCCCGTTTCGAAACACGGGGCCGTTCCGCAACGCGTACCGAAACGGGGGTCGGGCAGTAGCCTTTCCGTTTCGGAACGGTCCCTCCCGTTTCGGACGCCTGGGTTTGCTTAAGGCACCCGTTCCGAAACGGTAGGTGCTGTTCCGAAACACCCTGCACAGATTGCCCAAAAATGCATACTTTAACATGCAATTGACCAACCAATCATGCTCCAAATGCCACCAAACTTTGCCAACATGCAATTCAACATATAAGAGACATACTTGCATCAACAATTCATCAAAACATCCACATATATGAAAAGCCCCAAATCTATAGGTATGCTTCCTACACAAGCAACCATTCAAGCATAAACTTCCAAATTCAAGCATATAAAGGCCAACCACAAAAACCAGCATTCTCAACAACATTCAACATACTTAGGGAGTTCAAAACATCTCCCAAAACATACACGTAGGTCCCCCATTGCCAAATTACCAAAAGCTAAATGTACTTAAGAAAAACCTTCCATACTTTGAGCTTTACTACCACTTGAATGCTTGCCTTCCTTGCTGCCCTCAAAGTACTCTAATGCTCTGCAATATTGGTTTGAGAAAACAAAGAGAGCGTAAGCAAAAGCTTAGTGAGGAATGCTCAATAAAACCATCCAATAATGCATTTATAAAACACTTTATAAATCATGCCTCAAATCATCATTTACACATGCTCAAAAGCATCTTTAAACAAGCATCTCATGCTTCATATCATTACATGTCATATTGGCCACAAGTGATACATTTCATTTCTTTGAAAACAAGTTCATCAACATTCACCCCAAGGACTTTTAAACACCTTGGCCATGGACTTTTAAACACCATGATACAAATTACCTCAAGGACTTTTAAACACCTTGACCCCAAGGACTTTTAAACACCTTGGCCTATGGACTTTTAAACACCATAGAAAGGACCACACAAGGACTTTTAAACACCTTTGTGTCCGTAACAAGAATCATCCAAGGACTTTTAACCACCTTGATGTTCTTAAGTAACAAGGCTCACTCAAGGACTTTTAACCACCTTAGTGACCTCAACCTTTTTAAAACATCACTTGCCAATATACATCATTATCATCAAATTATCCACTGTTCTAAAGCATTAAACCAAGTCATATTCATCATGCATTTAAAAGCATCAAACCACATTTGATCAATGTTCAAAAACAAGGAACTCTTACCTTGAGCTTCCTTCAACATATGGCTTACAAAAACAGCATTAACCATGCTAAATCATGCTTTCAAAACAGAATTTAAAACATGCAATAAACCACATTGCACAACAATCAAAACATGGCCACCATTAGAGAGTATTTCCGAAAACTTACACTTGAGCTTAGCAAAGTTGTTTAGACTTAAACTAAGCTCCCAAGACATTGGTTTCAAAGCTGAAAACCCAATTTCACTCACCGATTCCACTTCGCCTCTTGCCGAAGCACCAAATCAAGCCTCCAGATCACCACCACTTGGATCCAAAGATGACTCCCCTGTTTTAACACATTAAAACAGTAGATTAATGCATCATCATGCATTAATAACTTCAATGAAAGCACCTAAACTCGCTGCTCTCATCCACACTCCATTTTCGGCCACCAAACACAACCGAAAATGCATCCAAACCACTTCTCAACTAAGCCCAGCCATTAACCATCAAAACCTAACATCCTTTAACATCTTTTAACATCTAAAAAGAACCTAACAACATCCTTATACCTCCAGCAACACCAGATCCACAAGATCACCTCAAAAACAACCAAGAATCATAAGCTAAACTTAGGAAATTCAACCTATCCGGGATTGCATTAATCAAAACTCAATTCCTTATCAAATTAACATTCATTAATCATCATTTTAACACCTTAAAACACTGCTTTAACAGATCCAACGAAATTTCATCAAAAACACACCAAATCTTGCATTTTAAGCCAAGATCCATTAAACAATCTTAAAAGCCATTTATAAAACATCAATTAAGGATTGAGAACTTAGGAATTTCATTAAAGAACTTGAAGTTCAGAGGAGAAGGACGTTCTTACCTCCAAACTTGAGTTTCTCCTCTTTTGGAACCAAAAAGCTTGATGAATCAAGTAGCAATTACAAAGGTTTTGATGATGAGATGATTAGGAATCAAAAGAGGATTGAAAAGAAGTATTTAGGTGATAAAAATCAGAGGAAAAGATCTGGAGAGAATGTGTTTGGTTTGAGAGAAAAGATGAGAGAAAATGGGAAATGGAAAATTTAGAAAGTTAGTTAAAAATGACTAAAATATCTTTCCCTCCTTTTACTTTTATTTAAAACCATTATTAAATCATTTAATATTCTAGAAAATCTGGAGAAACTCCCTTTGGGTAAAATAGCTCCTTAAAGATTCAAAGTTTCAATCCTTTTTAAAACAGTCACAAAACTTTCAAAAATTACATTTTGGTCACTAGCCAAAATGTCACCCTTCCGAAACTCATTTTCCAAAATTGATTTCACAGTTCACTTAAATATATTAAAAGATGATTTTAGAACATTTTTCCATATTTTTAATGCAACCCGAACTAGGCTTTCCTAAATTCACTCTCTTAGATTCGAACAGCACTTTGACCAAACCGGTCGACGCCCAAAACTTCTAAGCCCAAAACCGGGGCGTTACAACTCTCCCCCCCTTAAGAAATTTCGTCCCCGAAATTTACCTGAAGGAAAGAGATAAGGAAACTGCTTCAGCATGTCTTCCTTCCGCTCCCACGTGGCTTCCTCAACACCTCGATGCTTCCACAGCACCTTCACCAACTCAATGGTCTTGTCACGAAGAACCTTGCTATCTGAATCCAGAACCTTCACCGGTTCCTCATCATAGGTCAAATCCGGATTCAAAACCACTTCCTCCACAGGCATCACATGCGAAGGATCAGATCTATACCTCCGGAGCATAGAGACATGGAACACATCATGAATCTTCTCCAACTCCTGAGGTAACCTCAACCGATACGCAACAGGACCCACACGCTCAACCACCTCATATGGTCCAATGTACCTAGGGCTCAACTTGCCCTTCCGGCCAAACCGCGTCACCTTCTTCCAAGGCGAAACCTTCAAGAACACACGATCACCCACCGCATACTCTATCTCCTTACGCTTCAAATCTGCGTAAGACTTCTGCCGATCAGAAGCAGCCTTCAACCGCTCACAAATGAGCTTTACCTTCTCTGTGGTCCCTTTCAACAAAGCCGGCATCGAAACCAACTTTTGACCAGTTTCAGCCCAACAAAGAGGAGTCCTACACTTCCTCCCGTACAAAGCCTCATAAGGTGCCATCTGTATACTTGCCTGATAACTATTGTTATAAGCAAACTCAACCAAAGGCAGATGCTTCTCCCAAGAACCTTGGAACTCAATCACGCAGCACCTCAACATATCCTCCAAAATCTGGATAACTCGCTCAGACTGACCATCCGACTGAGGATGATAGGATGTACTAAAATGCAACCTTGTACCCAGAGCTTGATGCAAACACTGCCAGAACCGCGATGTGAACCTCGGATCCCTATCCGACACAATCGACTTAGGCACACCATGCAGCCGCACAATCTCAGCAATGTACAGCTCTGCCAACTTATCCAAAGAAAACGTGGTATGCACAGGCAAGAAATGCGCACACTTCGTTAGGCGATCCACAATCACCCACACCGAATTCTTCTTCGAGGGAGACAAAGGTAAACCAGATACAAAATCCATGGTAACCCGTTCCCACTTCCACACAGGGATTTTCAACGGTTGCAACAACCCTGAAGGAAACTGATGTTCAGCCTTAACTCGCTGACATACCAAACACTTGCTAACAAACTCCGCAACATCTTTCTTCAAACCCACCCAATAGTACTCATCACGAAGATCACGGTACATCTTAGTACTACCAGGGTGCATAGCAAAAGGACTACTATGACCTTCAGTCAGAATAGCACGCCTCAACTCAGCATCAGCAGGCACTACTATCCGACTCCCAAAACACAACACACCATCATCATTAAAACAGAAATCCGAAGGTCTACCCTCCGCGATATCCTGAACATGCGACACCAAGGAATCATCCAGCAACTGCTTATCCTTGATCAACTGAACCAAAGAGGGTTTCACTTGCAACTCAGCAACGAGACCACCATCTTGCGATATGCTCAAGCTAGCAAACATAGCCCTCAGCTCAACAGCTACTTTCCTACTCAAGGCATCCGCAACAACATTAGCTTTTCCAGGATGATACTCAATCGTCAGATCATAATCCTTGAGCAACTCCAACCAACGCCGCTGCCTAAGATTCAACTCCTTCTGAGACATCAGATACCTCAAACTCTTGTGATCTGTGTACACAGTACACTTCTCACCATACAGATAATGTCTCCAGATCTTCAGAGCAAAAACCACTGCAGCCAGCTCAATATCATGCGTAGGGTAATTGCGCTCATGCACTTTCAACTGCCGCGATGCATAAGCCACCACCTTACCCTCCTGCATCAGCACACACCCCAACCCAACATAGGATGCATCACTGTAAACCACAAACTCTTTCCCTGATTCAGGCTGAATCAAGATAGGAGCTTGCGTCAAAGCCGCCTTAAGCTTCTCAAAAGCCTGCTGACTCGCTTTCGTCCACTCATACTTAACATCCTTTTGCAACAGCTTCGTCAAAGGAGCAGCAATCTTGGAAAAAACCATCCACAAACCTTCGGTAGTATCCCGCCAAACCAAGGAAACTACGGACCTCATGAACAGACTTAGGAACTTTCCAATTCATCACCGCCTCAATCTTCTGAGGATCAACACGAATCCCCTCAGCTGAGACCACATGCCCAAGAAACACCACCTCCCTTAACCAGAACTCACACTTGCTCAGCTTAGCATAAAGCTGATTCTCCAACAAAGCTTGCAAAACAATCCTCAAATGCTCTTCATGCTCCTCCTCAGTACGCGAGTACACGAGGATATCATCAATGAACACCACAACAAACTTGTCCAGGTATTCATGAAACACACGATTCATCATGTCCATGAAAGCAGCAGGAGCATTTGTCAACCCAAACGGCATCACAAGGAACTCATAATGCCCATACCTTGTCCTGAAAGCTGTCTTAGGCACATCCACATCCTTCACCTTCAACTGATAATACCCTGACCTCAAGTCAATCTTAGAGAACACAGCAGCTCCCCGAAATTGATCAAAGAGATCATCAATCCTCGGCAAAGGATACCGATTCTTGATGGTCAACTTGTTCAGCTGACGGTAATCAATGCACATTCTCATAGTGCCATCCTTCTTTTTCACAAACAAGACCGGCGCTCCCCAAGGTGACACACTCGGCCGGATGAAACCACGATCAAGCAACTCTTGCAACTGCGTCTTCAGCTCCTTCAGCTCCTTAGGTGCCATTCTATAGGGAGTAATGGACACAGGAGTTGTATTCTCATACAGCTCAATTCCAAACTCCACCTCGCGGTTAGGAGGTAAACCAGGCAACTCCTCAGGAAAAACACCAGGAAACTCCTTCACAACTCTGATATCTTGCACCCTCAACTCTTTAGAGCTAGGATTCATCACAAAAGCTAGATAGGCTTCGCAACCTTGCCTCAGCATCCTGCTCGCCTCCAAGGTAGACACCACATTGGCAAGAAACTTCACATTCTCACCAACCACAACAACTTCATAATCGTCCGCAAGCTTAAGCGAAACTCGCTTGTTTTCACAATCCACAACAGCGCGATGCTCAGCAAGCCAATCCATACCAAGGATTACATCAAAACCATAAAAGGGCAACTCCATAAGATCAACATGAAAAACATGTTCTTGAACAACCAAGGGACACCTTCTATAAAGCTTACGAGTCACAACAGTCTCACCAAAAGAACTAGTGACACGAACACCAACATCCAAAGACTCAACAGGCAAACCAAGCAATTCAGCATGCTCACGCAAAATGTATGAATGCGTAGATCCAGAATCTATCAAAGAAAGCAATGACAAGGATTGCAAAGTAAAGGTACCTGCAATCACATCCGCATCATTCCTTCCCTCACGCTGAGCATACACCCTCGCTTGACTTCCACCTTCAGGCTGAATAGCCACAACATGGGCCACTCCACGACCACCTTCCTCTCTCCTCTGGAAATTACCACGGCCGCGCCCACGACCTCTCTGCGGTGCAGCAACAACAGGAGCACGCACCTGATCACCAGCCAACCTAGGACAATCACGCCTCAAATGGTCTGCGGATCCACAATTCCAGCACCCATTACCGGCTGCCGCAACAGGAGCTTGCACCTCACTCACAGCACAGGGACAGTCACGTTTCATGTGACCACGTGAACCACAGATCCAACAAGCACTCGGATCAGCTCTAGCATTACCTCCTCTAGCAGGTGCACCACCACCTCTCTTAGCAGAAGACTGATACTTCTGATCACGTCCCCTCTTGTTCCGTCCACCTCCAGAACTATACTCAGCAGCTCGCTTGCCAGCACCCTTAGCAGATAAACTCAAGTTCATCTCAACGTCCCTGGCTCGACCCACCAACACATCAAAATCATCATACTCGGCGGCCAGCAAATACATTTTCACATCCGTCTCTAAGCCGTAACGGAACCTCTCGCACCTTGCCCGCTCATCAGGTACCAGCTCAGGTGCATACTGACTAAGTCGCACAAACTGCACTTCATACTCAGCCATACTCATGCTCCCTTGGGTAAGAGACATGAATTCACGCTTCTTCTCATCAAGATATCTCACACCAAGATATCTCCGCTTGAACACATTCTGAAAGAATGTCCAAGTCACATCAGCTTCTGCCATCCCAGCAATAGTGGTTGTCCACCACGTATACGCATCCTTCTGCAGCAAGGACACAACACAACCCAGCTTTTGCACATCCGTGCAGCTCATCTGACCCAAGATTCGCTTGGTACTCTCAAGCCAAGCTTCAGAACTCTCAGCAGACATACCCCTGAACTCAGTCCCACCAAGACTGCGCAGACGCTCCAAAGGTAGTCTAACTCCAGCATCTTCCTGATGCCCCGCTCCACGAGCCCCAGCTACTGCTGCTTGAAAAGCACCAGCAATAGCTTGTACTAACATCGTCATATCAGGCATAGCTTGCCCCTGACCAGCCCCAGGTCCAGCAGCTCCAGCGCCAGCTGCAGCTCCAGCTTCCTCAGCCCCAGCACCACCACCACCAGGTGGAGGAGGAGGTAACACCGCACTACCCGTGTTTTCCTCATTCTCGTTCTCATTAGGAGCCGTAGCTCGCACATTACCTCGTAACTCTCTACGTGGTGCCATACTTTTACCATGCAATCACAACACAAGTAAAACAAAGTCAGGCCCAGCAAGGTAAGCAATCCAAGTATTCAAGCTCAATTTCATTCAAAATCAACACCATTTCACTAGCTTTTATTTGGCAATGGGTACCCACAACATGCTACATCACAACATACATCTAAAATGCAACATACATGCAATTCACTCAACATGCTTCCACTCAACAAGCATACAAGCATACACACTTCAATCATGCACACATTCATTCCCAAATACTCGAAAACTCAGCTCTGATACCACCAAATGTAACCCCCTTAACCCGGCCTAGACGGTTGACCCGAATTAAGAAAGTCACACGGGGAAAACCAAAGTCAACCCGAAAGTCAACCTTGATTAACGACCTTTTTTTTCTTTTTAAACTTGTCTAGATGCATATTAAGCCTTAGATATGATCATACAACAGCATACTCAAAGATCATAAACATCAGAGATCAAACAGGGACCCAATTGAACAATTTACAACTTTAGGGACCAAATTGTAAATTCTGATAAATATAAGGAATTAACCCAAATTGAAGTTACCATCTTGAAATTAATCATGTTTCATGCTTCTCTGTGAAATTTCAGCTCAAAAGGACTTCCCAAACTCATACAATTGCACAAACAAGATTCAGGACCAAAATGCAAACATTTCAAAACATTTAACTGCCAATGTCAGCCCCCAACGGTCACCCGTTCCGAAATGGGAGACAGCCCGTTTCGAAACACGGGGTCGTTCCGCAACGCGTACCGAAACGGGGGTCGGGCAGTAGCCTTTCCGTTTCGGAACGGTCCCTCCCGTTTCGGACGCCTGGGTTTGCTTAAGGCACCCGTTCCGAAACGGTAGGTGCTGTTCCGAAACACCCTGCACAGATTGCCCAAAAATGCATACTTTAACATGCAATTGACCAACCAATCATGCTCCAAATGCCACCAAACTTTGCCAACATGCAATTCAACATATAAGAGACATACTTGCATCAACAATTCATCAAAACATCCACATATATGAAAAGCCCCAAATCTATAGGCATGCTTCCTACACAAGCAACCATTCAAGCATAAACTTCCAAATTCAAGCATATAAAGGCCAACCACAAAAACCAGCATTCTCAACAACATTCAACATACTTAGGGAGTTCAAAACATCTCCCAAAACATACACGTAGGTCCCCCATTGCCAAATTACCAAAAGCTAAATGTACTTAAGAAAAACCTTCCATACTTTGAGCTTTACTACCACTTGAATGCTTGCCTTCCTTGCTGCCCTCAAAGTACTTTAATGCTCTGCAATAGTGGTTTGAGAAAACAAAGAGAGCGTAAGCAAAAGCTTAGTGAGGAATGCTCAATAAAACCATCCAATAATGCATTTATAAAACACTTTATAAATCATGCCTCAAATCATCATTTACACATGCTCAAAAGCATCTTTAAACAAGCATCTCATGCTTCATATCATTACATGTCATATTGGCCACAAGTGATACATTTCATTTCTTTGAAAACAAGTTCATCAACATTCACCCCAAGGACTTTTAAACACCTTGGACCCCAAGGACTTTTAAACACCTTGGCCATGGACTTTTAAACACCATGATATAAATTACCTCAAGGACTTTTAAACACCTTGACCCCAAGGACTTTTAAACACCTTGGCCTATGGACTTTTAAACACCATAGAAAGGACCACACAAGGACTTTTAAACACCTTTGTGTCCGTAACAAGAATCATCCAAGGACTTTTAACCACCTTGATGTTCTTAAGTAACAAGGCTCACTCAAGGACTTTTAACCACCTTAGTGACCTCAACCTTTTTAAAACATCACTTGCCAATATACATCATTATCATCAAATTATCCACTGTTCTAAAGCATTAAACCAAGCCATACTCATCATGCATTTAAAAGCATCAAACCACATTTGATCAATGTTCAAAAACAAGGAACTCTTACCTTGAGCTTCCTTCAACATATGGCTTACAAAAACAGCATTAACCATGCTAAATCATGCTTTCAAAACAGAATTTAAAACATGCAATAAACCACATTGCACAACAATCAAAACATGGCCACCATTAGAGAGTATTTCCGAAAACTTACACTTGAGCTTAGCAAAGTTGTTTAGACTTAAACTAAGCTCCCAAGACATTGGTTTCAAAGCCGAAAACCCAATTTCACTCACCGATTCCACTTCGCCTCTTGCCGAAGCACCAAATCAAGCCTCCGGATCACCACCACTTGGATCCAAAGATGACTCCCCTGTTTTAACACATTAAAACAGTAGATTAATGCATCATCATGCATTAATAACTTCAATGAAAGCACCTAAACTCGCTGCTCTCATCCACACTCCATTTTCGGCCACCAAACACAACCGAAAATGCATCCAAACCACTTCTCAACTAAGCCCAGCCATTAACCATCAAAACCTAACATCCTTTAACATCTTTTAACATCTAAAAAGAACCTAACAACATCCTTATACCTCCAGCAACACCAGATCCACAAGATCACCTCAAAAACAACCAAGAATCATAAGCTAAACTTAGGAAATTCAACCTATCCGGGATTGCATTAATCAAAACTCAATTCCTTATCAAATTAACATTCATTAATCATCATTTTAACACCTTAAAACACTGCTTTAATAGATCCAACGAAATTTCATCAAAAACACACCAAATCTTGCATTTTAAGCCAAGATCCATTAAACAATCTTAAAAGCCATTTATAAAACATCAATTAAGGATTGAGAACTTAGGAATTTCATTAAAGAACTTGAAGTTCAGAGGAGAAGGATGTTCTTACCTCCAAACTTGAGTTTCTCCTCTTTTGGAACCAAAAAGCTTGATGAATCAAGTAGCAATTACAAAGGTTTTGATGATGAGATGATTAGGAATCAAAAGAGGATTGAAAAGAAGTATTTAGGTGATAAAAATCAGAGGAAAAGATCTGGAGAGAATGTGTTTGGTTTGAGAGAAAAGATGAGAGAAAATGGGAAATGGAAAATTTAGAAAGTTAGTTAAAAATGACTAAAATATCTTTCCCTCCTTTTACTTTTATTTAAAACCATTATTAAATCATTTAATATTCTAGAAAATCTGGAGAAACTCCCTTTGGGTAAAATAGCTCCTTAAAGATTCAAAGTTTCAATCCTTTTTAAAACAGTCACAAAACTTTCAAAAATTACATTTTGGTCACTAGCCAAAATGTCACCCTTCCGAAACTCATTTTCCAAAATTGATTTCACAGTTCACTTAAATATATTAAAAGATGATTTTAGAACATTTTTCCATATTTTTAATGCAACCCGAACTAGGCTTTCCTAAATTCACTCTCTTAGATTCGAACAGCACTTTGACCAAACCGGTCAACGCCCAAAACTTCTAAGCCCAAAACCGGGGCGTTACAAGGAGGAAACCTTACAATTTTGATTAAGCTTTCTACCCAAAGCTTAATCCACTCACTCTTACAAAGAAGGGTTTTTGGTAAACTTTATAAATACCTCTCTAAGGATAATGTTTACCTAATTAAAATCAAACACTCCCCAAACTCACAATAAAAATTACAATGAAAACCACAAAGGAGTTGGGTACAAAGGTTTAACTCTAAAATGAACAAGGTTTGGATTTGAGTGCTTTTGTGTTGCTTGAAGGCTCAATAGTTGTTGTTGTAGCATCTGAGACTTGTTTTTATACTCTTGCATTGATTTCAAGTCGTTTGGGTGATTGAGATCATCAATAGAGCTGTTGGGCTGCAATTTCTCGCAATAAATGTTACTCAACAACCTATCGTATTGGTACGGCTCGTGGGTGTATCGATACATGTCTCAAATAAGAAAGAGTCGTTGTGACTGAAAAACAGGGTGTACCGATACGCTAAAAGGGCGTATCGGTACGATATTAAGGGGTGTATCAGTATGGTTAGCCATATCGATACGAATTTTGCTCACCGGAATCCTGAGTTTGGTTTTCATAAAAAGCGTATCGGTACGCTCCCTTAGCGTACCGATACCGTTTAACGGCCATTTAAAAATTTTGGATTCCAACTAACTAACAAGCCAACGTTCGAAAATTAAATGTAAGGATTTTGCAAAGGTTAGCATATTGTATCGATGCGATGACATGTCGTATCGGTACGCTATAGCAAAAGATTATTTTAATATGAAAAATGTATCGATACGGTTCTGATGTGTATCGATACGTTATAGTTTAAAGTTTTGCCCAGATGAATATCGTATCGATACAGGAATAGACCGTATCGGTACGCTATGAACGATTAAAATTTCAGTGTTGAAAAACCGTATCGATACACATAAGGGTATCAATACGTCTGAGCGTTTTGTTGAAGTTTGGCTTGAAAACACATGAAAAGACTTAGTGAAAATCAAATTTTTAAATATGTTTTGACTTGAAATAGTATTTGATTCAAAAATGGCTTGTCAAAATGCGAGTCTTTGAAAATACTTAAAAATTTATTATTTTACAATTTAGTCTATAAGTTAAATTGCTATATCAAAATCAATTTTGGTTTCACAGATTAAAAATACTATAAAAAATACGAAAGTTAATTTAATTTAAATTCAAATTTTATTTTAAATAATTAAATTTGGTTTAAAATATGTCTAATTGTTCATTGAAGCCCTTTGAATTTTAATCTTTATTAGAAATTTAATAGTGTTCATCGTTAGTGGTAATCAACGGTATGCGACGTCTGTTGTAGAACTTTCTTATTCGCATAACTCAACATAATTTATTTTTCATAAATAACTAATTATTAAATATTATTATAATCTAAAGATAGAATTTAAATGAATAGCGATCACTTGATAAATTTTCATTGTGAATAAAAAATTGAAATCTTGCGAAAGTAAGGATGTCAACTGGGTGAGTCGGATGCTTCCAACATGCATCCCCGTTAAAAATTTCCATAATCATTCTCTCCCCCCAATTCGAATACAAAATATAAAATCAAATACAAATCAAATTTATTATAAAAAATATAATTATTTATTATAAAAAATATAAAATATTTGTCATTCGAATTCCCTATTTCAGATCCAATTATATATATATATATATATATATATATATATATCGAACTTTTTGTAAATATCAAAATATAAGTCAATTCATCTTAAAATTTAACTATGATCTAATATAGTATTTTTAAATATTCATATATTTAATTTAATCAAATTCAAACCAATTATATTTTAAATAATACTTGAAATAATGTGTAGAGAGGAGTCGGGACGGTGTGAGGAGAAATGATGCAAGGAATTTATATCGCACCATCTACGATGAATTTATTATTTTTTATCTCCATCCTCGTATTACGATCCGAGTGCCCAACCCCTAGGCGGAAGTAAAGGGACTATTCTAATATATAAAACACTTTTCACCGACAGTGGAATAATGGCCCAATTTTTTAAAAAACTCCAAGAAGGGATAACCCCAAAATATTATTCCATGCCGAGCTTTCAAGGGAAGAAAAAATGAGTTTGAATAAATAACCCAACCTCACTTAGTAGATGAAGGTTGTGAAATTGAACCCGAGTTCGATTGGTGAAATAACGTAGCAACATTTTATTTTAAAATCCAATTCTGCCCAATAACATAAGCAAAAAAATTAAACTGAACACACAAGTTAAATGCCAAATCCATATCTTACATAATACATATAACATGAAAATAAAGCTAACAAATACAAAACTACACTATAACTATCAAGGTTATACAGCATACATGAAGTCATCCCATTTTCCCATGCCCACCCTCCTTCATCTTAGCACAATACTCGAACAAGCTACCATCGAAACATCTTCGTACGGCTTCTTTCGACAACATGCCTTCCTCGTCCCGAGCTAGAGCATATAGAATAGCCCACTCCAACTTGGTGGTGATCCTACATTCGCTTTCGATGATCAATACAATAGAAAACTCAAAAGTAAAACACAAAAGGGTTACGAGTAACAAACCATCCGAAGAAGTCGTATGCGAGTCTATTCCCCTCGGTCATTTGCCAGAGTTCTACGAGTGTGAACTTGTCCGGTACTGTGCGTGCGTATTTGCTAAACATGTTTTCGAGGTTCGCAGGAACATACCTATATAATAAGGTAGGGAACATGCTCGGATACTTCATTACCTCCCTTCAGTATCATAAAAAAAGGGCGCATGTTGAATTAAAATCCGCAATTATGTATGATGTGATCACGCTTCATTACCTCCCTTCAGTATCATAAACACCCGAGTCGCTACCGTGCTTGGCCTTGTGTATGTTGTGAATGTATATCGGGAAGAATGGTGAAGGGATCCACCCCTGCAATTGGAATAGTTATATTGTAACTATAGACATAAAAGATTGTTAGCAAAGGAAACTCACTGGAAGTGTAGGATAGCTCATAACTCCATTAATGAGAATGGCTACAACAAGAGAGGCAATCGGATTAAATCCGACAGCCCGTAAACCTGTTTCGGAATCAAAACAGAAAGATCCCTTCAATTAGTCCGACCAACTATATTCAAAATTGATATAGAGACAAATTTGAGAAAGAATTGCACCGGCGTAAGTCTCCCAAGGATAGACGATTCCATTGTCGTCCTGGTCGAAAAAAGCAACGTGCTGTTGAAGAACACTCAAGCGATTATGGTTGTGGCCTATCGTCCCGTTTGGGTGATCAACATCTGGAGCCGCCAAAGCTCTGGCCATATCTGATTTCAAACATAGGCCTCGTTTCATCGAGTAAACTTACACTTATAATTTAATAATTTAAAATTTTTTGTTCGAATTCTATACAGTTATTTGGTCCAACAGATTTGAGATTCAAAATCCTAGAAAATAAATTGGGACAAAAGCTTAAAAGGGTTTGAAAGATGGATAATTGAGAGAAAAAGCTTACAAGGTTTAGGAAGTGTAGCTTCCAAGTCATTTCTGACTCTCCTAGTACAAGTTACTGCTGCATAAGGAGCCTCAGTTGCCAATGCATCGTTTTCCATTGCTCTCAATTTCTCACTCTTTTTTTCCTCTTTTTTTAGTATCTGAGATTGTTTTTCTCTATATTTAATGGTAAAGAGCGCATCTGTTTTTAACATGAGAATAATATAATTACGTGTCAGCCATGCATGGAAAGTTTATTAAGGTGGAGACATTTGCATTCTTTCCATGCCATTTTCTTTCTCCACCATAACATTTGGCAGCTTCCAACAAAAGGCTAAAAACATGATAATCAAAATCAGAACTGTTCTTTTTGAAAATTATTAATTAATCTTATCTTTTGGATCCACCACTTCACTTCTAAGTAAATGGCTTTTTCGTTTCATGTATCATCCACCGAAGAAAGAAATCGATTTTTGTATTATTTAACATTTTATAAAACACGTTAAATGCAATGATAATTAATACAATTATTTGCCTAATTTGTTTGTAATAAGGTAAATTACGTAAAATTTACTCTCAAACTTATTTTGGTCATTAAAGTTTCAAAACGTTCAATTTACTTACTAAAATTTATACATTGAACGTATTTTTATCACTCTTTCGATAATTTTTTGACAACGTTATGATGTAGGTCTACTATTCACCGTCGTCGAATGCCACCATCGATGGCCGTAGATGATGGTGGTTCTGTTTTGAATTTCACTACTCGTTTTATTTAGGCCTACTGAATTCGAATTCGACATCCATTTCTCCGGAAAGTGCCTTAAAGTGTAAGAAATCAGAAAAAATCTTTCAATTTTATTCTCGTCGATCTCTCTCTTTCGCCATCGGATAGAGCTTATTTATTAGTATATTACTTTTTTCGTGCCGATGAAGCTTTCTACCGTTTAAATCATGGAAAAAAAATTTCGTTCTCAAATAATGGATATCATTTAAAAATTAACGAAAAGTAATAAAAAACGTTTAATGTCTAAACTTCAGTAAGTAAATTGAATGTTTTAAAACTTTAATAACCAAAATAAGTTAAAAAGTAAAATTCAGTGATAATTTTACGAAATTTACCTTCTTTGGTATACAAACAAATTTTAAAAAAATTTGAAAATTTCAAATCAAAAATTTAAATAACGGTCCAAAAATACCGCGATAATTTATGTTTTAGTTTTTTTTTAACCATAATAACTGAGGTATGAATACTTTGTGATGTTTACTCGTTAAATTAAAGACAGGATAAATTCCAAGCGCGATAGTAGTTGACTAATTTTAGCTTATTTTTGTAGTACTCTCTATTTGTATATAAAAAGGACCGTATGAGTTGAAAACTACATAGATTCAGTCTTCTGGCTATTTTTTTAATAAAATGTTACAGACCTTCATAAACCATAATTATTATGTTTTAACAATATTTCACAAAAGATAAGAAAAGTTAAACTAGTAATCTATTTACTATTTTACATTTAGTTATTTTTGTTGTTGTTGAATTCAAAAGTTTCCTTTAGTAAAGCATTTTCTAAAAGTATTATAAAAATATTGCGAAAAAATGTGGCAAGTGAATTAAGTATTTGACGTTGTTGAGAAAAAGTATTATAAAATTAAAAGGTATAATATTAAATAAGGAGAAATTAATATGTTCCAATTTAGTGTAAATTATTGTGTTAATATATTCTAATTTAATGTTGAAGACTAAACTTATTAAAAAAATCTATCATGAGTAGGGATCATGTTAAAGTTGGGCTTACGGGCGAAACATAAATATTGAGAAGTGGGAGAAAAATTAAAAATTAATTTAATTTTTTAAAAATATTATGTATATCAAATATAAAAAATAAATTATTGAGTGAGAGACAAGAGTCCTTACCATTGTTGTAATACTTTTTTCCCCTTATCATAGGATAGTTTAATAAAAATATATTTTCAGGTTATCTTGTAATACTCTTAATTTTATTTAAACAAATGGTTGGCTTCATTCAACAAACAAACAAATACAAAGGGATAAATGAGCAAAAACCCATAAAACATCAAGGAGGATAGGAGAACAGTCCCAAAAAACAACACAAAGACAAACAGAGAACATAAACACCAACATTGAAAAGCATCAAGCTTCGATCTGAAGCAAAACACACAAAGACGAAAACATAAACACAAAGAGAAGAACAAGAACAAATCACAATGGGGAAGACAACAATCTCCAAACCAAATAAGGATCGAAGCACAAAAGGAGCAAGCGTCGTTTTCTTTATCTACATGACTACTCGGAGGGGGGCACCGAGGGTGATTTGTGTGAAGAAATGCAGCGATAAGACCATCAATCGGTCATGACTTCATGATCTTGAAGCATCGATGATAGATGATTCGAACGAAGAAGGAGCCGAAAAAAAACTTCAACGATCCTCCACTAGTGGATATAACGATCGCAACCCACCGAAGAAACAAGGGCCAATGTTGACAGTGAATTTTTACCTTGGTTTATACATATGTTGTATTATTATTATTATTATTATTATTATTATTATTATTATTATTATTATTATTATTATTATTATCGTAAAGCCTAATATATATATATATATATATATATATATATATAGTTCACTACATTTAAAAAAAAAAAGAGTCCATGAACAAGATGGCTCGATTGGCCCAAATCTGATAAAGCAAAAAATTTTAATGCTTCCTGTTTGCTTTTGTGCATCCAACACGTGGCTGTTAGATCAAAAGCTGATCTAATGGTGCAGATCGCGCGCAGGGAACCCTAGTTGAGGAGGGTGTAGCGCCGCATCAACTCCAACCGTTAAATCAAAGAGTGATCTAATAGTCTAGATCGCCTCAAGGAATGGCACACGAATCACCATTCGCGCGTGGCAGCCACGCGTCCGTCGTTCGAGCTCCCACCAGCCTTTTCGCCTTTTCGGATGGAGATCATGTCATTCTCACCGTGATCACTCATCACCGACGTGTTTTGCAATCATAAGATACATGTAAAAATGAAAAAAAAATTGTTAAATCCCTAAACCAAAGCATGGACAGCAAATGTGTTATCCCTAAATCAAAGCCGCGACTAAAATTAAAAAAAATTTGAATCAAATCGGAAGCAATTAAGAGATAGAAATTAGGGATTCACTCGTGCAAATCAAGAACAATTGTAAACAATAAAAGGAAGGGAAAACTACACCAGTGGTCCCCTAACTATTACCGTTTTCCTATTTTGGTCCCAAAACTATTTTTTTCGACAAAACCGTCCCTTCTGTTACATAGTTTTCCTGTTTTGGTCCTCCGACGTTAAATAGCTAACGGTTTTACTGACGTGGCATTTTTTAAATATTTTTTAATCATTTCTCTCTCTTCTTTTCCTTCTTCTTCATCTTTTTTATTTGTCTTTGACCTCGTTTGACTTGGGAAGATGGTTTATGCAACTTTGCTGCCTCGGCTACTGAAATCAACTCCGGCGACTGTTCCGGTTCCTCGGTCTATGGCAGTGGTGAGTTCCAAAACTGTCAAGGTCTGCAACCGGAGCTAAACATTAAAAAGAAAAGTAGTGAGTTTTCTCCAATCAACTAACTGATCAGAGTTAAAAAGAAAAAGTCGAGCATCAAAACTGAAGCATGGATCCACTGTTCAATCGATGGCATGCTAAACAACATTATAGGACTCTCGAATAAAGGTTTTAGTCTTATAAACAAAGTATAATTTTTATTAACCACCTAAACAACCAAAGATGCAAATAGACAGATCACATATGAGATACTTAGAATGTTAAGGTCCAGCAGACAATGAGGCATACTGAGACTGGAAAAAGGCGGCGCAGCCATTACCAAAAACTGTCGGGAACAAATGTTGTTTTAAGTTTACATGCTAAATTATGCGAAGATAATTTGCTTCTATGAGTGAAAAATACAGAAATAATAAAAAAGATTATAACTTTATAGCAGCAAACTTCAATAAACCATTGCAATCTTACCAAGATACAGTAAATCCCATTACTTTGAGCACATACATTAGAGAATTCTAGTATGAAAAACATACAAAGACCTAATATAAGAAGGGAATAAACGTTACTTGGCTACCTGTGCAAAGGGCGCGGAAGTTCTCTGCAAGAAGAAAAAAATTATGATTCGTAACAACGAACTAGTAATTGCACAATCATTTCATGGAAAAGGTTAGAGAACTGCAAAATTTCTGAGCTAGTCACCTGCAGTTTTAGGAACGGTTTTGCCGAATAGGCCCATGACTATTCGCCCTGAAAGCAAAAATCAACTAACATTAAGGGACCTACTAAAGCAATAACAGAAGCAAGAAAGACTAAAACTGAGAGAAACCAATATCGGACATCTAAACTAAATTTGAGAGAAGCCGAAATGCGACATCTAAGTTTCCAACTGATGATTTCATGTTTTATAATACAACAAAAAGACTCTAAATTTATAGTTTCAGCCATCAATTAACTGACATCTTTTTCCCTTGAGATATACTAGCACATCAAATCCCATTTGTACAGAAAATCAAACAAAAACATACCAGCAGATTTTCCATTAATATGGACATCAAAGTACCAAAAAGAGGAGAGAAAATGGGTACCTGAATCAAAACTAAGGTTCCAAAAAGAATTAGAATCCACAACGCGGCAACCGAAGCCAATCTCGTTTTGGTTGCCATTTTCGGCTTCTGTTTTTAGCTCTTCCGAGTTCCGATGGCGAAAAGGAGAATATCAGTGGAAAACCAGTTCTTGCCTATTGGGCTGTATTTGTTCTCTCTGTTTTTATGTCTTACGGTTGTAGACATCTTAAAGAAAAGCTCCGGTTGTAGACATTGACAGTTTTGGAATTCACAACTGCCATGAACCGAGGAATCGGAACAGTCGCCGGAGTTGATTTCAGCAGCCGAGGCAGCAAAGTTGCAGAAACCATCTTCCCAAGTCAAATAAGGTCAAATGCAAATAAAGAAGATGAAGAAGAAGGGAAAGAAGAGAGAGAAATGATTAAAAAATATTTAAAAATGCCACGTCAGCAAAACCGTTAGCTATTTAACGTCGGGGGACCAAAACAGAAAAACTATGTAACAGAAGGGACGGTTTTGCCGAAAAAAATAGTTTTGGGACCAAAATAGGAAAACGGTAATAGTTAGGGGACCACCGGTGTAGTTTTCCCTAAAAGGAATTGTAAATTTCATACACGTGGATACCTAGAAACTATACACAAAAATACTCGTAAGAAAGCATCCAGATTCAAAGGATAACAAGCACATGTATTCGGAATTTTCAGAGAAATAAAAGTAAGCTTTCTTGGTAATTTTCTCTTTATTTCGTATATGAATGTTAAATAAAAAGGATTTTTTTACCTGCTAAGTCGAACAAACGCCATTCTGCGTGACAACTGAGGCTGTATCTCCAATGACAGATGCACGTTTTATTACTCTCTAGAATCTAGAAATTTTTTTTTAAAAAAAGGGTTCTCGAATTTTTTTTTGTTTGGATTGAGAATTTTTAAACCATTTTGGGATCGAGGTTTTAAAAAAGGAAATCAATTTTTTAAAAAAAAGAAATTTGTCGCTGACAACAGCGGGCGACGCCGGTAGATGGCGGCCGGCAGGACAGTCGTTCGAGAAGTAACCCAGAAAGTGAGAGCATTCAAAGAAAACAATTTTTTTATTTGTTTTCAAATATGAAAAAATAAAATGATTTTTGTTTTTTAATTTCACTTTTATAGCGACCTGTAACTCGGACTCATTCGCGATTTCAACTCGCGCATACACGTTTACACCTATGGATCTTGCGTCGCAAGCACTAAAATTATTTAATTTCGTCCACTTTATCATAATTTAAGCACTTTATTTTATTTTTACTTCAATTTGATCACCAATTCGGTTTCTTATATATATATATATATATATTTCTAAAAAATAATAATAAAAGTTTTTTTTATTATTCTCTTTTTCGTTTGTGTGTTATTTTAATTCGTTTTTATTATTTAATTATTTTTTAAATTAGTATATCTTTTTATGTATTTATGTTTTAATTTTTTTTTATTGTTTAGCTTAGGATGTTAACTTTAGGAGTAAGTTCTCAAAAATCTTAGATTAGAGCCTTTGTGTGATGAAAAATATTCTTCATATTAAAATAAAGCACACTTAAATAAAACTTTAATCTTAATTAGATTTTAAAAGTCGTAGACTTTCATTTTAGGGTTTAATCACTAATTAAGATTTAATTTTAAAAACCTTAACACATTTAATTTTCTTTGCTTGCTTGTTTAAAAAATGGAAATTAAAATAATGTGGTGTCTTACTAAATGAAAATGACAGGTTAGCGTCAGGAGTGTTGGCGATGATTGGAGTTCATTTTTCGGGCGGTAAGGCCGTTAAAATAGACTTCTATTCATAAAATGTACGAATAAATCGAACCTTTGTGAAACTTGCAAATTCTAATTTTGAAAACACTTTTTGAAATAAAAAAGTACCAATTTTTGGGCGTTGTAGGGTGCTAACCTTTCTCCACGCGTAACCGATCCCCAAACTTGTTTTCTGGTTTTCGTAGACCAAAAATGTTATTTTAATGAATAAAACGTTTTATTAAAATAACCTCGTTTTAAAAGTGATCCAATCACACCTTTTTTTTAAAAAAAAAGGTTGGTGGCGACTCCATTTTTTTAGTTTTCAAAATGTCGGGCTCGAAAGGGTTGCGGCAACTTGGTGACTACGTTGGGGAAATTTTCTTTTTTAAAAAAAAATAAAAAGAAAAGAGGGTAAGGCCACAAATTGGTTTCAAATTGTTTTCAATTTTTTTTAAATGGAATTTGCAAGTTCACAAAAGGTTCAATCTATTCGTCCATTTAATGAATATAATTCTATTTTACGCATTATAAAATTGTTTAAAAAGCTCTATACTTGAGCTCGTCCTATTCGTTTAAGTGGGGGAACACGCTTTGCTCATGTCAGAATATTGATTCTCTATATGAGCCTAGCAAGTACCTTCGGGACTCATGACCTTTGTCTTCGTAAGAATGTCGATTCTTCGAGAAGGCATAAGTGGTGAGTCCTTCTGAGTTGAACTTGGTTCGTTTGAAGCCTATAATGGGTGAGAACCAGGGGCTTTGCTACCCTTAGTAGGGGACAACGAGGACAACTTGGGTACCTTTCTAGAACCAAACCTTGTGTGAGAATCTATAGTCCACCCCAATAGAGCCATGTGGAAAACCCTAGGCTTTAGTCTGGTCAAAATTATTTCGTAAGGATAATCCATGGAGACATGTCCTGGAGTGTTGGAATGTGCTACCCGGAATTATTCGTACAATGAAATTATTTTGGACCTTTTAGGTTTTTATTTCTGTTTTTTAAGAGTACTAGCCCTTTTTGTGTGTGTTGTTTTGTTTTGGCACATTTGTTTGTTGCATACATCTCATATTTAGAAGGGGTCGATTCTAAAGCATGTTGCTCAAATAGAAAAAGCTTTTGCCATAGATGGAAGGCACCTAAAGAAAGAGAAAGACATAATGGATATATGGTGATCACGTAGACGAAATACCAAATTATGCTCACATCAGTGCCAAGAAAAATATCGTGCAAAGTGCTATAGGACCACTTCAACGGTGCAATCAAGCGGATGTTACAAAATAAAGAATTTGAAGATGATCATTTCTTCGCCTCCACGTCAAACCAATAGGGGGTAGGACCAAGGCCTTAAAGATTGATCAAAGAAATGGGTGCTTAGATCGAGATGTATTCGTAGGACCTTCGTCATCCAACGAAGGCTACTTCTAGAGAAACACCTTAATAGAATCGATGACCATTCGCCTGCATTCATGCTTTTGCATAAAAACTTTTGCTTCCATACATTTGCTTCTTGTTTGTTTGCATTAAATAATGTTTTGATCATTGCATACACACATAATAAAATGATTAATTTTGGCAAATTCCATTTAAGTAGAAAATATCTCGCGCAAAAACGGTACCCGAGCTATGACTACAGAAGACAGATTGACAACTTTAGAAGTAAACCACAAGAGTATCTAAGATCGGCTCAAGAAATGAGAAAAGAACTTGAAGGAAGAAATTAAGCAAGCATAGAAGAACACTGTCAGCCAGATAGATGCTATGTTGGGTGTCAGAGACCTAGAAAGAGGAAAGACGGTTGAAACCATTAATGTTTCGTCGCCCTATCCCAAAATGACTAGTTAGACATTTCCACCAACCGAGAAGTTCCAGATCTGCATAGCAGGAAGCTTAGCATGTATTCTAGCAGAATGTGGGGTAAATCATGGGGAGAGCCAAAGCATTGAGGTTCTCCATAAGGCAGCCGACATGGCTAGAATGAATAAGAGGTGGGAAGACCGATGCGATAAGCTCGAAGAGATCATCAAAGCCCTACAAGGAGGAAATGTCTATGGTGGAGTAGATGCAAGGGTTATAAGTCTGGTGTCTAACCTGGTGGTTCCTCCAAAATTCAAAACTCCCAACTTTGAGAAGTATGACGAGATTACTTGCCCTTCGGCGCACTTGACCATGTACTACTGGAAAATGTCACCACATTTAGAAAACGAGAAGTTGCTGATCCACTGTTTCCAAGACAATCTATCGGGGCTCGCTATCTGATGGTATACTCAACTGAGTCAGGTTAACATACGCACTTGGAGAGACCTGTCAAAAGTTTTCCTCAAACAGTACGAGTATGTGACAGATATGGTCCCAAGCAGGGTCATACTGCAAGATATGGAACAAGGGTCCGACGAGAGCTTTTGCCAGTATGCCTAGAGGTGGCGAGATGTGGCAGCACAAGTGCAACCTCCGCTGCTGAAAAATGACGTTACTCCAATGTTTGTAGAGACTCTAAAGGGTCCTTTCTATGACTATATGTTAAATCACGCCACCGAAGGTTTCGCAGACATGGTCATGAATGAGGAGTTGATATTGGCGGCTATCAAAAGTGGGAGACTCAAAGAAGAAAATATGACGAATGCATTTAGAAATTTTTCACAAAGCCAATAGAGGCAAGATTAGTTGGAATTCATACTTGCCGCTTTGGAATAATGCAAAATCTTCCAAGATAGATGGGATCATACTTAGAATCAACCCTTTTGCTTTTGCCCGCGAGCATTAGGGATCTTTTGTAAGGGCTTCCATATTAAATCTACTTGTTTAAAGATGCATTCTTTTTTTTCTCAAGTGGAAAACATTTCTCATTTTTTTATTTCATTCTTCATCCATACGTCTTCTTTGAAAAGTTTTTATAATTGATTGTATGCATGATTCTTGAATCTAATCTCAAGATAGAGGGGAAACAAAGTGTGTTCAGGTTTAATGGGGAGATCTCATATACAAATTGTGAGTGAATTTTCCTTTCAGACATTGTTGTTAGGGTCCTTGAATAAAGTGATAACTCTAAAACACCTACCAACTGAAGATTACTTATCTTCGACGATGTTTGTGTGTGAAATGACATTTGGCATTCCTTCATTTCCCTTCACGAAAAGAAAATGAAAAAATCCCTTGTTGTCCCATTTGAGCCTGATATTTTTCTTGTAAATTGAACCCTAACCAAGTATCACTCCCAGCACTTGGGGGGGGGGGGGGAAGGATGAAAAGTTGTTTTGCAAGTAAAGAAAAATATGTCAGGTCAAGTTAAATGTCCATGTAACACCCCGAAAAACGGTCTAGTCGGAATTAGATTCTGAAGATCGGAGTAATGTTATTAAAATATTGAAATATTAAATCTTTATTATAGATTATACTGTTATATGATCTTAATTAAGCCAAGTCCTTAGTCAAGACTACTCTATGAAGGCTCAAATCAGTGTTTTGAAGCTAGGCGTTTCGATACGATTAGGCCCGTATCGAAACGGCCTCTGCAAAGATGTTTCGAAATGTTTTTAGGCGTTCCGATACGAATCCAACAGTAATAACTAACCTTTGGACTTTTGCTTGACCGTTTCGATATGGTTCCTCCAGTTTCGAAACGAGTCCCCTGTTTCGAATAAATTTAAAAGATAAATTGTAAAAGAAATGTTTAGGTGATGACTCACCAGCTTGCCTATCACCCTTTCTCACGTGAAGGATCAGAAATGATGATTTATAGCCATATATTGTTTATTTTAGATATGATAAAGAAAAGAAAGAATATTATATTTTAAGCTTTCCTTTGGTGGAAGAAAAGCTTCCTATTGGCTAAAGGAGTGGTGGGTAATGATTATTGTGATAAATCCCTTAAAATGAATTGAAGAAAAGAGAGCTTCTCATCTTTGTTTAGCTTCACCGAGAATCATTTCATCCTTTAGCCTTGAGAGAACAAGCACACACCTCCATTGTTATCTTCTCCACCAAGCTCAAGCACACACCTCTTCATTTGTAAACTCTAAAATTAGGCTTTCCTTGATTTAAGAACACCAAGTTATAGCTATCGATCAGGTAAGTGAAAGCCCTAAGTTAATCATCGATTCTCTTGATTATTAGATAATCAATTTCAAGCTTAAAGATAAGCTTTGTCTATAGCTAATGGCTATTCAAGTATCGATATTGTTATATTGATCTTAATGACTCCTTATTGCTTTTCCTAGCTCAAGAAGTGGAAAAGATTAATCCATCGCCTCCATTGAAAGCTAGGGATAAGGTTATCGTCATGCGAGAGCCTTAGGAGCATCAGATTGTAAAGGTGAGTGTAATCGGAGTCTCGAAAGTGGGTAGGTGCCATCTCGAATCATTTTTTATTGATTTACTAACCATTGATCTTAAGGGCTTTACATGAAGCATTATTGTAAGACATGTTGGTATGTTTTGGTAAGTATTGCATCGATTCATTGCATTTGATATTGCTATCATTGTCATGGAAATCATTGAAGCATTGACATGTGAGAATCATTGACATAAACACATGGCTTATGATGACACAATAATTCTGATATCAATGCTCAATATAGTTTTACAAGGATTCATTAGTAGCAATACAATGATTTGCTAACCAATACTTAATAAGTTCAGGGTTATCATTTACCTACGCCTCACCAAATCAATATATGATCTACTCCCTCCGCCTCGCCAATTAACTAGTAACACAAACATCCCTCCACCTCGCCACAATAAAGGTTGTAGCCCAAGGACCGTAGTCCACCTGTACTAATGAGCTCATGAATTCTATGGCATGCTAATTGTATGCAATGTCCTTTCAAATCCAAGGTTCAATAACAATATCGGTATTTAATAATTCCAATAGTAAAACCAATGATCAATGTCCCAATGCCAACACTGAGAATTAATAGTCATTTTCAATACCAATAGACAATGTTTCTATGTCAAAGACTCAATGACAATATTAATACTTATATGCAATGACTATAATAATGCCAACTTCAATGTAGAACGTCTATGTCAAGGCTACTAACAATGTCTAATAATCAATATTTCTATGATTTCAATGTCCCAATATTAACAGTGACAATGTCAATAATGCCATGTTCAATGTTCCAATATAGTGAGGACAACCATGACAATAACGATGATGTTATGTCTTATGATTCGTTGACAACAATATCAGCGATAACAATGCTATATCTGATATTTAATACGGTAACTTTCCGATACTCGCCAATGAAGCCTCCAAAAATCTTCGATGTAATGATCCTTAGACAAAATGTTAGCTATGCAAAATTGATATTAAAAAAATCGAGAAGGCACCTAGCCTAATCTCGGGACTTCAACTACACTCACCTTATTTTTTAAAACTCTTAAAGCTCTCAGGCTACAATTCCTTTGCTTCTACTTTTTGTTGGAGACGTCAATTCCCCCTTTTCCAATACTTGAACTAAATAGAATCGCAAGGAAATTAGTATAATGAATATGATGTCATTAAAATCAATGTCAAAGCTCAAAGGAATTATTAACTACAAAAACCTGTAGGTTAAAGCTTAGACTATAGAGAAGATAGCTTAGGATTCATCAATTCCCATTTGAAATTGGCCAACGTCAACCCATGAATTCAAGAAATTTAGGGAGTGTTTCTACTTACCCAACAAAAGGATACAGGATGGGATCATCATATGGAAAACCATAAGTTTTTTAATTTTTTATCAATGGAGGTGCTAGCTTGTAAGCTTGAAGAAGAAAATAATGGTGGTGCTTGCTTCCTGAGCAAAAAGGTGAACTTAAAAGTGAAAGGGTTCGGTGTAACTTCATTTGGTTCTTGGAAGTAAGAGCACCATTCTATATTTAGACTAATAACCCGGTGAAATCTTTCTTCATGAGTAAGAAAGCTTTCATCAATATTTTAATCATTTTTTCCTTTATTGATTAACCAACCCTATAATTATGGTTGTTATCTTTTTAAGAAAGACAGACAACTTCACGTGAAATCACCTAAAGCAAAGAGGTGATTCATCTCAAGAACGGGAGAATTACAAGGGTGATCCATTACCTTTTTAACCTTTGCACTATTACCCATATACTTTCAATTTCCACAATTTTGTCACTAGAAAATGTTTCGATATTTTCAATAGGGTGCCAAATCAATAAATCGAATCAATCAGAGTCTAACATCAATGTAATTGTTATAGCGATCAAAGTCAATACAATACTAAGACCTTTCCGATGTAAGATTTCCGATCGTCACAACTCAATTCTGACTAGACCGAATTTCGGGGTGTTACAGACTCTCTTCATCTCGCTCATCTCAATTAAAACCCAACCACTCTCAAAATATTGTGTTTCTAATGTATGCTATCGATTCTCATGAGCGATTCCCACGCCTTCACGATATTCCTAAAAATGTGAGTCGGCCAAGCCTGGATTGGGATTCCTTCGACTGATAGCCATGTAAATCTCTTGTCAAATCTCAAGCCCGGTGACAATTCTTTCACACTCTCAAACCATTGTAGCAAGATTCTCAAATCTATTTGAACTAACAGATCCAACCATTGTGGTACTTACCAAATATTCAAACAATTACACCTCACTAGTATTTATTTCTTAATATCGAATACATTGTACAATTGGACGGTTCACTTGCCCCAATCATCACTGAACGTACCATGAGCAATCAAACATGTATTCATGCGGTATTTTTCTAATGTTGTTGTAATATCATGAGTGACTAAAGAGTATTTCAGTCATTTTGGAGCTCAAGGGTATATTTGTTATTTTAGTCAATTCAATCATTTAGAGTATTTCTAAGAAAATGGTTCTTAGATATTTATTCAGAAGTTGGGGAAATCTAGGTATTTCACAATCTCAACGGTTAGAAACCTGATTTAAGAATTATCCAAACAGATCGGGAATTTAACCGATTAAATCAGAAGTATTACAAGGTCAAATATGAATTACTAGGTCATTTCCACTATAAGTGGTATTCTGGTCCTTTTTGTACCTCACTGGTATTTTTTCATTTCTCAACTAGGTATTTCTAGTATCAAACCTTTCAACAAGAAAACTAATCTGAATTAAAGATTTCGAGGTTTATAGACTTATTAATTACTCACTGAAGTTGGAAATACCTTTAGGCCATCATGTTCCTTATTCAAGTCATTTGGTCTTAACAAACTTAATATCCTTTTACCAAAAAATAGTACAACTTTAAAACAATCAACGGTAATCATATGACCAATCATATTCACTCATGCATTAACCAATTACCGAGTTTTGTAAAGCATACAATAGGTAGTAAAGTATTACCTCGACTCAGAGCTACATCGGTCGACCCTGGAAACTCCCCTATGATCGCCCTCGAACTCAAATTCGATGTCCCTCAATATCTCAGATACAAGGAATTGAAAACACCTTCAATTAAACGTACTCCAAAATTAGTCCTTAACTCAATTATATTGCTCTTAAAGTAAATAATTAAATACATATGCATTCTCGACTTCAAGGTCAAATTCGGAGGCTTTCAAGTTAGAATTTCCCAAAAGAGACTTCAAAAAACAGATTCAATACGTCAAAAACCTAATATATAAACTTTTAGAAGAAGTTGACTTTTGGTCAAGGTCAACAATAAAAGTTAATGGTCAAGGTCAATGGTTAACGAGGTTGTCTCGGTTCGGGTCAGACATTTTATTGGGCTTAGATCGAATTGGGTCTAAGCCAAGTCCATTGGGCCTATATGCAGGCCAGTTTCCTAGACCGGTTCAGTGGCAGATTGACTCGATTCTAAGGCCAGACCGATTTCGTCATCAGTCAGACCGATCCGATTCAAAGACGAACCGACTATAGCGATCGAAAAGCACTTTAAGGGACACGTGTGAGCCATGCATGGCCTCAAAAGACCCAAAACTCTCCAGGGCAAGAGCGAACAACGCGAAATTTAAAAAAAATGGAAGGGTTTTGGGCATTTATCGAGCTTGCAGATGACAAAAAACACGACCGAAGGGGGAAACCATTTGTTTTCCTCAAGTTTCGGATGAGCGTCAATCAATGATGGAGCGGTGATCACTGGGCAGGGTTTTGCTCGCCTTGACATGAGGATTCTGGTGGTGATGGCAGTGTCTCACACCAACGTCGGACGGTGACGGAAACAACAAAAAAAGAGGTTGGGGAATGATTGGCTGAACCCCTAAAAAATTTATTTTTTTCAAATTAATCATAAGGTTGCATTTCAAATGTTTTCCATTTTTGAAAAAATGGATGAATCGTTACCTAAGTTCTTTGTAGTTTCATATCTTTTCAATTTAGGCCATGGTGTATATGTTACATTTAACTGGATTTTTATTTATTTAATGTTTTTTTTTAATTTCAATTTTATTTTTATAGTAAGATTTTTTAAATATATTTTTATTTTATTTAATGAAAATATTTATGAGATGTGATAATAATTTTTTATGTATATTTTTTAATAATTACAATTAAAAAAATATTTACTTATTTTATTTTTATCTATAAATCAATATAATTACATTGTTATGGAATTTTTAAAATTTAATATAATACTAAATTAGAATGTTGAAAATAATTTTGTGAGCTTTTATATAAATATCTATAATTTATGCATCAAGGGTTATAAAACTTTGGTCAATAAACTTGCAACCTCAAGACCGTAAAGCTTGAATCATCCATGGCGTTCATGAAGTGAAGAAGGGGTTTTAAATCTTGAGCGCAAGATTTACACCAGTATGAATTCAACTAACCAACTAATTATGGGTAACTATAACGTATTTACATCAGTATAATTACAGGTAAATATAATGTAATTAGACCGATGTAATTTCAACTAACTAAACCAATATCTAACTATAATGTATTACACCGGTGTAAGTACAACTAACGAAACTAATATCTAACTATAATGTATTTACATCAATGTAATTATAGTTAACTAAACTCAACCCACGTGTAAACTAAAATATACATTCTATTATGTTCTTTCCATGCAACTGTGTGAAAATCATTAGTTTGTTTAAGTAATTTTATTAATAATTTGTTAAATAAATATATTATATTTGTATAGAAATAAATATAATACTTATTAAAATTATTTATAACTTAATAATTCAAATTATTTAATATGTGTACCCGATAGAATAACATTATTTTTATATTATATTATATTTCTATTGTTATGAATATTTATCTATGTGGATGTCTATCATGATTAGAATTTTATCTAAGGAGATTGATTTACTTTATCATTAGGAATATTATCTCATTTAATTAGAGTTCAATGTAATATGTACTTCTTATGCCTATAAATAGATGACTTGATGAAGGCATTGTATACACTTCTATGTTTGAGAATAATACAAATCTCCATCTTTCTCTCATCTCTTTGTTCTTCCATTCTTGTTCTTTGTTCTTATTATTATTCTTTGTTATTTTATTCACAACACTTTATCAGTACGACTCTAATCAACTGAGTTCTTCATTGTTTGAATCCAAAAGGAGTTATTAGAAAGAATTCGATTATAGGATAAACCAAAGATGAGTTTTTTTCCTTCTCTCTTCATTCTTTTAAATTATTGATTGTCTTTTCCTTTATATTTTAACTTAATTTTTTTTTTGAAAAGTTTGGAAGTATGTTGATTTTATTCGAACATTGGAAAGAGATAAGTTTGTGGCTTCTCACAAACCAAAAGACGAATCGACAGAGACGAAGAGGTTGTGTTTGGTGTAAATTACGTGTGTTTTCTCTTGTTCCTAAAAGGATTAATTAGCGGTATGCTTATTCATACTTTTACTTATATGATTATATTTGATATTTTTCATATTATTATTTATGTTATTTTATTTGGTAAAAGTTAGTATTTTTAACCGTGTTTTGAGTTTTACATGATATGCTTAAATGGCTTGGAAAGAGATATGATATAAAGAGACTATGAGAAGCTATCTCGGTCATATGCTATGTCTCCATTGTCCACGAGAGAAAAATCAATATCGGTAAATTTTAGTTTTATTTTTATTCTTTATATTATTATTTTAAAGTGCGATAAATCATGATGATTTTAAATTTTTAAGAAGATTATTATAAAGTCTATATTTGCTCGAAAGCAATATTTCTTCTTCGTCAAAAAACTCGACCATAGACTTCTCCCAATTTCAAGTTACGAAAATTCGTCTTGATCCAAAAAGTTTTATGGGAGGCATTCCCTAAAGTGAATGCAAAGCATGATGTTTATTCCATGCGATTATCAATGATGGGGCATTCCCTGAAGTGAATGCAAGCATGATGTTTATTCCATGCGATTATTGGAACTGTTTCATTCCCTAAAGTGAATGCAAACATGGTAAATCATTATTCAATTAGAGACATAATTTCAATATAATCCAAGTATATTGGCTGGACATCCCGTTCTGCGAGGCTACTGGTCTCAAAGGAGGTTTTTAAAGGACCTTGTGGACAGGTTTAACAATGTCGCGTACGATGATTAAATCTTTGTTCTCTGTGATAAGGATATGTGAAAAAGTTTCAAAGGCCCACTGGCTCTACTCCATTCCCTGAAGTGAATGTGAGATTATATTATGGAAGGAATAAAAACCACATTAGAAGTTGTGGTCGTGGTCGAGGCTATGAATATAGACATGAAAAATATGGTCATTTTAAGAATAGTTCTACCCACTGGTAGTGAGGTTATAAGGATGACAAGAGCGATAGAGATCATTCTAAAAAAAGTGGAATCTTTTTATTACCAATGTGATGTGATAAACCATTGGTCTCGTACGTGTTGTACGTTGAAAAATCAAGAATCATTGAATGATAAAGGAAAGAAAATAGAAGCAAATTTTGTTTACGAAACATGACGAAGATGATATTGGTCCAACTTTATTTGGACATTGTTGGTCCAACTCTTTTGGACGTTGTTGATTTTATTATAACTCTCGAAAGGAAAATTCATCTTCTAATTATTCTCATAACTTTGAAGAGAATTATTTATTTATTTTTATTTATTTATTTTACATTTATTTATTTTACACACATTAATTATTTACGTTTTATATTTATATTTATATATTATGATATTTATTTATTTTGTTTAACATGATTACTTGTCAAATACAATCTATGGTGACGATTTATGCTCAACATAAGCATAAGATATATTTTCCCATTTAAATGCAAGGAAATAATGTGAGTACTATATCTCAAAGTACTGAAAAATATCGATGCTCTAGAAGAGCAATAAATTCTTGAGAGAAAGCACATTATGAAAAGTGCAGAATTGCGAATAGTGTAATAATTACCGCTAATGGTAATAATATCGTCACCACTATAAGTGGAAATTTTAAGAGAGCAATATGAGTTCGCAAAATATCCTTTTGGGAATTATAAATAACATATGTTATCAATTGGCATTTGAAATAAGCCAATATGGATATGAGTTCTAGTAGCCAAAAAGTCAGTTGAAAGCTCTAGAAGAGCTATATATTGCTACCAAAAGATAATTTCAATTGAAAGCTCCGAAAGAACTAAATACATTCTTATTTAAAGGAACAATTTTGATGGTCGTACTAGACATGTACGAGTGAGATTGAATTACATGTTATGGTAAACAAGAAGTTTACAAATTCAGAGATATATACACACATATATATAGTTGGCATGATCGGTTAGACCATCCTGATCAATAATGGTGCAAAAATTATTGAGATTTACATGCACATGTATTAAAAGAACATGTAGTTCTTGTGGTGCTTATTCTCAAAGGAATGGATTAAATTTCACTTATTAAACAACATGAAGTTCTTGTGTTGCTTAAAGGAATTGATTAAATTCCACTTACTAAAAGAACCCGAAGTTCTTGTGTTGTTTATTCTCAAAAGATATAGATGATCCCACTTACCAAAAGAATTAGAACTTAAAGTTCTTGTACTGAAGTTGAGACTGTATGTCTTGCATATCTGAACGAAATATGGGCCCATATATCCAAAAATGTGGAAAGTTTTATATGATTTTAGTAGATGCATCTACATTGTTTTATCGACTTACAACTAGAAGTTTGTGAGATTGATTCTAAAAAGATTCAGATTATGCAGTTAGACTATTCGTCTTGAAAAGCTAGTGGGTTTATATTTTAGGCTATATCGGTTGTTACAAAGCCTATTGATTATGAAAAATACGGTTTAGCAAAATTTTAATTGGATGCCTCCTATTTAATAGCTAAACCGTGAGAACAAAACATTTATTATTTATATGGTATTTCCATATAGCAACACTTATACGCATCAAGCCAACGAGTTATAATAAACTCCCCATTATGATTTGACTTTTGGTCAGAAGTCATATTTCACATTTTTGAATTTTTGAATGTGCGATATATAGTTTAATTGCTCCTCCATAACGCACAAAATGGGCAAGTAAAAAGGGTTGAGAATATATATTGAGTATGAGTCTCCTTTTATGTTTAAATTCTAAACATTAATTGGAGAATCATTTATTAGATGATTTTTCTCAACATCAGGAGGAGAGAATAATCAGCTGAATAAAGAAGGAAATGAATTATCATTATCTAGATCCTCGAATATGAACTAAAAGTTCATAAGATAATTCATGTTATTTCATGTCAACTGCCAGACATATTTACTGACCCAATGAGAGTAATTAAGTCTCATATACCAGCTGAAATGCTCTAAGTTTAAATTACATGTTAGAGCAAGGGGGTGTAAATCATGCTTGAACCATGATAGTTGAAATGGTTCCAATGATCAAAATTCTCGTAAATGAAAAGTATTATGAGATGGTCATATATAGGAGGCGGGTGCTCCTAAAGAGACCCAAGACATAACTAATAATAAAACTCTTGAAGAGTTTCAGGTACCTGAAATAAAGATTGAAATCTTGAAGAGATCTCGATGAGTTATGTCATTATGAGAATGGAACCAGAAAATTGAAAAGTTGTCGACAACGATTTTACAAACAATTTTACATAAAATACTTCTATAGAAGTAAAGAAAGAAATTGGGGATTTTGTATAAAATCTATTCCAGAAGTATAGATATTGAATTGGCCGATGTTGAAAGACGCTTTGAACTTCTAAAATAGAAGTATTTGGACCAACAGTCCAAACACCTAAAGGTGTAATGCAAGTGAGGCACAAATAGGTAGTCGTAAATACGACTTGAACTATGATTTATGAAAAGTTTTAATTACTTCATGGTGGATGCAATTACTTTGGCAGTTATGAAAAATTTTGCATGCATCTAATTATTTGTGGATACATATTTATCCTTGAAGGATTTAAAATGCTAGAAGCATTTGGAAATTTCCGAGGAAATTTATTTAGACATGTCTCATGAATATTTTTGGCGCATTTGGTATAATCGTCTTAGTGAATACTAATTGAGAAAATACTATAAGAATGATCAGATTTCCTTATGTATTTTATAAAAGAGTTTGGATCAAGATCCATTATGATAATTTTAGAACTCCTAAAGAGCTTCAAATTGGAAACTCGTGAAGTACTTTCAATACAAGTACTTGAATCTTGACATCAAGTTTATCTCGACCTGAAGATCGATCATTTTTATATATTTCTTTTTTTCTATAAATAGACATAAGCTGAAAGAATCTTAAAGAAGATTCAATATGAATAGAGCATATCTATTGAGTATCCTAATAGTTGTAAGATTGTTGAATGTGAATAAAGATAATTATATCTTTCCTTGGTCTTGAAGCACTATATATTAGTTGGTCAAGAAATATCTATGAATGTACAAAGATCATTAGATTTAGATCTTCAAACATTCGTCGATGCCTCCTCAAATCTTGTAGAAATAATTGTTATGCACAAGGCAAGCCAAAAATGTGTTTGGCTAAGACCATTGACCCAACATATCCAGAAGATATGTGATTTACTTTCACAAGATATGATACAAATGCTATCTTGTGTAGAGATAATAGAAGGTGGATACATCATGAAAAATATTACTCCAAAGTTTCATCCCCCGCTATCTTTAGAAAATAGTATTCAAGGTTGAATTATGAAGATTCAAAGATCTTTAGTAGTGTTTTCATAAGAGTGAGTAAATACGCGTTGCACTCTTTTTCCCTTGACCGAGGTTTTATCCCAATGGGTTTTCATGGTAAGGTTTTTAATGAGGCAACATGTTATGCATATCAAAGATGTGTGTACTCGTTTTCCTTCACTAAAAATTTTTTTTCCCACTGGGTTTTTATCTTAGTAAGGTTTTAACGAGGCACATTATCTACATAGACATCCAATGGGGAGTGTTATGAATATTTATCTATGTGGATATCTATCATGATTAGAACTTTATCTAAGGAGATTGATTTACTTTATCATTAGGAATATTATCTCATTTAATTAGAGTTCAATGTAATATGTACTTCTTATACCTATAAATAGATGACTTGATGAAGGCATTGTACACACTTCTATATTTGAGAATAATACAAATCTCCCTCTTTCTCTCATCTCTTTGTTCTTCCATTCTTGTTCTTTGTTCTTATTATTGTTCTTTGTTATTTTATTCACAACATCTATATAAATATAATACTTAAGAAAAATATTTAAAAAATTACACTTAATATTTAATTGTATTAATAATATGTTACTTTTTTGTTGCAAAATTTAGATAATTAATGTAAATAGTTTTATAAATAAAGATATGTTTCAATTTAATATTAGAAGTTTAACTTGTTATGAAGAAGATATATCACATGGATAATTTTGTGAAATTTGCTTTCAGGTAATTTTATATTCTCTGACCTAAACATTGTCATCTCACATTCGTGCCAAATAAACCAAACAAAAATATATAACAGTTCTAGTAATATATTGAATATTGTTACATTTTAGTAATATGAGGTATACTTTGAGAAAGGCACCCTAAAGGATTTTCATATTTTAGATTTGGGCTACAATGAGCGTTGGTATAATTGGAAAGGGGCACACTGTCGAGGAATAATATTCATGAACAAACGAAACCATCTTGATACATGTTTCTTAAATTTTTCCGTTCACCATTTATAGCATTCTATCAAACCATTCTTCGGTGTTAAGGGCTTGATTTTTTTTGTGTTTAGCAGCTTAAACGGGCGTTTGTCTTCTATTTTCTCGTCAAATAAGTATTAATTTGGCCTCAACGAATATGTGTCTACTATTTTTTCGTTAAAACAGTCGCTTGCCCACAATTAAATTTTTCAGTTTCTACCAGCAAACGTTCAACCTCAACGATCGTTTACCCACAACAACGAAAAACGAAACCAAGTAGGCCTAAAATCGTCAACCATTCTCTAGGTTTGAAGTAAATTGAACCCTTGAAAAAGATTGTAATAACTTTTATGTTTTTTACAATGGCATATAGATTTTATTAAACACCATGAAAGGCATTATAGATATAATGTATTAAAAGAGAGAAAAAAAAGGACTAGTCCATTAAAAATCTCAAACAAAGGTACAAAGAAAAACAATTTTTTTCACAGAGATTAGTATACCCAATGGCGAAGTTTGTTGGGGCCCCGACCCCTGTTAAAAATTTTATACATTAGATAGATTTTGGTCTAATAATATTTTTGGCCACTGCAAAAATAAAATATTTAATTTAAAATATGCAATAATTTATTAAATATTTAATCAAGTAGAGTTGAACCAAAGAATGGTGGGTCTGTTTTCTTCAATTTATTAGTGTAATAACAATTTAGGTCTTTATAAGGGCTGTCTCGGACATTTTTCGGACTCCGAGCAAAAATTAAAAAATAGACCCCTATAGAGGAAAAACATATTTCATTACTTCGAACAATTAATTTAGTATTTCATTAATAAACCATAGAAATACGATTCAATTTTGTTAAACCCATTATTTTCATTATTTTGTTAAGAAAATTTGAAAGAACTGAACTGTGAGTATGATATGGAGTTTGATTTTGAACAATAAATATAATTTTTTTTAATATTGTAACATTTTTTTATCGTTAGATTGGAGAAGAATAAGGAGAGAATTAAATTTTGTAGAAAAATTAAATTCAAAGTTTTGAGAAAGAGAATTAAATTTTAATGTTAGATTAATTTATTCATTTGATAAATTAAAAAAATAAAATTTTAAAAATAAGAATAATTAATTTTTAGGGGCCTTAGGTTGGTTGGGACCCCTAAGCAGTTACTCATGGCGCTCCACCTAATAGTCGCATCAGGTTTTTATAAGTTTAAATATTAGACAAATTATACATTGCCTTCTGAATTTCGAGTTTAAATATTTAATAAATCATTATATTTTTAAATTCAATATTTCGGCTCTGCCCAATATTTAATCATTGCTCCGCCCCTGAGCATACCATCAAAACCCAGAAACATTCATGAATATCTTTTCTACGACTACCGACAGAAACAAATCAAAAAGTTAGTGACGTGAAGATCTCTATACGAGCATCAAACTACCGCTAAGGAATGTTGGAATCATGTCAAACAATGGAAGAAACGAACCACAAAAGCTAATGAAAAGCATGCCACATAGGCAGAGGAAACACGTGCCACAAGAGTAAATTTTTTTATTAAAATTAAGAAAATAAAACCTGAAAGAGCAAAAAAAAAATAATGAACACCGATAATGGACAATAATATTAAAATTGGTTAATGCCACCATTAAACAATAAAGATATAAAAAAAACTTGCAGCGATAAAACTAGGTTTCAAAAAAAAGTTCTTAACAAGCTTCATAATTCTAAAAACATATCATAACGTGAGAGATAAAAAAAAGTCATTTGACCTAAAATGTCCTTGTTTCATAGTTTCTTGGGTATTAGCAAAATTAGTGCAAACATTTAAACTTGTTAGGATTTTTTTAAGTTTTCTAATTGTATTTTGTTTTCTTTAGGAGAGCATGTTTACTTTTTGTGTTAAAAACTTTAATGGGATTTGTAAGGTTACACATCATCCTTAAAGGCTAATTAAATTAGCGAATTTGTAAAATTTTTAATATGAAAAATTAAGATAGTGGAGATATATTTTATTGAGAAAGTTGAACCATTTTGAATAACTTATATCAGATTTTGTAAAAGTTTTCACCAAAACATTAAAACAACCAATTTACTCCCTTTTGATCATCTTCTTTTGATTGATCTCAACATAATAAAATTCCAATAAAAAGCAAATCAAAACTGAACTTTTGAATTGAAACCGAATGGATTGCCAAATGTATTCAAACGGAACTGAACCAAATTCCCTTCATTGGTTTTAAAATATATATATAGGGATGAGATCAAGTTAAATGGTGTAAAACTCATTTAATTTTACACTAATTTAGGACCACTGAATAAGGAAAATGGATGGATGAGATTAACAGTAAAAAATGTGAAGATTATCACTTGGGAAAAAAAGATAAGAAAATAATCTGAGCCATTAATTACTATCATCTAACGGTCCAAAAACTGTATAAAAGTAATTGAATTTTAGACAGTGTAAGTTGATCCTAACCCATATATATATATGGAAAATACTTTGATGCACAAGCTTGTGTAAACTTTAGTTTACACAAGCCCTTTAATTTTAGGGTTTAGGGTTTAGGGTTTTGTGTTAGGGTTTAGGGGTTTAGTATGTAGGGTATATAATTTAAGGTTTATGGTTAGAATTTAGAGTTTAGGGTTTAGGGCTTAGGGTTTAGGGTTTACGTTGCTAGGGTTTGTGATTTAGATTTTAAATTTTATAAAAGGATTGTGTAAAAAAAATTTACACAGCTTGTGCATCAAAATAAAACCCTATATATATATATATATATATATATATATATAGTATTTGAAATTGTTTATAAAAACAAGACTACTCCATTAAAATAAAATTTGATTAAGTTAAAATTATTTATGATTTTCGATAAAAAAAAATTGAATTGAACCAAAACCAAATAAACTTTATTAAAACTATATTTTGTAATGCATACAATAGATCTACGAAAAAATGCAAAAAGATTTTTTTTTACAACAATGATTTTGGTGGAATTATAAAGAATTTATACATAAATTCTGTTAACCATGGATTCAATCCTTAAAAATGAAAATTTTAGCTGCCTATTTTGCTCGGTTGTTTATATTAAGAATAAAAAAACAAATATTATTATAATGGCTAATTATAGTTTGAAGTGTAATTTAATAATTTCTAATTGAATTAGTATATGATTAACTCATGAAACAAAGCTCCAAGATTTTAATATTAGTATAAATTCAAACTTAAATCAATCCAATTTAAAAAAAATAGCTAAAATGACATTACAGTTCAAATCGGTTTTTTATTTTGCTCGGTTGTTTGCCGAATTCCATAAAAAATATCTTTATTCAACAGGAAGTTTAGACATTCATTTCTGTGAACCTTTTAGTTTGAATTGAAGATCATTATTTGGAAAAGTTGTCCATCAGCTTCAGACCATTTACCAAAGAGGTGAGGAAATGTTCAAATTACATGAGCTTCATTCTTAAGCTTGTCGATCAGTTCATCTACGGACGAAAGGATCACTCCGGCTTTCCTCTTGGGCGGTTCGGTGACTTGAACAACCTCTAAATCAGATTTGACATCAACATTCAACTCTTCTGGAGTAATCTTCTTTATCGGCTTTGATTTTGCTTTCATTATGTTGGGAAGTGTTGCATATCTAGGCTGGTTCAGTCTTAAATCAGTGCTGCAAATGACAGAAAGTGCATATTCACAACTTGAAATGAAAATGGCGGAAGACTGACTATTATCTATTGTATAGAGTATCCATGTCTGACACATACAAACATGATATGGGCATATGGAGGTATGAGCCTCCAAAGATATACAAAAACTTGAAGAAAAAAATGAACATTCCCGCATATTCGTATTCGAGAGCTACCTATGAGTCTGGCTAACATAGGGTAGACAAGGGTACGAGGTTATAACCTTCTAAAAATATGGAGAATAAAAAGACCAACATACTTGGTGTCAGAAACAAACACATATTCAAGACTTACCTTTGAGTCCGGATAACACAGGTACGGATACAGTAGAAATGAAAGTATATGTTCTAAGGAGAGCAATCAAAAGTGTCAACCTAGGCCATGATGGGCATTTTGAGTCTTGACTTTTTGCAGGATTCCCATTTTTTTTCTTTTTAAGGCTGATGCATCCTACACGACTTTATTACTTGAATTTGAGTGGGAGTATATAGATTCAAAAGTATCCAAAATACTCATTTTTTATAAGTTTTTTCATGTATTTGGAGGATCATTTAAAGGTCACATCCTCATTACCCATGTCAAAATGTATTGAACATGGGTGTTAGACTCGTGTACTTCAAGCAATATGAAGACTCCCAAGAACATCGGAGCACGCATAAAAGATCATAATAAAGATTACCACAATCGGACCTTGAATTTTTGAGATCAGGCTTGCAAACTTATCAAAGACCTTCAATAAAGAAGGCATCCACCAACCCATGTGTTGGACATATACCCATATCCAACACTCGCCCCCAAGCTTGAGTAAATAGTAAAACCAATTTGTATCTCACAACAATATAAACACTTAACATGCTTACTTTCACCAATTAACAAATTTTGGTATAAACAATGATTTTGCATCAGATGCAACCTCTAGATGGCACATTTCCAATGTTCATTCCGTCATTAGAGCAGCTTTAACGTGCCAAACACAAATAACAGACTACAGATAAGTGGTTACTTAAAATGAACACGAAAAGTTGACCAGATTAGGTACTTACGTTATCACAGCAGGCAAGTCTAAACAGAGTGTTTCAAGACCACCATCCACCTCTCTATCAACGGTTGCCACCTGTTTCTCCTTGTCCAACACAACCTAGTAAAATGCACCAGTCAGGATTACAGATGCATAGGACATGCAACCATAGATATTCTATACCTATGTTGCTCCAACTCTTTATTTATTAATTTGTTTTAGATAACCCGTATTTCTCTAATATTTGGATGTGAAATTGAATATGGAGATACAATCCTCCAAAGACCCTCCAAAATACCTGAAACTCTTGGAAAAAATTGAAAATAATGTGTCTGACAACCACACCTGAGCCCAAGTAACATGGATACAATTACAAAAGGTAAAGAACACAAACTGCAGCAAAATGAGAGTGTTACTTGCATGAATTTCATCCCAAATTTAATCAATACTTTCTTTTAAGTAAATACTAATACAAATTTACAGCACTTTCACCTTGAAATCTAATACCACTAACAATCAATCTCAAAACTTCCTCCTTTGATATTTGGTCAGCTCTAGCTTATTTTTCTTGGACTCAAGTGTGAGTATTGGATATGGATGTATGTCCAACACCGGTTATATTCAATTTTTTTCAAGTTTCTCCAAGTACTTGGAGGATCATATCCCATATCTGGATATGGACTCAAGTTTCTTCAAGAGAAAAAAGAAGAACCAGACACGGGTTTTAGCTTTTAATTAAACAAAATACGACTGTACATCCAAGAACAAGAATATTGGCTATGCTAAAGCTTTATATGAGTTATGAAGACAAATGTTATGAACCAAAAGAAAAGATAAGCACGAAGCAGTAGAAGAGTAGTTCCTAAATAAGTTGACTGTCGAACTGACCTTTGAAGCAAATGTTCCTTGAGGCCATCCGAGCAGCCCAGCTATCATTTGCCCTGTCTGATTACAGTCGTCATCAATTGCCTACACAGAATCAGGATAATAAGAATTGGTGATTTTATAAGTTCTGCAGAACAAAGGGGTAGAAGAAGAAGAAGAATGAAGCCAGATACATTTGAAAACAATAAAAATACAATGGAAGAATACATATTGAAAATCAGGTAAATTTAACAGCACCATATTCATTGAAGGCTCAAACTTGGAGAAAAACTTCCCCATGATACTCTCTTGTCAATGAAATAGAAACCTAACCATGACTCTTTTCAAGTAAGAAAACTTTGAAAAATGTAGAATAGCTAAATGTGATGATCATAAGAAGTAATTCGTAATCTTTTCTGGAGAAAAACTCGATCAGATAAGACCATTTTGAATACTTTAACTTAACTGAGCTTATGACCAGACTTATCAGGAGGCAAAAGAGCAATACTATAAAACAGGAAACATAATTCGTATTCAGTTTACTCCATGTTCTCTCATATGAAGGGATATGTTAACTGTATGTGTTTTTTATTAAAAAAGTGTAAATGCATTATTTTCCTTGAATTCAATAAAAAAAAATAATCCTTAATCAGTTCCTGCACTGATTATCCGGATCCAGACCCATCATTTGAAATAAGAAAATAACCATCTAAATCTATGTTACTCAGACTCGGGTGTGAATGTAGGAGATGGGTAAGTACACAACTCAAGTATGGTTACATTTTTCAATGTATTTGGAGGCTCCTTGGAGGTCATATTTCCATATAAATGTTTTGGACACAAGTGTTAGATACAAGTAAGAAAATAAAAAGCCCAAGCAACATAATCCTTGTTCTTCAAGAAACTGCTCATACACCGCAAACCTATGTTACTCTGACTCTTCATTTTTCCCAAGTATGTGTCTGATCTATTTTGGACATGGGTGGATATGATCCTCCAAAGACTGCCAAAATACATGAAAAGCCTTTAAAAAGTTAAACAAATCCTTATTGCACATATACTAGTATTTGACACGCACACTCGAGTTCAACTAATATAGCCATCCGTGCATTCCAGAATCTCTACATTAAAGATTAAACAAAAACCTTCATTTGCATAATCAATCATCACTTTCTTACAGCTCAATTCTAATACAAAATGGACAACTACAGTGTCGTACAAACCATTTAATCAAAACACTTAGAAGAGCATAACTTTGTCCCAATTATAAAACAATCCAAAGTAACCAACACCATTATGTTACATTGCACCAACTCTATTTTTCTTTTACTAGTTGTTACTGGCACTAGAGTCTGACACATTTTTGGACATGAGTTCCAGGACATGACTCTCCAAGGATCCTCCATGGAAAAACTTGTAAAAAAATAAACATACTCGTACTGGACACATATCTATATCTAACTCTCACATTTGAATACGAGTACATGGCCATTAAATTACGCACGAAACCAAACATTTCAGAATCTACAAGAAAAAAGCATCATTAAAAACAATAACAACAAAGGGGTAAACAAACTTTCCCCTAAATATAAAAAATCCCAAGTAACCACCACCTTTGAACTACACACAAAACCAAACATCTCAGAATATTTAAGCAAAAACATCCTTAAATAAAATGACAACTAGGGAAAACAAGCTTTCCCCCAAATATAAAACAGTGAAAACTAAGATGAAAACCAAACCTGCTTTCCAAGAATGAGCAACCCAGGATTCTCAACCTCAACAAGCTTCTTTAAAAGCTTAGCAACAGTGAGAGGAACCAAATCACGAGAAGCCTCGACATGGATCGCTCTATCAGCACCCATAGCCAGACCCGTCCGAAGCGTATCGACGCAGTTCGAAGGTCCCATGGAAACAGCAACGACCTCCTTAGCCAACCCAGATTCCTTGATTTTCAAAGCCTCTTCTAAAGCTATCTCGCAAAAAGGATTCATTGACATCTTCACATTCTGGGTTTCAACCCCACTCTACCAAAAGAAGAAGAAGAAGAAAAACCCATTTTGTAGAAATTGTAATGAATCGATTGGAGGTTTAAAACATTGGGTTTCCGCTGTTTTTACCTTATCGGGTTTGACTCTGATCTTAACGGCGTAATCCACGACTCGCTTTACGGCTACCATTATCTTCATCGCTGGCAGTTCCTTCTCTCACGTCTTACAGTTGCTTCGGTCTTTGAGCCTTGGTAATGGAAGTTGAGACGTAGAGAACTAAAATATTGCTTTGGTAGGGGTTAAGTTTAAGAAGGGCAGCTAAATTATGGGTAAAGTTTACAAAGGATTACAACTTTATTAAAAAGGGTAAATTATATTAATGACCACCGTACTATGGGGTTGGTGTCAATTTGACCACTATATTTTTAATTGTGTTAAATATACCATATAACTATTTAATTGGTTCCAATGTAGCCACATGCCGTTAAAAAAACAGAAAAGTTGACGGGGCTGTTAAAATAATTGGTATAATTACAAATTTGGTCCCCTTTATATATACAATCTATCAATTTGATCCTAATTTTAATCTAATAAAAATTTATTTATTTTAATAAGGTGGTGACACGTGTCACCACCTTATTGGGGGATTTTAATTATTTTTATTTAACTAAATTAATTAATTTTCTCCCTCCAATCAGGTGGTGACACGTGTCACCCTGATTGGAGTAGGAAAAATGAAAATCAAGGAAATGCCTTTGGTAGGAATTAAACCTGGGACCTTGAGGGAGTAGTGCGCGAGTTTATCACTGAGCCAAAGATATAATTGTGACATGCAATACTAATAATAGTATATGTGTTATACGATTGGAGAAAGAAAAAACTAACAATACACTGAGCCAACAACAGTAGCGTTTTGTGCTTGCACATCTTTTAAGTTTGCACCAGCAGAAGCAGGTGATGTTGCTGCCTTCACAGACCCCATTGACGCAAAAGCACTCTTGATAGCAGTCTCTCCTTGAGCAAGCTTAATCAAACTAGTTTTTAAGGTAGAAGGTTGTGTTACTGAACTCTTTACGGTAACCTCGGATGATCTAGAATGCTTGCTTCCACAGTGAGAAACTTTCGAAAGTCGAGGCCTTGTAGACCAAGGAACAACTTGATTTGAGCCAGACTTGGCGTCCATCTCAGCCTCAACTCTTTTTTTCATGTAGAATATAGAAATACAGAAAAAGATTTGTACAGAGGGAAAAGATATTGTTTTTTCACAAGCTTTAAATGTGTTGACGTTTGGGTTTGGATCTCTTTACCTGAGTAAAAGATGGTGTATGTGTGGCAAAATATGATCAGGGTTTTGCATCTTTTTCTGTACAAATAAAATAGAAAATAAAGGATAGAATTTAGGGATGAATCTATGGTTTATATAAGATGTGCAAACATGAAACGCTATTGTTGTTAGCTCAGTGTATTGTTAGTTTTTTTTCCAATCGTATAACATATATACTATTATTAATATTGCATATCACAATTATATCTTTGGCTCAGTGGTTAACTCGCGCGCTATTCCCCTAAGGTCCTAGGTTTGATTCCTACCAAAGGCATTTTTTTTCCTACTCCAATCAGGGTGACATGTGTCACCACCTGATTGGAGGGGAAAATTAATTAATTTAGTTAAATAAAAATAGTTAAAATTCCCCAATAAAGCGGTGAAACGTGTCACCACCTAATTAAAATAAATAATTTTTTATTAGATTAAAATTAGGATCAAATTGATAGATTATATAGATAAAAGAGACCAAATTTGTAATTATACCAATTATTTTAACTGCCCCGTCAACTTTTTCGTTTTTTTAACGGCATGTGGCTACATTGGAACCAATTAAATAGTTATGTGATATATTTAACACAATTGAAAATATAGTGGTCAAATCGACACCAACCCATAGTTCGGTGGTCATTAGTATAGTTTACCCTATTAAAAAAGATAATTAAATTTTATGTTTTTAATAAAATGGTAATAGAATTTTGTTATATAAAAATAATTAAAAAAGATAATTAAAAAAATACTTAATGTTTTTGTTATAAAATTATGTATAATAATACATTTGATTCTTTATATTTACATATTCAATCAATTTAGTTATAATTCAAAAAAAATTATTAAATTTATCAATCATTATTTACATATTACTTCAATTTAGCCCAAATAAAATTTCAAAGATGTTCCACTATCAAGTATAGATGTCACGCCAACTCCTCTTTCTAAGCATTCATCTGTTTGTGGTTCTAAAGATTTTGTGTTATGTGGTCGGGTTAGAGTTTTTGGTGACTCAAGAATCAAGATTGAAGCTTGGGAGTTATGTCAGTTCTTTCCGGGTTAATTTGGGTCTATCTGTGTTGATACCAGAGAGATCACACATCAAAATACAAGTTTGTTTTCATAGGTAAGTCTGGACTCTCAATCTAATATTGTTTGTACTTTATGTTTTTCTTGCAATAGAAAAGAACCCATATGCAATCCATGATTCATGAACACACTTCAAAGTGTTTCTGGTCCTGACTCATAAATTATTGCAGGAATGCTTCACTCGGATTATGCAAGTGTGGGGATGGTGATTGGAAGGCATCGCAAAATGGTGTATGGTACACTGTCATGTCCCCTTATGATCATAGATATATTGACGTGAATTCATCGTAGATAACATAATATTACGTAAATTTTTAATTGAAGCGTCATTCCGTTTAATATAGTGTCCCTATTTTTTTATTTAGCGCCACATGTTTTTCCCTTTAATTTTTTTTGGGTAAACTATACAGGTGATCACCGAACTATAGGGTCGTTCCTATTTTCATCATCAAACTAAGGAATTCATCAATCAGACCGTCAAACTTTTAAAATAGGAGCACTTTAAAAGTCTGATTGTCTAATTGACAAGTTCTTTAGTTGGGTGGTCAAAATAGGAACGACCCCATAATTCAATGGTCACTTATGTAGTTTATCCAAAAAATTAAAAAAAAAACATGTGGCGCTAAATAAGAAGAGAGAGACACTAGATTAAACGGCTCCATTAATTTGACGCTTCAATTAAAGATTTACGTAATATTATGTTATCTACGATGAATTCAACTTGTCATTTTTTTATCATTTGTATACGAAATGTTTTTTTGTATACCTATTAGGTCATTTACCCGCCTGATATATTAGTTTTAAAAACGTGTTTAAGGTGCTAAGCGCGGTTGGGCGACTGGAGAAACGCCTTATAAGGCCAAGGAGAGACGACATACGGTGGGCGACGACAGGCACGCGCTTTTGGCCCTTTTTAATGGGCGAAAGTTGTTGCGCTTTATGACTTTTAGGATTTGAAAGAACAAAAATCAAGCGTGTTCTTTTGAGTTGAAGAAGAAGAAGAAATGTGTTGGTTTTTGGCTTAGAGGAATGAACTAGTCGTTCACTTTACTATCATTAATTATGTTTTAAAGGTTGTGTTAGTGGGTGTTGCTTGGATTCTAAGATTGCCATGTTTTATTATTTTAATTCTTTTTCCTTCACATATTATAAATTAAAAAGTGTATAAGCTCTTTGTTTAAAATAAATTTGAGTTTTTTTGCATTGTCTTTTTATTAGGATTTGTTATTATTACTTAAATTTTATGAAAATTATATTATTAATTTTGTTACCCAAATACTTATTCTGGACCAAGAAATTAATTTTGATATAAAGTAATATAATAAAATGAAGAACTCTACTCTTTTGATCTTTAAGCTTGCATGTCTATCCTCTTTTTTCTTTCAAGTGCACGTGGCTTGTATTTATAGTTTGAAATCAAACACTAGCCACTGGGGACTTTAATTCCAACCATAAATGTATTTCTGCAACCTTGGGTATCAGTACTCGAAAGTGGGTACTGGTACCTGCCAAAATAAGAAGAAGCCATTGCACATAAATGCAGAGCATACATGTACACGAAACATCCATATCGGTACGGTACTTTGGGTATTGGTATGGAGGCTTCTGTATCAGTACGCAAAGTACTATTTGAAAATCAAAATGCTTTTACATATTGGTACGAGGAAAGACTGTACTGGTACGAGTAGTCAATTTTTAAGTTTTAAGACATTTTAAAATTTTGTTCAAGTTAACAGCTAGTTTTTTCATTCCACACTATAAATACAAGTCGAGGACACTTGAAGAAGAAGAGGATGAACATCCAAGCTTGAAGATCAAGAAAGTAGAGTTCTTCATTATCTATTTTGTAATCTCTTGTAATTTTGTCTAATCCTAGTGAGCCAAAAAGTGTAAACACCCACCTAGAGAGGTATTTTGATTACAAATGTCAAGACCTCACAATTGAGGGATAAGTTGTAGTTGATCCTTATAAAAACTAGGGAGAGAGTTTTATCTTAGCCCATGAAAAATAGGGATGTAAAGGTTAGCCCTTTTAGCCTATAAAAAGGAAGAATCCATTGTCAGTGAATTGAGAAATCCTTGGTGTGGATGCTAAAGAAGTGGATGTAGACCTTGGTTAGAAGGTAGAACCACTCTAAAATCAATCGTGTCAAAATGTCCATCTTTTTCGGGTTTTTGTTTTCCCAAATTCAAAGAAACCTCTACACCCTTCATCGGAGCTAATTTCAGTTGAAGACATCGAGCCTTTCAATTGGTATCAGAGCGAGACTCAAATCGACGGTCTAACAACCTTTGAGGAGATCCTAGGAGTGCTTTATCTTATCTCTACATTCAACCGACCTTGAAGAGCTATTTTATTCAACATCAAGCTCAAGAATTCAAAGATGAATCATCAATCATCCTCTCATTTGCAAAGGTGGCATGCTCACACATTAATGATGTGTAACCTCTAAACTTAATCTATTCGATTATATAATTCAGTTACTTATTTTTAATGAATTTTTGAATGTTTATGCAATTTTGATTGTTAAAACCATTTTAATGCATAACATTCTTTGAAGCTTTGTGCATATGTATTTTAAATCTGTTTTATTCATATTAATGCATAAAGCTTTCTAAAAAATCTTGGAGAAATTAAATTTCATGTGGTTTTAAATCTTTTAACCATATGTTGAAATTCAATGATTTTTCTTAAGTGTCAAAGTGTTTTAAGCTAAATTAAAAAAGGGAATGCACTTATTAAGGGGAAGTTTTTATTTTTCAAAAGAATCAACTTACTCTCTATGGTTATTTTTGAACCTTAAAGATTGAAATTATTTTTGATATAACAAAAAGGGAGAGAGATATGTTTGAAAAAATAATAATTTCAAAAATAGGGAGCTTAAATATTTTTCTAAAATATTCTATTTTTCTAAAATTATTTTTCTAAGGGGGAAGTTTCAAAAACAATTTTTCAAATGGCTTCGATATATCAAAAAGGGGATATTGTTGAGTATTTATTTTGATATAACTCAATGAAAAATGTTTTTGAACTTGAACAAATATTGCAAAATTAATTCAAGGTCCATTCAACTTGAAAAATACATTTGAAAAGATTTTTAACTCGATTTTTTAAATGTCTTAAAAGACAAAAATTGACTACTCGTACCAATATGGTCTTTCCTCGTACCGATACGCAAAAGAATTTTGATTTTCAGAGAGCACTTCGCGTACCGATACGAAAGCCTCTGTACCGGTACCCGAAGTGTTGTACTGATACAGTTGTATTCCGTATCGGCACACTTTGCATTTTTGTGCACTGACTCTTTCTTGTTTTGGCAGGTACCGATACTCACTTTCGACTACCGATACCCAAGGTTGCATAAATGCATTTGTGCCTCGAATTAAAGTCCCCAATGGCTAGTTTTTAACGGTTAATTTTTTATTCTATACTATAAATACAAGCTAAGAACCCTTGAAGAAGAAGAGGATGGGCATCCATATTTAAAGATCAAGAGAGTATAATTTTATTGTCTATTTCTTGTAATCTCTTGTATTTTTTTAGTCAAATCCTAGTGAGCTAAAAAGTGTAAACACCGACCTAGAGAAATCATTGTGAAAAGATAGGGATGTAAAGGTTAGTCCTTTAGCCTATAAAAAAAGGAAGAATTCATTGTCAGTGAATTGGGAAATCCTTAGTGTGGATGCTAAGGTAGTGGATATAGACTTTGGTTAGAAGGTCGAATCACTATAAAATCGAATGTGTCAAATTGTCATTCCTTTTTTTGATTTTTTGTTTTCCCAATTTCACACCTTTCATAGGGCTAATTTCGGTTGAAGACATCGAGCCTTTTCAATTGGTATCAAAGCATTTTTAAAATACTCTCTAGAAATTTTTTAAAATGACTTAAAAATAAAAAAAATGATTGTTTGTACCGGTATGGTTAGTTTAAATAAAATATTAAACTTACATATTTAAATAATCTAAATTTATTAATATTTTAATATATTTATTTTTAGTAGTTTTGAAATTTACATTTAATTGAATTATTTTGATATTTTAGCATCTATAATATAATTATCAAGTTTTTAAGTACAAAATATGTTATAGGGTTAATTTATAAATTTTTAGGATAAAGAGTGTGCCTCACCTACGAAAGGCGAGCGCCTTTGCCTAGCGCCCTGGCTCCAACGACCATTTGCGCCCAACGCCCTTTAAAACTAAGCTTGATATGCCAGTTTAGGTAAAAAAAAACTCTTTAAATTATGTGCTCAATAAATTGTTGATATTACTCTTAATAAAATTTTGATATCAACATTAATAAATTTTGGTAAAAATGAGTATTATGATTCCTATTTCTTACACACACGTGGCCACAACTCAACATCACCACAAATTCAACGATGATAAGCCACATCGAAAATAGACTCCATCGAGTGAGTCTAAAAAGAAACCACGAATATAAGGCTGTAGATTTTTAACCGTTAGATTAGACTTTATATGAAAAAATAAACAATGACCGTTGGATTTTAAAAAAAGAAAAAAAAAGAAAGGGACTAGAAGGTTAACCTTATAGAAACAAAAAAAAAAGGGGAAATCAAATGATATTTTTTACAAACCCACACCTTTTTCTTTCTTCCATCTTATCCAACTCCTATTTCTTTGAGTTTGAGTTGAAGTAGAGTAATATTTGAGGTAAGATTCTTCATCTTCACATATCAAGCTTCAAAATAAAATCTAAGTCTCGATATATGGGTGTTATGAGGTGGTTTGGGTTTCATTATGGTTATGCTTTACGAGATGTTTTGAAGGAATTTGAGAAGTGGTTTTGCATTTCATCCTTTCATTAATCCTATGTATTTCTATGACAATTGTTAAATAGTGAAATAAAGAGGAGAATCTTCCAAAAGTATAGGCAAGGAGCAAGCTTAAAGAGAGGATAAAGGAGTCACCTTTGGGGGTAAAACACTTTCATTACTAGTAGGATGCATATGAATTATAAAATATGAGTATTTTAAGTTAAATGTGTACTAGAGCATGTCATGTTGGATTTCGTGAATCGATATTCTTGAGATGAGATTAACGTTAGGAATGCTTGCTAGTGATGTTAAATGATCCATGAACAACATTGGTGGCTTTAGCTATAGTCTTAGGGACACCATGAGACAGTTAGAGTTAGATTGAGGAGCATTTTCAAGCTTAAAATGACATTTTTTTGCATTTTGGTATTGATATTGTTCTTGTAGTATCAATACTATTTGAATGAATGTAGAAATTTGGGTAAAAATATCATATAGTACCAGTCATGTTCTTCACAGTATCTATATTGTTCTTGACAATATTTGTAACGCCCCGATTTTAGGCCTAGGTGTTTTGCGGGTCGGGTTGGATCGATAGAACCGGTATCGATTGTTCGAACCGTTAAAGGTGGTTTAGGGAAATCAAGGTTCGAACCGTTAACGGCTAGAAATCAATGAGAAGATATAAAAGGGACCTCTAAAAGCCTCAGCAATAACTATTGATCCTAAAGCAAACATCCAAACATCAAATCCAAGCATTTGTGCCTAAATCCCATTATTGTCTTGTAACCCCAATTGTATTTTTCATTCTTATCATTTCAATTGGGTTGAGTGCTTGTAATTGGGCTACAATTTGTATTGAGAGATACTTGCTTAGCCAACAAATTCTTTGTTTCAATTGTGTGAGGATTGGGTCAAATTTTGGGTAGAAAATTTGACCGAAAATTGTAAGGGTTACCTCCTTAGCCTAAAAAAGGGGAAGAGCAATTAGTGGAATTGTTGGAAATCCTTAGTGAAGCTAAGGTAGTAGATGTAGAGTTGATTTGGAACTTGAACCACTCTAAAACTCCTTGTCTACCTTTTTATTTGCAATTTCCACCACCAAAAACTTTAAAAATCCAATTCAGCCCCTCTTGGTTTAGTTCGATCATTCGATCCACTCAACATTAACAATGGGAAGAAGCATAAAAAACACTTGATTTTGTTTTTCTTTTTGCCTATTATTCTTACATTGTCTGTTAAATGTTGAATTTTTGCTTGAGTTCTAAGTTTAACACTGCCTACTTTACTTAATAAAAATTTCTTAATTGAATACAGGTTTGTCGTCGCGGCAGCACAGGGCAGCAACACAAAGATGGTGAAAACCCTAGAGGTGCCCGAAGTAGGCTCTAGGAAGGATCACGAGCAAGGACAATCCACTGCTATCAAAGTCCAAGTATCTAAACCAAGTGACAGACAAATTAGCACTAGTGAATGAAAGCCTTCACGGGATGACTCTATTCAAAGGGTTCAGAGCTTCGTAGAGTGCACCTACCTTAGCTTTAGACCCAGAGAATAGTTGCGATGAGCTGAAGCCCTTAAAGCCATGATCAGAGAAAAAGAAAAGAGGAAAAGAAGTGCTTAACTGTGCTGCCAAGGTAGCATCTCGTATCCTTTTTAGTAATTTTATTACGTTCAACATTCTTTGTTAACTTAGTATACTCAACATGTTTTAGTATGGACACAAACCTGCACACACTGCACTGGCACTAAGAAAATTAAAATCTAAGTTATTTAATGTTATTCCCTATCACTAACATAAAAAATAGGTGCCACGACCTTGAGGTAAGAAATCAAGCTAAAGGCTAAGTTTCTACTAATTCTGTGCAAGGGGCAGGTTTACTAGTTAGGTTGCATTGCTTGAGGACAAGCAATAGTTCGAGTTTGGGGGTGTGTAGAGTGTCCACGAGTTCTATATTTTGTACACATTCCTGCCCTTATTATTGCTATTCTTAAGCTCATTTAGGCATATTTAGGTGCATTGCATGCATAATAACAATATTTGCTCTTTCACCATGCTTTCATTGAATATTTTGTGTTTGGTTAAGAAAAGATAGTGTTTTAGTTTAGTTTTTATTTCCAAGTGTTGTAGCTGTGTAGAGAAGGAGAAGACAGGAAGGTTGGGAACAAAAGGAGTTGTACTGAAGAAGTTCCAGGTGCCGCCAAGGACGCCGCCGTAGCAGCAATGCCACCAAGTGCCACCCAGGTAGGAGTTACACCGACTTAGTCAAGATGGGTTGCGATTGAAAGAGGGCAATTCCCTGAGCCCAATGAGCCCAATACTGCAATTTTCTAAAGCCTGTAGCGGCCGGTAGAGTTGATCCAATATTGATAAGTAAGAGTACTTATCCTTACTCGCGGGAGAAAGAAACATCCAAAGAGTCCACATTCAAGTAAAAAAAGGAGTCAACATTTAATGTAAAGTTACTTTAAGGACTTATACTCCAAGGAGGACTTAAACTTAGGCCATGAGCTCTATATATACCCATGTATGTGAGGGTATAGGGGCATGAAGGGATGCATGGATGCATAGATGCATAGTGGAGAGGTAGATAGATAAACTGGAGGTGTTGGAGGTTGCGGCCCAACACTCCTAGGGTTTAGGTTTCTGTATGTGAAGTAGTTGTGAGAAACAGTTGTAATAGTTTAAGTGTGTTTTCAATAAAATATTCTCAAGTTTGCTTAATTCATGTTCTTCACTTCTTCAATTAGTTCCAAAAGTCCAGTTGAAGAAATCCATTTCTCGGGCACGAGAGTGTAAAGCTCACGAAAGGATTAAGCCCGGTCTCATCATGTCCAGGTGTTGACTAATTCGGCTTAGCATAAGTTAGGATTTCAGTAGGTAAAAGGATCAACCAAATGTCGACTGCCTGTGTTAGGTTTACGCTGAGATTGCTAGGTATTGCCTACATCACGTGGTGATAGAATCCTTGCTTAGATATAGGAAGGATCACTTAAGAACTGCTCTGCCGAACTTGGAGTATCTGCCAGAGTTGCAGGGGAAGAGATCTGTTGCGGCCGCGTGACAGGGTCGTAGCTGCCGTCCGCCATTACCCACCGAGGCAGCAAATCATGGTAGCGTAAAACACACTTAGGCTTTACCATGCAATTTACACACTACTAAGCTGCAATTTCCTTACCCAATCTATCGACCTCATCTCTCCCTATCATCACTATCTTTATCTTGTGTTTTTATATTTCCACGTTTAGAGATTTAATTTTGCATTTACTGAATCCTTGTGCAGGAAACCATTCATAGGAGCCGTTCCAATCCATGTGGGAGACGATATCTTTTATACTATAACTTGACAAGAGTCTTCACTTGCGCTAATAAATAGAGAACACTCAAATGCTCTACAGTATCTTCCGGGTGCGAACCTTGTGTGTGTCCCGTCTCTCTTTAGTGGGTTATACATCTACCGATGAGTAGTGTTGAGGGGTTGTGATTGTACCGAATACTCCACCACGAGTGTCACAACGATAGAGGGTTGCTCTCATGTGTGAGCCCTTGGTAATCCCTGTATCCGATATATGTTTTTGAATGTTGTTTATGACTTGTGAGCCAATATAATGGATTTGAATGTTATGGAAAATGTTGTTGATGCATATTTTGGCTTAAGCTTAACATAAGGGTGTTATGCTTGAAAGGCTTGGAACTTGAGTAGTAATGGTTTAATTGCTGGAACTTTACGAATCATGTTGCATGAGGTTTAATACAATGGTTTTGATGATAAAGTGCATGTTTTGTCATAGGAAGCATGATGATTTTGAAAAGAATGAAAAGTTGTTTTGTGCATTGATGATGTGTTTGGTTTTTGAGCAATCCTCACTAAGCTTGTTTGCTTATGCTCTCTTTGTTCATCAATGCAGATAATTAGACATTTGTAGGTAGCATCTTCAAGGAATCTTACCAAGACACTCTCTAAAAGTATGTTGTGTTCTTGAACTAGTGTAATAATGGCAATGGGAGTGTCCAATGCAATGAATGTTGTTAGCTTTGTATTTTACGGTTTTGTGCAAGTATGAGATGCATATTTGGATATGTAAATGACCTCTAAGTCTTGGTTTATGCTTGAATTTGGATTTTGGCCTTTTGGTGCTTTTAACTCGTAGGAAGCATGCCTTTAGTGCTATTGATTCTGTGAATGATGCTATGTTGATGCACTTGCTTCGTATGTTTAGTGTTTGATGTGTATTTTTTTTGCAAACATGTTTGGGCATGTGTCGATATGGTGTCGGAGGATTCAAATTGAATTAAATCAGCATTTTAAACATTGCAGGCCCAGATATTTAGAAACACTGTTGCATGTTTCGAAACGGTCGCTTGAAATGGCCTTGGTGTTTCGAAACGGTGAGGTAAGTTTCGGAACTTTTTGCCTCTGTGAACCATCGTACCGAAACGAGCCTAATAGGGTTTCGAAACAGACCTGCGTATCGAAACGACCATCTATGTTTCAAAACGACTGTTTCGATACGGGGCTTCCAATTCCGAAACGTCCGTCCATTAATTCAGTTTTTGAATAGTTCTGAGTTTTTGTGTTTTACGTTTTTGTCCTTGTTTGCCTTGTATGCAATTGGATGGGTTCTTGAGGTTGTTTGAGCTGAGTTTTTTTTACCGAGAAGCATGTAATGAACCTAATTAAAGATTGGTAACCCGAATTCGGTAATAACCCTTACAATTTGTCAAATTTACAAAATGGTACCTAAACCTTGAATTGACTGTAATTAATAGGCGATTGTGATGATGTTTTATCCGCTGCCTGTGTGCGTATGCATAGGAACCTAAGTTGCATCTAGACAAAATAAAAAGAAAAAAGGGTCGTTTATTGAGTTAAACCTTCCTGGTTCAGTTCAATATTCCCCATGTGATCCGTTCGGTTCGGTCTATCGGCCAGGCCGGGTTGAAGGGGTTACATTTGGTGGTATCGGAGCCAAGTTACGAAAGGTTGGGATGATGGTAAGATGTTGGTGAGCGATTTGTGATGCGGATATGTGTTTTGGTGATATTTGCTTTGTTTGATGAACGTCCTAAGTATGCCTATGTTAAACATGTGATAGTGATGTTTTATGTAATGTTTAAGTATGAATGAGAGCTGTTATATATATGGTGATAAAATGGGCTGAGTTTTGATGCTTGTAATGCATGATGGTTGTGACATACGTGTGGTATGCTTTATGCTATGTTGGGAGGGGAAATTGGACTGCTTATTGCCTTATTACCTAGTGAACTGTTTTAATTTGGTTTTGGAAGTCTTGGAATCCTTGTTAAGAGCTGGCTTGATCTTTTGTTTATTTTATGTTCATGCTTTAATGTTAACTAGCACAATGGGACCGAGACGAGAGTTACGTTCTAGAGCAGTTGCTTCTGCTGAGGGGCAACGTAACCAGGAGAACGAGGTTCGGTCTAGGAGTGGAAGCCTTCGAATCAAGTTGTTGCAAGAACTAAGAGCTCTAGACTCAATCAAGAAAACTATGGGCAGATATGGAAATTCAATAGAAAAGAGAAGGGCTTTTCTTGAAAATTTCATATTTAATGCTGGAAATTTAAAGAAAAGAAGACAATAAGAAAGATTAGAAGATGAATAATAAAATATAACGAAAAAGATTAAAAAGATGAAGAGAAGATTAGGTAAAACAAATCTGAAATTTCCAGCTTTGTTTATGGAATTATGGGAGATGGCGTGAAGATTGAAGATGAAGATGGCTTGATGGATTTGTGATGGTTTTGTCCTCGGCACCCTCTTAGACGCAATTACCTAAGCAAGCAACCTCAAGCAGCTCTAACCCACCCTCCTAGACGTGATTACCTAGGCAAGCAGGAGTGTGAAGATGATCTCCCTCACAAGAACTCGTCGAACTTATGTTGAAGAAGACTTCTAAGGCACAAGTAATCATCACTTGCAAAAAAAAAACTCACTAAATATTTCATTAATCAAAGAAAATCTCAATAATCTCGACCCTGTATACGCGAACGTTGAGCTTGCGGAAGCGGATAATGATGTTGGCGCGAATGTTGGATCGGTGAAAAGATGGATGAAGATAGGCGATGATGATGTAGATGGAAGATAGATGGATAAATTGTCCTCGGCACCCTCTTGATCGTAATTAACCAAGCAAGCAACCTCAAGCGGCTCTAACCCACCCTCCTAGACGCAGTTACCTAGGCAAGCAGGAGTGTGAAGATCAACAACAAATTCTGACGAACTTGAAGAATCGCTTCTAAAATAAAGAACACAAGTTATACTTCTTGCAAGTCTGAACTCAAAAGAGAATTTTATTTAATCATTCAAATCTTCCATTACAATGTGGTTGAAGCCTCCTTATATAAGCCTTGAAGAAGTTCTAATCCTAGTAAACTTAGGAAATTAAATACAATAAATAAATGCTGAAATCTAATCTCCTAATTACATAAGTAACTTCTAATAATAAATAAATATTAAAAATAAAATCCTAATTAAATAAATCTGATCCTAATAGATATTGCAGAATCCTATACTGATTTAAATTACAAATAATCAAATAAAATCATGAAAAATCGTAATTATCCAAAATCTCGTATTAATCCCGTATAGGAATTTCTGCATGCGCTGTCTTCGCTAAAATAGATGTATCTTGAGTTCTAGATGTCCGATTGAGGCGTTTCAAGATCCGTTGGAAAGCTAATTGACATCCGGACAAGTTTCAAGAAGACATGTTGACCCATAAATTCCTGAATCCCATCCAAAAAGGGGTGGCAAGTTTACTGACTATTCTGACATGCAAAATAGTTTTAACTTCTTTTCCAAGATGATTAGTTTCACCCCTCTCATGCATGTATCATTCTCCCACTCCTCAAAAATATTCGCCCTCGAATCTAAACCGGTAAATGGAGGAATTTCATCAAAGTACCAGTAAAGAGAAGATATAATGAAAGATCCTTGTGCATAATCTCTTTTTGCAATGTAATTTACAAGTTCCTTCTCATTGAGATCATCACTATTGTTCTTTCGATTGCAAAGTAACTCGTTCTCATCTTCAAAATTGTTATCAATGCTAGAAGAGAAATAAGCATTAATAGAATTTTGAAAACAATCAATGGTACCTTTTGATTGTAGATTACATTCGTCAGTGTTTGTTGTTTGATGGTCATCTTGAATCGGAATAGTAGGTTTGTCACTGGAAAAAAACACGCTACTTACAATTTCTTCCTCATCAATAGGCAAGGTTAAACTCTCGATGGTATCGCCTTCCTCATGTTCTTTAGGAGAACAAATTTCTTCTTCATGCTCCGAATCACAGATTTCAATATCATTAGAAGACATGAATTCAGACAACATATCTCTCAAATTTTTTTCTTGAAAATAAGACTTATCTGGACAATCATACCCAGAGTAAAATTCAATACGTTGCTCAATGACATCCTCAAGAACGATCTGAATCTGATACCAAATGATACGGACACGACCCTGTATACGCGAACGTTGAGCTTCCGGAAGCGGATAAGGATGTTGGCGCGAATGTTGGATCGGTGAAAAGATGGATGAAGATAGGCGATGATGATGTAGATGGAAGATAGATGGATAAATTGTCATACATGCATGAGAGGGGTGAAACTAATCATCTTGGAAAAGAAGTTAAAACTATTTTGCAAGTCAGAAACGTCAGTAAACTTGCGACCCCTTTTTGGATGGGATCCAGGCATTTATGGGTCGACACGTCTTCTTGAAACTTGTTTGGCTGTCAATTAGCTTTCCAACGGATCTTGAAACGTCTCAATCAGACATCTATAACTCAAGATATGTCTATTTTAGCGAAGACATCGCATGCAGAAATTCATATATGGGATTAATACGAGATTTTTGGATAATACGAATTTTCATGATTTTATTTGATTATTTGTAATTTAAATCAATATAGGATTCTACAATATCTATTAGGATCAGATTTATTTAATTAGAATTTATTTTTAATATTTATTTATTATTAGAAGTTACTTATGTAATTAGGAGATTAGATTTCAGCATTTATTTATTGTATTTAATTTCCTAAGTTTACTAGGATTATAACTTCTTCAAGGCTTATATAAGGAGGCTTCAACCACATTGTAATGGAAGATTTGAAGAATTAAATAAAGTTCTCTTTTGAGTTCAGACTTGCAAGAAGTATAACTTGTGTTCTTTATTTTGAAAGTGATTCTTCAAGTTCGTCAGAATTTGTTGTTGATCTTTACACTCCTGCTTGCCTGGGTAACTGCGTCTAGGAGGGTGGGTTAGAGCCGTTTGAGGTTGCTTGCTTGGTTAATTGCGATCAAGAGGGTGCCGAGGACAATTTATCCATTTATCTTCCATCTCCATCGTCATCGCCTATCTTCAGCCATCTTTTCACCGATCCAACATCCGCACTAACATCCTTATCCGCTTCCGCAAGTTCAACGTTCGCGTATACGGGGTTGTGTCCGTATCATTTGGTATTAGATTCAGATCATTCTTGAGGATGTCATTGAGAAACTTGTTGAATTTTACTCTTTTGGGGACTCGATGTCACTATTGTTGTTGAGTAGATCATTCCGGGTATGATTGTCCAGATAAGTCTTATTTTCAAGAAAAAAATTTGAGAGATATGTTGTCTGAAATCATGCCTTCTAATGATTTTGAAATCTGTGATTCGGAACATGATAAAAAAATTTGTTCTCCTAAAGAACATGAAGAAGGCGATACCATCGAGAGTTTAACCTTGCCTATTGATGAGGAAGAAATTGTAAGTAGTGTGTTTGTTTCCAGTGACAAACCTACTATTCTGATTCAAGATGATCATCAAACAACAAACACCAACGAAGATGAGAATGAGTCACTTTGCAATCGAAAGAACAATAGTGATGATCTCAATGAGAAGGAACTTGTAAATTACATTGCAAAAAGAGATTATGCACAAGGATCTTTCATGACATCTTCTCTTTACTGGTACTTTGATGAAATTCCTCCATTTACCGGTTTAGATTTGAGGGCGAATCTTTTTGAGGAGTGGGAGAATGATACATGCATGAGAGGGGTGAAACTAATCATCTTGGAAAAGAAGTTAAAAACTATTTTGCAAGTCAAAAACGTCAGTAAACTTGCGACCCCTTTTTGGATGGGATCCAGACATTTATAGGTCGACATGTCTTCTTGAAACTTGTCCGGCTATCAATTAGCTTTCCAACGGATCTTGAAACGCCTCAATCGGACATCTAGAACTCAAGATACGTCTATTTTAGCGAAGACAGCGCCTGCAGAAATTCCTATATGGGATTAATACGAGATTTTTGGATAATTACGAATTTTCATGATTTTATTTGATTATTTGTAATTTAAATCAATATAAGATTCTACAATATCTATTAGGATCAGATTTATTTAATTAGAATTTATTTTTAATATTTATTTATTATTAGAAGTTACTTATGTAATTAGGAGATTAGATTTCAGCATTTATTTATTGTATTTAATTTCCTAAGTTTACTAGGATTAGAACTTCTTCAAGGCTTATATAAGGAGGCTTCAACCACATTGTAATGGAAGATTTGAAGAATTAAATAAAGTTCTCTTTTGAGTTCAGACTTGCAAGAAGTATAACTTGTGTTTTTTATTTTAGAAGCGATTCTTCAAGTTCGTCAGAATTTGTTGTTGATCTTCACACTCCTGCTTGCCTAGGTAACTGCGTCTAGGAGGGTGGGTTAGAGCCGCTTGAGGTTGCTTGCTTGGTTAATTGCGATCAAGAGGGTGCCGAGGACAATTTATCCATTTATCTTCCATCTCCATCGTCATCGCCTATCTTCAGCCATCTTTTCACCGATCCAACATTCGCGCTAACATCCTTATCCGCTTCCGCAAGTTCAACGTTCGCGTATACGGGGTTGTGTCCGTATCATTCTACCTGGTAGGAATTTACCTCCTCCTCCACCACCACCTCCTGGGGGTGATGAGCAGGGTCAACACGGGCAGGCTGGTCCAGTGTTGGGAGATTGGACGCCTTTGTTACAGGCGATGACGAGAGAATTCCAGGCTATTATTGCCGGAATACATGTATAGGCGCTTACTGCTGGGCAAGTGGGATTTCCATTGGAGCGCTTGAGGAGTCTGAGAGGAGTGGAATTTCGTGGATTATCTCCTGAGGCATTTGAGGCCTGGATAGCCAGTACGATCAAGATACTGGATCATATGGGGTGCAATGATGTCTGGAAACTGGGTTGCGCAGTATCGTTGTTACATGGAGATGCATACACATGGTGGATGGCTGCGACCGCGGCTTTGGAGCCGAAAGAGGTGGATTGGACGTTCTTCCAGTTTGCTTTTAATAGAAAGTATCTCAAAGTTACATACTCGGATGATAAGACGAGGGAATTCATGTCCCTGGTTCTAGGAAACATGATTGTGGCTGAGTACGAGGTCCAGTTCATACGACTGAGCCAATATGCTCCAGAGTTGGTGCGAAGTGATAGGCATTGGTGTGATCGTTTCCGGTATGGCCTGGTGTAGGATGTGAAGACGTTCATGCTAGCGACTAATTATACCGATTTTGATGTGCTCGTGACTCGAGCCAAAGATACAGTGAATAGCTTGGGTTTGACCTCGCGCGGGGGTAGTTCCAGTTTGGGCAAGATGGTTGCTGATGTTGGTCCTAGTGGTGGGCAGAATAAGAGGAACCGAGACCGTAAATATCAGCCTCTGGCTAGGCGAGGTAACTTTGGGCGAGGCACACCAGCCCAGGGCAACATGCAGAGGTTTGAGCAGAACACATGTTGGACGTGTGGTTCGTGTGAGCACTTGAGGCGGGATTGTCCTCGTTCAGCTCGTGAGGTGCAGGCTCCAATGGTTGGGGCTAACTCGTGTTCAAACTGCGGGTCTGCCAATCACATAAGGCGTGAGTGTCCCCTATTAGCGGGAGGTGGTCATGGACGTGCACCTGTTGTTGCACTGCACAGAGGCTGTGGGCGCGTCCTTGGCAACTTTCAGAGGAGAGAGGATGGGCAGAGAGGTGTGGCCCACATAGTTGATGTTTAGCCAGAGGGAGGTGGTCCTACGAGGGTGTATGCACACCGCGAGGGACGCAACGACACTGTAGAGTGTCCATGAGTTCTATATTTTGTACACATTCCCGCCCTTATTATTGCTGTTCTTAAGCTCATATAGGCATATTTAGGTGCATTGCATGCATTATAGCAGTATCTTCTCTTACACCATTCTTTTATTGAATATTTCATATTTGGTTGAGAAAAGCTACTATTTTAGTTTATATTTTCAGGTGCTACAACTAGGAGAGGAAAGGAAATGACAAAACAAGACAGAAAGCTGGAACCAGAGGAGCTGTATTGAAGCAGCTTAAGATGCCACCAAGGACGTTGCCGAAGCAACATTGCCGCCAGAAGCCGCCTAGGTAGGAGTTACACCGATTTAGCTAAGATGGGTTGCAATTTCAAGAGGACAATTTCCTAAGCCCAATGAGCCTAGTCTTACAACTTCCTGAAGCCTGTAGCGGCCGATAGAGTTAATTCAATTTCGATAGGTGAGAGCACTTATCCTTACTTGCGGAAGAAGGCAAAGTCCAAAGAGTCTGTATTTAAAGCATAAATGAGTATGTATTTAATGTAATTTACTTTTAAAACTCCTACTTCAAGGAGGACTCAACCTAGGTCACAACCCTTATATATACCCAATGTATGTAAGGGTATAGGGGCATCTCGTAGAGGGATCATAGCATGTCGTGAGGAATTGATGGCATCTGCCGATGAGAGTGTAGATGGGGGGATAGTTAGATGAGTTGGAGAGTTGGGGGTCACGACCCAACTCTCCTAGGGTTTAGGCGCGTGTATGTAAAGTAATTTGTGGAAACGATTGTATAGTTTTGAGGTTTTTTCAATAAAGTTCTGATTTTTCTTAATCGATGCTTCTTGTTCGTTCAATTAGTCTACACTAGTCAGTTGAAGAGAAAATCCATTTTTCGGGCACGAGAGTGCAAGGCTCACGAAAGGGTTAAGCACGATCACAACTCACAAAGGCGTGACTAACTTGGTTCCACACTAGTCCACAAGTTTCAGCGGCTAAAAGGGATTACCAACCGGGTTGTCTAATTTGGTTCGACACTAGTCCTCAAGTTAAGCAATCTCGAGCATCCTAACATAGAAATAGGAGGGATCACTGTCGACTATCCTACCAAACTTGGAATATCTGCCAGACTTGCTGCCAGGACTTCTCTCCGTTCCACCTACCGAGGTAGTACACACCCCTGCAGTGGCAGTGACCTACTGCGATCATGTGACAAGGTCGTAGTTTGCCGCCCGCTTGACCCACCGAGGCAGCAATTCATGGTAGCGTAAAACATACTCAAGACTTTGCAATGTAGTCCACAGGCTACTAAGCTGCACCTGTCTTACCCAGCTTATCGCCCAATCTCTCCCTATCATTCCTCTCATCACTATCTTTATCTTTACTTGTGTTTTTATATTTCCACATCTTGAGATTTAATGGTGCATTTACTAAATCTATGTGCAAGAAACCATTAATATGAGCTGCTCCAATCCTTGTGGGAGACGATATCTTTTATACTATAACTTGACAAGAGTGTGCACTTGCGCTCATAAATGGAGAACACCCAAACACTATACAAGTTTTTGGCGCCGTTGCCGGGGATTGGCAACAGCAACTACGTTTGAATTTTTGCACTTCTATTTAGTTTTTGCTCATTAAATCTATTTTCATTTATTTGCTTAAACATCCACCTGAGGAGGGGAAGGACATTCTCAGATGAATAACCAAACACAAAGACCCTCAGGAATTGGTTATGCTTGGGAAAAGCGCAGCCTAACATAACCTAATTATTATTTCAATTTAAAATTTTAATTTTATTAGGTTTAGATTTAATTTTTATTCAATCTTCGTATTTATTTTTATTTCAGGTTAGGAAGGGAAGAAAGACCAAGAAAGATGAAAGGATAAAGGAGAGACCCAACTAGCGGCCAAGGCAGCCCAAGGCAGATGAGCATAACGGCTAGTGGCTTCATAACGGCTAGCCGCAATGGCTATATTTGCCCTAACGAGTAGAACGAATATCTGTGTAATGGCTAGAATCCCGTTACTTGCGTCACAATAATTGCCGCTCGTTGACAGCGCCCCCGCCAAGGCAGTGGAGAGAAACGATTATATAAGGCCAACTATTCTACCACCCGTTCTTCATTTTACTCTCTCTTTTCTCTCAATTCTTTCTACAGTCTTTGCTTCCAAGATTTCTTTGTTTTATTTTTTTTCACATTCTTTTTACTTTCTTTAGGAAAACAACCGTTCCCCAAACTATGGCCTCATCACAGAAACCCGCCGCCACCTCCAAAACCCAATACAAGAGGTTCTTGAAACCTGATGTCGAGGAGACCTACAACCAGTTCTACAAAGACATGCAACTATGGGAAGAGATGGGCTTCTACTACACCCAGCCTGATGATAATTTCGGGTTGGAACCTTCCCTGTTCGAGATGATCCATAATATAAGTTGGGATCAGTTCACACGGCAGCCAGAAGGGATTAACAGAAACCATGTGCGAGAGTTCTATGCCTAGCGACCTAACCAAGAGAGCCCTTTTTATTACTTCTGGGGATAAGGTGTTAAGTTGACTGCTGACATGATCAACAACTTCTACATCATAGAAGTCAGCGACGACCAGCATGAAGAGTGGGAATCACATTTGACACGGGCTGACTACAACAAAATAAAGAAGGAGCTCTGTCGGCCAAACACAAAATGGCTGACAGGTAAAAATAATGAGTCAGTCAACCGCAGAGACTTGCTGCCAGAGGCTGCCCTTTGGAGCTACTTCGTCCAGCGCCGCCTGATGCCAACCTCGCACGGATCAATAGTAGACAGGTCGTGGCTCGCCCTTATAAGCAATATTATGAAGGGGTGACAGATCAACGTTGGTGATGTCATACTAAAGAAGATTTACGCCCACGCAGAAAAGCCAACCGTCAAAGGCCCACTCTTCTTTCCCGCACTCATCACCAGCCTCTGTGCCAATTTTGGTGTGCCGCTGCACCCAAAAGATAAAATTCTTCCTACCAAGGAAGGATGGACAAGAAGAGCACGCCAACAAATGATGCATAGTGCATAGCCTGACACACCTTCCACCACCTAGCCGCCGTACAAAGCTGCCGCCACCCCAGCCGCAGCAGGCAATACTGATGCTGCCTTTACGTCTGCCACAATTCCCTTATTGCACATCCTAGTGGAAAGCTGTCAGCGGATCGAGCACAAGCAGGTGATCTTCACCAAATATGTAGTAGACGTGCAGGAGGCCTTTGTGGCCTACATACTGGACAAATACCAGGTGTAACCCCCTTAACCCGGCCTAGACGGTTGACCCGAATTAAGAAAGTCACACGGGGAAAACCAAAGTCAACCCAAAAGTCAACCTTGATTAACGACCCTTTTTTTTAAACTTGTTTAGATGCATATTAATCCTTAGATATGACCATACAACAGCATACTCAAAGATCATAAACATCAGAGATCAAACAGGGACCCAATTGAACAAATTACAACTTTAGGGACCAAATTGTAATTTCTGATATATATGAGGACTTAACCCGAATTAAAGTTACCAACTTGAAATTAATCAGGTTTCATGCTTCTCTGTGAAATTTCAGCTCAAAAGGACTTCCCAAACTCATACAATTGCACAAACAAGATTCAGGACCAAAACGCTAACAATTCAAAACATTTAACTGCCAATGTCAGCCCCTAACGGTCACCCGTTCCGAAACAGGCAGAGCCCGTTTCGAAACGCGGGGCCGTTCCGCAACGCGTACCGCAACACGGGCTGGCAGTAGCCAAACCGTTTCGGAACGGTCCCTCCCGTTTCGGACGCCTGGGCTTGTTTAAGGCACCCGTTCCGAAACGGTAGGTGCTGTTTCGAAACACCCTGCACAGATTACTCCAAAATGCATACTTTAACATGCAATTAAACATCCAATCATGCTCCAAATGCCACCAAACTTTACCAACATGCAATTCAACATATAAGAGACATACATGCATCAACAATTCATCAAAACATCAACATATATGGAAAGCCCTAAATCTATAGGCATGCTTCCTACACAAGCAACCATTCAAGCATAAACTTCCAATTCAAGCATATAAAGGCCAATTACAAAAACCAGCATTCTCAACAACCTAAAACATACTTGGGGAGTTCAAAACATCTCCCAAAACATACACATAGGTCCCCCGTTGCCAAATTACCAAAAGCTAAATGTACTTAAGAAAACCTTCCATACTTTGAGCTTTACTTCCACTTGAATGCTTGCCTTCCTTGCTGCCCTCAAAGTACTTTAATGTTCTGCATTATTGGTTTGAGAAAACAAAGAGAGCGTAAGCAAAAGCTTAGTGAGGAATGCTCAATAAAACCATTCAATAATGCATTTATAAACACTTTATAAATCATGCTTCAAATCATCATTTACACATGCTCAAAAGCAATCTTTAAACAAGCATCTCACGCTTCATATCATTACATGTCATATTGGCCACAAATGATACATTTCATTTCTTTAAAAACAAGTTCATCAACTTTCACCCCAAGGACTTTTAAACACCTTGGCCCCAAGGACTTTTAAACACCTTGGCAAGGACCACACAAGGACTTTTAAACACCTTTGTGTCCTTAACAAGTTCACCTCAAGGACTTTTAAACACCTTGACCCCAAGGACTTTTAAACACCTTGGCCATGGACTTTTAAACACCATGATAATAATCACCCCAAGGACTTTTAAACACCTTGGCCCCATGGACTTTTAAACACCTTGGCCCATGGACTTTTAAACACCATGGAAAGGACCACACAAGGACTTTTAACCACCTTTGTGTCCGTAGCAAGAATCATCCAAGGACTTTTAACCACCTTGATGTTCTTAAGTAAACAAGGCTCACTCAAGGACTTTTAACAACCTTAGTGACCTTAACCTTTTCAAAACATCACTTGCCAATATACATCATTATCATCAATTTATCCACTGTTTTAAAGCATTAAACCAAGCCATATTCATCATGCATTTAAAAGCATCAAACCACATTTAATCAATGTTCAAAAACAAGGAACTCTTACCTAGAGCTTCCTTCAACATATGGCTTACAAAAACAGCATTAACCATGCTAAATCATGCTTTCAAAATAGAGTTTAAAACATGCAATAAACCACATAGCACAACAATCAAATCATGGCCACCACTAGAGAGTATTTCCGAAACTTACACTTGAGCTTAGCAAAGTTGTTTAGACTTAAACTAAGCTCCCAAGACATTGGTTTCAAGCCGAAAACCAAATTTCACTCACCGATTCCACTTCGCCTCTTGCCGAAGCACCAAATCAAGCCTCCGGATCACCACCACTTGGATCCAAAGATGACTCCCCTGTTTTAACACATTAAAACAGTAGATTAATGCATCATCATGCATTAATAGCTTCAATGAAAGCACCTAAACCCGCTGCTCTCATCCACACCCCATTTTCGGCCACCAAACACAACCGAAAATGCATCCAAACCACTTCTCAACAAAGCCCAGCCATAAACCATCAAAACCTAACATCCTTTAACACCATTTAACATCTAAAAAGAACTCAACAACATCCTTATACCTCCAGCAACAACAGATCCACAAGATCACTCCAAAAACAACCAAGAATCATAAGCTAAACTTAGGAAATTCAACCTATCCGGGATTGCATTAATCAAAACCCAATTCCTTATCAAATTAACATTCATTAATCATCATTTTAACACCTTAAAACACTGCTTAAACAGATCCAACGAAATTTCATCAAAAACACACCAAATCTTGCATTTTAAGCCAAGATCCATTAAACAATCTTAAAAGCCATTTATAAAACATCAATTAAGGATTGAGAACTTGGGAATTTCAGTAAAGAACTGAGAGTTTAGAGGAGAAGGACGTTATTACCTCCAAACTTGAGTTTCTCCTCTTTTAGAGCCAAAAAGCTTGAAGAATCAACTTGCAAATTGAGAGGTTTTGTAGATATGATGATTAGAAATAAAAAGAGAGTTGAAAGGAGAGATTTAGGTAACAAAATCAGAAGAAACTCTCTGGAGAGGAAGTGTTTGGGTTGAGAGAAAATGAGAGAAAAGAAAATGAGAAGTTAGTTACAAAATAGCCAAAATGACTTTCCCTCCTCTTTTCTTATGTTTAAAAATCAGAATAAAACCTTAAAATATCTTAGAAAAATCTGGAGAAACTACTTTTGGAATAATAGCTCCTTAAAGATTCAAAGTTTCAATCCTTTATAAAACAGTCACGTAACTTTCAAAAATTACATTTTGGTCACTAGCCAAAATGTCACCCTTCCAAACCTCATTTTCCAAAATTGATTTCACAGTTCACTTAATTATATTAAAAGATGATTTTAGAACATTTTTCCATAATTTTAATGCAACCCGAACTAGGCTTTCCTAATGTCACCCTTATAGATTCGAACAACACTTTGACCAAAACGGTCAACGCCCAAAACTTCTAAGCCCAAAACCGGGGTGTTACACCAGGACTCCGGACCACAGTTGCCCGCCTTTCCAACGGAGCTAGCAGCATCCAAACCAGTCCACATCACTCCAAGACTAGCTGTTGTTCCTGCCGTCGATGACAGTGAGGGGCCACAGTGCCGCCCCAAAAGAAGAACCTCCCTGACCCCCATCCACCCATATGATCTCACCTCAACCTCAGAATCAGAGAAGGAAGATGAGACAACTGCTGCCTCCCCAGTCGCCAAAACGACCACTGCCAAGGATATCGACTACTCTGACTTGGAGATTTTCGACTCCTTTGACGATGAACCGGAAGAGGCAGCCAAAAAGAAAAAGCGGCCAGCAGCAAATCCCCAGGGTGGAGAAGCTGAAAGACAAACCAAGAAAGCCACCCCCAGCCGCATACAACCGCCGCGTAGCTCGAAGAAAAGCCCAACAGAAATACCATCCACTACGCGCCGCCTTGTCCTGCCTGCCTCCTTAGACTCTTCCTCTAACCCGGCAGCAACAGGGGGAACTCCCCCAGTTTATAACACCATTTTTTCTTTTCTGTTTAATTTTTATGTTTTATGTTTTTATTTCTTTTTCTATTTTTAATTTTTCTTTTGATTTTCTTATTATATATGTTCTATTTTTAATTCTTGTTTTGTAGAGGCATTGAGGACAATGCTAACCTTGAGTTTGGGGGGAATTAGTCCTCTTCGTTTTAGGTTCATAGCATTTAGATGCATATGTAAATTCTGCCCCTAGCACTTAATAAAATAGAATCTTTAGTTCAAAACTTGTGCCTATGATAGCTTAGCCGATTACTTATATTCTCACCATTCAAAAAATATTTAATCTAACTTTGGGAAGACACATAAAAAAATACTTAGAATTTTTTTCTTTTTGCCAATTATCTTTACACTTGTCTGTTAAATACTGAATTTTTGTTTAAGTTCTAAGTCTAACATTACCTGCCTTACTTCATAAAAGTTTCTTGATTGAATATAGGTTTGCCGCCACGACAGCACAAAAAAAATGATGAAAAACCTAGAGGTGCCCGAAATAGGCTCTAGGCAGGAAGAATAAAGACCCTAGAGGTGCCCAAAATAGGCTCTAGGAAAGATCATGAGCAAGGACACTCCGCTGTTATCTAAGTCCATGAATCTAAGCTAAGTGACGAGCAAATTAGCAAGAGTGAATGAAAGTCTTCACAGGATGACTCCATTCAAAGGGTTTAGAGTTTTGTAGAGTGCACCTACCTTAGCTTCAAACCCAGAGAATAGTTGTGATGAGACGAAGCCCTTAAGCCATGATCAGAAAAAGAAAATAAAATGTGCCCAACTGTGTTGGCAAAGCAGCAACTTGTATCCTTTTCAATAACTTAATTATTATAGGCATACTTTGTTAACTTGGTAATTTTAGCATGTTTAGCATGAACACAGACCTGCACACACTGCACTGGCATTAAGAAAAAATAATCTAAGTTATTTCATGTCATTCCCTATCACTAACATTATATAGGTGCCACAGCCTTGAGGCAAGGAAATCAAGTTAAAGGCTAACATTCTATTAGTTTTGTGCTATAGGGCAGATTTACTAGTTAGGTTGCATTGCTTGAGGACAAGCAATAGTTTGAGTTTGGGGGTGTGTAGAGTGTCCATGAGTTCTATATTTTGTACACATTCTCGCCCTTATTATTGATGTTCTTAAGCTCATTTAGGCATATTTCGGTGCATTGCATGCATTATAGCAGTATCTTCTCTTACACCATGCTTTTATTGAATATTTCATATTTGGTTGAGAAAAGTTACTGTTTTAATTTAGTTTATATTTTCAAGTGCTATAGCTAGCAGAGGAAAGGAAAGGACATGACAAGACAGAAAGTTTGAACCAGAGGAGCTGTACTGAAGTAGCTCAAGATGCTGCCAAGGACGCTGCCGAAGCAGCATTGCCGCCAGAAGCTGCCTGGGCAGGAGTTACACCGACTTAGCCAAGATGGGTTGCGATTTCGAGAGGACAATTTCCTAAGCCCAATGAGCCCAGTCTTGCAATTCCTGAAGCCTGTAGTGGCCGATAGAGTTAATTCAAGATCGATAAGTGGGAGCACTTATCCTTACTTGCAGAAGAAGGCAAAGCCCAAAGAGTCTGTATTTAAAGCATAAATGAGTCTGTATTTAATATAATTTACTTTTAGAACTCCTACTTCAAGGAGGACTCAACCTAGGTCATGAGCCCTATATATAGCCAATGTATGTAAGGGTATATGGGCATCTCATAGAGGGATCATAGCATGTCGTGAGGAATCGACGACATCTGCCGATGAGAGTGTAGATGGGGGGATAACTAGATGAGTTGGAGTGTTGGGGGTCGCGACCCAACTCTCCTAGGGTTTAGGCGTGTGTATGTAAAGTAATTTGTGGAAACAATTGTATAGTTTTGAGTTGTTTTCAATAAAGTTCTGAATTTTATTAATCTATGCTTCTTGTTCGTTCAATTAGTCTACACCAGTCAGTTGAAGAGAAAATCCATTTGTCGGGCACGATGGTGCAAGGCTAACGAAAGGGTTAAGCACGTCACAACTCACAAAGGCGTGACTAACTTGGTTCCACACTAGTCCACAAGTTTCAGCGGCTAAAAGGGATTACCAACCAGGTTATCTAATTTGGTTCCACACTAGTCCTCAAGTTAAGCAATCTCGAGCATCCTAACCTAGAAATAGGAGGGATCACTGTTGACTATCATGCCGAATTGGAATGTCTGCCAGACTTGCCGCCAGGACTTCTCTCCGTTCCACCTGCCGAGGCAGTACACACCCCTGCAATGGCAGTGATCTGCTACGATCATGTGACAAGGTCGTAGTTTGCCACCCGCCTGACCCGCCGAGGCAGCAATTCATGGCAGCGTAAAATATACTCAAGACTTTGCAATACAGTCCACAGGCTACTAAGTTGCACCTGTCTTACCCAGCTTATCGCCCAATCTCTCCATATCATTCCTCTCATCATTATCTTTATCTTTACTTGTGTTTTTATATTTCCACATCTTGAGATTTAATGGTGCATTTACTAAATTTATGTACATGAAACCATTCATAGGAGCTGCTCCAATTCCTGTGGGAGACGATATCTTTTATACTATAACTTGACAAGAGTGTGCACTTGCGCTCATAAATGGATATTATCCAAACACTCTACAGACACCGATGTGATTACAGGTACATTCACCTTGCAATCCTTGTCTTTGTTAGCCTTGATTGATTCTGGATCTACGCATTCATACATCTTGAGTGAGGATGCACAATTGCTTGATATTCCTGTTGAGATGCTAGATGTAGGAATGCAAGTAACAAGTTCTTTTGGTGAGACTGTTGTTACAAGGAGATTGTATAGGAGATGTCCATTGTATATTCAGGGTCATGAGTTTTTAGATGATTTGATGGAACTGCCTTTCTATGGTTTTGACACGATTCTTAGAATGGACTGGTTGGTTTAGAATCGGGTTGTAGTAGATTTTGATGTTAAGCGAATTACCCTGAAGCTTGCGTGTAATGCCTCGGTTTTGGGCTTAGATGTTTTGGCGAGTCGGGTTGGGCCGGTGGAACCAGTGTCGGTTGTTCGATCTGTTAAAAGGTGGTTTATGGAAATCAAGATTCGGGATGGGATAAAATTATGTTAAAATTCTTAAAATCCTTTAAAATTATGTTTAAGAGGTTTGTTAAATCAATTTTACAAAACAGGTTTTCGAAACTATACATTTTGGTCAGTGACCAAAATGTAAAGATTTAGAAGTTGGGAAAAATGCATTTTTCAAGAAGAGTAAAAATCTTAGAATCTTTAGGGAGCTACTTGGAAATTATGCCATTACCCTAATTTGGCATGTGTTTTAAATGTTTATTAAATAATTAAAAAGCCTTTTAATTGATTTAATTAAAAAGGTAGTTAACTGGTTAACACAATTTTTGACGATCTTTTCATTTCTCACTTTCACTTCAGCCAAACTCTCTCAATTTTCTCTCAATTTTCCAGAAATTCTTTTCTCTCAAATCCTCTTTTGATTCCATCTTTTCCTTGTTGATTTCTTCCATTTTCCTTAAAGTTTCTTCAAGCTAATCATGCCAAATTTGAGGAGAAGCAAGGATTGGAGGTAAATTTCGTGCTAACCCTCTAATCCAGGTTCTATAATGAAAATCCAAAGATATTTGACTCTTTATTAATGGATTTAATTGAGGTTTTGTTGTTAGTTCGATAAACTATTGAAATCTTGTTAGGAAAATGGATTTTAATGTGATTTTTGGATCTTGTTTGATTTGGTTGGTGAGGTTGTTTCTAAATGAGTTTTAAAAGGTTTTTGGTGTTGAAGTGGAGTCTTAATCATAAATATCCCGAAATCCTTGAGTTTCTTGATTTTTGAGGTGTTTTTGGTTGAGTTTTGGGGTGTTCTTTAGGAATTCGAGGTGCTGGAGGTATAAGAATGGTTTTAGGTTGGTTTTGGATGTTGATTAATACCTAAAATGTGTTGGATGAGTTGGATAATGGCTGGGCGGAGGTTAGAGGTGAATCGATTGAGTTTTCGGTTGTTTCAGATGGTTGTTTTGATGCTTTAGAGCAGAGCTACGGGATTTCTTGTGAGTGATGGTGTTTTGGATGCATTTTAATGCATTGAACCTCTGTTTTAGTGTGTTGAAAATTGGGGATATTATTCTGGAAGCAAACTAAGTGGTTTTGGAGGCTTGTGACGGTCGATAGTTGCGTCAGCAAGCGTGGTTTTGCAAGTTGGTGAGTGGAACTTGGTTTTCCAGCGTGGAAACGTTATATAAAAGGGTTTTGAGAACTTAGTAAGAGCTTGAAATGCTTTACTAAGTTCAGAAGTAAGTAAAGTGAATATTACTCTTGGATTGTGTTAATTTTGATCTAATGGTTGCACTGGATTTTAATTGCAATTACCTAATATTTTAAAGCATGTTTTGAATGTATTAAATGTGTATGATGATGCCATGTGGATTAAGGATGCACTAGGTAGGTGGTCCTTGTATGCATGTGTTGAGGCATGAGATTTTAAGCATGGTTTAATGCTTGATTTATGGCTTATCATGAATGCTTTATAAAAACAGTGAGTTATGCATGAGGTATGAGTTATATTGGCAAGTGATGTTGAATAAAGTGTTTTATAAATGAAATCGGATATAGTTAGACGGCTACAAGATTGAGTGTACTATAAACAAGTCACCTTGGATGTTGAGGGGTTATGATTGTACCGAATAGTCCATCCAAGTACCCTAACGATTGAGGATTGTTTAAGGTTGCAACGGTTGATGGTATATCCCAGGTGTGAACCTTGTGTTTGTCCCATCTCTCGTTAGTGGGTTATACATCTACCGATGAGTGGTGTTGAGGGGTTGTGATTGTAACGAATACTCCACCACGAGTGTCACAACGATAGAGGGTCGCTCTCGTGTGTGAGCCTTGTAATGCCGGTAGAGTGTATGAAGGGTGTGGGACAACCCTTGGTAATCCGTGTATCTGATATATGTTTTTCAATTGTTGTTTATCACTTGTGAGCCAATATAAGGAAATGTGTTATTGTGGTAAATGTTGTTAATGCATATTTTGGAAGATGTATGTTTTTATTAAAGCTTGGCATAATGGTGTTTATGATTGGAAGGCTTTGAATACATATAACAATGGTTTATTTTCTGAATTTATATGAATCATGTGGCATGATGTATAATATAATGAGTCTGATGTCAAGAAAGGCATAATGGTTTTGAAAGAACGAAATATGGTTTTGTGCATTGATGATGCTAGTGGTTTTGAGCAATCCTCACTAAGCTTGTAAGCTTATGCTCTCATTGTTCATCAATGCAGGAAATTAAGCTTTTGGAGGCAGCATCATCAAGGGAATCTTACCAAGACACTTTCTAAAAGTATGTTGTGTTCTTGAACTAGTGTAATAAAGGCAATGGGGGTGTCCAATGCAATGATTGTTATTGGTTTGTTAATTTTTGGTTTTGTGCAAGTTTGAGATGCATATTTGAACTTGTAAATGGCCTTTGAGTTTTGGTTTATGCTTGTATTTGGATTTTAGCCTTTTGGTGTTTTTAACTCTTGGGAAGCATGCCTCTTGTCTCATTGCTATTGAGAATGATGCTATGTTGTTGCTTATGCTTCGTGTAAGTCGTCTTTGATGTGTTTTTGAGTTGCCATCTTGGTTGGGCGTGTGTCAAGATGGTTTTGGATGGGTTAAATTGAGTTTAAACAACTTATTAAAACATTGTAGGCTCAGGTGTTTCGAAACACCCTTGCCTGTTTCGAAACGGTGGCCTGAAATGGTCTTGGTGTTTCAAAATGGCGAGGCCTGTTTCGAAACATTTTACCTCTGTGAATCATCATTCCGAAACGAGCCTGAAGGGTTTCGAAATGAACCCGCGTATGGAAACGATCAGCTCTGTTTCTAAATGGCTGTTCCGATATAGGGCTCCCTGGTCCAAAACATCCGACCGTTAAAGTAGTTTTTGAATTATTCTGAGTTTCTATTTCTTTCAATTTGGTCTCTGTTTTCCTCGTATGCAATTGGATGGGTTCTAGATGTCGTTTTGAGCCGAGATTTCACCAAGAAGTATGTAATCGAAGGGCGATTGTGTTGTTGTTTAATCCGCTGCTTATGTGTGTACACTTAGGAACCTAATTGCATTTAGACAAGATAAAAGAAAAAACGGGTCGTTTATTGAGGCACCTTCCCGGTTTACTTCAATATACCCCGTGTGATCTGTTCGGTTCAGTCTATCGACTAGGTCAGGTCGAGGGGGTTACATTTAGTGGTATCAGAGTTAGGTTACGATAGGTTGGGATGATGGTAAGTATTTGGTATCTGACGTTATTGTAATCATGTGTGTTTTGGTGATGTTTACTTTGGTTGGTGAATATTAAAGCATGTTAATGCTAAGTATTTGATAGAGATGTGATTTATATGTGAATACAAGTTTGTGAAACTAAAATTGATTTTGATATAACATATAATCCTAAGGACCAATTTGCAAAACAATAAAGTTTTAAGTACTCTTTAAAGTCTCACAAATTGACAAGTATTTTTAAACAAAATAATATTTAAATACAAGTTCTTAAACATATAAATTCTCTAAGTCTTTTCCTATGTTTTCCAAGCCTAACTATGCAAAAACGCCCAGGCGTATCGATACCCTTAGGCGTATCGATACCCTATTTGGCTACTGGAATTTTGATTTTTAAACCAAAGTATACAAAGACGCCTAGGCGTATCGATACCCTTATGTGTATCGATACCCTCTTTTGCCACTGGAATTTTAATGGACTTACCATACCGATACACTTTGCAACCGTATCGATACGATAATTATATCTTTGAAAATTCTGAGCATTTAATTTTTAGACCGTTACTTGTAAGTTGGTTGGTTTCCCAATTTTTAAAAGACCGTTATACCGTACTGATACGCTTGGTATGCGTATCGATACGCTTTTGATGAAAAATAGACTTGGGATTCTAGTGAGCAAAGACCGTATCGGTACGGCCTTCCGTACCGATACGCCCCTTAAAACCGTACCTGTACGCCTTCTATGCGTATCGATACGCTCTATTTTCTGGCACAACGACTCTTTCCTCTTTGATGCAGGTATCGATACGCCCTTCCCGAGTACCGATACGGTAGGCTTGTGAGCTGCATTTATTGCGGGAAAAATGCTCATAACGGCTCTATTGATGATCCCAACTACCCAAACGGCTAGAAATCAATGCAAGGGTATAAAAACAAGCTTCAATTGACCAAGCAACAACTATTGAACCTACAAGCAACATCAAAGCAAAAATCAAAACCCTAGTGCTCTTCAAAGTCAAATTCTTGTACCCAACTCTAGAGATTTCATTTGTTATCTTGTATTGTGAGTTTGGGGAGTTTGAAATTGTATTTGGGTAAACATTTATCCTTTAAGAGGAATTGTTTGAGTTTACCAAATTCTTATCTTTGTAAAAAGTGAGTGGATTAATCTTTGGGTAGAAAGCTTAATCAATTTGTAAGGTTACCTTCTCATCCAAGAAAAGGGGAAGAATTCAAGTAGTGAATTGGTTGAAAATCCTTAGTGGGAACTAAGGTAGTGGATGTAGAGTTCATTTGGAGAACTTGAACCACTCTAACCACTTGTGTCATCTTTTATTTTTCACTCATACCTCCCACCAAATTTTTAATTGCCAATTCACCCCGTCTTGGCCATTTGCAATTGTGTGATCAACTCAACAATTGGTATTAGAGCTACACTCATTGGAAGGATTACAACCCTCTTGAGTCGATTCTAAGAGAGTTTGATCAACAACTAGTCAAGCAATGGAATCCACCTCCAACTCCAACCTCTATGAGTCCCAATCTACCACCAAGCCACCATTCTTCAATGGGGATAACTACCCATATTTGAAGAATATGATGAAGCTCTTCATCAAGTCCACCGACTACATGGTGTGGGATGTGGTTGAAGAAGGTCCATACATTCCTATGAAGAGATGGAGAAGCAAGACTTGTCCCAAAAGTAAAAGCCGAAATGACAGATGATGAAAGAAGGATGCAAGTGAATGACAAAGCTCTCCATGTGATATTTTGTACACTTGGTCCGGATATCTACTCCAAGGTGTCTTCAATCGAAAATGCCAAGGAGGTTTGGGATACCCTCGAGACAACATATGAGGGAACTAGTGATGTCAAAGAGACAAAGATTGGGCTACTCAATCTAAGCTATGAAAATTTCAAGATGGATCCCGATGAAAGTGTCTCCAAGATGTTTGATCGATTCTCGGTCATTGTCAACGGATTAAAGGGGTTCGGCGAGATCATCCCCGAAGACAAACTAGTGAGGAAATTGTTGTACTCTCTTCCGGAGTCATGGGATGGCAAGAGAACGACTATTATTGAAGCTCGAGATTTGAAGACTCTCAAGCTTGATGCTCTTGTTGGATCTCTACTCACCCGTGAGATCATTAGGAAGGGAAGAGAAGAAGAGAAGAAAGTGGTTGAGAAGAAGGATGTTGAGAAGAAGAAGGCTGGAATCGCTCTTAAAGCTTCATGTCAAGAAAGCGATTCAAGTGAAGATGAAGATGAGGAGATGACCATGTTGGCCAAACGGTTCACTCGCTTCATGAAGTCCAATCGTGGGAGAAAGTTTATTAGAAAGGGAGAATTTAAGAGCAAGAGTAAGGAAGAGGAGAAGGACCAAATCACTTGCTATGAATGCAAAAAGCCCGGTCACATCCGTTCCGAATGTCCTCAATTGAAGAGGAAGAGCTTTGGGAAGAAGAACAAGCTCAAAGCTCAAATAGCAACTTGGAGTGACGATGAGTCATCCGAGGAAGAGGAGGAAGTGGCCAATCTATGTCTCATGGCCATTGATGATGAACCAAAGGGGGAGCATTGCTACAAGGCTAAAGCTTCAAGCCAAAATTCATGGTACCTTGATAGTGGATGCTCAAGACATATGACCGGTGACAAGAGTAGATTCGTGGAACTAAAGCCAAAGAGTGGTGGAGTGGTAACTTTCGGTGACAACTCCAAAGGCCACATTGAAGGAATATGCTCCATTGGTAATCACTCTTCTATTTTCATTGAAAATGTTTTGTATGTCAATGGTCTTAAACATAATTTATTGAGCATTAGTCAATTATGTGATAAGGGTTTTAATGTTTTATTTGATAAAAGTGGTTGCAAAATTGTGAACATTAAAACAAATCAACTAATGCTCATAGGACATAGAATAGGCAATATATACATGGTGCATTTAGATGACATCCATTCATCCCATACATGCTTAGTTGCACATGATGAACATGACTCATGGCCTTGGCATAGAAAATTAGGACATGCTAGCATGAGTGTCTTAGAGAAATTAATTTCCCTTGATCTAGTTAGAGGTTTACCCAAACTTAAATTTCTAATGATAAAATTTGTGATGCATGTTTAAAGGGTAAACAACATAGAACTTCATTTAAATTCATTAATGATGTCTCTACTAGTAGATGTTTACAATTGATTCATATGGATCTTTTTGGGCCTATTAGAACAATGAGCTTGGGTGGAAAATCATATGCTTTTGTGCTTGTAGATGACTATTCTAGGTTTACTTAGGTTCTATTCTTAAGTACAAAAGATGAGGCTTTAAAAAAATTCATCACTTTTTCTAAAATAACTCAAAATGATCTTGAACTTACAATTTCTCACATTAGAAGTGATCATGGAACCGAATTTCAAAATCTAGGTTTCGATGAGTTTTTAAATGAAAATGAGATTAGCCACAATTTTTCCGCACCTTGCACTCCTCAACAAAATGGGGTAGTTGAGAGGAAAAATCAAACTTTAGAAGAAATGGCTAGAACCATGCTTTGCGAAAATAATTTACCTAAATATTTTTGGGCAGAAGCCACAAATACCGCTTGCTATATCATAAATCGAGTAATGATTAGGCCGATCTTGAAGAAAACACCTTATGAGATTTTAAAATCTAAGAAGCCTAACATTAGCTATTTTCATCCTTTTGGTTGCAAGTGTTTTGTTTTGAATAATGGTAAAGAAAACTTAGGTAAATTTGATGCTAAAAGTGATGAAGCTATTTTCTTAGGGTACTCTTTAAACTCTAAAGCCTATCGTGTATTTAATAAAAGAACTCTAGTAGTTGAAGAGTTTATACATGTTGTTTTCGATGATAACCTTCTTCCGAGGAAGGAATCTTGTGATGATGATGATGTTGGAATCCTTGATGTCATTGATGGAGGAGAAACGTCAAATGTGGATGAGGTTCCAACTAAAGATGAGGATACACAAGATCCACCTCTTGAAGCCTTGAAGGACTTGGCTCTTGAGGAAAAGGAGGTGTCTTACCCAAGGGAATTCAACTATGTCAAAGGTGGTGAAATCTTGGGTGATCCATCCAAGGGGGTAACTACTAGATCCTCTCTCAAATTAATGAACCATGTTGCATTTCTTTCAAGCATTGAGCCTAAAAATATTAAAGAAGCTTTAAAAGATGATTTTTGGATTTTGGCCATGCAAGAGGAATTAAATCAATTTGAGAGAAGTAAAGTTTGGCCATTAGTTGAAAGGCCTAATAATCAATCTACTATAGGAACAAAATGGGTATTTAGGAATAAATTAGATGAAAGTGGTAATATAGTGAGAAACAAGGCTAGGCTTGTTGCTCAAGGCTATACCCAAGAAGAGGGAATTGATTTTGATGAGACATATGCACCCGTAGCTAGGATGGAAGCCATTAGGATGCTTTTAGCATTTGCATGTTATAATAATTTCAAGCTTTTTCAAATGGATGTGAAAAGTGCCTTTTTAAATGGTTTTATAAATGAAGAAGTGTATGTTGAACAGCCACCGGGTTTTGAGGATTCAAAATTTCCAAACCATGTGCTTAAACTAACAAAAGCTCTTTATGGTTTAAAACAAGCTCCTAGAGCTTGGTATGAGAGACTTTCAAATTTCTTAATTGAAAAGGGTTTTGAAAAAGGAAAGGTGGATACTACACTCTTCATAAAAAGATATAACAATGACATCTTAGTAGTACAAATCTATGTTGATGATATCATTTTTGGTTCTACTAATGAGTGTTATTGTAAAGAATTTTCTAAGCTAATGCAAGGTGAGTTCGAGATGAGCATGATGGGGGAGCTCTCATTCTTTTTGGGAATCCAAATCAAACAAAGGAAAGATGTCACCTTCATAAATCAAGCTAAGTACATGAATGATATGCTCAAAAAGTTCAGCTTGGAGAATGCAAAACCTCAAGCCACACCTATGAGTTCTTCCATAAAGCTTGACAAAGATGAAAGAGGTAAGTGTGTTGATTCTAAGCTTTATAGATCCATGGTAGGTTCTTTGCTTTACCTTACCGCAAGTAGACCGGATATCATGTTTAATGTTTGCTTGTGTGCTAGGTTTCAAGCTAGTCCTAGAGAATCACACTTAGTTGCCATTAAGAGAATTTTTAGATACCTTAGAGACACACCTACCTTAGGCCTTTGGTATCCTAAAGATTCTTCCTTTAGCCTTCATGCTTATTCAGATGCGGATTATGGGGGATGTAAGATAGATAGGAAAAGTACTTCCAGGACATGCCAATTCTTAGGTAGTATGCTCGTATCTTGGTTCTCTAAGAAACAAAATAGCGTAACCTTATCTACCACCGAAGCGGAGTACATATCCTTAGGGAGTTGTGTTGCTCAAGTCCTTTGGATGAAGCAACAACTCTTAGATTATGGTGTTGAAATAGAAACCATACCACTTAGGTGTGACAACACTAGTGCCATTTGTCTCACTAAGAATCCCATCCAACACTCTAGAACTAAACACATAGAAATTAAACATCATTTCATTAGAGATCATGTTTTGAAAAATGATGTTGTTATAGAGTTTGTTGACATCTTGAACCATTTAGTGGATATATTTACAAAGCCTTTAGATAAAGAGCGCTTTTGGACCCTTAGGAGAGAGTTAGGTTTAACTAGCCTTTCTTGACCCGTTTTAGGTCCTAAAATGTCAAAAATTTGCTTGAAATTGTTTGTGATTCATGCTTGTGTTAATTTTGTTCTTTTTGCTTCTATACATGTTTCTAGGGAGAGTATGCACTAAGTTTAGCCATGAAAACTTGTTCATAGGACATGTGCATGCATTTAGGGAAGTTTCAAATTGAATTTTTGCACTTAAAACTGTCAAAAAGGCCTAATCTGGTAAAGGCGTATCGATACGGCTGAAGCGTATCGATACGGGTTGATAACTGGGAATCTTTGAAGATGAACAAGTATCAATACGACCCCGCGTATCGATACGGTTAAAGTCAAGGGAAATAGTCAAAGCCAAAGCGTACCGATACGGCCCCACGTATCGATACGTTAATAACGACGAATATAAAATTAGGGTTAAAGAGTATCGATACACGTGTATAACGTATCGATACGGTCTCGATGGAGAGGCTATTTAGGGCTGCTATTGTTAAAAAGTTTTAAAAACAAAAAACCTTATTTTCTCTCCAAAACCCTAGCCGCGAAACCCTATAAAAACCCCCTCAATCCTTCAATTTTTACCATCAATCTTAAAAATTCTTTGAGGGTTTTTAATCTCCACATCAAGGCTAAGCTTTGTCAACAAATCTTGTGCATTCACATCACCTCATTCATCCAATCTAAGATTCAAGGTATAAAACTCTTCTTTTTTATTTTCTTTGATTTTCGTTTGATTTTTATTATTGTTTCAACTGAATTTTTGTACAAAACATGTTTGATTGTTATGGGTTTCAAATTTTTCATAATTTTTTTTAAGAATAAAAAATTTTCATTCGAATATTTTTTTAAAACTGTTTTTATTTTTTTATTTTTTTGGAATTGTAAATGTCTTTTTTAAAATTAAATCTCTTTTTACAATCACCTTGAATAATTAGAATTTATTGGATTGAATAGGATGTTAATTGCATATATATTCGAATCCTTTTGATGTGTTTTCAGGGTTATGGCACCATCGAAAAAGGGAACTAAGCATCATCTTTCTACTTCCAATCCTCATGAGGATGTCGAGGGTAATCCTACACCTAACCTTCCTTATATCATCCAATTAAGTTTTCCCGATACCATTGATATAAAACTATATAAACTTTTTCAAGGTATGAATCTTAGGGAAGAACGTGTCGTGTCAATCCCGTTTTTAAATTCTGCCCGGTTCAAATTTCAATACCTTTCCTTACTTAAGCAATGGAAATTTATGAATTTCTTAAGCATTCCCCCTATTCTCTATAGGAACCAAGTCATTGTATTCTTTTCCAATACCGTATGTGTTCATGATGAAGCTAGGGAGAGTGTCATTGCTATTGAATCCTCTGTTATGGGCAAAACCTTTACAATTGATCAAAACCTTTTATGTAATATCTTTGGTTTTGAAATCATGGGTATTAACGATGAACAATCTTTGGGTACGAGTCCTTTAGGCTCAACAAAAGTTTTAAATGCTCATGACCATATCCTTCATCTTCTTGTCTCATGGTTTTTTCGTCCATCGGGTGGGAAATATTCAACTATTCATCAAACGAATGATTTTTGGCTTAGGTGTTTTAGAGAAGGTAAACGTCCAAATTTGTGTCAAATTATGTTTGCCGACCTTGTCTTCTTAGTCCAACACCGTCATACCAAACAAGTCACATCCATTTACTACTCTACGGCTTTGAGTCATCTCTTTCATTTCCTTGACGTTGATTGTTCACATGATTTTCCCGAAACCCTTGGCCTACCTATAGATGAGCGTTCTCTAGCTCGTTCCAGTTTCTCGTATGTTGATAATGAATGGATTCATACCACCCAAGATCCTCCACAAGATGCTCCGGTCGATGCTTCTCGTGCTTCTTCAAGCTCTCTCCGTGCTCCGGTTGATTCCTCTTCCATGGGTACTCTTATGACTTTCCTAAATGAGAAGTTTACATCTCTGGAAGCCCGGTTTAACGCGATGGACACTCGATTCACATCGTTGGAAGATCGCGTCAAAGGTATAGAGAAGAAAATGGACACCATGGCTACTCGCCAAAACTCAATGGATATCTCTCTTACCGCCTTCCATGGTGCGTGGTTCAATCACAATCGAAGGAATCAACCCTCTCAAGAAGATGACGAGGACGATGATGGTGAAGAGGGGGACGAGTATTTCATGCATCTCATCTTAGGGCATTTCGTCTTTTATATATGTTATTGCACTCCTGTTTTTAGGATTTGAAGTTTATGCCTATTATCTATGTTTTTAGGATTTTAAAGTTTGGATTATGATGGTTGCTTTGAAGTTTATGCATTTGAACTATTATGTTTAATTTGAAGTTTATGCATTTGAGCTCTTATGATTGCTTTAAGTTTAATGAATTATTGTTGCTTTTATGTTGCTATTATCTTTGTATTATATTTGATCTAACAAAAAGGGGGAGAATGATCATAGAGTCAATGTTTTAATTTTTGAAAATCTATCTTAAAGTAAGGGGGAGAAAGCTTTTCAAAGTTTCAAAAACTTAAAAATTTATTTATGGTTTTGTTATATCAAAAAGGGGGAGATTGTGAAACTAAAATTGATTTTGATATAACACATAATCTTAAGGACCAATTTGCAAAATAATAAATTTTTAAGTACTCTTTAAATTCTCACAAATTGACAAGTATTTTTAAACAAAATAATATTTAAAGACAAGTTCTTAAACATATAAATTCTCTAAGTCTTTTCCTATGTTTTCCAAGCCTAACTATGCAAAAACGCCCAGGCGTATCGATACCCTATTTGGCTACTGGAATTTTGATTTTTAAACCGAAGTATACAAAGACGCCCAGGCATATCGATACCCTTATGCGTATCGATACCTTCTTTTGCCACTGGAATTTTAATGGACTTACCGTACCGATACACCTTGCAACCGTATCGATACGATATTCATCTGGGCAACTCTTTTCATGAAACCGTACCGACACGCTTTGCAACCGTATCAATACGATAAACATATCTTTGAAAATTCTGAGCATTTAATTTTTAGACCGTTACTTGTTAGTTAGTTGGTTTCCCAATTTTTAAAAGACCGTTATACCGTACCGATACGCTTTTGATGAAAAATAGACTTGGGATTCCAGTGAGCAAAGACCGTATCGATACGACCTTCCGTACCGATACGCCCCTTAAAATCATACCGGTACGCCTTCTATGCGTATCGATACGCTCTATTTTCAGGCACAACGACTCTTTCCTCTTTGATGCAGGTATCGATACGCCCTTCCCGAGTACCGATACGGTAGGCTGTAGAGCCGTATTTATTGCGGGAAAAATGCTCACAACGGCTCTATTGATGATCCCAACTACCCAAACGGCTAGAAATCAATGCAAGGGTATAAAAACAAGCTTCAATTGACCAAGCAACAACTATTGAACCTACAAGCAACATCAAAGCAAAAATCCAAACCCTAGTGCTCTTCAAAGTCAAATTCTTGTACCCAACTCTAGTGATTTCATTTGTTATCTTGTATTGTGAGTTTGGGGAGTTTGAAATTGTATTTGGGTAAACATTTATCCTTTAAGAGGAATTGTTTGAGTTTACCAAATTCTTATCTTTGTAAAAAGTGAGTGGATTAAGCTTTGGGTAGAAAGCTTAATCAATTTGTAAGGTTACCTCCTCATCCAAGAAAAGGGGAAGAATTCAAGTAGTGAATTGGTTGAAAATCCTTAGTGGGAACTAAGGTAGTGGATGTAGAGTTCATTTGGAGAACTTGAACCACTCTAACCACTTGTGTCATCTTTTATTTTTCACTCATACCTCCTACCAAATTTTTAATTGCCAATTCACCCCCTCTTGGCCATTTGTAATTGTGTGATCAACTCAACAAAGTTGTAACACCCCAATTTTGGGCTTAGAAGTTTTGGGTTTGAACTGGACCGGTCGGATTTTCGGTTCGAATATAAAAGGTGGTTTTAAGGAAAGCTTAGTTCGGGATGCATTAAAAATATGGAAAAATATCTTAAAATCCTCTTTTATTATATATAAGAGAAAGGTGAAATCAATTTTACAAAATGAGGTTTGGAAGAGTGACTTTTTGGGTTAGTGACCAAAATGTAATTTTTGAAAACTGAGTGACTGTTTTAAAAAGGATTGAAACTTTGAATCTTTAAGGAGCTATTTACCCAAAAGAGTTTCTCCAGATTTTTCTCAATATTAATCAATTTAATTAATGGTTTTTAATTAAGTACAAAAGGAGGGAAAAGATATTTTGGCATTATAACTAACTTTTCTCTAAATTTCCATTTTCTTTTCTCTCAACTTTTCTCTCAACCCAAACACATTTCTCCAGCAAAATTCTCTCTGATTTTGACAACTAAAGATTTGATTTCAATCCTCATTTGATCTCTAATCAATTCTACAACAAAACCTTAGCATTTGCTTATTGGATTTTCAAGAATTGTGGTTCCAAAAAGGGAGAAACTCAAGTTTAGAGGTATGAACGTCCTTCTCCTCTAAATTCTCAGTTCTTTACTGAAATTCCTAAGTTCTCAATCCTTGATTTGTGTTTTATTAAAGGTTTTACAATTGTGTTCTTGATCTTGGCTTTAAAATGCAAGATTTGGTTAATTTGTGATGAAATTCGTATGAAATGGTTGGGTACTGTTTTGAGATGTGTTTTTAATGTAAAATGAATGTATATTTGATGAGAAATTGAGGTTTAATCAATGCAATCCCGAATAGGTTGATTTTCCTAAGTTTCTACTTGTGAAAATGGTGGTTTTTGGGGTGATCTTGGTGTTTTGTTAATGCTGGAGGTATAAGGACGTGTTTGGGATCATTTTGGATGTTAATTGATGTTTAAAAATGGTTAGAAGTGATGGATCTTGGCTGGGTTAAGTCTTGGAAGTGTTTGGAGGTGATTTCGGTTGTGTTTGGTAGCCGAAATGTTGGTTTTGCAAAGAGCAACGAGTTTAGGTGTGTTGCTGGTGTTTTTAATGCATTATGATGCATTAATCCTCTGTTGTTATGTGCTTGAAACAGGGAGAATGATCCGTGAGCAATAGAGGTGGCGTTGAAGGTTTCGGATGCTTGGAAGGCTTGTTGTCTAGCCTTGTTTTGTGTATCGGTGAGTGAAGTTGGGTTTTCAGCTTTAAAACAAAGGTTTGAAGGTTTTGGGAGCTTAGTTTAAGTCTAAACAACTTAGCTAAGCTCAAGAGTAAGTAAATGGAATTTCTCTCTTGGTTGTGTTATGAATTGATTTTTAAAGCACTTGTGATTGTTGGATGCAATGCATGTGATTTGCATGTTTTAATTTCTGTTTTGAAAGCATATTTTAGCATGGTTTAATGCTGGTTTTGAAAGCCATGTGTGAAGGTTGCTCAAGGTAAGAGATCCTTGGTTTTGTACATTGAAATTGTGGAATTGTTGCATAGTGTTGCATGTTGTTTAATGGCTTTGTGTAATGCTTCAAAAACAGTGGATTGATGATGATAATTTGTGGTTTTGGCATTTTGGTTATGCTTGTAAAACAATGGATTAATGTGGTAAATTGGTTATATTGGCAAGTGATGTAAGTGGTTCTTGGTTACTTGAATCGGATATAGTTAGCCGGCTATAGGATTGGGTGCACCGTGAATAAAGTCGCCTTGGATGTGGAGTGGTTGTGATTGTACCGGTAACTCCATCCAAGTACACTAACGAGATGGTTAAGAACACCATGGTGGTTAAAAGTCCATGGGTGGGTCTTGTGTATGTTAAGGTCATAATGGTGGTTAAAATTCCATTTGAAGACCTTGTGTATGGTAAGATCACAATGGTGGTGTAAAGTCCATGTGTGGATCTTGTGTGTATGTCCCGTGATCTCGTTAGTGATGTTATACAACTACCAATGAGTGATGGTAAGGTTATAATGGTGGTTAAAATTCCATTTGAGGACCTTGTGAATGTTAAGGTCATATGGTGGTTAAAAGTCCATATGAGGACCTTGTGTATGGTAAGGTCATAATGGTGGTTTAAATTCCATTTGGGGACCTTGAGATTGGTAGTGTGTATGAAGCGTGGGGACAACGCTTGTAATCCGCGTATCCGATTGTGTTTTGCGTTATGATGGTTTGTGAATTATCACTTGGAAGCCAATATAATGTTCTTGAATATGATGAAGCATGAGATGCTTGAAATGATGCATGGTTGCATGAGAAGTGTGTAGTGTTCTATGAATGCATGTTTTACTTGTTAACTTGTACAAGTGTTTATCTTCTATTGAGAATGGTACATATGTGCATGGAATCTCTTTAGTGCATTGAAGTCTTGTGAAGGCTTGTTTTAAAAGGCATGTAATGCAAGTGTTGATTTTGTGGTTCATATGTTGCATTTGCTTAATGCATGAGATGGAATTGAGGGTGTAAGTGGTTTTTAAAGGTTTCTTGCTTTGAAATGATTTTCAAGTATAAGAAAAGTATAATGTGAAGTGGAAGTGTTTTCCAAGGATCTTGTATTTAACTTTGCATAGGATGTTCATGCATGGAATGGTTAAATTGGTGGTTTTGCAAGGTTGTGCTTGAAGTGAATTACTTAGCTTTTCTAAGCTAAGGGTTGGTTTTTCATGTTTGAGCAATGCATGATTTAAAGCATGTTGTTGAAAGGGGGTTTTCAAACATTGCTTTGGTTTATCGAATTGTGTTTACTTTTAAAAGAGGTTTTATGACTCGCTGCATTGATGGTGTTTTGGTTTTGAGCATTCCTCACTAAGCATTATGTGCTTACGCTCCTTTTTGTCCATCAATGCATATATTTGAAGTTGGGACAACGAGAAGCAAGGGATTCAAGGAGAGCTTCATTTAAGATGTATGTCTCGGTTAATAGCTATAGATAATAAAGGCAATGGGGGGGGAGAATCTCTTATGTTGATGTTTAATGAGATTGTGTATGTTGGACAAGTTTGGTTTATGATTTTGAACTATGTGGTTTAACGCTTGCAACGTTGAGTCTTCTTATTCTTAAGTCGTTATGCTATGCTTCTTGTTTTAAAAGCATGATTGAGTGTTGGATGTGTTGAATGAGTTGGTGCACCTAGGGGTGGTTTTGTATCTAGATTTTGATGCAAATTGGTAGGTATGATGCTTGGCATGTTGTTGATTTATTGTGGAATGGTTTGGAGCATGTTTGATGGGGTTTAAAGGTGTTAAAACAGGCCTATCTGCTGTTTCTGGGCAGGGTGTTTCGAAACACCCTTGCCTGTTTCGAAACAGGCCCTTGTTTTGGCCAGGGTGTTCCTGAACGGCCTAGACCCGTTTCTGAACACTTTGGCTACTGCCAAGGGGTGTTCCTGAACGGCCTAGACCCGTTTCGGAACACCTGACCGTTGGGCATAAAATTTGAATGGTTTTGAGGTTTGCAAGCTTTACGTTTTAGTCCCGATTCTTGTATGTGCAATTGCTTGAGTTTGAGATGTCCGTTTGAGATGAAATTTGGCAGAGAGGCATGAAACATGACTAATTTCATAATGGTAACTTAAAAATTGGTAAAGTCCTCTTAATTTTCAGAATTTACAAATTGGTCCCTAAATTCGTATTTTGTGCAATTGGGTCCCTTATTGTTTTCTGATTACTGTGATTTTTGAGTATGCTTATCTCAAGAGAATGCCTAGGGTTAATGTGCATCTAGACAAGTTTAAAAAAAAGGGTCGTTAATCAAGGTTGACTTTCGGGTTGACTTTGGTTTTCCCCGTGTAATCTTCGTAGTCCGGGTCAACCGTCTAGGCCGGGATAAGGGGGTTACATTTGGTGGTATCAGAGCTGAGTTGCGAAAGCTTGGGGGAAATGGTAAATTTTTGTAATAAGTGTTTAATGTTTATTCTGATGTGGGGTTGGAAGTCGGTTGGAAAGTGTGCCTTTGAGCGAATTGTTGATGTTTTTAGCATGCTTTTTGTTTGTGAATCTTCATTGAGTTAATGTGGATCTGTGCTGGTGATATGCTGGTGATGTGAGCTGATTTTATGAATGATGAAAGTGTGATGGGTAAGATATGTTGATATTATGCTGTTGCGAGTGAATGTTGTTTGATGAGAGCATGATCAAAATATGTTGATTGATATGCTCAATGTTGTGATATCCATGTTTTTTATTGACTGTTATGTCATGTAAAAGGGGAGAATTCGGGATACCCATTGCCTTATTATTATAGCTATTGTGTTATTTTGGAGTTGGAGCTTTGAATCCTTGCTTAAAGCTGGTCTAATCGATTTGTTTGTTTTGTTATGATTGTTTGTTGTTAATAGCATGGTGAAACCGATGAGAGAATGGCAGTTGGGTGAGATGGTTACCGCTTTAGAGCAGATTGTTAAGGCGTGGAATTCACCTTTTGGTGGAGGTGTTTCGTTTCAGCCTACAGTGCCTGGAGTTGGGGTAGTGAGGCAGGAGGAAGAAGCTGGTTCTGTGATGAAGAGTTCATCACCTTTAGTTCAAGAGGTGTTGGGAACATCTCAGGCTGTGGCAAAAGTAAGGCCTGTAGACGTGCCGGCTGTGGGATGTGCGGGTTTGTCGAAACAGCGTTTACATGATTTGGGAGCTGTGGAGTATCATGGTTCGACGCCTGAAACGTTCGAGGCCTGGTTGGCCAGTGTAATTCTGATTTTGGATCAGGAGGGTTGTGACTATGCCTGTAAGCTGGGAAGTGTGGTCTCATTGATGTTGGAGGACGCTTGTGCCTGGTGGACATCTGTGGCGGTGGCATCGCACATCCACGATATAGATTGGGACTTCTTTGTGTCTGCCTTTTATGAAAGGTACCTTGGAGAGAGATTCCCAAGGGTTAAGCAACGTGAGCGTGTGGTATCAGTTTATGAAGGTGAGAAAAGTTTAAGCGAGAGAGTTGTGGGTACTGACCTGGAGAGCGGTCAGCGTAAGAGGCTACGTGATAGAAGGTTTTGCTTGAATCGAAGTCTGAGTGGTAGTGCAAATCTGGGGAAAGTGCTGCATGATCAAGGAGTGGAAGCTCAGTTACCAGTGTGTGACCGTTGTGGAAGGCGCCATGTTGGAGGTTGTTGGGGCGCAGGTGTTTGTTGGAAATGTGGTTCTAAGGAGCATGTGAAGCGGAATTGTCCTCATGTGGTGAGATCAGTTTCAGTGGTAGCAAAAAGGTCTCTGAAGGGTCGTGGGCATGACCGAGACAAGGTTCGAAGTTGGCAGGAAGGGCAGAAAGGTGTGAGGAGCTTGCAGAATGAATCTTGTTGGAATTGTGGGTCTGTTGGACATTTGAGACGTAATTGTTTGAAGTTGGCTCGGGGTAGTCAGGGTTCTTTACCGCAGGGAGATGGTGATGACCTTAATGTGTTAGCTGATGTTGCAGCAGTGTGGCTGGAGAATGATGGTTCTGCGAGGAAGAGAGCTCGTCTGTTGAAGCTCCGGGGTAGTGAGGTGTTTACAGGTAACCTTGTTAAGTAACCTTTGCTCTAGTATCTTAGTTTGGTTTCAGTTGGTATTTCCCTTGTGTAGTGGGTATGGTCTCGTAGCTAGCATGTTTGGGGTAGTAGTTGGTGTTGTTTTGAAAACAACTTTAGTGTGAAGAGGGCATTAGTGAGTATCTTGTGGATAGTGGGTTGAAAGAATGATGGAGTTGGTCAAGTTGGAAGTGAGATAGGAGGTTGTTTTAGGTGGGTTCTGAGGATGTTATTGGTGGGTGTGAACCGACATACATGCACAGTTAAAATCATTTGTTATATGCTATATTATATATGTACTGGTCAATGCATACATGTGACATGACATTAGAGGTTTTGCATGCATGTACATCAGGCATTGATAGGGCATATTGGTGACCATGCATACTAACGTTCACACTCGCTGATAGTTAATCGGGTCCGTTAGAGTTGTGATAGGGTTAGGTTGGATGATGGGTTTTAAAAGTTGTGTTGGTGCTAGAAGTAATGGAGGGTATTAAGCGAGTTGTCAGTAATAGTGAGTGCGATATAGCGTGTTGGTAGAAGGAAAGTGTTTGGCGCTTAATGAGTTTAGCGGGATGGTGGTGAGGAGATTACCGGTTGAAGTTAGAATCGGTTAGAGTGGTCGTGAATAGCTGGTAGAAGTGGTAGTTTCTTGGTGTTAAGTGATGTTGTAAGTTAGTGGATGTGTTCCAGAGTGCTGAGGTAACTTGGCATTGATGTAGTAGTAGAAGGGTTGTTTTGTAGGTGATGGTTCGTAGCAACCTTCGAAGAGTTGAGAAGAGGTTGTGTTGTGGGTTGTAGAAAGGGGTTAGCTTGGGAGAATAGAAGTTTCGTAACCTAAATATGTATGTATAAGTTGGGCGATGTTCCAGTAAGGCAAATGTTGTAGTCAAAACTTGAAGTGGAAAGGCAATGTAAGATCAAAGGCCATTGTTGGTTGGACGGGTTCTTGTGAGAAGTGGTTGGCTAGTTGTGTATGAGTAAATTCCGTCTGAAGACAGCTGGTGGTGTATGGAACGGCTGGCGGAGTCAAGGTTGGGGTTTTGTGATGTGATTTTCGGATGTTAGGTGAGTAGTTCTGGTGAATTGTTATGGTAATGATAGCGGCGGATGTGAAGGAATGTCAGCATTACGTTGAGAAATTTGGGTAAGCAGTTGATGCTTAAGAATTTTTGCTTGTTGTGATAGTCTTTGAAAGAGGTTGAGTAGTTTTGCAAGGAGTTTTAGAAGCAGTGGAGGTTGTGGGTCACCTGGTGGCTGAACTGGATTGGTTGGTGTCACTGTGTGAACAAGTTTTGGGAGTTGTGAGTTAGGGTGGTGTATGCTGTAAAAGTTGGAGGTTCTTCAGGTTATTGTTGGGGCTATGTGCAGTCCGGAAGTGTGAAAGGTTAAGATGTGGTTAACATTTGAGTGTTCTGGAATTCGTGAACAGTATGTGTTGGTGTTGAGTTTGAGTGGAGTTTTGTGAGGAGAGTGTTCAGTGGTGGTTAAGTCTCATGTGTTGCCTTGTGTATTGCTTGAGAAGTTTGGTTGTTCTCTTTTCGCCGGTTGAAATTTCGAGGACGAAATTTCTTAAGGGGGGGAGAGTTGTAACACCCCAATTTTGGGCTTAGAAGTTTTGGGTTTGAACTGGACCGGTCGGATTTTCGGTTCGAATATAAAAGGTGGTTTTAAGGAAAGCTTAGTTCCGGATGCATTAAAAATATGGAAAAATTTCTTAAAATCCTCTTTTATTATATATAAGAGAAAGGTGAAATCAATTTTACAAAATGAGGTTTGGAAGAGTGACATTTTGGGTTAGTGACCAAAATGTAATTTTTGAAAACTGGGTGACTGTTTTAAAAAGGATTGAAACTTTGAATCTTTAAGGAGCTATTTACCCAAAAGAGTTTCTCCAGATTTTTCTGAATATTAATCAATTTAATTAATAGTTTTTAATTAAGTACAAAAGGAGGGAAAAGATATTTTGGCATTATAACTAACTTTTCTCTAAATTTCCATTTTCTTTTCTCTCAACTTTTCTCTCAACCAAACACATTTCTCCAGAAAAATTCTCTCTGATTTTGACAACTAAAGATTTGATTTCAATCCTCATTTGATCTCTAATCAATTCTACAACAAAACCTTAGCATTTGCTTATTGGATTTTCAAGAATTGTGGTTCCAAAAAGGGAGAAACTCAAGTTTAGAGGTATGAACGTCCTTCTCCTCTAAATTCTCAGTTCTTTACTGAAATTCCTAAGTTCTCAATCCTTGATTTGTGTTTTATTAAAGGTTTTACAATTGTGTTCTTGATCTTGGCTTTAAAATGCAAGATTTGGTTAATTTGTGATGAAATTCGTATGAAATGGTTGGGTACTGTTTTGAGATGTGTTTTTAATGTAAAATGGATGTATATTTGATGAGAAATTGAGGTTTAATCAATGCAATCCCGAATAGGTTGATTTTCCTAAGTTTCTACTTGTGAAAATGGTGGTTTTTGGGGTGATCTTGGTGTTTTGTTAATGCTGGAGGTATAAGGACGTGTTTGGGATCATTTTGGATGTTAATTGATGTTTAAAAATAGTTAGAAGTGATGGATCTTGGCTGGGTTAAGTCTTGGAAGTGTTTGGAGGTGATTTCGGTTGTGTTTGGTAGCCGAAATGTTGGTTTTGCAAAGAGCAGCGAGTTTAGGTGTGTTGCTGGTGTTTTTAATGCATTATGATGCATTAATCCTCTGTTGTTATGTGCTTGAAACAGGGGAGAATGATCCGTGAGCAATAGAGGTGGCGTTGAAGGTTTCGGATGCTTGGAAGGCTTGTTGTCTAGCCTTGTTTTGTGTATCGGTGAGTGAAGTTGGGTTTTCAGCTTTAAAACAAAGGTTTGAAGGTTTTGGGAGCTTAGTTTAAGTCTAAACAACTTAGCTAAGCTCAAGAGTAAGTAAATGGAATTTCTCTCTTGGTTGTGTTATGAATTGGTTTTTAAAGCACTTGTGATTGTTGGATGCAATGCATGTGATTTGCATGTTTTAAATTCTATTTTGAAAGCATATTTTAGCATGGTTTAATGCTGGTTTTGAAAGCCATGTGTGAAGGTTGCTCAAGGTAAGATATCCTTGGTTTTGTACATTGAAATTGTGGAATTGTTGCATAGTGTTGCATGTTGTTTAATGGCTTTGTGTAATGCTTCAAAAACAGTGGATTGATGATGGTAATTGGTGGTTTTGGCATTTTGGTTATGCTTGTAAAACAATGGATTAATGTGGTAAATTGGTTATATTGGCAAGTGATGTAAGTGGTTCTTGGTTACTTGAATCGGATATAGTTAGCCAGCTATAGGATTGGGTGCACCGTGAATAAAGTCGCCTTGGATGTGGAGTGGTTGTGATTGTACCGGTAACTCCATCCAAGTACACTAACGAGATGGTTAAGAACACCATGGTGGTTAAAAGTCCATGGGTGGGTCTTGTGTATGTTAAGGTCATAATGGTGGTTAAAATTCCATTTGAAGACCTTGTGTATGGTAAGATCACAATGGTGGTGTAAAGTCCATGTGTGGATCTTGTGTGTATGTCCCGTGATCTCGTTAGTGATGTTATACAACTACCAATGAGTGATGGTAAGGTTATAATGGTGGTTAAAATTCCATTTGGGGACCTTGAGATTGGTAGTGTGTATGAAGCGTGGGGACAACGCTTGTAATCCGCGTATCCGATTGTGTTTTGCGTTATGATGGTTTGTGAATTATCACTTGGAAGCCAATATAATGTTCTTGAATATGATGAAGCATGAGATGCTTGAAATGATGCATGGTTGCATGAGAAGTGTGTAGTGTTCTATGAATGCATGTTTTACTTGTTAACTTGTACAAGTGTTTATCTTCTATTGAGAATGGTACATATGTGCATGGAATCTCTTTAGTGCATTGAAGTCTTGTGAAGGCTTGTTTTAAAAGGCATGTAATGCAAGTGTTGATTTTGTGGTTCATATGTTGCATTTGCTTAATGCATGAGATGGAATTGAGGGTGTAAGTGGTTTTTAAAGGTTTCTTGCTTTGAAATGATTTTCAAGTATAAGAAAAGTATAATGTGAAGTGGAAGTGTTTTCCAAGGATCTTGTATTTAACTTTGCATAGGATGTTCATGCATGGAATGGTTAAATTGGTGGTTTTGCAAGGTTGTGCTTGAAGTGAATTACTTAGCTTTTCTAAGCTAAGCGTTGGTTTTTCATGTTTGAGCAATGCATGATTTAAAGCATGTTGTTGAAAGGGGGTTTTCAAACATTGCTTTGGTTTATCGAATTGTGTTTACTTTTAAAAGAGGTTTTATGACTCGCTGCATTGATGGTGTTTTGGTTTTGAGCATTCCTCACTAAGCATTATGTGCTTACGCTCCTTTTTGTCCATCAATGCATATATTTGAAGTTGGGACAGCGAGAAGCAAGGGATTCAAGGAGAGCTTCATTTGAGATGTATGTCTCGGTTAATAGCTATAGATAATAAAGGCAATGGGGGGAGAATCTCTTATGTTGATGTTTAATGAGATTGTGTATGTTGGACAAGTTTGGTTTATAATTTTGAACTATGTGGTTTAACGCTTGCAACGTTGAGTCTTCTTATTCTTAAGTCGTTATGCTATGCTTCTTGTTTTAAAAGCATGATTGAGTGTTGGATGTGTTGAATGAGTTGGTGCACCTAGGGGTGGTTTTGTATCTAGATTTTGATGCAAATTGGTAGGTATGATGCTTGGCATGTTGTTGATTTATTGTGGAATGGTTTGGAGCATGTTTGATGGGGTTTAAAGGTGTTAAAACAGGCCTATCTGCTGTTTCTGGGCAGGGTGTTTCGAAACACCCTTGCCTGTTTCGAAACAGGCCCTTGTTTTGGCCAGGGTGTTCCTGAACGGCCTAGACCCGTTTCTGAACACTTTGGATACTGCCAAGGGGTGTTCCTGAACGGCCTAGACCCGTTTCGGAACACCTGACCGTTGGGCATAAAATTTGAATGGTTTTGAGGTTTGCAAGCTTTACGTTTTAGTCCCGATTCTTGTATGTGCAATTGCTTGAGTTTGAGATGTCCGTTTGAGATGAAATTTGGCAGAGAGGCATGAAACATGACTAATTTCATAATGGTAACTTAAAAATTGGTAAAGTCCTCTTAATTTTCAGAATTTACAAATTGGTCCCTAAATTCGTATTTTGTGCAATTGGGTCCCTTATTGTTTTCCGATTGCTGTGATTTTTGAGTATGCTTATCTCAAGAGAATGCCTAGGGTTAATGTGCATCTAGAAAAGTTTAAAAAGAAAAAAAAGGGTCGTTAATCAAGGTTGAGTTTCGGGTTGACTTTGGTTTTCCCCGTGTAATCTTCGTAGTCCGGGTCAACCGTCTAGGCCGGGCTAAGGGGGTTACAAAAGTTGTTATGATGTTTGATTGGGCTGAATCTAGATGCTTGAGTCACATGATGGTTGAGATATGCATGTAGTATGCTTTATGGTAGAGAGGGGGGGGGGAATTGGAATGCTTAATGCTTCATTACCTAGTGAAATGTTTAAAATTAGTTTTGGAAGTATTGGAATCCTTGTTAAGAGCTGGCCTGATCTTTTGTTTGTTTATGTTCATGCTTTAATGATAACTAGCACAATGGGACTGAGACGAGCGTTACAATCTGGAACAGTTGCACCTGATGATGGGCAACGTGACCACGAGAACAAGGTTCTACCTTGTGGAAACTTACCTCATCCTCCGCCACCACCACCTATAGGTGGGGAGCAGGAACAACAAGGACAGGCTGGTACGGGGTTGGGAGATTGGACGATTATGGTACAGGCGATGCCGGGGGCATTCCAGGCTGCTGTTGCTGGAGTGCATGTACAAGTTCCTACTGCTGGGCAAGTGGGATTGCCACTGGAGATATTGAAGAGTTTGGGAGGAGTAGAGTTTCGCGGATTATCTCTTGAGGCGTTCGAGGCATGGATGGCCAGTACGATCTGGATATTGGATAAGATGGGGTGCAATGATGCACGAAAGCTGGGCTACGCAGTATCGTTGTTGCATGGTGATGCATATACATGGTGGACGACTGCGACCGCAACAATGGAGCCGAAAGAGGTAGATTGGACGTTCTTTCGGTCTGCTTTTAAGAGAAAGTATCTTGGAGTTAGATACTTGGATGACAAGGAAAGATAATTTATGTCTTTGGTTAAGGGGGATATGACCATAGCTGAGTACGAGGTCCAGTTCGTACGGCTGAGTCAATATGCTCTGGAGTTGGTGCCTAGTGATAGGCATCGATGCAATCACTTTCGGTATAGCCTGTTCCAGGACATGAAGACGTACATGCTCGCAACTGAATATACGGATTTTGATGTGCTCGTGACACGAACGAAAGACATAGAGCAGAGCTTGGGTTTGACCTCGTGAGGGGTGGTTCTAGTTTAGGCAAGAGAGCTGCTGATGCTGGCCCTAGTGGGGGGCAGAATAAGAGGAACTGAGATCGTAAATATCAGCCTGCGGCTAGATGAGGTAACTTTAGGCGAGGCGCACTAGCCTAGGGCAACATGCAGAGGTTTGAGCAGAACACATGTTGGACGTGTGGTTCGCGTGAGTACTTGAGGCGGGATTGTCCTTATGCAGCTCGTGAGGTGCAGGCTCTTGTGTTTAGGGCTAACTCGTGTTGGAACTGTGGGTCTGCTGATCACATGAGGCGTGAGTGTCCTTTATTAGCAGGAGCTGGTCAAGGTTGAGCACCAGCTGTTGCACAGCAGAGAGGCTGTGGGCGCGGCCGTGGCAATTTTTAAAGGAGAGAGGATGGTCAGAGGGGTGTGGCCCATGTAGTTGCTGTTCAGCTGGAAGGAGGTGGTCCCGCGAGAGTGCATGCACATCGCGAGGGACGTAACGACACATATGTGATTGCAGGTACCTTCACCTTGCAATCCTTATCTTTGTTAGCATTGATTGATTCTGGATCCACGCATCCATACATCTTGAGTGAGCATGCACATTTGCTTGATATTCCTGTTGAGATGCTAGACGTAGGAATGCAAGTTACAAGTTCTTTTGGTGAGACTGTTGTTACAAGGAAATTGTATAGGAGGTGCCCGCTGTCTGTTCAAGGTCATATGTTCTTTGTTGATTTGATGGAACTACCTTTTTATGGTTTTGACGTGATACTTGGAATGGACTGGTTGGTTGAGCATCGAGCTGTGGTAGATATTGATGTAAAGCGTGTTGCCCTGAAGCTTGCAAATGATTACAAGGTGGTAATCGTAGGCGAGAACGTGAAGTTCTTGTCTAACGCAATTTCGGCTCTTGAAGCGAGTCAGATGTTGGAGTTGGGATGCGAAGCTTTCTTAGCGTATGTGATGAATCTTGGTACAAAGGAAGTGTGTATGCCAGACATACGAACTGTATGCGAGTTTCCGGGTGTTTTTCCAGAAGAGTTGCCTGGATTGCCACCTAATCGAGAGGTTGAGTTTGGTATCGAGTTGTATGAGAATATGCCTCTGGTGTCCATTGCTCCTTATCATATGGCACCTAAGGAGTTGAAGGAGTTGAAAACGCAACTTCAGGAGTTGCTTGACTAGGGATTCATAGGGCCGAGTATTTCACCTTGGGATGCGTCGGTCTTGTTTGTGAAGAAGAATGATGGTACAATGCGTATGTGTATAGTTTATCGACAACTGAACAAGTTGATTGTTAAGAATTAGTACCCTTTGCCAAGGATCGATGATTTGTTCGACCAGTTTCGTGGTGCTTCGGTGTTTTCTAAGATAGATTTGAGGTCTGGGTACTACCAGCTTAAGGTTAAGGATGTGGATGTACCTAAGACAACTTTTCGGACTAGGTACGACCATTATGAGTTCTTGGTGATGCTGTTTGGATTGACGAACGCACCGACTGCATTCATGGATATGATGAATAAGGTGTTCCATGAGTTTTTGGATCAGTTTGTGGTGGTGTTTATCGATGATATTCTCATGTATTCACGTACCAAGGTGGATCATGATAGACACTTGAGGATTGTGTTGCAAGTGTTATTGGAAAATCAGCTTTATGCTAAGCTGAGCAAGTGTGAGTTTTGGCTCAAAGAAGTGGTTTTTCTTGGACATGTGGTGTCAGTCGAAGGTATCCTGGTTGATCCACATAAGGTTGAGGCGGTGATGAGTTGGAAGACGCCTAAGTCAGTGACGGAAGTGCGTAGTTTCCTTGGGTTGGCTGGATATTATCGAAGGTTTGTCGAAGGTTTCTATATGATTGCTGCCCTTTTGACCAATTTGTTGCAAAAGAATATTCGCTTTGAGTGGAATGATGTTAGGCAACAAGCTTTCGAGAAGTTGAAGGAAGCTTTAACGCAAGCTCATGTCTTGATTCAAAGGGAATCAGGTAAAGAGTTTGTAGTTTATAGCGATGCATCATATGTTGGTTTGGGTTGCGTATTGATGCAAGGTGGGAAGGTTGTGGATTATGCGTCTAGACAGTTGAAGGTGCATGAACGCAACTACCCTACGCATGATTTAGAGCTTGCAGCGGTGGTGTTTGCTTTGAAGATTTGGAGACACTACCTTTATGGTGAAAGGTGTGTGGTTTATACTGACCATAAGAGTTTGAATCTTAGACAATGAAGATGGTTAGAGTTGCTTAAGGATTACGATCTGACCATTGAGTATCATCCTGGCAAGGCCAATGTTGTGGTCGATGCTTTGAGTAGGAAGGTAGTTGTTGAGCTGAGAGCTATGTTTGCTCGTTTAAGTATATCGCGTGATGGTGGCTTGGTAGCTGAGTTGCAAGTAAAACCTTCCTTGATTTAGTTGGTTAAGGAGAAGTAGTTGTTGGATGATTTGTTGGTGCCTCATGTTCATGATATAGCTGATGGTAAGACTACGAAATTCTGCTTTAATGATGATGGAGTTCTATGTTTCAAAAGTCGGATAGTGGTGCCGAAAGATGTTGAGTTGAGGCGCACTATTTTGACTGAGGCTCATAGCAGTCCTTTTGCTATGCACCCTGGTAGTACTAAGATGTATCGTGGCTTTAAGGATGAGTACTATTGTGTGAGATTGAAAAAGGATGTTGCTAGTTTTGTAAGCAAGTGTATGGTTTGCCAACGAGTGAAGGGTGAGCATCAGTTTCCATCCGGTTTGTTAAAACCTTTGAGGATACTGGAATGGAAATGAGAAAGGATTACGATGGATTTCTTATCCGGGTTGCCTTTGACACCATCAAAGAAGAACTCCGTGTGGGCGAATGTGGATCGTCTTACGAAGTGTGAACATTTCTTAGCTGTGCATACTACGTATACGTTGGATAAGTTATCAGAGTTGTATATTGTTGAGATTGTGCATTTTCACGGTGTGCCCAAGTCCATAGTGTCAAATAGGGATCCGAGGTTCACAACGAGGTTTTGGGAATGTTTACATCAGGCGTTGGGTACGCGGTTGAATTTCAGCATGTCATATCATCTCAATCGGATGGGCAGTCGGAACGAGTTATCCAGGTGTTGGATGATATGTTGCGATGCTTTGTGATTGATTTCCAAGGTTCTTGGAAAAAGCATTTACCGTTAGTTGAATTTGGTTATAAAAACAGCTTTCAAGCAAGTATACAGATTGCACCGTATGAGGCCCTGCAAGAGAGAAAGTGTAGAACGCCTCTTTCTTGGGCTGAGGCGGGGCAGAAGTTGCTTTCCTTGCCGGATATGTTAAAGGGAACAACTAAAAAAGTGAAGCTCGTATGTGAGCGGTTGAAGGCTGCATCAGATCGTCAAAAGTTTTACACGGATCTAAAGTGTAAAGAGATTGAGTTTACGATTGGAGATCGCGTGTTTCTTAAGGTATCGCCTTGGAAGAAGGTGATGAGGTTCGGACGTAAGAGAAAGCTTAGTCCGAGGTTTATTGGATCTTATGAGATTGTGGAGTGAGGTTGTCTTGTGGCTTATCGGTTGCGGCTGCCTCCCGAGTTGGAAAAGATTCATGATGTGTTTCATGTATCTATGTTACGAAGGTATAGATCGGATCCTTCGCATGTGATGCCAGTTGAGGAAGTTGAGCTGAATCCGGATTTATCCTATGATGAGAAACCGATGAGAATTTTGGATATGAGTAGTAAAGTTCTTCGTGGCAAGACGATTGATCTTGTGAAGTTGTTGTGGTGACACAAGGTGTTGAGGAAGCCACGTGGGAAAGCAAGGCGGACATGCTGAGGCAATTTCTGCATCTTTTTCCTTTAGGTAAAATTTCGAGGACAAAACTTCCTAAGTGGGGGAGAGTTGTAACGCCCAGGTTTTGGGCTTAGATGTTTTGGCGAGTCGGGTTGGGCCGGTGGAACCAATGTTGGTTGTTCGATCCGTTAAAAGGTGATTTAGGGAAATCAAGGTTCGGGATGGGATAAAAATATGGTAAAAATTCCTAAAATCCTCTAAAATTATATTTGAGGGGTTTAAAAGTTGGGAAAATGCGTTTTTCAAGAAGAGTCAAAATCTTAGAATCTTTAGGGAGATACTTGGCAATTAAGCATTTTCCCTAATTTGGCATGTGTTTTAAATGTTTATTAACTATTTAAAAAGGCTTTTAATTAATTTAATTAAAGAGATAGTTAATCAGATAACAAAATTTTGACGAGCTTTACATTTCTCACTTTCACTTCAGCCAAACACTCTCTATTTTCTCTCAATTTTCCAGAAATTCTTTTCTCTCAAATCCTCTTTTGATTTCCATATTTTCCTTGTTGATTTCTTACATTTTCCTTCATATTTCTTCAAGCTAATCTTGCCAAATTAGAGGAGAAGCAAAGATTGGAGGTAAATTTAGTGCTAACCCTCTAATCTAGATTCTTTAATTAAATTCCAAAGATATTTGACTCTTTATTAATGAAATTAATTGAGGTTTTGTTGTTAGTTTGATAAACTATTGAAATCTTGTTAGAAAAATGGATTTTAATGTGATTTTCGGATCTTGTTTGATTTGGATGGTTTGATGTTGTTTCTCAATGAGTTTTAAAATGTTTTTGGTGTTGAAGTGGAGTCTTAATTATAAAGATCCCGATATTCCTTGAGTTTCTTGATTTTTGAGGTGTTTTTTGTTGAGTTTTGGGGTGTTCTTGAGGAATTCGAGGTGCTGGAGGTATAAGGATGGTTTTAGGTTGTTTTTTGATGTTGATTAATACCTAAAATGTGTTGGTTGAGTTGGGTAATGGCTGGACTAAGGTTAGAGGTGAATCGATTGAGTTTTCGGTTGTTTCGGATGGGTGTTTTGATGCTTTAGAGCAGGGCTGCGGGATTTCTTGTGAGTGCTGGTGTTTTGGATGCATTTTAATGCATTGAACCTCTATTTTGGTGTGTTGAAAGCATCTGATATTATTCTGAAAGCAAACTAAGTGGTTTTGGAGGCTTCAGACGGTCAATAGTTGCCTCGGCAATCGTGGTTTCGCAATTTGGTGAGTGGAACTTGGTTTTCCAGCATGTAAACATTTTAGAAAAGGGGTTTGGGGAACTTAGTAAGAGCTTGAAACGCTTTACTAAGTTCAGAAGTATGTAAAGTGAATTTTACTCTCGGATTGTGCTAGTTTTGAGCCAATGGTTGCACTGGATTTTAATTTCAATTACTTGTTGTTTAAAGCATGTTTTGAATGTATTAAATGTGTATGATGATGCCATGTGGTTTAAGGATGCACTAGGTAGGTGGTCCTTGTATGCATGTGTTGATACATGAGATTTGAAGCATGGTTTAATGCTTGATTTATGGCTTATCATGAATGCTTTGTAAAAAACAGTGAGTTATGCATGAAGTATGAGTTATATTGGCAAGTGATATTGAATAAACTGTTTTATAAATGAAATCGGATATAGTTAGCCGGCTATAGGATTGATTGCACTATAAACAAGTCGCCTTGGATGTTGAGGGGTTGTGATTATACCGAATACTCCATCCAAGTACCCTAATGATTGAGGATTGTTTAAGGTTGCAACGGTTGAGGGTAGCTCCCGGGTGCGAACCTTGTATGTGTCCTGTCTCTCGTTAGTGGGTTATACATCTACCGATGAGTGGTGTTGAGGGGTTGTGGTTGTTTTTTATCACTTGTAATGAGGCATTGTAATGCCGGTAGAGTGTATGAAGGGTGTGAAGGGTGCATGAGGTATGAGGCCTTATAATGCTGGTAGAGTGTATGAAGGGTGTGGGACAACCCTTGGTAATCCGTGTATCCGATATATGTTTTTGAATTGTTGTTTATCACTTGTGAGCCAATATAAATGTGTTATTGTGGAAAATGATGTTAATGCATATTTTGGAAGATGCATGTTTTGATTAAAGCTTGGTATGATGGTGTTTATGCTTGGAAGTCTTTGAATACATGTAGCAATGGTTTATTTGCTGAACTTATATAAATCATGTGGCATGATGTATAATACAATGAGTTTGATGTTAAAGTGCATATTTTGTCAAGAAAGGCATAATAGTTTTGAAAGAATGAAATATGGTTTTGTGCATTAATGATGCTTGTGGTTTTGAGCAATCCTCACTAAGCTTGTATGCTTATACTCTCTTTGTTCATCAATGCAGAAAATTAAGCGTTTGGAGGCAGCATCTTCAAGGGAATCTTACCAAGACACTTTCTAAAAGTATGTTGTGTTCTTGAACTAGTGTAATAAAGGCAATGGGGGTGACCAATGCAATGAATGTTATTGGTTTGTTAATTTATGGTTTTTTGCAAGTTTGAGATGCATATTTGGACTTGTAAATGGCCTTTGAGTTTTGGTTTATGCTTGTATTTGGATTTTAGCCTTTTGGTATTTTTAATTCTTAGGAAGCATGCCTCTTGTCTCATTGCTATTGAGAATGATGCTATGTTGTTGCCTATGCTTCGTGTAAGTCGTCTTTGATGTGTTTTTGAGTTGCCATCTTGGTTGGGCATGTGTCGGGATGGTTTCGGATAGGTTAAATCGAGTTTAAACAGCTTTTGAAAACATTGCAGGCCCAGGTGTTTCGAAACACCCTTGCCTTTTTCGAAACGATGGCCTGAATTGGTCTTCATGTTTCGAAACTGTTAGGTCTGTTTCAAAACATTTTGCCTATGTGAACCATCATTCCGAAACAAGCCTAAGGGGTTTCGAAACGAACCTGTGTATCGAAACGGTCAGCTCTGTTTTGAAACGGTTGTTCCGATACGGGGCTCTCCGTTCCTAAACATACGACCGTTAATGCAGTTTTGAATTATTTTGAGTTTTTGTTTCTTTCAATTTGGTCCCCATTTGCCTCGTATGAAATTGGTTGGGTTCTAGATGTCGTTTTGAGCTGAGATTTCACTAAGAAGTATGTAATTAACCTAATTAAAGATTGGTAATCTGAATTTGCTAATAACCCTTATATTTTATCAAATTTACGAAATGGTCCCTAAACACTAATTTAGTTGAAATCGAAGGGCGATTGTGTTGTTGTTTAATCGGCTGCTTATGTGTGTACACTTAGGAACCTAATTGCATTTAGACAAGATAAAAGAAAAAAAGGTCGTTTATTGAGGTAAACCTTCCCGGTTTACTTAAATATTCCTTGTGTGATTCGTTCAGTTCGGTCTATCTGCCAGGTCGGGTCGAGGGGGTTACATTGCGGATGATTACATGGTGGTAATCATACGCGAGAACGTGAGGTTCTTGTCTAACAATTTCATTTGTGAAAGCGAGTCGGATGATGGAGTTTGGATGCGAAGCCTTTTTGGCGTATGTGATGAATCTTGGTACGAAGGAAGTGCGTGTGCAAGATATATGAATAATATGTGAGCTTTCGGGTGTTTTTTCGCAAGAGTTGCCTGGGTTGCCACCAAACTGAGAGGTTGAGTTTGGTATAGAGTTGTACGAGAATACGACTCCGGTGTCCATAGCTCCTTATCGCACGGCACCTAAGGAGTTGAAGACGCAACTTAAGAAGATGCTTGACCGAGGATTCATAAGGCCGAGTATTTCACCTTGGGGTGTGCCGGTCTTGTTTGTGAAGAAGAAGGATTGTACAATGCGTACGTGTATAGGTTATCAACAACTGAACAAGTTGACGATTAAGAACAAGTACCCTCTGCCAAGGATCGATGATTTGTTTGATCAGTTTCGTGATGCTTCGGTGTTTTCGAAGATAGATTTGAGGTCTGGGTACTATCAGCTAAAGGTTAAGGATATGGATGCACCTAAGACATCTTTTCGGACTAGGTATGGTCATTATGAGTTCCTGGTGATGTCGTTTGGATTGACAAATGCACTAGCTGCATTTATGGATATGATGAATAGGGTGTTCCACGAGTTTCTAGATCAGTTCATGGTGGTGTTTATCGATGATATTCTCGTGTACTCGCGTACTGAGGAGGATCATGATAGGCACTTGAGGATTGCGTTGTAAGTGCTATTGGAGAACCAACTTTATGCCAAGCTGAGCAAGTGTGAGTTTTGGCTCAAAGAAGTGGTTTTTCTTGGACATGTGGTGTCAGCTGAAGGTATTCGGGTTGATCCACACAAGGTTGAGGCGGTGATGAGTTGGAAGACGCCTAAATTAGTGACGAAAGTGCGTAGTTTCCTTGGGTTGGCTGGTTACAACCTAAGGTTTGTCGAAGGTTTCTCTAAGATTGCTACACCGTTGACTGAGTTGTTGCAAAAGAATGTTCGCTTTGAGTGGACGGATGTTAGGCAACAAGCTTTCGAGAAGTTGAAGAAAGCCTTGATGCAAGCTTATGACAATGTTGTTTGCTTTGAAGATTTGGAGACACTACCTTTATGGTGAATGATGTATGGTTTACACTGACCATAAGAGTTTGAATTACCTTATGTCGCAGAAGTAGTTGAATCTTAGGCATCGGATATGGTTGGAGTTGCTTAAGGATTATGATCTGACCATTGAGTATCATCCTGGAAATGCCAATGTTGCGGTTGATGCTTTGAGTAGGAAGGTAGTTGTTTAGCTGAGAGCTATGTTTGCTCATTTGAGTATATCGCGTGATGGGGGCTTGATAGCCGGGTTGCAAGTGAAATCTTCCTTGATTCATTTGATTAAGAAGAAGTAGTTATTGGATGATTCGTTGGTACCTCATGTTCAGGACATCACTGATGGTAAGGCAACAGACTTCTATTTTAATGATGATGGAGTTCTATGTTTCAAAATCGAATAATGGTGCCAGAATATTTTGAGTTGAGGCGCACTATCTTGGCTGAGGCTTATAGTAGTCCTTTTGCTATGCACCCTGGTAGTACTAAGATGTAGCCCTGCTTGAAGGATAAGTACTATTAGGTGGGGTTGAAAAAGGATGTTTCTGATTTTGTAAGTAAGTGTATAATTTGTCAGTGTGTGAAGGTAGAGCATCAGTTTCCTTCTGGGTTGTTGCAGCCTTTGAGGATGCCGTAGTGGAAATGGGAAAAAATTAAGATGGATTTTGTGTCTGGTCTGCCTTTGACACCATCAAAGAAGAACTCTGTGTGGGTGATTGTGGATTGTCTCACGAAGTGTGCACATTTCTTGGCTGTGCATACTAGGTATACGTTGGATAAATTAGCGGAGTTGTATATTGCTGAGATTGTGCATCTGCACGGTGTTCCCAACTCCATAGTGTCGGATAGAGATCCGAGGTTCACAGCGAGGTTTTGGGAATGTTTACATCAGGCGTTGGGTACGCGGTTGAATTTCAACACTTTATATTATCCTCAGACGGATGGACAGTCAGAACGAGTTATCCAGGTGCTGGAGGATATGTTACGATGTTGTGCGATTGATTTCCAAGGTTCTTGGGAAAAACACCTTCCTTTGGTTGAGTTTGCCTATAACAACAGTTTTCAGGCGAGTATACAAATGGCTTCGTACGAGGCCTTGTATGGGAGTTAGTGTAGAACGCCTCTTTGTTGGGCTGAGGTAAGACAAAAGTTGATTTCCTTGCCAGATATGCTCAAGGGAACAACTGAGAAAGTAAAGCTCTTATGTGAGCGGTTGAAGGCTACATCGGATCGTCAGAATTCCTACGCGGAATTAAAGCGTAGGAAGATTGAATTTGCTGTTAGAGATCACGTGTTTCTTAAGAGATCGCCTTGGAAGAAGGTGATGAGGTTCGGACGTAAAGGAAAGCTTAGTCCGATGTTTATTAGACCTTATGAGGTTGTGGAGCGAGTTGGTCCTGTGGCTTATCGGTTGAGGTTGCCTCCTGAGTTGGAAAAGATTCATGATGTGTTTCATGTATCTATGTTGCGGAGGTATAGATCAGATCCTTCGCATGTGATGCCAGTTGAGGAAATTGAGTTAACTCTGGATTTATCCTATGATGAGGAACCGATGAGAATTCTGGATACGAGTAGCAAATTTCTTCGTGGAAAAACGATTGAGCTTGTAAATGTGTTGTGGCGACACCGAGGCATTGAGGAGGCCATGTGGGAAAGCAAGGGAATCAAGTTTTGGGATGGAATAAAAATATTATAAAAATTCCTAAAATTCTCTAAAATGATATTTGAGGGGTTGGTTAAGTAAATTTTACAAAACGAGAATTTGAAAGTATACAATTTGGGCAATGACCAAACTGTAAAGATTTAAAAGTTGGGAAAAATGTGTTTTTCAAGAAGAGTCAAAATCTTAGAATTTTTAGCGAGCTGCAAGGCAATTAAGCCTTTTCCCTAATTTGGCATGTGTTTTAAATGGTTTATTAAATAATTAAAATGGTTTTTAATTAATTAATTTAAGAGGTAGTTAATCGGTTAAAGAATTTTTGACGAGCTTTTCATTTCTCTCTTTCACTTCAGCCAAACACTCTCCATTTTCTCTCAATTTCCAGAATTTATTTACTCTCAAATTCTCTTTTGATATCCATCTTTTCCTTGATGATTTCTCTCATTTTCTTTCAAGTTCTTTCAAGCTAAACTTGCCAAGTTAGTGGAGAAGTAAGGATTGGAGGTAAATTTCTTGCTAACCCTCTAATCTAGGTTCTTTAATGAAATTCCAAATATATTTGTCTCTTTATTAATGATTTTGATTTAGTTTTTGTTGTTAGTTTGATAAATTATTGAAATCTTGATATAAAAGTGGTTTAAAATGTGATTTTCGGAGTTTGATTGATTTTTAGTTTGAGATTGTTTTTAAATGAGTTTTGAAAGGTTTTTAGTGTTGAAGTGGAGTCTTAATCATAGAGATCCCGAAATCCTTGAGATCCTTGGTTTTTGAAGTGTTTTGGTGAATATGAGTTGTTGGAGGTATAAGGATGGTTTTAGGATATTTTGGATGTTGATTAATGCCTAAATTGTGTTGAAGGTGTTGGGTAATGGCTGGGTTGACGTTAGAGGTCAATCGATTGAGTTTTCGGTTGTTTCGGATGAATGTTTTGGTGCCTTAGAGTAGGGTTGCGGGATTTCTTTTGAGTGCTGGTGCTTTGGATGCATTTTAATGCATTGAGCCTCTGTTTTAATGTGTTGAAAACAGGGGATAATATTTCAGAATCAAATGAAGTGATTTTGGATGCTTCGGACGATCGATAGTTGCGTCGGCAAGCGTGGTTTCGCAAGTTGATGAGTGAAACTTGGTTTTCCAACATAGAAACGTTTTAGAAAAGGTTTTGGGAACTTAATAAGAGCTTGAAACGCTTTACTAAGTTCAGAAGTAAGTAAAGTGAATTTCTCTCTCTCGGATTGTGCTAGTTTTGAACCCTTGGTTACACTTGATTTTAATTGCATTTACCTATTGTTTTAAAGCATATTTTGAACATATGAAATGAGGTTGATGATGCCATGTGGTTTAAGGATGCAATAGGTAAGTGATACTTGTATGCATGTGTTGATGCATGAGGTTTGAAGCATGGTTTAATGCTTGATTTATGGCTTATCATGAATGCTTTGTAAAAACAGTGAGGTATGCATGAGATATGGATTATATTGGCAAGTGATTATTGTGTAAAGTGTTTTATAAATGAAATCAGATATAGTTAGACGGCTATAGGATTGAGTGCACTATAAACAAGTCGCCTTGGATGTTGAGGGGATATGATTGCACCGAAAACTCCATCCAAGTACCTTAACGATTGAGGATTGTTTAAGGTTGCAACGGTTGAGGGTATCTTCCGGGTGCGAACCTTGTGTGTGTCCCCGTCTCTCGTTAGTGGGTTATACATCTACCGATGAGTGGTGTTGAGGGATTGTGATTGTACCGAATATTGCACCACGGGTATCACAACATTGGAGGGTTGCTCTCGTGTGTTAGCCTTGAGATGCCGGTAGAGTGTATGAAGGGTGTGGGACAACCCTTGGTAATCTGTGTATCCAATATATGTTTTTGAATGTTGTTTATTACTTGTGAGCCAATATAATGTATTTGAATGTTATGGAAAATGTTGTTGATGCATATTTTGAAAGATGCATGTTTTGGCTTAAGCTTAGCATAAGGGTGTTATGCTTGAAAGGCTTGGAACTTGAATAGTAATGGTTTAATTGCTAGAACTTTACGAATCATGTTGCATGAGGTTTAATACAAAGGTTTTAATGATAAAGTACATGTTTTGTCAAAGGAAGCATGAAGGTTTTGAAAAGAATGAAAAGTGGTTTTGTGCATTGATGATGTGTTTGGTTTTTGAGCAATCCTCACTAAGCTTGTATGCTTATGCTCTCTTTGTTCATCAATGCAAATAATTAGACATTTGGAGGCATCATCTTCAAGGAATCTTACCAAGATACTCTCTAAAAGGATGTTGTGTTCTTGAACTAGTGTAATAAAGGCAATGGGGGTGTCCAATGCAATGAATGTTGTTACCTTGGTATTTTCCGGTTTTGTGCAAGTATGAGATGCATATTTGGATATGTAAATGGCCTTTAAGTATTGGTTTATGCTTGAATTTGGATTTTGGCCTTTTGGTGCTTTTAATTCGTACGAAGCATGCCTTTAGTGCTTTTAATTTTATGAATGATGCTATGTTGATGCATTTTCTTTGTATGTTTTGGGTCTGATGTGTATTTGTGTTACAAACATGTTTGGGCATGTGTCGGGGTGGTTTCAGATTGAATTAAATCCGGATTTTAAAACATTGCAGACCCAGCTGTTTCGAAACACCCTTGCATGTTTTGATACGTTGGCTTGAAATGGCTTTGGTGTTTCGAAACGATGAAGCCTATTTTGGAACATTTTGCCTCTGTGAACCATCGTACCAAAACGGGCCTAAAAGGGTTTCGAAACGGACACGTGTATCGAAACAGCCAGCTGTGTTTCGAAATGAATGTTTTGATATGGGGCTTCCTGTTCCGAAACGTCCAACCGTTAATTTAGTTTTTGAATAGTTCTGAGTTTATGTTTCTTACGTTTTGGTCCATGTTTGCCTTGTACGCAATTGGATGGGTTCTTGAGGTCGTTTGAGCTGAGTTTTTTACCAAGAAGCATGTAATGAACCTAATTAAAGATTGGTAACCCGAATTTGGTAATAACTCTTACAATTTGTCAAATTTACAAAATGGTCCCTGAACCTTGAATTGACTACAATTAATAGGCGATTGTGATGATGTTTTATCCACTGCCTGTGTGCGTACGGATAGGAACCTAAGTTGCATCTAGACAAGATAAAGAGAAGAAAAAGGGTCGTATATTGAGGTAAACCTTCCGGTTCACTTCAATATTCCCCGTGTGATCCGTTCGGTTCGGTCTATCGGCCTTGCCGGGTCGAGGGGGTTACAATATTTGTATTGTTCTTACATATTACATAAAAATTTCAATTTTTAAAACTATATACTTATATATTGTTCCTATCTATGTATATATTTACAAATGAAATTTAGTGTAACTATACATATATATTTTGCCTTATTACAAATTTTATTTAACACTATACTTATACATATTTTTATTTTTCAAGCCACTTTTCTTTTTAATATATATATATATATAATTTTTAAACTTATTGTTTTGGTTAATAAAATTTATTGAGAATTTGGATTGAATAGCACCCAAAAGAATTACTCTAGAAAATTAAAAAAGAATATAAAAGGAACAATTCATAAATTAAATAGCACCCAAAAGAATTAAAATGTCAAACTTAAGACGAATAGATGGTTGTGTTGTTTGGATGCCCTGTCATTTCCCTAAGAAAAAAAAGGGGGAAATTCAGTTGAAGTAGGGTTTTATGGAGAGAAGGAAAAGTGAAAATTTGGTTAAAAAACTGATGCCAACAGAAATAAATAAAATAACAATGTATTAGTAAAATGGTTAACTGAAGAGAAGTCCAGTTTGATGAAGCTCAAATTTACCAAGTCTGATAGGCAGCTAGAGGAAGCATCGGTTACCAGACCTAATCAAGTTGAAGCTTAGCGAGCTAGCCTAGCTGAAGAAAGAAAAGATTGTATATGAGACCAGTCAAAAATAAGATGTTAGCATTTTAAAATTAAGAATATAGGACAACTGGACTCAACGAGCTTTCTTAGTATAAAAGATGATGATGTTTATTTTACGAGACTTGAGTTCGAATGTAACGCACTGATTTTGGGCCTAGATATTTTAGACATCGGATCAGACTGGTCGGTAACGATTCGAAACGTGTTTGGTGATTTAAGGAAATCAAGGATCGAGATGGGATAAAATATGGTAAAAATTGCTAAAATCCTATAAAATCACGTTTAAGAGGTTGGTCAAATCAATTTTACAAAATTGACTTTGGAAGTGGTACATTTTGGGTAGTGGCCAAAATGTAAAGTTTCAAAACTGTGGAAAATGTAATTTTAAAAGAGGAGCCAAAATCTTAGAATCTTTAGGGAGCTTTATAGCAATTTAGCCTTTACTTAATATGACATGTGTTTAAAATGATTTTTAAATTAATTGATTTTAAAAGGCTTTTATTTAATTAATTGGTAGTTAATTGGTTTGCATCAAGCCTTGGGTACACAGTTGAATTTCAATACTTCTTATCATCCTCAGACGGATGGACATTCGGAGCGTGTGATCCAGGTGCTTGAGGACATGTTGGATTGCTGCGTTATAGATTTTCAGGGTTCTTGGGAGAAGAACTTGATGCTGGTTGAGTTTGCTTACAACAATAGTTAACATGCAAGTATTCAAATGGCTCCCTACAAGGCTTTGTATGGGAGGAAGTGTAGAACCCCTCTATGTTGGGCAGAAGCTGTGCAAAATTTGATTTTGATGCCGACTATGTGAAAGGGAACCAACGAGAAGGTGAAGCTCATCTATGAGCGTTTGAAGGCAGCATCGAATTAGAAAAAGTCTTACGCAAATTTGAAGTGTAAGGAAATCGAGTTCGTGGTTGGCGAACATGTGTTTTTTAAGGTATCATCTTGGAAGAAGGTGATGAGATTTGAACGTAAGGGAAAGCTTAGCCTGAGGTTTATTGGACCATACGAGGTTGTGGAGCGTGTTAGTCCTGCGGCGTATTGGTTGAGGTTGCCTTCTGAGTTGGAAAAGATACAAGATGTGTTCCATGTCTCGATGTTGCGGAGGTACATATCGGATCCTTCGCATGTGATGTCTATTAAGAAGATAGAGTTGAATTTGGATCTTTCTTATAATGAGGAACCAATGAGGATTCTGGATGTGAGCAATAAAGTTCTTCATGGCAAGACGATAGAGCTTGTGAGTGTGTTGTGGCGACACCGAAGAGTTGAGGAGGCCACTTGGGAAGGCAAGGCGAACATGCTGAAGTAGTTTTCGTACCTTTTTCCTTAAGGTAAAATTTCAAGGACGGAATTTCCTAAGAGGGGGAGAGTTGTAACGCCCTGGTTTAGGGCCTAGATGTTTTAGACATCAGATCGGACCGGTCGGAAGCGATTCGAATTGTGTTTGGTGATTCAAGGAAATCAAGGATCGAGATAGGATAAAAATATGGTAAAATTGCTAAAATTCTCTAAAATCATGTTTAAGAGGTTGTCAAATCAATTTTACAAAATTGACTTTGGAAGTGGTACATTTTGGGTAGTGACCAAAATGTAAAGTTTCAAAACAGTGGAAAATGTAATTTTAAAAGAGGAGCCAAAATCTTAGAATCTTTAGGGTGCTTTATGGAAATTTAGCCTTTACTTAATATGACATGTGTTTAAAATGATTTTTAAATTAATTGATTTTAAAAGGCTTTTATTTATTTAATTAATTGGTAGTTAATTGGTTTGCATCAAGCCTTGGGTACACGGTTGAATTTTAATACTTCTTATCATCCTCAGACGGATGGACATTCGGAGCGTGTGATCCAGCTGCTTGAGGACATGTTGAGATGCTGCGTTATAGATTTTCAAGGTTCTTAAGAGAAGCACTTGCTGCTGGTTGAGTTTGCTTACAACAATAGTTAACATGCAAGTATTCAAATGGCTCCCTACGAGGCTTTGTATGGGAGGAAGTGTAGGACCCCTCTATGTTGGGCAGAAGCTGGGCAAAAGTTGATTTTGATGCCGCATATGTTAAAGGGAACGAACGAGAAGGTGAAGCTCATCTTTGAGCGTTTGAAGGCATCATCGAATTGGCAAAAGTCTTACGCGGATTTGAAGTGTAAGGAAATCGAGTTTGTGGTTGGCGAACATGTGTTTTTGAAGGTATCATCTTGGAAGAAGGTGATGAGATTTGGGCGTAAGGGTAAGCTAGCCCGAGGTTTATTGGACCATACGAGGTTGTGGAGCGTGTTGGTCCTGTGGCGTATCGGTTGAGGTTGCCTTCTGAGCTGGAAAAGATACATGATGTGTTCCATGTCTCGATGTTGCGGAGGTACAGATCGGATCCTTCGCATGTGATGCCTGTTGAGGAGATAGAGTTGAATTTGAATCTGTCTTATGATGAGGAACCAATGAGGATTCTGGATGTGAGCAATAAAGTTCTTCGTGGCAAGACGATAGAGCTTGTGAGTGTGTTGTGGCGACACCGAAGAGTTGAGAAGGCCACTTGGGAAGGCAAGGCGAACATGCTGAAGCAGTTTTCATACCTTTTTCCTTAAGGTAAAATTTCGAGGACGAAATTTTCTAAGAGGGGGAGAGTTGTAACGCCCTGGTTTAGGGCCTAGATGTTTTAGAAATCGGATCGGACCGGTCGGAAACGATTCGAATCGTGTTTGGTGATTTAAGGAAATCAAGGATCGAGATAGGATAAAAATATGGTAATATTGCTAAAATTCTCTAAAATCATGTTAAGAGGTTGGTCAAATCAATTTTACAAAATTGACTTTGGAAGTGGTACATTTTGGGTAGTGACCAAAATGTAAAGTTTCAAAATAGTGGAAAATGTAATTTTAAAAGAGGAGCCAAAATCTTAGAATCTTTAGGGAGCTTTATGGAAATTTAGCCTTTACTTAATATGACATGTGTTTAAAATGATTTTTAAATTAATTGATTTTAAAAGGCTTTTGTTTATTTAATTAATTGGTAGTTAATTGGTTTGCATCAAGCCTTGGGTACACGGTTGAATTTCAATACATCTTATCATCCTTAGACGGATGGACATTTAGAGTGTGTGATCCAGATGCTTGAGGACATGTTGAGATGATGCGTTATAGATTTTCAGGGTTCTTGAGAGAAGCACTTGCTGCTGGTTGAGTTTGCTTACAACAATAGTTAACATGCAAGTATTCAAATGGCTCCCTACGAGGCTTTGTATGGGAGGAAGTGTAGGACCCCTCTATGTTGGGCAGAAGCTGGGCAAAAGTTGATTTTGATGCCGCCTATGTTAAAGGGAACCAACGAGAAGGTGAAGCTCATATGTGAGCGTTTGAAGACAGCATCGGATTGGAAAAAGTCTTAAGCGGATTTGAAGTGTAAGGAAATCGAGTTCGTGGTTGGCGAACATGTGTTTTTGAAGGTATCGTCTTAGAAGAAGGTGATGAGATTTGGGCGTAAGGGTAAGCTTAGCCCAAGGATTATTGGACCATACGAGGTTGTGGAGCGTGTTGGTCCTGTGGCGTATCGGTTGATGTTGCCTTCTGAGCTGGAAAAGATACACGATGTGTTCCATGTCTCGATGTTGCGGAGGTACAGATCGGATCCTTCGCATGTGATGTCTGTTGAGGAGATAGAGTTAAATTCGGATCTGTCTTATGATGAGAAACCATTGAGGATTCTGGATGTGAGCAATAAAGTTCTTTGTGGCAAGACGATAGAGCTTGTGAGTGTGTTGTGGCGACACCAAAGAGTTGAGGAGGCCACTTGGGAAGGCAAGGCGAACATGCTGAAGTAGTTTCCGTACCTTTTTCCTTAAGGTAAAATTTCGAGGACGCAATTTCCTAAGAGGGGGAGAGTTGTAATGCCCTGGTTTTGGGCCTAGATGTTTTAGACATTGGATCAGACCGGTCGGAAACGATTCGAATCATGTTTGGTGATTTAAGGAAATCAAGGATCGAGATAGTATAAAAATATGGTAAAAATTGCTAAAATTCTCTAAAATCATGTTTAAGAGGTTGGTCAAATCAATTTTACAAAATTGACTTTGGAAGTAGTACATTTTGGGTTGTGACCAAAATGTAAGGTTTCAGAACAGTGGCAAAATGTAATTTTAAAAGTGGAGCCAAAATCTTAGAATCTCTAGGGAGCTTTATGGCAATTTAGCCTTTCCTTAATATGACATGTGTTTAAAATGCTTTTTAAATTAATTGATTTTAAAAGGCTTTTATTTATTTAATTAATTGGTAGTTAATTGGTGAGAGATATCACGTAACTACCTTTCTCTTCTCATTTTCAGCCAAACATCATTCTAAATCATTTTCTCCTGATTTCTTTTCTTCCAAACACTCTTTTCTTGATTTCTCTTTCATTTCAAAGAATTCTTCCAAACTTGTCATTCATTGAGGAAAGCAAGGATTGGAGGTAAATCATGTTCTCAACCTTTAATCAAGGTTGTTTATAGAAATTCCTAGATCTTTGGTTTCTAATTATTGTTTTTGGCTGAGTTTTCATTATAGTTTTGATTTGAGATCAAAATCTTGCAAAAATGTGAGTAAAATCTTAATTTTCGGATTGAAATGGTTGAGCTCTGTTTTGGTTTGGTTTTAATTTAGTTTTGAGATGATTATTATGTTGAAAAGGGGTTTTGATAATATAGATCCTGAAATCCTTGAGATCCCTTAGTTTCTTGATGGTTTTAGTTGGGTTTTTTAGGTGAGATGATGAGGTTATGCATGCTGGAGGTTTAAGGATGGGTTTAGGTTGTTTTTGGATGTGTTTTGATGTTTATAAATGGTTGAAAGTGATGTATGTTGGCTGGGCTTGGTTTAGGAAGCAATTGATTGAGTTTTCGGTTGTTTCAGATGGGTAAATCGGTGTAGTTTGGGTGAGCAACGAGTTTGTGTTTTGTTGTTGGTGTTGAAATGCATTTAAATGCATTTGAATCTCTGTTTTGGTGGTAAAAAATAAGGGATCTTGATCCTGGAGCAAAGGAGATGTTTTTGGAGGCTCCAGAAGAGTGATTTTCGTGTCGGCGAGCAAGGTTTCGCGTATCGGTGAGTGGAAATGGATTTTCCAACTTTGTAACGCTTTGAGTGTGGTCTTGGGAGCTTAGTGTAAGTTTGAAACACTTAGCTAAGCTCAAGAGTAAGTGATTCAAAAGTCTCTCTCAGAATGTGCTATGTTTTTGTGGAAAATGCACTTGAATTAAATGTGGTTTTATTTACTGTTTTAAAGCATGTTTTGAGCATTGATAATGCTGGTGTTTAATTCCATGTTGTTAAGAATGCATTTGGCAGATGATCCTTGGATTCATGAAATGTATGCATTCGAGATTAAGCATGTTCATGCTTGTGAAAGTGACATTGTAATTTATGCTTGTAAAACAATGGAATAATGTTGATAAATGATTATATTGGCAAGTGATGGAAATGGTTTTTGGTTACTTTAATCGGATATAGTGAGCCGGCTATAGGATTGGGTGCACAGTGAATAAAGTCGCCTTGGATGTCGAGGGGTTGTGATTGTACCATGTACTCCATCCAAGTACCATATCGATTGAGGCTAAGATCATGACGGTGGATTGTTAAATCCCGTGTGTGGATCTTGTGGTATGTGTCTCGTGCTCTCGTTAGTGGAATTATACAACTACCGATGAGTGGTGTTGAGGTGTTGTGATTGTACCGTAAAACTACACCACGGGTGTCACAACGATTGATGGCTTAATCCCGTGTGTGAGCCTTGTGTAATCCGGTAGTGTGTATGAAGCGTGTGGGACAACGCCTGTAATCCGCGTGTCCGATTGTTTCATTTGTGTTGGTTTTGGTATGGATTGAGAAATTATCACTTGCGAGCCAATATAATGTTGTTGAATGTTATTTAAAGCATGAGATGCTTGTGAATTATGCTAGAATGCATGAGATGCTTGGTTTAAGCATGAGCAAAGTTTATTTGTTGATATTCTAATGATTCTAAGTGCATGTGGTTTAAAAAGTGCATTGATGCTTTAAAAAGGGCATGATTGGGTTAATAAGAGGCAATGGGTGGGATTTCTACTCTTGGTTCTATTTGGTGATGTTAAACACCTTAAGCATGTTTGGGTTGCTGATTATGGCTTGTAAATGGCCTTTGGATATTGGTTTAAGCTTGAATATGGTTTTTAGCCTTTGTGTGGTTTTGTTAACTAGGAACCAAGCCTATAGTCTTATAGAATGCTTGATTGATGCCATGGTCTAGTTCGTGTTACGTATGAATGGTATTCGATGTATATTCATATTGTATGGGGTTGTGGCATGCGTTGGAATGGTTTCGTGGGTGGAAAATTGTGTAAAACCAGCAATCTAGAAAATTGCAGGTCCAAGCGTTTCGTAATGCCCTCATCTGTTTCGGAACGATGGCTTGTAATGGTCATGGTGTTTCAGAACGGGTAGGCACATTCCGAAACCTTTTGCTACTGTGAATCTCTGTATCGAAACGGATCTTTGGGGGTCTCAAAATGCACCCGCTATCGAAACGGTCAACATGGTTTTGAAACGACCGTTTCGATACAGGGCCTTGTGTTTCGGAACACTTGACTGTTGGATGTTGATTTTGAATTGCTCTAGGTTTCTGTTTCTTACGTTTTGCTGCCTGAATGTTGTAACCTTAATTGTTTGAGTTTGGATGATCCGTTTGAGTTGAAATTTATCATGTTGGCATGTTATATGATTAATTACGGATTGGTAACTTTAAAATCCGGTTAGTTCTTGTAAATCTGGAAATTTACAATCTAGTCCCTAAAAGTTAAATGAATGCAATTGAACCCCTAATTGAACTCTGATCGTCGTGCCGTTTTCACCTAATCGCTTTACCAATCACATAGGATAATAATGTGCATCTAGAAAAGATAAAAACAAAAAAAAATGGTCGCTAATCGAGGTTGACTTTCACGAGTTGACTTCGGTTTTCCCGTGTAAACTTTTTAGTTCGGATCGGGCATCTAGGCCGAACTAAAAGGGTTACATTTGTTGGTTTCAGAGCTAGGTTACGAAAGAATTGAGGATGATGTAAGTGAAATTGGTATGGTTGGTGCATGATTGTTTGAAAAAGCATGTTTTGATTGAATGTTGGAGCTTACGCCATGCTAGATTGATGTGAATCATATGTGAGTTGAATATAATGTTATGCTGATGATGCGACATTGATATGTTCTGAATGATGGAAAGCATGATGATGAAGATATGCTCGTGTATGCTATGTTATGCTTGAAGGAAATCGGGGTGCTCATTGCCTTATTACATCAGTTAAATGTTTTTATGAACTTGGATCCTTGCTTGAGGCTAGCCTAAATCATGATTTGATTTGTTTTTATTGTTATGCCTTGTTAAAATAGCACTATGGGTCTGAGGAGAGAGCTTAGGTCGAACACAGTAGTGCCTGCGGCTGAGCAGGGTGACCAAGGTAACCAAGGGGCTGATGTCCCTCATTGTGGAAACTTACCTCCTCCGCCACCACCTGGAGGCGGGGAGCAAGAGCAACAAGTACACGCTGATCCGAGTTTGGGTGATCTAACGCCGTTGGTTCAGGCGATCACCAGAGCATTTCAGGCTGTGGTAGCCGGAGCGCATGTTTAGGCCTCTACAATTGGGCAGGTGGGTTTGCCTTTGAAGAGGCTTAGGAGTTTAAGAGCTGTTGAGTTCTATGGTATGTCTCCTGAAGCTTCGGAAGCTTGGTTGACAAGTACGATCCGTATCATGGATAAGATGGGTTGTAATAATGTGCGCACGCTGGGATGCGTATAGCTGGTGGATGACCATCATCGCTGGTATGGAACCCAATGAGGTAGATTGGGAGTTTTTTAGAGGTGCTTTTAAGAGGAAGTACCTGGGAGTGAGATACTTGGACGAAAAGAAACATGAATTTATGTTGCTGGTTCAGGGGAACCTTTTGGTGACTGAGTACGAGGTCCAGTTCGTACGTCTGAGCCAGTACGCCCCAAAGTTGATGCCGAGTGAGAGGCATCATTGTGATCGTTTCCGGTACGAGTTGGTGCAAGAAGTTAAGACGTATATGTTGGCAACGGATTACATGAATTTCGATGTGCTTGTATGTCGAGCCAAAGACATTGAACAAAACTTGGGTCTGGTAACCCGATGAGTTGGTTCTAGCTCTGGGAAGAGAGCAGCTGAGTCTAGTTCTAGTGGTGGACGGAACAAGAGAGGACGAGATAGGAGATATTAGCCTGCTAGGCGAGGTAATGCTGGACATGGTGCACCGGCTCAAGGAGACCGGATGAGGGCGGAACAGAACACATGCTGGACATGTGATTCTCGGGGTCATCTGCAGCGAGATTGTCCTCGTGCGGCAAGGGAGGCTCAAGCTCCTGTTGTGGTGACAAGTAATTCTTGCTGGAACTGCGGTTCAGCGGATCACATGAGGCGAGAGTGTTCTTTGTTGACTGGTGGATGCCAAGGTCGTGCACCTGCTGTGGGTACACCTCAGAGAGGCCGTGGGCGTGGCCGTTCGACCTGAGGGAGGCGGTCCTATGAGTGTTTATGCTCAGCGCGAGGAGCGCAACGATACCGATGTCATCGCAGGTACCTTTGTTCTTCAGTCTTTATCATTGTTGGCTTTGATTGATTCTGGATCCACGCATTCTTATATCTTAAGTGAGCATGTGCATTTGCTTGATATACCGGTTGAGTTGCTTGATGTAGGAATGCAAGTGACTAGTTCTTTTGGTGAGATTGTAGTCACTAGGAAGTTGTATCGGAGGTGTCCCTTGTCTATTCAGGGTCATGTTTTCCTTGTAGATTTGATGGAGTTACCCTTTTACGGTTTTGATGTAATCCTTGGTATGGATTGGTTTTCGGAGCATATAGCATTGGTGGACTTTGATGTTAAGCGATTCACCTTAAAGCTTGCTGATGATTATGAAGTGGTGGTTGTAGGCGAGAATGTGAAATTCTTGTCTAATGTGATTTCGGCATTGGATGCAAGCCGTATGCTAAGGTTGGGTTGCAAGGCTTATCTTGCCTATGTTCTGAATCCTCGCACAAAAGATGTATGTGTCCAGGACATTAGAACCGTTTGCGATTTTCCGAGTGTCTTTTCGGAAGAATTGTCAGGGTTTCCGCCAAACAAAGAAGTTGAGTTTAGCATCGAGTTGTATGAGAATACGACTCCGGTGTCCATTGCTTCTTATCGCATTGCACCTAAAGAGCTAAAAGAGTTGAAAACACAACTTCAGGAGTTGTTGGACCGAGGGTTCATCCGGCCGAGTGTGTCACCTTGGGGTGCACCAGTGTTGTTTGTAAAGAAGAAAGATGGGACGATGCAGATCTGCATAGATTATCGGCAACTGAATATGTTGACGATCAAGAACAAATATCCTTTTCCAAGGATTGATGATCTCTTTGATCAGTTTCGAGGAGCTTTCGTGTTTTCTAAGTTTGACTTAAGGTTAGGGTATTACCAGTTAAAGGTAAAGGATGTGGACGTACCCAAGACGACCTTTCGGACAAGGTACGTGCATTACGAGTTCCTAGTGATGTCGTTTGGTTTGACCAGCACACTTGCTACTTTCATGGACATGATGAATTGTGTGTTCCATGAGTTCTTGGATCAGTTTGTGGTGGTGTTCATCGATGATATCCTTGTGTATTCTCGTACCGAGGAGGATCATGATAGACACTTGAGGATCGTTTTGCAAGCGTTGTTGGAAAACGAGTTGTATGCCAAGCTAAGTAAATGTGAGTTTTGGCTTAAGGAGGTGGTCTTCCTTGGGCATGTTGTATCAGCTGAGGGTATTCACGTTGATCCGCATAAGGTAGAGGCTGTGATGAGTTGGAAGGTGCCTAAGTCGGTGACGGAGGTGCGAAGTTTACTGGGGTTAGCTGGGTTTTACTGTAGGTTTGTCGAGGGTTTCTCGAAGTTTGCTACACCTTTGACCAAGTTGTTGCAGAAGAATGTTCGCTTTGAGTGGACTGATGCGAGGCAACAAGCTTTTGAGAAGATGAAGGAAGCTTTGACGCAAGCCCCTGTTCTGATTCAGCCTGAGTCAGGTAAGGAGTTTGTGGTCTATAGTGATGCGTCCATCGTTGGTTTGGGTTGTGTGTTGATGCAGGGGGTAAGGTAGTAGCCTAAGCATCTAGGCAGTTGAAGGTGCATGAGCGTAGCTACCCTACTCACGATCTTGAGCTTGCGGCTGTTGTGTTTACTTTGAAGGATGAGTACTACTGGGTGGGGTTGAAAAGGGATGTGGCTGAGTTCGTTAGTAAGTGCATGGTGTGTCAGTAAGTGAATGCTGAACATCAGGTACCTTCGAGGTTGTTGCAACCCTTGAGAATCCCGGAGTGGAAGTGGGAAATGATTACCATGGATTTTGTGTATGGTTTGCCTTTGTCACCATCAAAGAAGAATTCGGTTTGGGTGATTGTTGATCGCCTTATGAAGGATCTTGAGCTTGCGGCTGTTGTGTTTACTTTGAAGGATGAGTACTACTGGGTGGGGTTGAAAAAGGATGTGGATGAGTTCGTTAGTAAGTGCATGGTGTGTCAGTAAGTGAATGCTGAACATCAGGTACCTTCGAGGTTGTTGCAACCCTTGAGAATCCCGGAGTGGAAGTGGGAAATGATTACCATGGATTTTGTGTATGGTTTGCCTTTGTCACCATCAAAGAAGAATTCGGTTTGGGTGATTGTTGATCGCCTTATGAAGTGTGCACATTTCTTGCCTGTGCATACTACATATACCTTGGATAGGTTGGCTGAGTTGTATATTGTTGAGATTGTGCGGTTGCATGGTGTACCAAAGTCCATAGTGTCGGATAGGGATCCGAGGTTTACATTACGGTTTTGGAATGTTTGCATCAAGCCTCGGGTACACAATTGAATTTCAGTACTTCTTATCATCCTCAGACAGATGGACAGTCGGAGCGTGTGATCCAGGTGCTTGAGGACATATTAAGATGTTGCGTTATAGATTTTCAGGGTTCTTGGGAGAAGCACTTGCCGTTGGTTGAGTTTGCTTACAACAATAGTTATCAGGAAAGTATTCAAATGGCTCCCTACGAGGCTTTGTATGGGAGGATGTGTAGGACCCCTCTATGTTGGGAAGAAGTTGGGCAAAAGTTGATTCCGATGCCAGCTATGTTAAAGGGAACCACTGAGAAGGTGAAGCTCATTTGTGAGCGTTTGAAGGCAGCATCGGATCGGCAAAAGTTTTACGCGGATTTGAAGCGTAAGGAAATCAAGTTCGCAGTTGGCGAACATGTGTTTTTGAAGGTATCGCCATGGAAGAAGGTGATGAGATTTAGGTGTAAGGGTAAGCTTAGCCCGAGGTTTATTGGACCATACGAGGTTGTGGAGCGTGTTGGTCCTGTGGCATATCGGTTGAGGTTGCCTTCTGAGCTGGAAAAGATACATGATGTGTTCCGTGTCTCGATGTTGCGGAGGTACAGATCGGATCCTTCACATGTGATGCCTGTTTAGGAGATTGAGTTGAATCCGGATCTGTCTTATGACATGGAACCATTGAGGATTCTGGATGTGAGCAGTAAAGTTCTTCATGGCAAGACGATAGAGCTTGTGAAGGTGTTGTGGCGACAACGAGGGGTTGAGGAGGCCGCTTGGGAAGGCAAGGCGGACATGCTGAAGAAGTTTCCGCACCTTTTTCCTTCAGGTAAAATTTCGAGGATGAAATTTCCTAACAGGGGAGATTTGTAACGCCCTGGTTTTGGGCCTAGATGTTTTAGACATCGGATCGGACAGGTCGGAAACGGTTCGAATCGTGTTTGGTGATTTAAGGAAATCAAGGATCGGGATAGGATAAAAATATGGTAAAAATTGCTGAAATCCTCTAACATCATGTTTAAGAGGTTGGTCAAATCAATTTTACAAAATTGACTTTGGAAGTGGTATATTTTGGGTAGTGACTAAAATGTAAAGTTGCAAAACTATGGAAAATGTAATTTTAAAAGAGGAGCCAAAATCATAGAATCTTTAGGGAGCTTTATGGCAATTTAGCCTTTCCTTAATATGACATGTGTTTAAAATATTTTTTAAATTAATTGATTTTAAAAGGCTTTTATTTATTTAATTAATTGGTAGTTAATTGGTGAGATATCACGTAACTACCTTTCTCTTCTCATTTTCAGCCAAACATCATTCTAAATCATTTTCTCCAAATTTCTTTTCTTCCAAACACTCTTTTCTTGATTTCTCTTTCATTTTGAAGAATTCTTTCTAAGTTCTTCAAGATTGGTGAAGCTAAAACTTGTCATTCATTGAGGAAAGCAAGGATTGGAGGTAAATCTCGTTCTCAACCTCTAATGAAGGTTCTTTATTCAAATTCCCAAGATCTTTGGCTTCTAATTATTGTTTTTGGCTGCATTTTCATTATAGTTTTAATTTGAGATCAAAATCTTGCAAAAATGTGAGTAAAATCTTTATTTTCGGATTGAAATGGATGAGCTCTGTTTTGGTTTGGTTTTAATTTAGTTTTGAGTTGATTATTATGTTGAAAAATGGTTTTGATAATATAGATCCTGAAATCTCTGAGATCTTTGAGTTTCTTGATGGTTTTAGTTGGGTTTTTGAGGTGAGATGATGAAGTTATGCATGCTGGAGGTATAAGGATGGGTTTAGGTTATTTTTAGATGTGTTTTGATGTTTATAAATGGTTGAAAGTGATGTATGTTGACTGGGCTTGGTTTAGAAAGCAATCGATTGACTCTTCGGTTGTTTCGGATGGGTAAATTGGTGTAGTTTGGGTGAGCAACGAGTTTTTGTTTAGTTGCTGGTGTTGAAATGCATTTTAAAGAATTTGGATCTCAATTCTGGTGGTCAAAACAAGGGATCTTGATCAGGGAGCAAACGAGACGTTTTTGGACCCTCTAAAAGGGTATTTTCATGTCAGCGAGCAAGGTTTCACGTATCGGTGAGTGGAAATGGATTTTCCACCTTTGTAACACTTTGAGCGTGGTCTTGGTAGCTTAGTGTATGTTTGAAACACTTAGCTAAGCTCAAGAGTAAGTGATTTGAAAGTCTCTCTCGGAATGTGCTATGTTTTTGTGAGAAATGCACTTGAATTAAATATGGTTTTATTTACTGTTTTAAAGCATTTTTTGAGCATTGATAATGCTGGTGTTTAATGCCATTTTGTAAAGGATGCATTTGGTAGATGATCCTTGGATTCATGAAATGTATGCATTTGAGATTAAGCATGTTCATGCTTGTGAAAGTGGCATTGTGATTTATGCTTGTAAAACAGTGGAATAATGTTGATAAATGATTATATTGGCAAGTGATGAAAAGGGTTTTTGGTTACTTTAATCAGATATAGTTAGCCGGCTATAGGATTGGGTGCACCGTGAATAAAGTCGCCTTGGATGTCGAGGGGTTGTGATTGTACCGTATTCTCCATCCAAGTACCCTAAAGATTGAGGCTAAGATCACAACATTGGATGGTTAAATCCCATGTGTTGATCTTGTGGTATGTGTCTCGTGCTCTCGTTAGTGGAATTATACAACTACCGATGAGTGGTGTCGAGGGGTTGTGATTGTACCGTAAAACTCCACCATAGGTGTCACAATGGTTGATGGCTTAATCTCGTGTGTGAGCCTTGTGTAGTCTGGTAGTGTGTATGAAGCGTGTGGGACAACGCTTATAATCCGCATATCCGATTGTGTCATTTATGTTGGTTTTGGTATGGATTGAGAAATGATCATTTGTGAGCTAATATAATGTTGTTGAATGTTATTGAAAGCATGAGATGCTTGTGAATTATGCTAGAATACATGAGATGCTTGGTTTAAGCATGAGCAAAGTTTATTTGTTGTTATTCTAATGATGCTAATTGCATGTGGTTTAAAAAGTGCATTGATGCTTTTAAAAGGGCATGATTTAAGTAAACGCATGAGTTATTAAATGGTGATTTTTTCCGGTTTTGTGAAATGCAATGATGAATGTTGATTTTAGCGATCCTCACTAAGCTTTATGCTTACGCTCATTTGTTTCACCAATATAGAGAATTAGGCTTTTGAGGCAGCAAGAAGGCAAGTGGAATCCAAGCACTTTTGATTAAACAAAGTTTGTGGTTTTACCTTGGTGTAATAAGAGGCAATGGGTGTGATTTCTACTCTTGGTTCTATTTGGTGATGTTAAACACCTTGAGCATGTTTGGGTTGCTGATTATGGTTTGTAAATGACCTTTCGAGATTGGTTTAAGCATGAATGTGGTTCTTAGCCTTTGTGTGGTTTTGTTAACTAGGAAGCATACCTATAGTCTTATAGAATGCTTGATTGATGACATGGTCTAGTTCGTGTTACGTATGGATGGTCTTTGATGTATATTCATATTGTATGAGGTTGTGGCATGTGTTAGAATGGTTTCATGGGTGGAAAATTGTGTAAAAACAACAATCTGGAAAACTGCAGGTCCAGGCATTTCAGAATGCCCTTATCTGTTTCGGAACGGTAGCCTGTAATGGTCATGGTGTTTCGGAACGGGTAGGCACGTTCTGAAACCTTTTGCTACTGTGAATCTCCGTATCGAAACAGATCTTTGGGAGTCTCGGAACGCAGCCGCGTATCAAAACGGTCAACATGGTTTCGAAATGACCGTTCCGATACAGGGCCTTGTGTTCCGAAACACTTGACCGTTGGATGTTGATTTTGAATTGCTCCAGGTTTCTGTTTCTTACGTTTTGGTCCCTGAATGTTGTAAGCTTAATTGTTTGAGATTGGATGATCCATTTGAGTTTAAATTTATCATGTTGGCATGTTATATGATTAATTATGGATTGGTAACTTAAAAATCAGGCTAGTCCTTGTAAATCTGGAAATTTACAATCTAGTTTCTAAAAGTTAAATGAATGCAATTGAACCCCTAATTGAACTCTAACCGCTGTGCCATTTTCACCTAATCGCTTTACCAATCACATAGGGTAATAATGTGCATCTAGAAAAAGATAAAAAGAAAAAAAGGGTCGCTGATCGAGGTTGACTTTCATGAGTTGACTTTGGTTTTCCCCGTGTAAACTTCTTAGTTCAGGTTGGGCGTCTAGGTCGGGCTAAGTGGGTTACATTGAACAACTTTATTTGTAAGATGTGTTGTTACCTCCTTAAAAGTACTAATTTTTATGTCATTCTTACAATGCTTTTGCTTGCTTTTGAGTACATTTAGTTGCACTTAGAGGTTAAATTCATGCATTTGCATAAGGAGTTTAGATTTTTTTTGTCTATGCCAGTGTGAAGGGTTGTTATGTTGGCCATTTTGCAGGTTTGGCATAGCAACTGGTAGAAGAGAGCAACGCAGGAAAGAATGTTGGAGAGAATGTTGAGATGCTGTTGGCACAGATGAACCGATCAATGCCAAGCACTAGTGGTAGAGAAGAGGAATTTGATGCCAAACCAAGTAATCATTGAACCCGAAAAAGTAGGACCATAACAGGCTGCGAGAAAATAGCAATTGCACCAAAATCTGAAAAAATAGCAAAAAACAGTGCTAAGCTTGGTTGACAGAATGATGCCAAGTTTGGTTGCCAAACGGTGACGGCAGATAACGTCAGCCCTAGCCAACATCTGATCAGCTTATCACCTTATCAGCTTAATAAGGGTGATCACAAGCCTCATCCCTTGCGCATTCAAATTTCAAATGCAAGGGCTTATCCTAGTCTTCCTTGCACGCATATTTAAAGACCGATTGGACAAGCAATTGAGAAAAACGTTTTAGGAGAGTGATCCATCGACGACCAACTGCACCAAGGAGATGTGGTTCGACCGACTTGACCGAGAGCTTGGATCTTGAAGGGCTACATCGAGAGACCCCTTCTCGCCTCATTCTCTTTGTTTAGTAGTTCGACTGCATTTTCTTTCAAATGATGATGCGTTCTCAAAACGTTGAAAGCTTTTTGGTTGATACCCTCACCATGAACTGATTTAATAGTTGGCAGGGGATGTTTGCGTTGAACGCTGCTTTTATGTTAAGTTTTTAATAATGAAAATGCTTCGGCATTGTTTTTTCTATCTGCATACTTTATTGTTTGCTAAATACTATGCCAAGCGAGAGTTGGCACTATTGGCCTATTGCACCTCAATATCATAACAGACTTGGGTGGCAATGATCAAGTTGCTGGATACTAAGGCAAGATGCTTCGAGAGAATATGTTCAAGTGGATGAACATACTTTAGAAGTGAAATCTACCCCTTATGAGTATAGATTGGATCTTAATCAAATTGGTTTCTAAAAACATTCACTATAGAGATATAGGGGTTTTTACCCAATCAATTTAGGGAAATGACCATCGAGAGAGGCTTTGCCAATTTGAATATGCTCGTCAAAAAATGCCAAGGCATGACATTATTAGAAGCTGGCATGGCATGAATAGCGTGAAAACCAGGCATCCCTTGCCAACGCTCATCATTCATTTGACACTCTCCTTGCCAAAGTTAATTTATTTTACTTTCCTTGTCTTTACTTTATTTTCAAATTCACTCTCAACTTAAGCAATATTTTTCTTCAACAAGCAAACATTCAAAGCAATCGAATTCCAAGTTAATCTTTGTGGGATTGATACTCAGCATACTGCTGCATTACTTGTCGACCGTGTATACTTGTACGCAAAAGACTCAATCTTTGATACTATTTTTACTACATTTCCAATACGTTTTCTGCCCCTTTTGCCAACAGTCACGCTAGTCAACAAGCTTTTGGTGCCGTTGTCAGGGATTGCAATAAAATTTTATTGTTTTGTTTTACTTGTTTTTGTTTTATTTTACTCATCTGATTTGTTTGGTGTATGACCAGGAGATGCCCTACGGACTATCAGCCATTTGACCCTGAAATTGAACGAACCTACCACAGATTGAAAAAGAAAATCAGAGAGATGGCTCATGTAACCCCCTTAGCCCGGTCTAGACGGTTGACCCGAACCGAGGTGATTACATGGGGAAAACCGATGCCAACTCGTTAAAGCCAACTCTGATTGACAACCTTTTTTTCTTTTTATCTTTTCTAAATGCAACTTAAGTCCTATATGGTTACCCAAGGGCATAAGAAGAAACAGCACAGCGATCGAATTTTGTTTAGGGGTTTAATTGCACAAACTAGACATTTAGGGACCAAAAGGTAATTTCTGCAAATTACACGGACTTCTCTGATTTTAAAGTTACCTTTATTCAATTAGTCACATTTCATGCTTCACTGTCAATTTTCATCACAATTTAACCAACCAAACAAATCCAATTGCATTCTTGAAGTTCAAGGACTAAAATATAATGTTTTGGAACTTTACAAGATGCCATTAACAGAATTAATGGTCGGGTATCGGTACGCCTAGGGACTGTATCGATACGCGGGAAGGCAGTGACCAAACTCGTAGAAAGGGTATCGATATGCTCTCTCGCGTATCGATATGCCCTTCAAACTCGTATTGAAACACTCACCATCCGTACTGATACCCCTGTACAAAAAGGCACAAATTTGGCTTATGCGTATCGATACGCATACCATAAATGTCCCAAAAAATCCCCAATTCATATCAAACCTCAACAATTCATCATCGAATCTTATGTATATGTCTATGGCAACTACTCCAACATACAAGCATACAATTCCAAGCACAAAGTAAACATTTGACGGATCAACACAAGCATGGCAAGACATGTAATGGAGCATGCTCATTCCATAAACCATAAGTAACTAAAAAGCAAGATATAACATCACAACCAATACAAAGGCCTTTTACAAACCAAATGAGCCACATATAACATGCATCCATCCAAATGGCCCCATATGAAGCATTGTATGGTAGACGATACAGAACTCCATTGTGTTGGTCAGAGCTCGGCAAGGGCAAGATGTTAGGCCCTGACTTGCTTCGTGAGACTGAAGAACGAGTTACCATTATTCATGATCATTTAAAGGTTTCCTTTGATCGACAAAAGGCTTACGCTGCTCTTAAAAGAAGAGACACTGAGTATGAAGTTGGTGAAAAGCCTTTCTCAAAGTGTCATCGTGGAAGAAAGTCTTAAGATTTGGCAAGAAGGGGAAATTGAGTCCCCGATTCATTAGACCTTTTGAAATCATTGAAAAGATTGGCCCAGTGGCATATCGGCTATTGCTACTTTCAGAATTGATTAAAATCCACGATGTCTTTCATGTATCGATGCTTCAGAAGTATCAATCTGACCCCTCACACATTGTGGAACCTGAATCTATAGAACTTCAACCAAATCTATCCTACGAGGAAGAACCGGTTCAGATTATTGCTAGGGAAGTCAAGCGGCTTCGCAACAAAATTGTACCGTTAGTTAAAGTGATCTAGAGGAGCCACACCGTTGAAAAAGCCACTTGGGAGCCTGAAGAGACTATGAGACAACAATATCCACATCTCTTCAGTTCAGGTAAAAATTCGAGGACAAATTTTTTCTTAAGGGGGGAGAGTTGTAACACCCCGAAATCTAGTCTAGTCAAAATTAAGTTCCGATTATCAAAAATCCTACATTGATGAAGCCTAAATATTGTATCGACTTCATTATTGATATCGAAACTTATTTGAGCTTAAAACATTGTCATTGGACACTATTGAATAATATTGAACCTAAATGGTGACTAAAATCAAAGAAAATGCAAGTGGGAGATCAAAACAATAGTTGAATGAAAAATGAGGGACTAACCTTACGATTAGCCCCCTTTCTTTTATAATTTTCCATGTGGAGTCACCGGGAGAGCTTCCTTCAATTGAAGGAAAGCTATTTTAATTAAAGACAAAAGGAATAACAAAGTTGCCTACCCGATTTCAAGAGAAAGCAAACACATCTCCCTCTTTATCATCTTCATCACTTACCTCTAAGCACACACCTCCATTGGAGGAATTTCAAGCTTTGCAATTTCTTCGTTTTATCGATATCGAATCGCTGCTATTGATCAGGTAAGCTATAATCCTCCATCGGTTATTGGATTCCATGGATATATTGAGTGTAATCTAAACTAGGGTTTTGACTATCCATAGATATCTCATCATTTTCATCTTTATTGAGATCGGTTATCGATTTTGATATTGTTATATTGATTTTGATATCGAAATATTGACCCTAACAATCTTCTTATTGATTTCCTAGCTCAAGACATTAATAAAGAGCATCCATCGTCTCCATCCAAAGCTAGGAACAAGGGGATTGTTATTTGAGAGCCTTGAAAGCTTTGGATTGTCAAGGTGAGTGTAGTCGGAGTCTCGGGTTTAGGTGAAAGGCCTTCCCGGATCATTATTTGATATTTTAGATTACATCGCTAACATAGTTATTGAAGAAATTGTATTGGATGGTTAATCGGACACTTGGGTAAGTGTCGATAAGTTGCTATTGAACATTGGATATTTTCATTGTGCGTTGTTATTGAAATAGTTATTGTCATTGAGTGATTGTATAATAACTATTGGACATCGATATTGACACCGAATCATGAACTATTAATGATGAGAAACATATATTTTTCATTGATAATATTGAAAGCATCGGACATTGGTATACTATTGATTATTGAAAAGGATATAAACATTGCAACCTTGGATTGGAATGGACATTGGATACAATTGGCATGCCATAGAATTCATGAGCTCAGTGTACAGGTGGACTACGGTCCTAAGGCTACAACCTATATTGATTTGGCGAGGTAGAGGGATGTGTATGTGTATTGGTCATATTGGCGAGGCGGAGGGACTTGACCATTTATTGACTTGGCGAGGCAGAGGAATTCGCATATCCACGATCTTAATTCAATCCAAGGATTAAGAATGAAATGAATATGTTTATACATTGCATATTAATGAATAACATTGATGTTGTTAGCATGAGATTGTAATTAAGTATATTCATGGCATTGTTGTTATTCATGTTGTTTGTGACTACCTCAGTAGGCAAAGTATGCCTAATGTGTCTTATCTCATGCATTTTCAGGTTAAGAAGGTTGTGTGTATCGGGAGATCGGATCGGCAACAAGACAAGTCACTACAAGCCTCAAGTAATGTGTTTTTGACCTATGAAATCCTAATAATGTGGAAAAGTAGATGAATTAGTCATTTGTGCCTATTTTGATGTGTTGGTATATTGCTTAAGTTGTAATAGGCTATATAGCTCTAAATGGCCCTTTTGGTGAAGTTCAAAATGGATGGTAAATGCATACTTGGCTCAAAAAGGTAAAAACATGGTAAACGTATTCATATGGTTATGAAACTTGACATGCTAGTAGTTTATTCTATTGAAATGTTGTGTAAAGTTTCATTGCATTTAGACATCGTTCGATAGGCTAAATCGAATAAAAACCAGCTATAATATGTCATTACAGGTCAGGCCGTATCGAAACGGGTCATGGCGTTTCGGTACGGGTGAACAATATTGAGCCTAAGAATAAGGGTGTATCGAAACAGAATTAGGCCATTTCGGAACATTTTGTCACTGGAGACCAACGTTTCGATATGAGTTCATAGCATATCGAAACGAGTTAAAGTCAAAGGTGGTCAATCCATTTCGATACGGGTCAAGACTATATCGATACGGTCAAAAGGTAAAAGTCAACATAAGTGGATAAACGCCCACCCATTTCGAAACAACTTAGATGTGGATAAACGACCCTCCAGCAAATTGCCGAGAAATTGGAGGAAATGGATAGACAGCACGGTTCAGTTCCCTGACCACACGGTTCAGTTCCCTTAGTTCCCTGCAGCCATCTCTGCCGCATCCGCCCCAGAACCACATGCCGCAGCCACCCCAGCGCCCCATGCCAGAGCCACACCTGCCACTGCTACTGCCCAGGCCACACCAAGGCACTCTGCCGCCGCAACCACCGCCTTCTCTGCCACGGCCAGGAAAGCCAAGAGAAAAGCACATCTCGACGCTCCTCAAGTTTCGACAGTCGGGACCGAAGGCTTCTCCAATTAGACCAAAACTTCCCAATCCGTCCTCCAAACATTCGAAACTTCCAAACACAAGGCATCCACCTTGGAGGCCACGTAAGAGCTCCACATTGACACGGATGGAGAGGTTGAAGTTAACGCCCCGGCCAAGCAAAGCCCAGCCAAGGCAACCCCCCCCCCCACACTCGCATCCAACCACCAAGAGAAACCAAGAGAGTCAAGCATGCGGCCTGCAAAGGGAGAAAATTGATCTTACAAAGCGATGACGATGACTCATCCAAGTCCATCTAAATTTTTTTCTCTCTTGGCTTTATTTTTATTCCCTTAATTTTGTGCTTAATTTTTTCTATTATTGCATCTATTGTTAATGCATTGAGGGCAATGCTTGTCTTGAGTTTGGGGGTGTAGGTTCTGCTGCGGATAGGCATTGTTCTATCGCGGCATATTAATATCATTTCTATGCAGTTATGTTCTACACTTGTCCAATTTTTTATTGCACATATTGCCTTAGCCGAATGAAGCTTATGCCTCAGCAATGTACTGCATCAATTGCCTTAATTTAATTTAATTGAATTTTCTATCTTCGCAATAGATATCTCTCTTCTTACCATAGCTTTGAACTGTTTAGAGTATTTAAATTTAGGATGCATAAGGAAGATAACCTAGGATCATACTATGAGATTGGAACTTTAATACACTTTTGTGACTTGTATGATTTAAGGAGTCCTGGTACACTTACGACATAGACTTACTTAGAAATAAAATGTTGGAAAGAAAAGTTAGAGGTGCCTAACACTGGCTCTAGCTTAAAGAAGCCCTAGAGGTGCCCGAAACCGGCTTTAGGCTAATCACTAGATGTGCCCAAAATTGGCTCTAGTAGGTTAGATTGCTTGGGAAAAAATTAATTACCTAAGTTAAGTAGTTTAATGCCTAAGTGTTTACTTAGAACTCGAATAATCATCTTGTTCACAATTCATGCACACACTCACAAATCTTATAGTTTGATTCAAGGGAATTCCTAAGGCATCCAAAGACTTAAGGGCCAAGCATTCATGGCCATGGTTTGGAGAGAAGAAGAAAAAGTAAGACCAAGGAGAATTTTCATGAAGATTAAGGTTTGGCATTTGATGGTTTGCATTGCTTGAGGACAATCAATAGTTCGTGTTTGGGGGTGTGATAAGTGCCCAAAAGTCCTATGTTTTCACCCTTTTAACATGGCAATTATTGCTTAACCTACACCCATTCGAGTGGCATTAAGGTCTTATATGCATTAATTAAACTGCTTTTACCTTTGATCCTGATATTTGATTTATTTGATGAAATGGTATTGTTTAATGCATGTTTGGTACTTGTGCAGATTTACTCACTGTCGGGGCAGGAGATGCCGAACGGGCGATGAAGAAAAGAAAAGATGGTGCAGAATGAGCTCGAGACAGATCCATATCAAGTCAAGCCAAAGATGACAACTTCTACTGATGGAAGCTGAATTATGAAAAGGAAGCCTTACAGAGTAGTTCCAGTGACAGACCCCTGCCGAAGCAGCATATATTCTCTGCTGAGGCAGTGCACAGACCAACCTGCCGGAGGGCAAAGCATGCAATGTGATAACCAATTTGAAGAGCATAAAACACTAGATTTTTCTACATACTTTGCGTGGCAATCGAAGCACGAGAAGAAGGTGAAAACCTAGAAGGAATGTTAAAGATAGAATTTGGCCAAAATGGATAAAGGCATTAAAATTAAAGAGATTCACCTCTTTAATGAAGACAAGTCCAAGTCCAACTTAACTTCCTATCCAAGCCCTACTCCTTTGCCTATTTAAGCAAGGCTGACGCACACATCAAAAGAAAGGAGAAACGAAGAGTAAAAAAGAGTCAAGAGTCGAAGAGCAGAGTATTAAGAGCCTGAGATTAGGGTTTAATCGTGTGATCTCCACGTCCATCATGTTCTAAGATTTCTTAGGGTTAGCATTATTTTTCTTAGTAGTTGTGAGAGAACAATTGCACTTTGTTGAAGTTTTTAATGGAATTTAGTTCAAGGTTTGCTTATTCTTGGCATTGATTTTATTCTTGCAATCTCATCGAGAGAGAGTATTGTGAGGTTATTTATTTGTCTAATATCAAGAGAGTTAGACTCACGAAATGGATAAGCATGGTTTTCATCCCAAAAGGTGGAAGCTAACTCGGCTTAGAGATAAGTTTGAGTTTCAACGGCTAAAAGAAGCGTGAGATTAGTTGGTGTTTATCCTTGGTTTACGATGAGAGGTATTGTCAAGGCTCATTCATTAACAGTGCTACAACTTAGGGATAAAGAGAAGCCATCAAAGGATGCTTTGTCGAACCTTGACATCATCTGTCGTCTAGTAAGGGATTACCGAGGCAGCACATCTTATTGTTGCGGTAGGGACTTAGATCACTGCCAAGGCAGTTTGGTGATCATTGCACTCAAAGACCGAGACAAGTCAATTGCTTTCCACACTACGACACAATCTAATCTGGCCCATTCTCTCATCTTGATTTCGCTATTTTTACTTACTTGCTTTAGTTTATGATCTTTAGTTTAATTAAAACCCAAAACTCATATACTTGTGTTTTTACTTTTACTTTTCTTTTACAGTGGGAGAAGATAAACGAAGGAAGTCATCTCAATCCATGTGGAGACGATACTCTAATACTTATCATTATATTACTTGAGACGTGTACACTTGCACTAATTACAGAGCACCTTTTACACGCAACAACTACCACAAGAAGAAAGAAAGAGAATGAAACAGTAAGGAAATTAACATCGCCCAATCAAAGCAAAAATGTTGGAACGATATCCAGATATCATTACCCATGCATCATATAGATAGGCATCCCTAAGATTAGAAGCATGCTAACTCATACTATTCGGGTATCATGGTTATTTTCTTGACAAGTACTCAAGAATCGAAGGAAGATTAGATTTACGTAGCTGAGGAAGCAGATCTAACAAAAAAACATAAGTCCTTTGTAGTCTCCTGACTATGATATTCGATTGATAATGTCAAGACAGCCAAAAATCGGGGCATCATCTCGAAATTTCCATTCTTTAGCCTTCGAGGAAGCATTGTTGATACATGCGACACTAGTGAACAAAGTGTCTTTGATGAGAAAATTCTATATAGAGAGAATTCATGACTTCAAGATAAAAGTTCTATATAGGAAGAACTGGTGGTCCTAAGGTTTCAAAGTAAGAAGTTCTGTGTAGGGAGAACTCATAGTGTTAGGATTTCAAGGCGAAAAGTTCTATATAGGAAGAACTTGCAGCTCGAGGATTCCATCCCAAAGAGAGCGAAAGGTTCTATATAGAAAGAACCTATAGCTAAGAAGATTTCAAAGCAAGGAGTTTTATATAGGGAAAACACCTGCTTCAGGATTCTAAGACGAGAAACTCTATATAGAAAGAACTTTCAATTTTTAGAATCCACCCACGACGCAAAAGGTTTTATATAGGGAAAATCTACAACGTTTATATTTGAATGCAAAAAGTTCTATAAATGAAGGACTTGCAGCCCGAAGACTTTGCCAAATACAAGCTGAATTCTATACAGGAAGAATTTGATTCTTCAAGGCTCCAAGCAGAAGAAGAGTGAACAATTCTATATAGGAAGAACTTGTGACCTCGAATTTTCAGTTTGAAGATTTTGCCTCCAAAAACGGCCAAATGGACCAATTGAAGCCCAAGGAATAAGCGTGGCCAAGAAAAGAAACCACATACTCGGTCGGACGAAATTGGTTATTCTTTTATCTTTTCTCTATTCTTCTTACACAACAATGAGTAAAGAGGGGTAGCTGTAAGCACCCATTTTTGACCGAGCCTAAACCCAAATTGAAAATCATATCAAAAACAAAAATTACTTTTATTACTATTACTATTAAAGCCCATTATAATATAATCTCAACCCAACAACACTTGACACAAATACCCTTACAAAACCTAATTACCCATTAAAAACTAAATTACCCTAATACCCCTAACCCTAATTATTATCCTAAACCTGCAAAAAAACAAAGGAAATGGGTTATTATCCTAAATATAATCATACCATGGGAAAATAAACAATAAATATGGGGATTTTATGTATTTTTATGAGGTTAAACGGGTATAAAACCCATGCATGTAATCCGAAAAGGGTATATCTTTTTCGAACAGAAAATAAAAAAAAAATCAAGAGTAGAAATCTCGAAGTGAAAAAAAAGTTAAAGGTAAATCTTTATTTTCTATTCGAATACAAACACAGAAAAAATATTAAAAAAAATTCGAGTCTTACTTCGGTTCTATCTTGAACCACCACCGTCGTGCATGGCCGAACCATCAGTCTGTCAACCGGATCTTTGAAGTTTTGAGTATATAAAAAGGGGGATAGGGTTTGATTTGAGTTGGGTTCTGGAAATTGAAAGATAAAAATGGGAGACTTGATTGAGTTTTAGGGTTCGTAAAAATAACATAGATAAAGAGGGGAGGGAATGACATGAAAAGAAAGAAGATGTGAAAGAAAACATAAGTTATAAATAAAAAAATGGACAAATTACGCACTAAGTCCTTCCCCCAAAATAGTTTACAACTCTGCCTATCCACATGGTATAATTATATATGTGGTCTTTCGTGTTTTAAATAATTTTTCAATTCGGTCCTTTATTTACTTTCAATTTGAGTCTCCTAATTTGTTTTTTTTCTTTTTTATTCCCTAATTCAAATTAACTTGAATTCTTATTTTTCTTAATAAATAGGGTACGAACTTTTAGGTATTAATTTTGGGCGTTGTGGGGTGTTAATCCTTCCCCATGCGTAACCAACTCTCGAACTTAAATTTTTTCTTAATTTTATTTTTTTGGTGTTCGGTCTACCCTATTGAAATGATTAGTGGCGACTTCAAATTTTCATGAAAAACAAATTTTACGAGATTTTTTTTAATTAAATATTTTATAAAAAACAGAAAACCTCTTTTCTTTTTGTAAAAAAAAAAAAAATCACTACACCTATGTTGTCTATCTGTCATGTCAGCATTATGTTGTTGTTTGCCATGTGAGCATATTAACGGTAAACATTGGGTAAAGAGTTAAATTGATGCGAGTTTAGGGACATGAACGTTTAGGACCTCACCATATAAATGCCATGAACGTGCCAACTCCGTCTTATTATTCTCGGCGCCATAAAATGAATCCCTCTGTCTTACGGCTGCTCAACAAAGCTCAATCTCTAAAATCCTTAAAATATATTCACGCCCGTGTCTTTATCGATGGCTCTTTAGCTTCATCGGACCTTATTCTAAACAAGTTTCTTAGGCTCTACGCACGATTTGGTTCAGTCCAATATGCTCACAAGTTGTTCGATCAGATTCCTCAACCAAATGCGTTTCTTTGGACTGCTTTGATCCATGGGTATGTTGAGAATCGGAGCTACACGAAAGCTTTGTCTTTGTTTTCAAAGATGTGGGAAGATTCTGTTTTACCTTTGAATTTTACCTTGGCATCGGTTCTCAAGAGTTTAGCCAGGTTGGTGAGGGTTAAAGATGGGGAAGCGGTTTATGGGCTGGGGTTAAAATGTGGGTTTTGTTTCGATTTGATTGTGCAAAATGCGGTGATTGATTTGTTCATGAGATGTGGGGAAGTTGATTTGGCAAAAAGGGTATTCGATGAAATGGAGGAAAAAGATTTGGTTTCATGGAATTCAATGATCTATGGTTATGGAAATAATGGTAGAGTGGATCTTGCACGGAAGATGTTCGACGAAATGCTTGAAAGAAATGTGATTTCTTGGACGAGCCTGATTCAGGGATATTTTAAAGCCGGGGATGTAAAAGAGGCTAAGATGCTTTTTTATAGAATGACTAACAAAGATTTAGCTTCATGGAATGTCATGGTTTCTGGATATATGGATATTGGTGATGTTGATTCTGCTCGGTCTGTTTTTGAAGCAATGCCGGCTCGAGATGTAGGGACTTGGAACTCGATGATTTCTGGGTTCTGTAAAGCAGGGAAGACGGAAGTTGCGAAAGAGTGTTTCGACAAAATGCCCTGTAAAACCATTGCATCGTGGACTATAATGATAGATGGATATGTTAAGTCAGGGGACGTTAGTAACGGTAGATATCTGTTTGATCAAATGCCTGAGAAGAATCTTGTCTCGTGGTCCACCATGATCGGAGGATATGCTCGGAACGGGCGCCCTTGTGATGCTCTGGAATTGTATAAACAGTTTAAAAAGCAAGGTATTAAACCAGATGAAACATTTGTGTTGGGGATTATTTCAGCTTGCTCACAGTTAGGAATTCTAGATGCAGCTGAATCAATTATTCATGACTTCACTGGACCACAACCTTTTTTGAGTTTACGAATTGTCACTAGTTTGATCGACATGTATGCAAAATGCGGAAATATCACCGAGGCTTCACAAGTTTTTAGGATGGCTTATCGAAAAGATTTGCTTTGTTATAGTGCAATGATCACTGCCTTTGCAAATCACGGCATGGTTCAAGATGCCATTTCTTTATTCGAGGAGATGCAAAGGACAAACATGAAACCAGACGGAGTTGCATTTCTCGGAGTTTTGACTGCTTGTAACCATGGAGGGCTGGTTAGCGAGGGGTGGAAGTACTTCAACCAAATGCAGGAAGAACACAGAATTCAACCCTCCGAAAAACATTATGCATGCATTGTTGATCTTCTCGGTCGAGCCGGGTGCCTTAAAGAAGCATATAATCTTATAAGAAACATGCCAATTTCACCTAGCGCAATCATTTGGGGAGCTTTGCTTGCAGCTTGCCGGGTCCATCGCGATGTCGAGTTAGCCGAAATTGCTGCAGACGAGTTATTTAAGATTGAGCCAGATAATTCGGGTAACTATATTCTCTTATCCAATATTTATGCTGATTCCGGAAGGTGGGATGGGGTTTCTAGGATTAGAGAAATGATTAGGAAAAATGAAGTTAGGAAAAATAGAGCTTCTAGTTGGATTGAATTGGGGTCTGTTGTCCATGAATTTGTTACTGCAGATGCTTTGCATTTTGATTCTGAAAGAATATATTTAACCTTGTATTTGATGAATGAGGAAATGAAACTTTTGGGATTTGTACAAGATTCAGAATCAGAAAAATAAGAAATAGATATTTGTGCTAATAAATTATTCGAGTTCAACTCAAAGAAGAAAAGAAATCAAATTTGGTTGTCATTGTCAATTGTTGCTACGTAACCAAAAACTCGTCCTATTTGTGATTTTCTTTTTCATTTTTACAAAGTTGCACTTGAAACAAAAACAACAAATTCGTGTGTGTTATTTTAAATAAGTTTCGGTAATCATACTTTAGATATAAATAATATAAACTCTCAAGCCTCAAGGGAAATGTCTGAAATTCAAATACATTCAAAATGAGATAATATAAGTTTCTTTAACCATTCGGTCAATTGATATATCTTAATAAACAATAATATTTTAGGATGAGCCTACCGTGCTTGACGAACATGTTAATCACTACTAACTTTAAATACCATTGAACACCATTAAATTGATTAATAAATATTAAAAATCTCAAGGACTCAACATATAATTATAAATTACTTAAAATAAAATTTCAATTAAATTATTTTCAAATATATTATATATTTTTTTATTTTTTTTAATAATTAGATCAAATATCAACCTTAGTTAGTTTAAAAAAATCTTAAGTCCTAAATAAAATACCTGAAACCATAAATTTAAAACTCCAAACTCGAACCTCTAAACCTTAAACATAAAACTTGAAACCTTAAACATAAAACCATAAATTATAAACCATATAGCATAAAACCAAAACTCTAAACCCTAATTGATCAGTTTTTTACACTAAAAATCCTAGCTTTATCCAAATTATAATCCGAAACAAAATAAAAACTTCTTGTTTCCCTATCAATAAAGCTCGAGTAGGAGAATGCAAAATTAAATAATGGGGAATTTTGATTGGAAAGTCGATTCTAGCTGCATATATAAATATGTTAATAAACAATCTTTCAATTCTCGTTAAAGCAATAACGTATTCGACCTGTACAAAATTTCTTTACCTTACAAAAAAAATTTCAACTTTCGGGAATTGGGGGCGAAAACCCAGCTTTTTTTCTTATTTAGTTTCGATGCTTACACACTACAAAACTGCTGTTGGTGGAGAGGAAACTCTTAAACGAAAGATTGTGGAGGTGAAAGCGGTGGCAGGAGAGTGAACGGTGGAATCTATGTGATTGGGTAAAAGTGCAATGAATTAGATGATGGTTTTGGGTTTTGGGTTTTGGGTTTATAGTTTGAAGTTTAAGGTTTAAAATTTTAGGTTTAGGATAATATTTACTTTCTGCTCTCGTAGTACGTTTTCCTCTGCTCTCGTAGCACGTTTCCTTTCTTTTTCAGATCTGTTTTGTTCTTAATTTTTGTCTAGTTTTTGGTACGGCGTTGTGGACTCCACTGGTATGGCGACAGTGACTGCTGATCTGGCTACCCTTTTATTACTGGGGGAGAGGACGATGGTCTTCAGTTGGAGGTTGAAGATGTGGTTGCCCCGATCTCTTATGACTATTGTTTTGTTGGGCGATTTCTCACTAGTAGCATAGTCAATGTTCCGGCAATGAAAACTACCCTGGCGAACGTCTGGAAACCGGTGGGAGGCATAGCCATTTCGGATATTGGGGAAAACCGGTTCCTGTTTAGATGCTTTAATAATGTAGATGCGAATCGAATTGAGAAAGGAGGTCCATGGTATTTTAATAATCATTTGCTTGTTATGCATCGACTGATAAAAAAATGTAGACCCTTTGCAAGTGCCTTTGTTTCTTGTTTCTTTTTGGGTTTTAGTACATGATGTGCCCCCCGATTTTTTCTCGGAAAAAGTGGGTAAATCAATTGGATCTTTCATTGGAGGTTTTGTGGAGTATGATTCCACGACAGTGACGCTGGGCTATAAGCGTATAATGTGTATTCATGTTCTATTCGATTATCGATTCCCGTTAAAAAGAAAGAAAAATTTGATTCTTGGAGGGGGTAAAGCCCACTATGTTCGCTTCAAATATGAAAAGTTATCTTTGTTTTGTTTCATTTGTTGATAGTTTGGGCATGGTGAGAGCTTCTGTCCGGTGAGAGTGGTGAAGGGTGAAGAGGAGATTGTTTTCGGTTGGGATACGTCGCTACGAGCGCCGTTAAAAAGGGAAACTCCGGCGACTAGCCCCTGGCTTAGGGATGAACCCGTTAATGTTGCCTATTTTTTCGGGATTAGTGTTTCTACCGGAATTAGTGGAGATAATTCCAATCATGATAGGAATGCATCACAAGACGGAAATTTTGGGATTCAGTCATCTTATCCAGTACATGGGCTGCAGGTTGGGCCGTCTAGCCAATTTATAGGCGGTCAGGTTTATGGGCCATCTGCTTCATGTGTGCCTATTATGGACACGCATATGTCCACCATAGATGAAGATCAAGCCTTAGATCCGGTTGAGGGATCAAAGCGTCCACGCGTCCAAACTCCACCACCAGGATTTTCTGTTGCCACGGATTTGAATGGTGTTTCTCCTTCTTCATCGGCAGGCCTCAGTCCGCAGGCCGGCCGGAAACAATGAAAACATTAAGTTGGAACGTCCGTGGTCTGGGGAAGCTACGGGCAGTTCGTCGCCTCAGGAATAAACTGAGGGAAATTCGCCCCGATGTAGTGTTTTTTATGGAGACAAAACTTTCAGATGTTCGGATGGCTCATGTTCGTAGACAGCTTGGTTTTTCGCAAGGTTTTGACGTTAGTTCGAATGGCTCCTGTGGTGGTTTATCTCTAGCCTGGAATCATGGCGTGTCTGTTTCTCTCCGGAGTTTCTTTATTTCCCATATTGATGCTGATATCAATGTTGCCTCGCCTCTTTCAGTTTGGCGATTCACGGGATTCTACGGCAACCCAGTGGAGAGTTTACGAGAAGAGAGTTGGAATTTATTACGGTTCTTGGGTGAGGATCAAAGTTTGCCTTGGTTGGTGATGGGAGATTTTAATGAAATTCTCCTCTCGTCTGAAAAGGAAGGTGGCCGATTGAGGTCAAGTAGGAATATGGAGGCGTTTCGTTTGGCTCTAGAAGATTGTGGTTTAATGGATTTGGGATTCTCAGGACAATGGTATACTTGGGAAAAGGGTCGTCTATCAACCAATGTTATCCGGGAGAGGCTAGATAGGGGGTTGCTAATTCGGCATGGTGGGATACTTTTTCGGATTTTTCTATTCAACACCTTTCGCACTTTATGTCCGATCACTGCCCGGTTTTACTCACACATTATTTTCGGGACTCTCCTTCTACTTTCTTAAATGGCCAGGCCTTTAAATTCAATGCACACTGGACGTTGGAGGAGACTTGTGAGCCTCTTATTAAGGAATTTTGGTATGAGAATATTCTAATTCTTCCTCGGAAATTACAGATGCTTGGCTCTAAACTTCTTCAGTGGCAGCGGGAGAGTAAACGTGTTTGTAGCAATCGATCCCAAGTTCTTAAAGATAAACTTTCTTCTTTGTCTACCAAAGACCCCGATGATGAAGTGTTAGCAGAGATTATGGATGTAAAGCTTGCACTTAATTTGAAGGCAGATAAGGAGGAATTGTATTGGGAACAGAGGGCAAGGGTTAATTGGCTTCAGCATGGTGATCGAAATACCAACTTCTTCCACAAATGGGCATCGTACCGGAAGAGGAAGAACACTATTACTAAACTACAAGATGATTCTGGGCTTTGGATCACGGATGAGAAGGAGATGGCCTCTTTGGCGGTTGGATTTTTCTCTAATTTATTCACTAGTGTTGGTTCGGTAAGAGAAAATTCAATCCTTAGTGGTATTCAGACTGTTATTAATGAAGATATGAATAGGGACTTGCTATTGCCCTTTCGAAAGGATGAGGTTTATGTTGCCCTTAAATGCATGGCCCCTCTAAAGGCATTCAGTTCTGATGGATACCCAACACTTTTTTATTAACATTATTGGCATATTGTAGGAGAGGAAGTATCGAGTTTTTGCTTGGATATTCTTAACAATAATGGGGATATTTCATGTATTAATGATGCGAGTATAATCTTGATTCCAAAGGTGGAAAGCCCATCTACTATGGCTCAGTTCCGTCCAATAAGCTTGTGCAATGTGCTCTACAAGATTATTGCCAAAGCTATTGTCAATAGACTTAGTCCCTTTGCTGGATCATTGTATTGACGATACACAAGGTGCTTTCGTGGCTGGCCGGCATATCACAGATAATATACTGATCGCCTACAGAGTTTTTCATTCCCTAAAGATGAGAAGAGGTGGAAGAAACGGTTCGTTTGCATTGAAGCTGGACATAAGTAAGGCATATGATAGGGTGGAATGGCCTTTTATCAAGAGTTTGATGTCCAAAATGGGGTTTGATGATAGATGGGTTTCTCTTATTATGCGATGTGTGGAATCGGTCTCTTACAAGGTATTATTTAATGGTGAAATTAGCGATAGCTTTCAGCCTACTCGTGGTTTAAGACAAGGGGATCCTCTAAGCCCATATCTCTTCTTATTTTGTGCGCAAGGGCTTTCGGCGTTATTGCACTCGGCCAAGGCTAACAAGAAGCTGAAAGGAGTTAAGGTGGGCCGACAGGGAATTAATCTCACGCATTTATTCTTTGCTGATGACTGCATTCTGTTTGGTGATGCGTCTGTTAATGGGGCTGCAGTAATGAGAGACTTACTTCTTTGCTATGAGCGGGCCTCGGGTCAAAAGGTAAACTTTGAAAAATCCTTGATTTACTTTAGTAACAACTTGGCCCAAAACGTTAAAGATGACATTTGGAATTTATTGGCTGTTCGAGTTTCAAATAACCCGGAGAAGTATTTGGGTCTTCCGACTATGGTGGGAAGGAATAAACAAGAAGCTTTCGCGGGTCTAAGAGATCGAACGAACCAGAAAGTGGAGGGTTGGAGTGTTAGATTTCTATCGATGGGAGGTAAGGAAGTTTTTCTGAAATCAATTCTTCAAGGGATTCCAGTGTACGCAATGCAATGCTTCCTCTTTCCCCTATCCCTTTGTAGTGCTTTAGAGGCCATCTATAACATATTTTGGTGGCGCAACAACAACACAAGGAAGGGCATTCACTGGTCGAGATGGTTAGATTTATGCGCCTCTAAATCTATGAGTGGTATGGGCTTCCGTAACCTTGCTAAATTTAAAATTGCTATCCTGGCTAAACAGGGGTGGCACATTTTGACTAGGCCGGATTGTCTCTTAGCAAAGGTCCTCAAAGGTAGCTATTTCCCAAATGGATCATTTATGGATTCGAATTTGGGTGCTAATCCCTCCTATACTTGGAAAAGCATTTGAGCCTATTGTGGGCTATTGGAGAAGGGAGTAAACTGGATGGTTGGGGATGGGAAGACCATTAACATTTGGAATGATGTGTGGGTTCCTGGGCTGAAAAATGGCCGGGTGATGATTGACCCGATTCCCCTCCAGTATAGTTGGGTGGCTGATCTAATCGAGGGTGATGACTCGACTGGTCGTTCCTGGAAATCTGATGTGATTAAGAGACTCTTCCCTCGGGACCAAGCCGATCTAATACTTAGTATTCAACTCCTTAATGTGGCTGGACCTGATGAATTCAGGTGGATATTCGACTCTTCAGGATCTTATACTGTAAAAAGTGGGTATAAACTTCTAATGGGGGAGGCAAATTTTCCTATGGATGATCTTACAGAAGTACAGTTACAGTCAGCTAAGGTGTATGACAGACTTTGGTCGGCTTCTATTCCCCCTAAAGTCCAACTGACATGTTGGAGGTTCTTTAACAACTATATTCCAACAAAAGAGAATCTCTACTATCGAAGGTTACCCGTAACCACAGATTTCCTGGTGTGTAGCAGTTCGCCTGAATCTGTGAAGCACATATTGCAATGTCCTTTATTTTTACAGGTTTTATCAGAACTGCAAATCGACATATCTATCATTTCTATGGAGCAACAGTGGTTACAATGGTTATCGCATTTGTTCGAGAGGCTATCTAAAGAAGCTGTTAGAGTCTTTTTTATGGCGATATGGGCAGTATGGAACTATCATAATAAAAGGATGCATGATAATATAAATCAGAGACCGAAAGACGTGGCACAATTCATCAAACACTACCTATGTGAAATTGATGCATCGAAGATACACAACAGTAGAAGAGCGCCTCCACAATCGGATGGGTGGATCCCTCCTCCTAACGATTTTGTTAAGGTAAACTACGATGCAAGCTTTCATTCAACCACGAAAATGTCCTTCTCAGGTGTGATTATTAGAAATTCACAGGGATTAGTTCTGGTAGCTGGGTCTTACCCAAATTACTTTGTTCCCAACCCTGAGATGGCTGAAGCACTTGCTTGCCGACATGCTGTTACGCTGGCGGTGGAGCTAGGGTTTTACTGTGCCCAAATTGAAGGGGATTCACTGAATATTAATAACAAAATGTTAGCCAAGCATTGTGATAGATCATTATCAGGACCAATTATCAGCGATGTTAAAAGAATTTCAAGGGGGTTTAGAGACTTAACTTTCCGCTACAGTCACCGGACCTCCAACACGGCGTCGCATCTCATGGCCAAAGAGGGGCGACGGTTCGACTCTGTTCGTATCTGGATCGAAGAAGCCCCAGATCCGGTTGAGGCGGCGGCTCGAGAAGACAGGATTCGGGCCGGTATGGTTCCCTAGTTCCCGATAATGGTTGTTCTCTGGAGCTCTCAAATCCTTCTCCGGCCTATCTCACACATCTGCATGCAACAGTTTGATCTTGCTCTGTAACTCGGAGTTTGAGCTTAGATGGTGATGCTGATTTCCCAGTTGGTTTGGTTATTTTTGGGGTTTTGTCTTTTTAGCTTTCAACTTTCCTTTTATTTTAGGCGTTTGTCTCTTGAGTTTCTTTTGCATTAGTCCTTTTGTTTTGACTTGGAACCCCTGTAACCGATCGTCATTTTGTTAATTAGCCATTTATTCAAAAAAAATTTAAGTTTAGAATTTAGGGTTTACTGGTTTGTGTTTAAGATTTAAGGTTTAGAGTTTTGTGTTTAGATTTTTTTTATTTTTTAAATTGACTAAGGTTGATAACTAATCTAATTATTTAAAAAAAATTAAAAGTATAATATATATATATGGAAAATAATTTAGTTAAAATTTTATTTTAAATAATTTATAATTATATGTTGAATGATTCAGAATTTTAATCTTTATTAACCAATTCAATAGTATTTATCCTTAGTGGTGTTCAGCGATATTCGTCGAATGTGGTCAAATTTTCTAATATTTTATCGTATTATCTTGGTGCATAACTAACTTTTTCCCCACTTATCTTCAAACTCACCTCCCACATACAAGCTATATAAACATATATATATATATATATATATATATATATATATATATATATATAATACTAAATCTTTAAAAATTATATTTAACTTGGGTAAACTACATATTTAGTCATGCAAATTTTAATGTTTGTTTTGGTCTTCCAACTACAATTATTTTTAATTTGATCACAAAAAATCCAGTTTTTTAAGACTTTGACGTAAAAAATATTGCATTTTGAGCCCTTCTTTAGCTTGAGTCTATTTCCTTTTCAGCTTTCATTAACTGTCGTTTGCAACATAATTGGTATCTAAATATTTCTTCTTTCTTTTTTCGTTCTTAGTTTAATTTTACTTGCAACCCTTAAAACTGATAAAACTCAAGGATAAACAACATAATTGGTCACAAACTTTTAAAGCAGATTTATTTTGGTTACCATACTTTTAAAATATTTGATAAGGTCAGCTAATTTTTAGTTCGGTTTCAATATAGTCACTAAACTTTTAGTTTGTTTGCAAAATGGTCCATCCCGTTACCTTTCGTTAGAAGCTGATGTTAGTTTTCATTTTTTCCTTAGTCAAAAAATAAGTAAACTAAATCAATCGTCACTCAACTTTCTTCTCACTCCTATTTTGGTTACTAGAGTTTGAAAATTTTCAATTTATTAATTTAACTTTCAAATTGTTCATATTTTGGCTAATTTGTAAATTCTTAAAAATTATTTTGGTTAATTGGTAAATTTAATAATTGTTCGGTTAATCCTTAAAAATTATTTTGGTTAATTGGTAAATTTTCAATTTAACAACCTTAACATGTTTATAAAAATAAAAAACATTAATCCTTAAAAATATTTTGGTTAATTGGTAAATTCATATTATTCAATTCTCGGTCTTATATTTTGTACCAATTAAATCAGATAATCGATTAACTAGTTAACCGAAATATTTGATTCTAAAATGATTTTATTACTTTGTTTATAAAAATATCAAATATGATAAATTTAATAAGTGTTCGGTTGTGATAAAAGTGTAAAAACAACTAAAAAGTCAAAAATTGAAAGTTCACACCTATTAATCCTACCAATAGGTAAATTTAAAAAAAATCAGAAAGGTATCAAAATCACTAGACTATAAGATATTGTAATGCATAAAATTTAGAAAATATTGTGTTGGGATGAACACTAAATGCAAATGGCCAAGATGAGTGAATTGGCAATTAATAATTTGGTGGAGCTAAATGCAAAAGCAATAAAAAAGATGAAACAAGTAATTTACAGTGGTTCAACCTTCTCAATAAGGTTTCCATCACTATCTTAGCTATCTACACTAAGGATTTCTCAAATCCACTAGATTTGCTTTCCTTTTGAGGATCAAAGGATAACCTTACATGTAACCCCCTTAGCCCGGCCTAGACGGTTGACCCAAACTACGAAGATTACACGGGGAAAACCAAAGTCAACCTAAAAGTCAACCTTGATTAACGACCCTTTTTTATTTTTAAACTTGTCTAGATGCACATTAATCCTAGGCATACTCCTGAGATAAGCATACTAAAAAATCACAGCAATCGGAAAACAATAAGGGACTCAATTGCAACAACATACGAATTTAGGGACCATTTTGTAAATTCTTGAAATTAAGAGGACTTTACCAATTTTTAAGTTACCATTATGAAATTAGTCATGTTTCATGCCTCTCTGCCAAATTTCATCTCAAACGGACATCTCAAACTCAATCAATTGCTCATACAAAAATCAGGACTAAAACGTAAATCTTGCAAACCTCAAAACCATTCAAATCAGTGCCCAACGGTCAAGTGTTTCGAAACGGGGATAGACCATTCAGAAACGGGGCTTGGCAGTAGCCAAAGTGTTTCGAAACACCTCTACCCGTTTCGAAACACCCAGGCCAAATGAAGCACCTGTTTCGAAACAGGCAAGGGTGTTTCGAAACACCCTGCCCAGAAACAGCAGAAAAGCCTGTTTTAACACATCTAATCACCATCAAACATACTCTAAATCAATCCTCAACAAATCAACAACATGCCAAGCATAATAACTACCAAATTGCATTAAAATCTAGATACAAAACAACCTCTAGGTGCACCAACTCTTTCAACACATCCAACACTTAATCATGCTTTTAAAACAAGAAGCATAGTATAACGACTTATGAATAAGAAGATTCAAACGTTGCAAGCGTTAAACCACATAGTTCAAATCATAAACCAAACTTGTCCAACATACACAATCTCATTACACATCCATATAAAAGACTCTCCCCCATTGCCTTTATTATCTATAGCTATTAACCGAGACATACTTCTCAAGTAGAGCTCTCCTTGAATCCCTTGCTTCTTGCTGTCCCAACTTCAAATATCTGCATTGATGGACAAAAAGGAGCGTAAGCACATAATGCTTAGTGAGGAATGCTCAAAACCAAAACACCATCAATGCAGCGAATCATAAAACCCTTTCCAAAAGTAGATACAATTCGATAAACCAAAGCATTGGTTGAAAAACCTCTTTTGAAACATCAAACTTTAAACCATGTCTTGCTCAACATGAGAACTAACTTTTAGCTTAGAAAAGCTATACAATTTACCCCAAAACACATTCTTGCAAAAACCATTATTTAAACCTTTCCATGCATAAACACCACATGCAAGGTTAAACTCAAATTCCTTGGAAAACACTTCCACTTCACAACGTACTTTACATATGCTTGATGGCCATTTCAAAGCAAAACCTTTCAAAAACCATTGGTTCCTTCTAACTATCTCATGCATTCAACAAATGCAAAACACATCAACAAATGCAAAACACATGAACTACCAAAAACAACATTGCACTACATGCCTTTTAAAACAAGTCCTCACAAGACTTCAATGCACTAAAGAGATTCCCATGCACATATGCACCATTCTCAATATAAGATAAACACTTGTACAAGTTAACAAGTAATACATGCATTCTTAGAACATCACACACTTCCCATGCAACCTTGCATCATTTCAAGCATCTCATGCTTCATTACATCCAAGAACATTATATTGGCTTCCAAGTGATAATTCACAAACCATCACAACACAAAACACAATCGGATGCGCGGATTACAAGCGTTGTCCCACACACTTCATACACACAACCGAACAACACAAGGTGGAGTTTATCGGTACAATCACAACCCCCTCAACACCCGTGATGGAGTTTAACGGTACAATCACAACCCTTCAACATCACTCATCGGAAGTTGTATAACACACTAGCGAGAGCCGGGACACATCACAAGGCTTACACATGGAAGCTACCACAACCATTGTAATCACCTTAACCAAGCTCACACACGGGAGCAACCCTCCACCGTTGTGACGCTTAACAAAGTCCACCCACGAGAGCCATCCTCCATCGTGGTGACATTTAACAAGGTTCACCCACGAGAGCCATCCTCCATCGTGGTGGCACTTAACCAAGCCCACCTACGAGAGCCATCCTCCATCGCGGTGGCACTTAACAAAGCCCACCCACGAGAGCCATCCTCCATCGTGGTGACACCAATTTCCTCAATCGCTAGGATTCTCGGATGGAGTTTAAGGTACAATTACAACCCCCTCGACATCCAAGGCGACTCAATTCACGGTGCACCCAATCCTATAGCCGGCTAACTATATCCGATTAAAGTAACCAACAACCACTTACATCACTTACCAATACCATCAATTACCATCATCACTTCACTGTTTTGAAGCATTAAACAAAGCCATTAAACAACATGCAACACTATGCATCAATTCCACAATTCCAATGTACAAAACCAAGGATCTCTTACCTTGAGCATCCTTCAACACATGACTTTCAAAACCAGCATTAAACCATGCTAAAACATGCTTTCAAAACAGAATTTAAACATGCAAATCACATACATTGCATCCAGCCATCACAAGTGCATTAAAAACCAATTCATAACACAAATCAAGAGAGAAATTCCATTTACTTACTTTTGAGCTTAGCTAAGTTGCTTAGACTTAAACTAAGCTCCCAAAACCTTCAAACATTGGTTTTAAAGCTGAAAACCCCAACTTCACTCACCGATACACAAAACTAGGCTTGCCGACAAGCCTTCCAAGCATCCGAACCCTCCAACGCTACCTCTATTGCTTCCGGATCATTCTCCCCTGTTTTAAACACATAACAACAGAGGATTAATGCATCATCATGCATTAAAAACACCAGCAACACAACTCAACTCGCTGCTCTACATAAAACCAACATTTCGGCTACCAAACACAACCGAAAACACCTCCAAACTCTTCCAAAACTTAACCCAGCCAAGATCCATCACTTCTAACCATTATTAAACATCAATTAACATCCAAAATGATCCTAAACTCGTCCTTATACCTCCATCATTAACAAAACACCAAGATCACCCCAAAAACCACCATTTTCACAAGTAAAAACTTAGGAAAATCAACCTATTCGGGATTGCATTGATTAAACCTCAATTACACATCATTTAGACATCCAAAATACATCAAAAGACTTCTCAAAACAGAGCCCAATCATCCAATACAAATTTCTTCAAAATTAAATCCAAATCTTGCATTTTAAGCCAAAATCAAGATCACAACATTAAAACCTTTAATAAAACTTAATTTAAGGATTGAGAACTTGGGAATTTCAGTAAAGAACTGAGTATTTAGAGGAGAAGGACGTTCATACCTCTAAATGTGGATTTCTCCTTGTTTAGAGCCAAAATCCTTGAAAATTCATTAAGCAAATGATGAGAATTTGATGTAGAAATGATTAGAAATCATTTAGGGATTGAAATCTCAACTTTAGGTGTGAAAATCAAAGGAAAAGTTGCTGTGGAAATGTGTTTGGCTGAGGGAATTTTGAGAGAAAATGAAATGGTAAAATTTTGGTAAAAGTTAGTTATGAAACTAAAAATATATTTTTCCCTCTTTTCTTTTTATTAATTAAACATTAAATGAGTCTTAAAAATCAAGAAAAAATCTGGAGAAATCCTCCCTTGGGTAAATTAGCTCCTTAAAGATTCAAAGTTTCAATCCTTTTAAAACAGTCACGAACTTTTCAAAAATTACATTTTAGTCACTAACTTGAAATGTCATATTTCCAAACCTCATTTTGTAAAATTGATTTCACCACTCTCTTATATATAATAAAAGAGGATTTTTGGATATTTTTCCATATTTTTAATGCATCCCGAACTAGGCTTTCCCTAAAACCACCTTATAAATTCGAACCGAAAATTCGACCGGTCCGGTTCAACCCAAAACTTCTAAGCCCAAAATTGGGGTGTTACATTACAAATTCCCTTAAGGTTTATGCCCCAAAACCTTAAGAATACACTCAAAGAGAGAAATACAAATTTAGCAAACTAAAAAACCTCACAAGGTAGTTTGTTTGCACAATTAATGTTCATTCTAACTCCACACACTTGAATAAAAAGATTACATCAAAGAACACTCAAGTGGGTTTTCAAGATTTGTAACCCCCTTAGCCCGGCCTAGACGTCCGACCCGAACCAAGGAGATTCTACGGGGAAAATTGAAGCCAACTTGTTATAGCCGACATCAATTAAGGATCCTTTTTTCTTCTCTAGATGCAATTTAAAACCCTATGTGATCAACAAAACATTTAGAAAGAAATGACGCAGCAACCAGATAATGTTTAGGGGATCAATTGAACATTTTAAGCTTTTAGGGACCAAAACATAATTTCTGTAAATTATAGGGACCTTTCCGATTCCAAGGTTAACAACCTTTTATTAATCATAAAACATGCTTCTCTGACTAATTTTAGAGCAAACGAACCATCCAAACCCATCCAATTGCATGCACAAAGTTCAAGGACTAAAAGATAACATTTTAGACTTTAAAAGATTCCATTTAACTAATTTAACGGTCAAGTATCGGTACACCTATAGCCCGTATAAATACTCGGGAAGGCAGTAACCAAAGTTTGAGAGAAGGTATCGATACCCTTACTCGAGTATCGGTACATATGTGCATTTTGCGTAGGGGTATCAATATGCTTACCAAGTCATATCGATACACTTCCAAATTGTATCGATACACTTCCAAACCGTATCGATACACATGCACAAACTTGGCCAAAATTAGTCTATGAGTATCGATACTGAGGCTCGGGTATCGATACTCATACTAGAAGTGCACAAGGAACAACCTCTTAAACGCAAAAATCGTCATCCGATCACACCCATAACTCATATACATGCATATATAATCACATCAAACATATATGCAACACACAATAGCCACATAGCAAGCATTAGGCACATCAATTCATATTGAACAAGAAACTAATAAAGCATGCCTTCAACCACAAACCGAAACATGACCAAAACACTAACTAAAGGTCCAAAAACCGCATAAGGCCAATTACAATACCAAGAATGCATAATAAACTTGCTCAAAACAAGAAAATACCACAACAACAATATTTAAAGCATTGGATATCCCCACTGCCTTTATTACACTAGTTCAAGTATGCAACATACTTTTAGCAAAATGTCTTGGTGTGATTCCTCAAAGATGTTGCCCCCAATAGTCTAGTTATCTGCATTGATGAAACAAAGAGAGCATAAGCATTCAAGCCTAGTGAGGTTCGCTCAAAACCGCTAACATCATCAATGCACAAAATTGTTTTCACTCTTTTCAAATCCAACATGCCTTTCTTGATAAACCATGAACTTTTTCATCAAACTCACTAATCTAAACATTATGCAACATGATCCAAATAAAAAACCAGCAATTAACAATTGCTACTCATTTACCAAACCTTCCAAGCATAAACACCATTATGCTAAGCTTTAACCAAAACATGCATCTTACAAACCATGCATTGGCAACATTCTCCACAATATACATTTCCATTATATTGGCTCACAAGTGACAATAATGATCTCAAAAACAAAGTATAAGATACACGGATTACCAAAGGTTGTCCCACACCCTTCATACACTTTACCGACATATCAAGGCTCACACACGAGAGCGACCTTCCATCATTGTGACACCCGTGGTGGAGTAATCGGTACAATCACAACCCCTCAACACCACTCATCGGTATATGTATAACCCACTAACGAGAGACGGGACAATACACAAGGTTCGCACCCAGAAGATACCCTCAATCGTTGCAACCTTAAAGAATCCTCAATCATTAGGGGTACTTGGATAGAGTATTCGGTACAATCACAACCCCTCAACATCCAAGGAGACTTGTTTATAGTGCACTCAATCCTATAGCCGGCTAACTATATCTGATTTCTTTTTTAAAACATTTTATTCAACATCACTTGCCAATATAACCCATAACTCATGCATAACTCACTGTTTTTACAAAGCATTCATGATAAGCCATCAACAAGCATTAAATCATGCTTAAAACCTCAGGCATCAATACATATATACAATGACCACTTACCTAGTGCATCCTTAAACCACAAGGCATCATCATGCACATCTCATGTACTCAAAACATGCTTTAAAATAGTAGATTAATGCATTTAAAATCAAGTGCAACCAAAGGCTCAAAACTAGCACAATCGAGGGAAAAATTTTGATTTACTTACTTCCGAACTTAATAAAGCGTTTCAAGCTCTTATTAAGTTCCCAAAAACCTTTTCTAAAACATTTCCATGCTGAAAACTAAAATCCACTCACCAACTCACGTTCGCTCACTTGCCGACGCGACTATCGATTATCTGAAGCCTCCAAATCCACTTCGTTTGCTTCTGGATTATAATCTCATGTTTTCAACACATCAAAAACAAAGCCTCGATGCATTAAAATGCATTCTAACACCAGCAACTTAACACAAACTCGTTGCCCAGCAAAAACACACCAAATTACCCATCCGAAACAACCGAAAACTCAATCGATTGCTTCCTAAACCAAGCCCACCCATCTACTAACACTACCAATCAATTAGACTCATCAATCCACATCTAAAAACAACCTAAACACTTCCGTATACCTCTAGAAAGCATATAAGCATCAAATCACCACAAAAACCCAACAAAAACCAACATAAAACTCAAGGATCTCAATGATTTCGGGATCTACATCATTAAAACTCATTTTCAACACCAATATCAACTCAAAACTCAATTAAAATCCATCACAAACAGAGAACATCAAGATCACTCCGAAAATTGAGATTTTACTCATCATTTTACAAGATTTTGATCTCAAATCAAAACTATAACCAAAACTCAATTAAAAACAACATTTAAGAGTAAAAAATCTTGGGAATTTCAATAAAGAACCTTGATTAGAGGTTGAGAACGAGATTTACCTCCAATCCTTCCTTTTCTCAATATTTGACAAGTTTTTACTTCACAAATCTTGAAGAAATTGAAAAGGATTCCTTGAAATGGATTAGAAATAAAAAAGAGAGTGTTTGGGAGAAAAGAAATATGGAGAAATTAGTTTAGAAATGTGTTTGGCTGAAAATGATAACCAACGTGGATTTTTGTTCTCCAAAATAACTAACTTTTATTAATTAAATAGTAAAACTAATAAATCAATTATTTAAAATCCATTTAAAACACATGTCATGTTAAGGAATGGCTTAATTGCTTAAAAGCTCCCTAAAGATTCTAAGATTTTGACTCTTCCTTTGAAAATTGCATTTTCCACAGTTTTAAAACTTTACATTTTGGTCACTGCCCAAAATGTACCTTTTCCAAAACCCACTTTGTAAAATTGATTTGACCAACCTCTTAAACATGATTTTAGAGGATTTTAGTAAATTTTGTCATATTTTTATCCTATCTCGAACCTTGAGTTCCCTGAACCACCTAACACGATTCGAACCATTTCCAACATGTTCACTTAACCCGATCCGACGTCTAAAACATCTAGTCTCAAAATCGGGGTGTTACAACTCTCCCCCACTTAGGAAATTTCGTCCTCAAAATTTTACCTGAAGGAAAAAGATGCAGGAATTACTTCAGCATGTCCGTCTTGCTTTCCCACATGGCCTTTTCAACTCCTCGATGTCTCCACAACACCTTCACAAGCTCTATCATCTTGCCACGAAGAACCTTACTGCTCGAGTCAAGAATCTTCATTGGTTCCTCATCATAGGAAAAATCAGGATTCAACTCTATCTCCTTAACTGGCATCACATGCGAAGGATCCGATCTATATCTCCGCAACATAGACACATGAAACATATCATGGATCTTTTCCAACTCGAGAGGCAACCTCAACCGATAAGCCACAGGACCAACTTGGTCCACAACTTCATAGGGCCCAATAAACCTCGGACTAAGCTTTCCTCTTCGTCCGAACCTCATTACCTTCTTCCAAGATAATACTTTAAGGAACACGCGATCCCCAACCGCGAACTCAACCTCTTTACTGTTCAAATCCGTGTAAGACTTCTGGCGATCGGATGCAACCTTCAACCGCTCACAGATGAGCTTCACCTTCTCTGTTGTCCCCTTGAGCATATCCGGCAAGGAAAGCAACCTTTTCCCTGCCTTAGCCTAACAAAAAGGCGTTCTACACTTTCTACCATACAAGGCCTCATATGATGCCATTTGAATACTTGCCTGAAAACTATTATTATTGGAAAACTCAACCAACGACAAATGCTTTTCCCAAGAACCCTAGAAATCAATTACACAACATCGCAACTTATCCTCCAGCACCTGGATAACTCGTTCTGACTTCCCATCCGACTGAGGATGATATGAAGTTTTGAAATTCAACCGCGTACCCAACGCTTGATGCAAACATTCCCAAAACCTCGCTGTAAACCTCGGATCCCTATCTGACACTATGGACTTGGGAAATCCGTGCAACCACACAATCTCAGCAATATACAACTCAGCTAGCTTGTCCAATGTATACGTAGTATGCACAGCCAAGAAATGTGCACACTTCGTAAGGCGACCCATAATCACCCACACTGAGTTCTTCTTCGATGGTGTCAAGGGCAACCAAGATACGAAATCCATCGTAATTCTCTCCCATTTCCACTTTGGTGTCCTCAAAGGCTGTAACAAGCCGGAAGGAAACTAATGCTTAGCCTTCACCAGCTGGCAAACCATATACTTTCTAACAAAATCCACCACATCCTTTTTCAACCCCACCCAGTAGTAATCATCCTTTAAGCCACGATACATCTTGGTACTACTAGGGTGCATAGCAAAAGGACTGCTATGAGCCTCAGTCAAGATGGTGCGTCTCAACTCAGCATCTTCCAGCACCACCATCCGACTTTTAAAACTTAGAACGCCATCATCATTAAAGCAGAAATCTATAGCCTTTCCATCAGCTATATCTTGAACGTGAGGCACCAATGAATCATCTAACAACTACTTTTCTTTAATCAACTAAAATAAGGAGGGTTTCACCTGCAACTCTACTATCTAGCCTCCATCACGCGATATACTCAAACGAGCAAACATAGCCCTTAACTCAACAACCACCTTCTTACTCAAAGCATCAGCCACAACATTGGCCTTTCCCGGATGATACTCAATGGTCAGATCATAATTCTTAAACAACTCCACCCATCTTCGTTGCCTAAGGTTCAAATCATTCCGAGACATAAGGTACTTCAAACTCTTATGGTTGGTGTAAACCACACATGTCTCACCATAAAGATAGTGTCTCTAAATCTTTAGAGCAAACACCACCGCCGCGAGCTCGAGATCATGCGTAGGGTAGTTGCGCTCATGAACTTTCAACTATCTAGACGCATAAGCCACAACCTTTCCACCTTGCATCAAGACGCATCCCAAACCAACGCATGACGCATCACTATACACTACAAACTCCTTACCCGATTCTGGTTGAATCAAGATAGGAGCTTGCGTCAAAGCCTCCTTCAACTTTTCGAAAGCTTGCTGCCTACCATCCGTCCACTCGAAGCGAACATTCTTTTGTAACAACTTGGTCAAAGAAGCAGCAATCTTAAATAACCCTTCGACAAACCTTCGGTAGTAACTAGCCAAGCCAAGGAAACTACGCACCTCCGTCACTAACTTAGGTGTCTTCCAATTCATCACCGCCTCAACCTTATGTGGATCAACCCGGATACCTTCGGCCGACACCACATGTCCAAGAAAAACTACCTTCCTGAGCCAAAACTCACACTTGCTCAGCTTAGCATAGAGCCGATTCTCCAACAACACTTGCAACACAATCCTTAAGTGCTTGTCATGCTCCTCCTCGGTACGCGGGTACACAAGAATATCATCGATGAACACAACCACAAACTGATCCAGATATTCATGGAACACCCTATTCATCATGTCCATGAATGCAGTTGGTGCATTTTTCAACCCAAGCGGCATCACCAGAAACTCATAATGGCTGTACCTAGTCCAAAAAGCTGTCTTAGGTACATCCACATCCTTAACCTTAAGCTAATAGTACCCAGACCTCAAGTCTATCTTAGAAAACATCGAAGCACCTCGAAACTGATCGAACAAATCATCGATCCTCGGCAAAGGGTACTTGTTCTTAATTGTCAACTTGTTCAGTTGCCGATAATCAATGCACATACGCATGGTACCATCCTTTTTCTTCCCAAACAAGACCGGCGCACCCTAAGGCAAAATACTCGGCCTTATAAACCCTCGGTCAAGCAACTCCTGGAGCTACATCTTCAACTCCTTCAACTTCTTAGGTGCCATGCGATAAGGAGCAATAGACACCAGAGATATATTCTCATACAATTCTATGCCAAACTCAACTTCCTTGTTGGGTGGCAAACCTGGCAACTCCTCCGAAAAGACACCCGGAAACTCGCATACAGTTCGTATGTCTTGAACACGCACTTCCTTTGTGCCAAGATTCATCACGTACGCCAATAAAGCTTCACATCCCAACTTTATCATCCGATTCGCTTCAAGAGCCGAAATTGCGTTAGATAAGAACTTCACGTTCTCACCTACAATTACTACCTCGTAATCATCCGCAAGTGTTTAAGGTAACACGCTTAACGTCAAAATCCACCACAGCTCGATGTTCAACCAACTAGTCCATTTCGAGAATAACGTCAAAACCATAAAAAAGGTAATTCCATCATATCAATAGGAAATACATGACCTTGAACAGACAACGGGCACCTCTTATACATATTCCTTGTAACCACAGTCTCACCAAAAGAACTTGTCACATGCATTCCTACATCTAGCACCTCAATAGGAATTTCAAGCAAATGTGCATGCTCACTCAAGATGTATGAATGCGTAGATCCAGAATCAATCAATGCTAACAAGGATAGGGATTTCAATGTGAAGGTACCTGCGATCACATTGGTGTCGTTGCATCCCTCACGATGCGCATACACCCTCACGGGACCACCTCCCTCAGGTTGAACCGCAACGACATGGGCCACATCTCTCTGGCCATCCTCCCTATTCTGGAAATTGCCTCGACCGCGCCCACGACCTCTCTACTGTGCAACAACTGGTGCACGACCCTGACCACCTCCCGCTAACAGGGGACACTCACGTCTCATATAGTCAGTAGATCCACAGTTCCAACATGAGTTAGCTCCAACCACAGGAGCCTGAACCTCACAAGCCGCACGAGGGCAGTCCTTTCTCAAGTGCTACCACGAACTACACGTCCAACACATGTTCTGTTCAGCTCTTCGTCTGTTGCCCAGACTGGAACCACTCTCACGTGAGGCTAGACCCAAGCTCTATTCTATATGTTTAGCTCGAGTCACGAGCACGTCGAAATCCGTATAATCTGTAGGAAGCATATAGGTCTTCACCTCATGTACTAGACCGTACCAAAAATGATCACATCGATGCCTATCACTCGGCATTAGCTCTGGGGCATACTGACTCAACCGTACGAACTAGACCTCGTACTCCGCTACAGTCATACTCCTCTTAACAAGAGACATAAATTCTCCTTTCTTATCATCAAGGTACCTAATTCCAAGGTACTTCCTCTTGAAAGCAGGCCGGAAAAACGTCCAATCTACCTCTTCCAACTCCAAGGCTCCAGACGCAGTAGTCCACCATGTATACGCATCACCATGTAATAATGATACTACGCAACCCAACTTTCGTGCATCACTGCACCCCATCTGAATCAATATACGGATCATACTAGCCAACCATGCTTCGAACGCCTCAGGAGATAATCCTTGAAATTCTACTCCACCCAAACTCCTCAATCGCTCCAATGGCAATCTCGTTTGCCCCGCAACAGGAGCCTGCACATGAACTCCATCAATGACATCCTAAAATGCTCTCGTCATCGCCTGTACCAAAGGCGTCCAATCTCCAATCCCCAGACCCACTTGTCCATGTTGGCCCTGCCCATCACCCCTAGGTGGTGGTGGCGGAGGAGGGGGTAGGTTTCCACCAAGTGGAACCTCATTCTCTTGGTTACGATGTTCCTCAGCAGGAGCTACCGCTCCAGAATGCAACTCACGTCTCGGTCCCATTGTGCTAGTTATCATTAAAACATGAACATAAAACAAACAAATAATCAGGCCAGCTCTTACAAGGATCCCAAGACTTTCAAGACCAATTAAAACATTTTACTAGGTAATAAGGCAATGGGTATTCCAATTTCCCCTCCAACATGGAACAAAGCATATCACATGCATACTTCATCATAATATATCTCAAGCATCAAGACTCAGCTCAATGGTCATCAAATCCACATTCATTCATCATGTACAACGTCATTATCATACGTTCAGCAATAACATGCTTAAACATTCACCGGACAAAGCAAATAGCACAACAACACATAACCACATCACAAATCATTTACCCACAACCTACAATCATCCCAATCTTTCATAACCTGGCTATGATACCACTAAATTTAACCCCCTTAGCCCGGTCTAGACGTCTAACCCGAACCAAGGAGATTACACGGGAAATACTGAAGCCAACTCGTTACAGCCGACTTCGTTTAACGACCATTTTTTTCTTTTTATCTTCTCTAGATGCAATTTAAAACCATATGTGATCAACAAAACATTTAGAAAGAAATAGTGCAGCAAATAGATAACGTTTAGGGGTTCAATTGAACATTTTAAGCTTTTAGGGACCAAAATGTAATTTCTGTAAATTACAGAGACCATTCCAATTCTATGGTTACCAACATTTTATTAATCATAAAACATGATTCTCTGACTAATTTCAGCGCAAACGAACCATCCAAACCCATCCAATTGCATACACAAAGTTTAGGTACTAAAATGTAACATTTCAGACTTTAAAAGATTCCATATAACTAATTTAACGGTAAGGTATCGGTACACCTATAGCCCGTATCGATACTCGGGAAGGCAGTAACCAAAATTTGAGAGAAGGTATCGATACCGTTACCCAAGTATCAGTACAGGTCGTATCGATACACTTCCAAATTGTATCGATACACTTCCAAATCATATCGACACACCTGCACCAACTTGGCAAAAATTAGTCTATGAGTATGGATACTGAGGCCCGGGTATCGATACTCATACCAGAAGTGCACAAGTAACAACCTCTTAAATGCAAAAATCGTCATCCGATCACACCCATAACTCATATACATGCATATATAATCACATCAAACATATATGCATCACAAACTAACCACATAGCAAGCATTAGGCACATCAATTCATATTGAACAAGCAACTAATAAAGCATGCCTTCAACCACAAACCAAAACATGACCAAAACACCAACTAAAGGTCCAAAAACCACATAAAGGCCAATTACAATATCACGAATGCATAATAAACTTGCTCAAAACAAGAAAATACCACAACAACAATATTTAAAGCATTGGATACCCACATTGCCATTATTACACTAGTTCAACTTTGCAACATACTTTTAGCAAAATGTCTTGGTGTGATTCCTCAAAGATGCTGCCCCCAATAGTCTAGTTATCTGCATTGATGAAACAAAGAGAGCATAAGCATGCAAGCTTAGTGAGGTTTGCTCAAAACTGCTAACATCATCAAAGCACAAAACCGTTTTTCACTCATTTCAAATCCAACATGCCTTTCTTGATAAACCATGCACTTTTTCATCAAACTCGCTGATTTAAACATCATGCAACATGATCCAAATCAAAAACCAGCAATTAGCAATTGCTACTCATTTACCAAACCTTCCAAGCATAAACACCATTATGCTAAGCTTAAACCAAAACATGCATCTTTCAAACCATGCATTGGCAACATTCTCCACAATATACATTTTGTTGAGTGGATCAAAGGATTGATCAAAGCCGAGAGGAGGTGAATTGGGTTTTCAAAATTTTTGAAGTGAAGTGGATAAATAAAATTGAAGACAAAGACAATTATAGTGGTTCAAGTTCCAAATGAACTCTACATCCACTACCTTAGCTCCCACTAAGGATTTTCCAACAACTTTACTAGTTTATCTTCCCCTTTTCTAGGCTTAGGAGGAAACCTTTACAAAACCGGTCAATTTTCTATGCAAAATTAACCAAACCCTCACATGGTTACAACGAAGAATTTGAAGGCAATAAGAAGTATCTCTCAATACAATTTTGCTCTTTTAGTATAAGCACTCAACCCAAATTGAAATACAAGATAAGAATTACACTCAAAGACAATTTGGGATTTTACAAGAATGAGAATTTTGGCACTTGAGCTTGGATTTTGTGTATGGATGTTTCTCTTGGATTCAATAGTTGTTGTTGGTCTTTAATGGGCTTGTTTTTATACCTTCTCCATTAATTCTATCCGTTTGGGTGGTTAGAAAATTGATTATAGTCGTTGGAACCCTCTCTTACCATCATAAATGCACTTCTGCAGCCTACCGTATCGGTACTCGAGGAAGCGTATCGATACATGTCTCAAAAAAGGAAGAGCCGTTGCACAAATATAAGAGAGAAGTATCGATACGGTTCCTTGATACGTGGTTCCAAGGAATTACCGTTGTACCCCCGTATCGATAGATGAATTTTCACAAGATCAAGCAAATTTAACCTCAAAAGAGTCCTAAAGGGTCAAGATAGGCTAGTTAGGCCTAACTCTCTCATAAGGTACCAAAAACGCTCCTTATCTAGAGGTTTGGTAAAGATGTCCGCTAATTGATTTAAGGTGTCTACGAACTCTAAAACAACATCTTCCTTAAGGACATGGCCTCTAATGAAATGATGCCTTATTTCTATGTGTTTGGTTATAGAGTGTTTGATGGGATTTTTGGTTAGGCATATAGCACTAGTGTTTTCACACTTAAGGGGTATGGTGTCTACCATAATACCATAGTCTAATAATTGTTATTTCATCCAAAGGACTTGAGCACAACAACTCCCTAAGGATATGTACTCGGATTCGGTGGTAGATAAAGCTACACTATTTTGTTTCTTAGAGAACCAAGATATGAGCATGCTACTTAGGAATTGGCAAGTGCCGGAAGTACTTTTCCTATCTATTTTACAACCCTCATAATCCGCATCCGAATAAGCATGAAGGTTAAAGGTTGAGTCTCTAGGATACCAAAGACCTAAACAAGGAGTATCTCTAAGGTACCTAAAGATCCTTTTAACGACTATATGGTGAGACTTTCTAGGACTAGCTTGAAACCTAGCACACAAGCAAACACTAAACAATATATCCGGTCTACTTGCAGTAAGGTAAAGCAATGATCCAATCATAGAACGATAAAGCTTAGAGTTAACACACTTACCTCCTTCATCTTTGTCAAGCTTTGTAGATGAGCTCATTGGTGTAGCTTGAGGCTTAGCATGCTCCAAGCCAAACTTCTTGAGCATATCCTTGATGTACTTAGCTTGATTGATGACGATGGCATCCTTCATTTGTTTGATTTGGAGTCCCAAAAAGAATGAGAGCTCCCCCATCATGCTCATTTCAAATTCACCTTGCATCAACTTAGAAAAATCTTGACAAAGCAATTCATTAGTAGGACCAAATATAATATCATCAACATAAATTTGAACTACTAATATATTTTTGTCATTGTTTTTAATAAAAAGTGTTGTGTCCACCTTTCCTTTCTCAAAACCTTTTACAACTAGAAAACTTGAAAGTCTTTCATACCAAGCTCTAGGAGCTTGTTTTAAACCATACAAAGCTTTTGACAATTTCAAAACATGGTTTGGAAAAATAGGATCTTCAAAACCCGGTGGTTGTTCCACATACACTTCTTCATTTATAAAACCATTTAAAAATGCACTTTTGACATCCATTTGAAAAAGCTTGAAATCATGAAAACATGCAAATGCAAGTAATATCCTAATGGCTTCTATTCTAGCTACGGGTGCATAAGTTTCATCAAAATCAATTCCCTCTTCTTCAGTGTAACCTTGAGCAACAAGCCTAGCCTTGTTTCTCACTATGTTACCACTATCATCTAGTTTGTTTCTAAAGACCCATTTAGTTCCTATAGTAGATTCATTTCTAGGCCTATCAACTAATGTCCACACTTTACTTCTCTCAAATTGATTTAACCCATCTTGCATGACCATAATCCAAAAATCATCTTTTAATGCCTCTTTAACATTCTTAGGCTCAATGCATGAGATAAATGCAACATGATTAAGCATTTTAAGATAAGAGCGAGTAGTTACCCTCTTGGATGGTCCACCCAAGATTTCACCACTTTTGACATAGTTGTACTCTCTTGGGTAGCTCACTTCCTTTTCCTCAAGAGACATGTCTTGCAATGCTTCTAGAGGTGGTTCTTGTGCTTCTTCCTCTTTACTTGGAATCTCATTCACCTTTGATGATTCTCCACCATCATTAGCTTCAATGATCCCTACATCATCATCATCACAAGAATCCTTCCTCAGAAGGAGGTTATCATCAAAAACCACATGAATAGATTCCTCTACAACTAAAGTTCTTTTGTTAAACACACGATAGGCTTTAGAGTTTAAAGAGTAACTTAGAAAAATAGCTTCATCACTTTTTGCATCAAATTTACCTAAATTTTCTTTTCCATTATTTAAAACAAAACACTTGCAACCAAAAGGATGAAAATATCTAATGTTAGGCTTTTTAGATTTTAAAATCTCAAAAGGGGTTTTCTTTAAAATAGTCCTAATTATTACTCGGTTTATAATATAGTAAGTAGTGTTAGTAGCTCCCGCACAAAAATACTAAGGTAAATTATTTTCACAAAGCATAGTCCTAGCCATTTCTTCTAAAGTTGTATTTATCCTCTCAACTACCTCATTTTGTTGAGGAGTTCGAGGAGCCAAAAAATTATGGCTAATCCCATTTTCATTACAAAATTCATCAAAACCCATATTTTGAAATTTCGTTTCATGATCACTTCTAATATGTGAAATTTTAAGTTCAAGATCATTTGGGTTATTTTTTTAAAATGTAATGAAGTTTTCTAAAGCCTCATCCTTGGTGCTTAAAAAGAGAACTCAAGTATATCTAGAGTAATCATCAACAAGCATAAAAGCATATGATTTCCACCCAATCTAGTAGTCCTAATTGGCCCAAATAGATCCATATGAATTAATTGCAAACACCTACTTGTAGAAACATCATTAATGGACTTAAATGAGACTCTATGTTGTTTACCTTTAGCACATGCATCACAAATTTTATCTAATGGGAACTTGAGCTTAAGTAGGCCTCTAACTAGATTAAGGAAAACTAATTTTTCCAAAACACTAATGCTAGCATGTCCTAGTTTCTTATGCCACAACCATGCATCATTTTCATTTTAAGCAACTAAGCATGCATGGGATGTATGAATGTCATTTAGATGCACCATATATATATTGCCTATGTGATGACCAATGAGCATAGTTTTATTAGATTTAATGTCAACTATTCTACACCCATTTTTACCAAACATGACATTAAATCCTTTATCACAAAGTTGACTTATGCTCAACAAATTATGTTTTAGACCATTGACATACAACACATTTTCAATGAGTATGGAAGAGTGATTACCTATGGAGCCAATACCCTCAATGTGACCTTTGGAGTTGTCACCAAATGTTACTACTCCTCCACTTTTGGGCTTTAATTCCATGAATGGATCTTGTCTCCGTTCATGTGCCTCGAGCATCCATTATCAAGGTACCATGAGTTTTGGCTTTGTGCTTTGGCCTTGTAGCAATGCTCCCCTACAAACAAAGTAATTAGGATTTTGTTTTTGGTACCCAAATCATTTAGGGTCCACGAGTGTTAGCTCCAAAAAGCTTGGTTCCCTTAGGAATCCAAGGTGACATGGCATCAACATTATTAGATTTAACAAGTTCCTTAGGAACTCATACACTTCTAATTCTTGTAGTTTTAGTATGCCTATAGGAGCCACTTTGTTTGTACTTAAAATTCTTTCTCTTAGGCTGGTTGGTTCTAGATGATTCACCTATTTCATTTTTCAAAGGACCAACCCTCTTGAAAGAATTTTTGAGCTCATTGAGCTCATCTAACACATTTTGGTGTTCAATGTTACATTGAGAAATAAGATTATTTAAATATACATTTTCTTTTTGAAAGTATTCAAGTTCATCTTGTAGACCTAAAATCTTTTCTCAAATTCCAAGTTAGCTTGAGAAATTAAATCATTTTTAGCATTCAGATCCGAAATGACTCTTTTATTTTTTAAAATGGGCTCCTTATACTTCTCAACTAACTCACCATACACCTCTTGTAACACATCATATGCTTCATGCAATTCATCATAGGTAAAATCAAAAGTAGATGAGTTAGAGGTTGCTATAGAATCCTCCTCAATAGCCATGAGGCAAAGGTTGGCCACTTCTTGTTACTTATCCTCGGATGACTCCTCATCACTCCAAGTTGCAAGCTTGGCTTTGAACTTATTCTTCTTCTCAAATCTCTTCTTCTTGAGTTGAGGACACTCGGAACGGATGTGACCTAGTCTCTTGCACTCAAAGCATATGATCGGATCCTTTTCTTCCTCTTTGTTCTTGGTCTTGAAGTCCATCTTTCTTTGAAACTTTCTACCTTGGTTGGACCTCATGAACCGTGAGAATATTTTGGCCGTCATAGCCAATTCTTCAAGATCTTCCTCCTCACTAGAAGTGCTCTCCTCATGTAGAGAAGCTTTGAGAGTCACTCCTAGTTTCTTCTTCTTGTCTACCTTAAGCTTCTCCACTCTTCTTTCTTCTTTCTTCTTTTCATCTTCCTTTCCTTGCTTCATGATTTCATGAGTTAAAAGAGAACCAACTAGCTCATCAAGCTTTAGCGTCTTCAAGTTCTTTGCCTCAATGATAGTGGTTTTTTTCCCATCCCAAGACTTAGGAAGAGAGTAGAGTAGCTTCCGGACTAGCTTATCCTCCGGGATGAGCTCTCCAAAACCTTTTAGCCCATTGACGATGGTTGAAAATTGATCAAACATCTTAGATACGGTTTCGTCGTGCTCCATCTTGAAATTCTCATAGCTAAGATTGAGAATTCCAATCTTTGTTTCCTTCACATCGCTTGTGTGATAAGTTTTTTTCTTGAAAACCGCTAAGTGAGGCCTTATCACTATCTCTTCTTGAGAAGGGTTTTATTTTTAAAAAGGGGGGAATTCGAATTTTGTAAAATGGTGAAAATTTGGAGTCGCCACCGGCCACTAAGGTAGGTCGGACACCACAAAACCAGATATTCGTTAAAAAATGGGTTCGGGAGTTGGTTACACGTGAGGAAGGATTAGTACCCCCATCACGCTCGAAAATCGGTACCAAATTGCTTGTTGCCTTTTGATCGATAGAAATTATTTAAAAACGAAGTGGGTTTAATAAGAATGTTCTTAAATGAAAATATGGTTTAATTTGTACGGGCTTTAGCGAATTTGTGACCTTTGGAATTAATTAAACGTTTAATTAATAAGGATGACGGTACACCGGACCATAGACTAAATCGACATCATATAAGACTGACTGTCGTGTTAGTTTAGGGTTCGGATCCAGTACGTCACCTTTATGCATGATGCAGACGAATAAGGGATGATGCGTGTTATTTTCCTTTTTTATGCTTCCGCTTACCTAGGGACGATGAAAATTAACCCAAATATTCGATCGATATCCATTAAGCTAGGACTGTCGTTTATCGGATATCGAGGCTAATTAATACCTCTCTTGGGGTTGATTTTTAAGTCCGGTTATCATGCTTAATTATCGGGCCTTATGAATGGAAAGTATAAATATACATGTCATAAAAGTGCTCAAATAAACACATAAAGAAGCCCACCCAAGGCCCTAACTTAAAGGTCCAAATTATGGGATATTGATTAGTGATTTAATTTCTTATAACATAATCCTAATATTAAGCCCTAGATCATTTATATCCTAATTAAAAGGTTCGGTCCAATTATGGTTTATCTTGTTTAATTATGTCTAAGTGTCACATTAATTCTAATTTATAGAAATAGGCGTGATTGAACCTAATAAAGGCCTTAAACCCGAGCCGGCCTAATTACTCGAATCATGCCCCTATAAGGCGGGCGCACAAACCGACGTAATTAAATCGATCGAGATGACTTATCTAGGCTAACTAACCCAAGCCCACATTAAAAAGATCAAGCCCATACAATGCTAAACCCACCTATCTATCCTAAGGCCCAAAAAGGCCCACTTTAAGGATACCCATATCTAAAACACCATAAGGCCCAAATTTACCATCCTTTAATATTTATTAGTTCATTTAGTTAAAAAAACATTAATTCACTTGAATACATAAAACTAGGTGGAAAAATACATGGTAATACACATATATATATTCGACTCATGCAACAAATCGACACAAGCAAGAAAACACAAAAAAATTTAATCATTCTAGACCACAAAACAAGTCATGTGGGACCCACAAAATTGCAAGAAACATTCCGGACCAACATACATATTTGATATATTCGAAATAAAAGAACATTCACCAAATCATCAACCCATTTATCATGCCATCAAAGAATAAAAAACAGTCTGGGACCAAATTGCAAGAGACACAAATATAGTGGCAAATTAAAAAAGACACAAAAACTTAACACTAGAAAAGGTACCAAATTGAAAACAGAACAGAGTATGGGGGACAAGGGAGATGGTTTGACCAAAAAAAGACTCGATCTAGGACGACATTAGACACGGGCCTAAAACTCTAGGGACCTAGGGAGTAATTTAGAAAGACGGAAACCCCTAACTTGTAATATACTCGACGTAGAGGGACCAAATACAAGATTACCCCACAAACTAAACCTAAAACATCTATAAATACCCTATCTAAAAAACCCGAACACCCATTTTGCCCCTCTTAAACCCTAGCCACCACTCTAATTACCCCTTTCTCTCTCGACCTCGAACGCCGGCCGGTGCTACTCACCGTCCGGTAGACCGAAAACCTCGTCCGACTAGAAAAATACTCCCCACATAAACCCAGAAAACCCAAAAGACGACCAACCTACAACATTACCCAACACCCGACACTCAACAACCCCTCGTTCCCTTTCGAAATGAAAACCCAGAAAACCCAAAAGACGCAAAGAGCTTACCGGACTCGAGGGATGACAAAGACACAGAGGGGAAGGGAAGACCTTCTCGTCTTTCTTCCTTACCGAGTCACCTTTAGTGCCAACGAGTGGCTTGGCTTGTTCTCGACCGAGCAAAAAAAGAATCGGAGAAGACGAAGAAGGTAAAAACAATTATCTTTTCTTTTTTATTTTATTATATTATTATTACTACTCTAACATTGCATGCAAATGTTGAATAATGATATACCTGGGAATGATTCTGGAATTGATATTGCTTTCGTGCTTTCTTTGTGAGAGTTCACGAATACCTTACAAATGGTTGTCGATTCGGCTTTATAGCCAGAATTTCGACTACTTTTTAAATTTTATTTATATGATGGAAAATATTCATTGGTTCGTATCACTGATTTGGCCGGATTCATGTGTGATTTCTGTCATTCCCTGCCATTCTGTTGCCTCTTTTGTTTTGCTTTTCTTTTTCCTTTTTGTTTTACTGTATTTGGCATTGCTGATCTTTTTTTCTTTTGCATGGCTTGTACGGCGGACGACGTGGCCACTGGATCGGACGAGGACGACGTGGTGAGCTCTCGGGAGCATTCGAAGGGTCGGACGTGTGCAGCACGCGCGCGAGTGGTGAACTGATGCGTCGCGCGTGAACACGTGTGGAATCTTCATGGCATTCGGACCGTCAGATCGCATTTTGATCCAACGGTCCAGCTTCGAGGCGGCGTGAGATCGATCTGGAGGCCCTAGGGTTTCTGCAGAGGGACGATCTGGAGCGTCGGATCGTTCTCTAATCCAAGGGCTCTGATTGCGCGGCGCTGCCCAGGCGAACCCTCTCCTAGGGTTTCCCACAGCTCCCATCTAGGCCGACAGATCTGATCTAGATCTGACGGCTGGTAATTGCCTGCAAAACAACAATGGGGTAGGATTTGTAAGAGTTAGGCTATCACTTGGGCCATCGGGCCTTGTATTTATTATTTCTTTGGGTTTTTGTACTGTAATGGACTATTTGTATTATTTAATGGACTCTTTTTTTATATTTAATTTGGGCTTGTTATTTAATGGACTCTTTTCTTTATTTAATCTGAGCCTGCTTATGTCTCTTCTCTTTTTATATTTTCCAATGACAATTATGATAACGATAATAATAATAATAATAATAATAATAATAATAATAATAATAATAATAATAATAATAATAATAATAATAATAATAATAATAATAATAATAATGATGATGATGATGATGATGATGATAATATGATAATATACGATGGTTAATAATAAAATTTAACATGATAATAACTAACATAATAGATAATATTAGTAAGATAATAATAAGGGTAATAATAATACTTATGATAACAATATGACTTATAGTAATTATGGTAATAATACTTAAAATGATAATAATGTTAATAATAATATTAATATATGGTATATGATAATAGGATAGTGATATAATGATGGGAGTAATGGAAGATTAATGATAGTAACCACTAACTCTAATAAATAGTATATATATATATATATATATATATATATATATATATATATGCATGTATCAATTTAAGTTAAACAAAGCCCAATGTGAATAAAAGCCCCCTTTTTATTTAAACACATATAAGAGCCAATTGGCCCGGAAAAAATTAGTGATTACAGTTGCCCCTCTTTGCTAATACTTGTTCCACAAGTATAAAGCAAAGACCATAAGCACTAATTTTGTCCAATTTCCTTGTTTGGGTTTTCTGCTCCTCCAAAGTGGCGGAAACAATGTGGGTATTGTTGGCATGTCCTCCCGAAACGGCTAAGGACTTGATGGATTCATTCCTCTGAAGTGGCAAAGAAAGAACCCGAATAACTCGTTTTTCTGAAGCGGTCAAAAACATACTGAGCAGGCCTTCTAGCTCTTATGCTCATAAATCCTTGAGCTCTTTTGCTCTTAGATTCTGGCGCGACGAGTTTGAAATCTTTCGCCTTGAGCTACGTTTGCTCATCTGAAGCGGCAGGAACAAAGTTGATAGCGTTGGTACGTCCTTCTGAAGCGGCAAAGGACATAGTTGATTCATTCCTCCGAAGCGACAAAGAATGAACCCTAAATGACTTGTTTTCCTGAAGCAGCAAAAGCAAGCTGAGCATGTCTTCTGGTTTCTCTGCCCGAAAATCCTTGAACTCTTTCGTTCTTGGATTCTGATGCGGTGAGTATGAAATTCTTCTCCTGAAGCTACATTTGCTCCTCCGAAGCGGCAGGAACCAAGTTTGTAGCGTTGGTATGTCTTTCTGAAGCGGCAAAGGACATAGTTGATTCATTCCTCCGAAATGGCAAGGAATAAACCCAAATAATTTGTTCCCCCGAAGCGGCGAAAACACTGAGCAGGCCCTCTGGCTTTGCTGCCCGAAAATCCTTGAACTCTTTCGTTCTTAGATTTTGATGCGGCGAGTCTGAAATTCTTCGACTGGACTTCACTTCTTTTGTTTTTTGCTTCTTTTTGGCGGCAAATGCCTCTGCGTATCTGTAAAAGGAAAATGTTATGATGCTATATGTTAGTATGAGCCTAGCGCATGGATGCCTATGATGATGCATGAATAAGTATGCCGCGCATGGGCCTGGTGTCAGAACTTCTTCTGCCGATCTCTTTCGGCCTTTTACTTTCTCTCCGACGCCGATGTTTGACTCACACTCGGGTTTAGCCTCTAGGTCTTTTGGGAAATCCTTTTTGTGGATTACAGTCTCGGTTTCTCCCTCCACAAAGCACCTTTTCGGGTTTTCACTTTGGTATTTTCTTTTTTATGAAGCGCCCTTCTGGGTTTTCACTCCATTTCTTTTTTTTTTCTTTTGTTCTCTTTCTTCTCTTTTTCCTTTTTTCCTTTTTTTCTTTTTTTCCCTTTTTTTCTTTTCTTTTCTTTTTTTGCTTCTTTTTTTTCTTTTTTGGCCTGTGGTCAGCTGTTTGAAACTTTCTTCAGGGTCCTTGTCTCTTATCCGGCATCGGGCCGACTTAGCTTCTTTGTTCACCTGCATTCAAGAGATCAAACCACGGGAATACCAAGAAATCTTTTGCATTGTAAGTCTATTTCAAACTGCTCGAGTAATTCTTTGAAAAGAGACGAATGAAGACGCCAGATAATACTTATTGATATATTTCGAAGTTCATGAGAAATTCATATGTCATGCATGGGGGAACAAATGATGCAATATCCTGAGCATTTTCCTCGTGAATGATGTGGGAATCCATCGACCTAGGCAGACCCTTTGCTAGCATTATCCTGCCTGTTTCTAGATCCTGAGAGATTTTACTTGCTGAGCGTGTACTTATCGGTACTCTGTTGTGGATATCGCCCTTCAATTCTTAACTCCCCCTCTTATCGCAAGACGCCCTTTTCAGGTTTTCGTCCTTCGATTCCCCCTTTTCTCCGTTTTCTCTTTTTCTTTTTTTTGTTTTTGTTTTGTGAAGCGCCCTTTCGGGTTTTCACTCCACTTTTTATATTTTTTTAATACTTGAAGCGCCCTTTTCGGGTTTTCACTTTAAGTGTTTATTTCCCGCGAGGTGCCTTTTCAGGTTTTCAACCCACTTCGTCTTTCACGCATAGTACTTCTTGACCGAATATGAATTCACTGGATTTCCCAACTCTTCCCAATCCATTTCCATCAGGATCAGTGCCCCTCCAGAATAGGCCTTGTAACCTCCTTAGCCCGGCCTAGATGGTTGACCCGAACTACGAAGATTACACGGGGAAAACCAAAGTCAACCCGAAAGTCAACCTTGATTAACGACCCTTTTTTTATTTTTAAACTTGTCTATATGCATATTAAACCTAGGCGTACTCATGAGATAAGCATACTCAAAAATCACAGCAATCGGAAATCAATAAGGGACTCAATTGCACAACAAACGAATTTAGGGACCAAAATGTAAATTCTGGAAATAAAGAGGAATTTACCAATTTTAAAGTTACCATTATGAAACTAGTCATGTTTCATGCTTCTCTGCCAAATTTCACCTCAAACGGACATCCCAAACTCAAGCAATTGCATATTCAAAGTTCAGGACTAAAACGTGAAGATTTCAAAACATAAAACCATGTAATTCAGTGCCCAACGGTCGAGTGTTCCGAAACGGAGTATGTCCGTTCCGAAACGCGTGACCGTTTCGAAACCTGTTGCGAAACAGGGCTTCGCAGTAGCAAAAACGTTTCGGAACGGCTCTACCCGTTTCGAAACGCCAAGGCAATTTCAGGCCCCCTGTTCCGAAACAGTAGCACCCGTTCCGATACGGGCTGCCCAGAAATGCTGAATTTTTCTGGTTTAACACACTTTCGACCCATTAAACACATTCATATGACCTCCTTATCATGCCAACAAGTCATCAAACATTAAAGGAACATATTTGCATCATCAAAATTCAATCATGGCATCAATTAGGAAAAACTACAAGTCCATAGGCATGCATCCTACAATTGGAAATCAAGCTAACATCAAATCTTCAAAACTAATACCAAAAGGCCCTTTTGCATACTCCAAATATCATATGCATCAAACCAAACTTAGGGAGTCCAAAACATCTCCCCAAAACACAATCTAGGTTCCCATTGCCAAATACCAAGAGCTAATAGTGTTGTAAAATTAGTCACCATACATGAGCTTAGACTTTCACTTGGATCCTTGACCTCCTTGCTGCCCTTAAAGCACTTTAATTCTCTGCATTATTGGTTCAAGAAAGAGAGCGTAAGCACACATGCTTAGTGAGAAATGCTCTAATGAAACAACACAATAATGCACTTTGTAAAAACACCTTTCAAAGGCCTTTAAATTCAAAAACATCATTTCTCATGCATCAATGCATACAAACCAATCATCTCATGCTTCATTACATCAACATGTCATATTGGCTTTCAAGTGATAATCCATAACCATTTTTCAACTCAAAACACAATCGGATACGCGGATTACGAGCATTGTCCCATACGCTTCATACACACTACCAAACACTCAAGGTGGAGTTTACCGGTACAATCACAACCCCTCAACACCCGTGATGGAGTCTACGGTACAATTACAACCCCTTCACATCACTCTTTGGTAGTTGTATAACATCACTAACGAGAACACGGGACACATAACACAAGATCCTCACATGGCATTTTAACCACCATTATGATCTTAGACAACTCGTTAGTGTACTTGGATGGAGTTTACGGTACCATTACAACCCCTCAACACCCAAGGCGACTTTATTCACGGTGCACCCAATCCTATAGCCGGCTAACTATATCTGATTCAAGTACTTTTAAACCAACACATCACTTGCCAATATACATCACTTACCATCATCAATCCATTGTTTTTAAGCATTAAACAAAGCCATTAAGTAATCATGCATCACTATACATCAAACCACATTTAACAATGTTCAAATCAAGGATCTCTTACCTTGAGCATCCTTCAACACATGGCTTACAAAACCAGCATTAAACATGCTAAAATATGCTTTTAAAATAGAATTTAAACATGGAAATTAAACACATTGCATCCAATCATCTCATGGTTCATCAAAAAGAGAGTTTCTCCGAAAACTTACTCTTGAGCTTAGCTAAGTTGTTTAGACTTAAACTAAGCTCCCATAACCTTCAAACATTGGTTTCAAAGCTGAAAACCAAACTTCACTCACCAATTTCGTTTCGCAAACTTGTCGAACGCCGATCAAGCCTCCGGATCAACACCACAAGGATCCGAAGATGTCTCCCTTGTTTTAAACACATCAAAGTAGAGGATTAATGCATCATCATGCATTAAAATCTTCAGCCAAAACACCTAAACTCGCTGCTCTCATCAAAACTCACATTTCGGCTACCAAACACAACCGAAATCACATCCAAACACCTCTACAACATTACCCAGCCAAGATCCATCACTTCCAATCATTCTTAGACATCAAATAACATCAAAAAAGAACCTAATCACGTCCTTATACCTCCAGCTATAGCAGAACACCAAAATCACCCAAAAAACCACCATTTTCACAAGTAAAAACTTAGGAAAATCAACCTATTCGGGATTGCATTGATTAAACCTCCATTTCACATCATTTAAACATCCAAAATACATCAAAATGACATCTCAAAACAGAGCCCAATCATCTATTACGAATTTCTTCAAAATTAAATCCAAATCTTGCATTTTAAGCCAAAATCAAGATCACAACATTAAAACCTTTAATAAAACTCAATTTAAGGATTGAGAACTTGGGAATTTCAGTAAAGAACTGAGTATTTAGAGGAAAATGACGTTCATACCTCTAAATGTGGATTTCTCCTTGTTTAGAGCCAAAATCCTTGAAAATTCATTAAGCAAATGGTGAGGATTTGATGTAGAAATGATTAGGAATCATTTGGGGATTGAAAACTCTTCTTTAGGTGTGAAAATCAAAAGAAAAGTTGCTGTGGAAATGTGTTTGGCTGAGGGAATTTTGAGAGAAAATGAAATGAGAAAATTTTGGCAAAAGTTAGTTATGAAACCAAAATGTGACTTTTCCCTCTTTTCTTTTTTATTAATTAACATTAAATGAGTCTTTAAAATTTAAGAAAAATCTGGAGAAATCCTCCCTTGGGTAAATTAGCTCCTTAAAGATTCAAAGTTTCAATCCTCTTAAAGCAGTCACGAACTTTTCAAAAATTACATTTTAGTCACTAACTTGAAATGTCATATTTCCAAACCTCATTTTGTAAAATTGATTTCACCACTCTCTTATATATAATAAAGGAGGATTTTTAGATATTTTTCCATATTTTTAATGCATCCCGAACTAGGCTTTCCCTAAAATCACCTTTTATACTTGAACCGAAATTTAAACCGATCCGGTTCAGACCCTAAACTTCCAAGCCCAAAATTGGGGTTTTACAACTCTCCCCCTTAAGAAATTTCGTCCCCGAAATTTACCTGGAGGAAAAAGGTACGGAAACTGCTTCATCATGTCATCCTTTCGTTCCCACGTGGCTTCCTCAGCACCACGATGCTTCCACAACACCTTTACCAACTCAATGGTCTTGCCTCGAAGAACTTTACTGTCCGAATCCAAATCTCCACTGGTTCCTCATCATAGGTCAAATCTGGATTCAACTCCACTTCCTCCACAGGCATAACATGCGAAGGATCCGATCTATACCTCTGAAGCATAGAGACATGAAACAAATCATGAATCTTTTCCAACTCTTGCGGTAACCTCAACTTATACGCAACAAGACCCACACGCTCAATCACCTCGCATGGTCCAATGTACCTAGGGCTCAACTTACCCATTCGGCCAAACCTCATCACCTTTTTCCAAGGCGAAACTTTCAAAAACACACGGTCACCCACCGCATACTCAATCTCCTTATGCTTCAAATCCGCGTAAGACTTTTGCCGATCAGAAGCTGCCTTCAATCGCTCACAAATGAGCTTTACCTTCTCGGTGGTTCCTTTCAACAAAGCTGGCATTGAAACCAACTTCTGACCTGTTTCAGCCCAACAAAGAGGAGTCTGACACTTCCTCTCGTACAAAGCTTCATAAGGTGCCATTTGAATACTTGCCTGATAGCTATTATTATAGGCAAACTCCACCAAAGGTAAATGTTTCTCCCAAGAGCCCTGAAACTCAATCACACAGCACCTCAACATATCCTCCAACACTTGGATAACACGCTCAGAATGTCCATCCGACTGTGGATGATAAGAAGTACTGAAATTCAACTGTGTACCCAAAGCCTGATGCAAACACTGCCAGAAACGCGATGTAAACCTCGGATCTCTATCCGACACAATCGACTTTGGTACACCATGTAGCCGCACAATCTCAACAATGTACAGCTCCGCAAGCTTATCCAAAGTGTACGTAGTATGCACGGGTATGAAATGCGCACACTTTGTCAGGCGGTCCACAATCACCCACACTGAATTCTTCTTCGATGGCGACAAAGGCAAACTAGACACGAAGTCAATGGTAATCCTTTCCCATTTCCACTCAGGAATCCTCAACGGTTGCAACAACCCTGAAAGAAACTGATGCTCAGCCTTAACTCGCTGACAAACCATGCACTTGCTCACATACTCAGCAACATCCTTCTTTAAACCCACCCAATAGTACTCCTCACGAAGATCACGGTACATTTTAGTACTACCAGGATGCATAGCAAAAGGACTACTATAAGCTTCAGTCAGAATAGCACGCCTCAAATCAGCATCATTGGGCACTACTATCCGACTCCCAAAGCATAAAACTCCATCATCATTAAAGCAGAAATCTGATGGCCTATCCTCAGCAATATCCTGAACATGTGGCACCAAGGAATCATCCAACAACTGCTTTTCCTTAATCAGCTGAACCAAGGATGGTTTCACTTGCAACTCAGCCACAAGACCACCATCACGCGAAATGCTCAAACTGGCAAACATAGCCCTCAACTCCACAGCTACCTTCCTACTCAAGGCATCCGCTACAACATTAGCTTTACCCGGATGGTACTCGATCGTCAAATCGTAATCCTTAAGCAACTCCACCCAACGTCGTTGCCTAAGATTCAACTCTTTCTGAGACATCAGATACTTCAAACTCTTGTGATCCGTGTACACAATACACTTCTCACCATACAGGTAATGTCTCTAAATTTTCAAAGCGAAAACTACCGCAGCTAACTCAATGTCATGCGTAGGATAATTGCGCTCATGCACCTTCAAATGGCGCGATGCATAAGCCACAACCTTACCCTCTTGCATCAACACACATCCCAAACCAACGTAGGACGCGTCACTATACACCACAAACTCTTTCCCTGATTCAGGTTGAACCAAGATAGGAGCTTGCGTCAAAGCTGCCTTAAGCTTCTCAAAAGCCTGCTGTCTCGCTTTCGTCCACTCATACTTAACATCCTTCTGCAACAGCTTCGTCAAAGGTGCAGCAATCTTTGAAAACCCATCCACGAACCTCCGATAGTATCCCGACAAACCAAGGAAACTACGGACTTCATGAACAGACTTAAGAGGCTTCCAATTCATCACTACCTCAATCTTCTGAGGATCAACATGAATTCCTTCAGCAGAAACCACATGACCAAGAAACACAACTTCTCTGAGCCAGAACTCACACTTGCTCAGCTTAGCATAAAGCTGATTCTCCAACAAAGCCTGCAACACAATTCTCAAATGCCCCTCATGCTCCTCCTCAGTACGAGAGTACACGAGAATATCATCAATGAACACCACAAAAAATTTATCCAAGTATTCATGGAACACTCTATTCATCATGTACATGATGAAAGCTGCAGGAGCATTCGTCAAACCAAACGGCATCACAAGAAACTCATAATGCCCATACCTCATTCTGAAGGCTGTCTTAGGCACATCCACATCCTTCACCTTCAACTGATAATACCCTGACCTTAAGTCAATTTTAGAGAACACAGCCGCTCCCCGAAATTGATCAAAAAGATCATCAATTCTCGGCAGTGGATACCGATTCTTGATAGTCAACTTGTTAAGCTGACGATAATCGATGCACATTCTCATAGTGTCATCCTTCTCCTTCACAAACAAGACCGGTGCACCCCAAGGTGACACACTCGGCCGTATGAAACCACGATCAAGCAACTCCTGAAGTTGCGTCTTCAGCTCTTTCAACTCTTTAGGTGCCATTCGATAAGGAGTAATGGACACTGGAGTTGTGTTTTCATACAACTCAATTCCAAACTCCACTTCGCGATTAGGAGGCAATCTAGGCAACTCCTCCGGAAACACACCAGGAAACTCTCGCACAGTCCTGATATCTTGCACTCGCAACTCCTTAGAGCTAGGATTCATCAAAAAGGCTATGTAGGCTTCACAACCTTGCCTCAGCGTCCGGCTCGCTTCCAATGTAGACACCACATTGGTAAGAAACTTCACATTCTCACCCACCACCACTACCTCATAATCATCCGCAAGCTTCAACGAAACTCGCTTATTCTCAAAATGTAACCCCCTTAACCCGGCCTAGACGGTTGACCCGAATTAAGAGAGTCACACGGGGAAAACCAAAGTCAACCCGAAAGTCAACCTTGATTAACGACCTTTTTTTTCTTTTTAAACTTGTCTAGATGCATATTAATCCTTAGATATGATCATACAACAGCATACTCAAAGATCATAAACATCAGAGATCAAACAGGGATCCAATTGAACAAATTACAACTTTAGGGACCAAATTGTAATTTCTGATATATATAAGGACTTAACCCAAATTAAAGTTTCCAACTTGAAATTAATCAGGTTTCATGCTTCTCTGTGAAATTTCAGCTCAAAAGGACTTCCCAAACTCATACAATTGCACAAACAAGATTCAGGACCAAAATGCAAACAATTCAAAACATTTAACTGCCAATGTCAGCCCCTAACGGTCACCCGTTCCGAAACAGGCAGAGCCCGTTTCGAAATGCGGGGCCGTTCCGCAACGCGTACCCCAACACGGGCTGACAGTAGCCAACCGTTTCGGAACGGTCCCTCCCGTTTCGGACGTCTGGGCTTGTTTAAGGCACCCGTTCCGAAACGGTAGGTACTGTTCCGGAACACCCTGCACAGATTACCCCAAAATGCATACTTAAACATGCAATTAAACATCCAATCATGCTCCAAATGCCACCAAACTTTACCAACATGCGATTCAACATATATGAGACATACTTGCATCAACAATTCATCAAAACATCAACATATGTGAAAAACCCCAAATCTATAGGCATGCTTCCTACACAAGCAACCATTCAAGCATAAACTTCCAATTCAAGCATATAATGGCCAACCACAAAAACCAGCATTCTCAACAACATTCAATATGCTTAGGGAGTTCAAAACATCTCCCAAAACATACACATAGGTCCCCCATTGCCAAATTACCAAAAGCTAAATGTACTTAAGAAAACCTTCCATACTTTGAGCTTTACTTCCACTTGAATGCTTGCCTTCCTTGCTGCCCTCAAAGTACTTTAATGTTTTGCATTATTGATTTGAGAAAACAAAGAGAGAGCGTAAGCAAAAGCTTAGTGAGGAATGCTCAATAAAACCATTCAATAATGCATTTATAAAACACTTTATAAATCATGCCTCAAATCATCATTTACACATGCTCAAAAGCATACTTAAACATGCATCTCATGCTTCATATCATAACATGTCATATTGGCCACAAGTGATAAGTTCCATTTCTTTAAAAACAAGTTCATCAACTTTCACCCCAAGGACTTTTAAACACCTTGGCCCCAAGGACTTTTAAACACCTTGGCCCATGGACTTTTAACCACCATGGAAAGGACCACACAAGGACTTTTAACCACCTTTGTGTCCGTATCAAGTTTCACCCCAAGGACTTTTAAACACCTTGGCCCCAAGGACTTTTAAACACCTTGGCCCCATGGACTTTTAAACACCATGGAAAGGACCACACAAGGACTTTTAACCACCTTTGTGTCCGTAGCAAGAATCATCCAAGGACTTTTAACCACCTTGATGTTCTTAAGTAAACAAGGCTCACTCAAGGACTTTTAACCACCTTAGTGACCTTAACCTTTGCAAAACATCACTTGCCAATATACATCATTATCATCAATTTATCCACTGTTTTAAAGCATTAAACCAAGCCATATTCAGCATGGATTTAAAAGCATCAAACCACATTTAATCAATGCTCAAAAACAAGGAACTCTTACCTTGAGCTTCCTTCAACATATGGCTTACAAAAACAGCATTAACCATGCTAAATCATGCTTTCAAAACAGAGTTTAAAACATGCAATAAACCACATTGCACAACAATCAAATCATGGCCACCACTAGAGAGTATTTCCGAAAACTTACACTTGAGCTTAGAAAAGTTGTTTAGACTTAAACTAAGCTCCCAAGACATTGGTTTCAAAGACGAAAACCCAATTTCACTCACCGATTCCACTTCGCCTCTTGCCGAAGCACCAAATCAAGCCTCCGGATCACCACCACTTGGATCCAAAGATGACTCCCCTGTTTTATCACATTAAAACAGTAGATTAATGCATCATCATGCATTAATATTCTCAATGAAAGCACCTAAACTCGCTGCTCTCATCCCCACTCCATTTTCGGCCACCAAACACAACCGAAAATGCATCCAAACCACTTCTCAACAAAGCCCAGCCATTAACCATCAAAACCTAACATCCTTTAACATCTAAAAAGAACCTAATAACATCCTTATACCTCCAGCAACACCAGATCCACAAGATCACCTCAAAAACAATCAAGAATCACAAGCTAAACTTAGGAAACCCAACCTATCCGGAATTGCATCAATCAAAACTCAATTCCTTATCAATTTAGAGTTCAAATAACATCAGAAACACATCTCAAATCACAGATTTAACAGATCAAACGAAAATCATCAAAAATCACCAAATCTTGCATTATAAGCCAAGATCCATTTCACAACTTAAAAGCCTTTAATAAAACATCAATTAAGGATTGAAAACTTAGGAATTTCAGTAAAGAACTGATAGTTTAGAGGAGAAGGACGTTCTTACCTCCAAACTTGAGTTTCTCCTCTTTTTGGAATCAAAAACCTTGATGAATCAAGTAGCAAATGATGAGGTTTTGTAGATATGATGATTAGGAATCAAAAGAGAGTTGAAAGGAGAGATTTAGGTGAGAAGATCAGAAACAATTCTCTGGAAAGAAAGTGTTTGGGTTGAGAGAAAATGAGAGAAAAGAAAATAGGAAGTTAGTTATCAAAATGGCCAAAATGGCTTTCCCTCCTCTTTTGATATGTTTTAAAATCAGAATATAGCTTAAAATATCTTAGAAAAATCTGGAGAAACTACTTTTAAAATAATAGCTCCTTAAAGATTCAAAGTTTCAACCCTTTCTAAAACAGTCACAAAACTTTCAAAAATTACATTTTGGTCACTAGCCAAAATGTCACCCTTCCAAAACTCATTTTCCAAAATTGATTTCACAGTTCACTTAATTATATTAAAAGATGATTTTAGAACATTTTTCCATAATTTTAATGCAACCCGAACTAGGCTTTCCTAAATTCACCCTTTTAGATTCGAACAGCACTTTGACCAAACCGGTCAACGCCCAAAACTTCTAAGCCCAAAACCGGGGCGTTACAACTCTCCCCCCCTTAAGAAATTTCGTCCCCGAAATTTACCTGAAGGAAAGAGATAAGGAAACTGCTTCAGCATGTCTTCCTTCCGCTCCCACGTGGCTTCCTCAACACCTCGATTCTTCCACAGCACCTTCACCAACTCAATGGTCTTGCCACGAAGAACCTTGCTATCCGAATCCAGAACCTTCACCGGTTCCTCATCATAGGTCAAATCCGGATTCAAAACCACTTCCTCCATAGGCATCACATGCGAAGGATCAGATCTATACTTCCGGAGCATAGAAACATGGAACACATCATGAATCTTCTCCAACTCTTGAGGTAACCTCAGCTTGTACGCAACAGGACCCACACGCTCAACCACCTCGTATGGTCCAATGTACCTAGGGCTCAACTTACCCTTCCGGCCAAACCTCATCACCTTTTTCCAAGGCGAAACCTTCAAGAACACACGGTCACCCACCGCATACTCAATCTCTTTACGCTTCAAATCCGTGTAAGACTTTTGCCGATCAGAGGCAGCCTTCAACCGCTCACACATGAGCTTTACCTTCTCTGTGGTCCCTTTCAACAAAGCCGGCATCGAAACCAACTTTTGACCAGTTTCAGCCCAACAAAGAGGAGTCCTACACTTCCTCCCGTACAAAGCCTCATAAGGTGCCATCTGTATACTTGCCTGATAACTATTGTTATAAGCAAACTCAACCAAAGGCAGATGCTTCTCCCAAGAACCTTGGAACTCAATCACGCAGCACCTCAACATATCCTCCAAAATCTGGATAACTCACTCAGACTGACCATCCGACTGAGGATGATAGGATGTACTGAAATGCAACCTTGTACCCAGAGCTTGATGCAAACACTGCCAGAAACGCGATGTGAACCTCGGATCCCTATCCGACACAATCGACTTAGGCACACCATGCAGCCGCACAATCTCAGCAATGTACAGCTCTGCCAACTTATCCAAAGAAAACGTGGTATGCACAGGCAGGAAATGCGCACACTTCGTTAGGCGATCCACAATCACCCAAACAGAATTCTTCTTCGAGGGAGACAAAGGTAAACCAGATACAAAATCCATGGTAACCCTTTCCCACTTCTATTCAGGGATTTTCAACGGTTGCAACAACCCTGAAGGAACCTGATGCTCAGCCTTAACTCGCTGACACACCAAACACTTGCTCACAAACTCCGCAACATCCTTCTTCAAACCCACCCAATAGTACTCATCACGAAGATCACGATACATCTTGGTACTACCAGGGTGCATAGCAAAAGGACTACTATGACCTTCAGTCAGAATAGCACACCACAACTCAGCATCAGCAGGCACTACTATCCGACTCCCAAAACACAACACACCATCATCATTAAAGCAGAAATCCGAAGGTCTACCCTCCGCGATATCCTGAACATGAGACACCAAGGAATCATCCAGCAACTGCTTATCCTTGATCAACTGAACCAAAGATGGTTTCACTTGCAACTCAGCAACAAGACCACCATCTTGCGATATGCTCAAGCTAGCAAACATAGCCCTCAGCTCAACAGCTACTTTCCTACTCAAGGCATCCGCAACAACATTAGCTTTTCCAGGATGATACTCAATCGTCAAATCATAATCCTTGAGCAACTCTAACCAACGCCGCTGCCTAAGATTCAACTCCTTCTGAGACATCAGATACCTCAAACTCTTGTGATCTGTGTACACAGTACACTTCTCACCATACAGATAATGTCTCCAGATCTTCAGAGCAAAAACCACTGCAGCCAGCTCAATATCATGCGTAGGGTAATTGCGCTCATGCACTTTCAACTGCCACGATGCATAAGCCACCACCTTACCCTCCTGCATCAGCACACACCCCAAACCAACATAGGATGCATTACTGTAAACTACAAACTCTTTCCCTGATTCAGGCTGAATCAAGATAGGAGCTTGCGTCAAAGCCGCCTTAAGCTTCTCAAAAGCCTGCTATCTCGCTTCCGTCCACTCATACTTAACATCCTTTTGCAACAGCTTCGTCAAAGGAGTAGCAATCTTGGAAAAACCGTCCACAAACCTACGGTAGTATCCCGCCAAACCAAGGAAACTACGGACCTCATGAACAGACTTAGGAACTTTCCAATTCATCACCGCCTCAATCTTCTGAGGATCAACACGAATCCCCTCAGCTGAGACCACATGCCCAAGAAACACCACCTCCTTAAGCCAGAACTCACACTTGCTCAGCTTAGCATAGAGCTGATTCTCCAACAAAGCCTGCAGCACAATCCTCAAATGTTCTTCATGCTCCTCCTCAGTACGCGAGTACACGAGGATATCATCAATGAATACCACAACGAACTTGTCCAGGTATTCATGAAACGCACGATTCATCATGTCCATGAAAGCAGCAGGAGCATTTGTCAGACCAAACGGCATCACAAGGAACTCATAATGCCCATACCTTGTCCTGAAAGCTGTCTTAGGCACATCCACATCCTTCACCTTCAACTGATAATACCCTGACCTCAAGTCAATCTTAGAGAACACAGCAGCTCCCCGAAATTGATCAAAGAGATCATCAATCCTCGGGAAAGGATACCGATTCTTGATAGTCAACTTGTTCAGCTGACGGTAATCAATGCACATCCTCATAGTGCCATCATTCTTCTTCACAAACAAGACCGGTGCTCCCCAAGGTGACACGCTCGGCCGGATGAAACCACGATCAAGCAACTCTTGCAACTGCGTCTTCAGCTCCTTCAGCTCCTTAGGTGCCATTCTATAAGGAGTAATGGACACAGGAGTTGTATTCTCATACAGCTCAATTCCAAACTCCACCTCGCGGTTAGGAGGTAAACCAGGCAACTCCTCAGGAAACACACCAGGAAACTCCTTCACAACTCTGATATCTTGCACCCTCAACTCTTTAGAGCTAGGATTCATCACAAAAGCTAGATAGGCTTCGCAACCTTGCCTCAGCATCCTGCTCGCCTCCAAGGTAGACACCACATTGGCAAGAAACTTCACATTCTCACCAACCACAACAACTTCATAATCATCCGCAAGCTTAAGCGAAACTCGCTTGTTTTCACAATCCACAACAGCACGATGCTCAGCAAGCCAATCCATACCAAGGATTACATCAAAACCATAATAGGGCAACTCCATAAGATCAACATGAAAAACATGTTCTTGAACAACCAAGGGACACCTTCTATAAAGCTTTCGAGTCACAATAGTCTCACCAAAAGAACTAGTGACATGAACACCAACATCCAAAGACTCAACAGGCAAACCAAGCAATTCAGCATGCTCACGCAAAATGTATGAATGCGTAGATCCAGAATTTATCAAAGAAAGCAATGACAAGGATTGCAAAGTAAAGGTACCTGCAATCACATCCGCATCATTCCTTCCCTCACGCTGAGCATACACCCTCGCTTGGCCTCCACCTTCAGGCTGAATAGCCACAACATGGGCCACTCCACGACCACCTTCCTCTCTCCTCTGGAAATTACCACGGCCGCGCCCACGACCTCTCTGCGGTGCAGCAACAACAGGAGCACGCACTTGATCACCAGCCAACCTAGGACAATCTCGCCTCAAATGGTCTACGGATCCACAATTCCAACACCCATTACCAGCTGCCGCAACAGGAGCTTGCACCTCTCTCACAGCACGAGGACAGTCACGCTTCATGTGACCACGTGAACCACAGATCCAACAAGCACTCGGATCAGCTCTAGCATTGCCTCCTCTAGCAGGTGCACCACCACCTCTCTTAGCTGAAGACTGATACTTCTGATCATGTCCCCTCTTGTTCCGTCCACCTCCGGAACTATACTCAGCAGCTCTCTTACCAGAACTTGCTCCAGCACCTTTCGCAGATAAACCCAAGTTCATCTCAATGTCCTTGGCTCGGCCCACCAACACATCAAAATCATCATACTCGGTGGCCAGCACATACATTTTCACATCCGTCACTAAGCCATAACGGAACCTCTCGCACCTTGCCCGCTCATCAGGTACCAGCTCAGGTGCATACTGGCTGAGTCGCACAAACTGCACTTCATACTCAGCCACACTCATGCTCCCTTGGGTAAGAGACATGAATTCACGCTTCTTCTCATCAAGATATCTAACACCAAGATATCTCCGCTTGAACACATTCTGGAAGAATGTCCAAGTCACATCAGCTTCAACCATCCCAGCTATGGTGGTCGTCCACCACGTATACGCATCGTCCTGCAGCAAGGACACAACACAACCCAGCTTCTGCACATCAGTGCAACTCATCTGACCCAAGATTCGCTTGGTACTCTCTAGCCAAGCTTCAGAACTCTCAGCAGACATACCCCTGAACTCAGTCCCACCAAGACTGCGTAAGCGCTCCAAAGGTAGTCTAACACCAGCATCTCCCTGATGCCCAACTCCTTGAGCTCCGGCTACTGCTGCTCGGAAAGCACCCGCAATAGCTTGTACCAACATAGACATATCAGGCATAGCTTGCCCCTGACCAACCTCTGGTCCAGCAGCTCCAGCACCAGCTGCAGCTTCAACTCTTTCACCCTCAGCACCACCACCAGGTGGAGGAGGAGGTATGTAACGCCCCGGTTTTGGGCTTAGAAGTTTTGGGCGTTGACCGGTTTGGTCAAAGTGCTGTTCGAATCTAAGAGAGTGAATTTAGGAAAGCTTAGTTCGGGTTGCATTAAAAATATGGAAAAATGTTCTAAAATCATCTTTTAATATATTTAAGTGAACTGTGAAATCAATTTTGGAAAATGAGTTTCGGAAGGGTGACATTTTGGCTAGTGACCAAAGTGTAATTTTTGAAAGTTTTGTGACTGTTTTAAAAAGGATTGAAACTTTGAATCTTTAAGGAGCTATTTACCCAAAGGGAGTTTCTCCAGATTTTTCTAAGATATTTTAATGATTAATTCTGATTTTCAAGCAAAAGAAAAGTGGAGGGAAAATCATTTTGGTTATTTTGTAACTAATTCTCATATTTTCCAATTTCTCTTTTCTCTCATTTTCTCTCAACCCAAACACTTTCTCTCCAGAGATTTCCTTCTGATTTTGTCACTCATTTCTCTCCTTTCAACTCTCTTTTGATTCCTAATCATCATATCTACAAAACCTCTCAATTTGCTACTTGATTCATCAAGCTTTTTGGTTCCAAAAGAGGAGAAACTCAAGTTTGGAGGTAAGAACGTCCTTCTCCTCTGAACTTCAAGTTCTTTAATGAAATTCCTAAGTTCTCAATCCTTAATTGATGTTTTATAAATGGCTTTTAAGATTGTTTAATGGATCTTGGCTTAAAATGCAAGATTTGGTGTGTTTTTGATGAAATTTTGTTGGATCTGTTTAAGCAGTGTTTTAAGGTGTTAAAATGATGATTAATGAATGTTAATTTGATAAGGAATTGAGTTTTGATTAATGCAATCCCGGATAGGTTGAATTTCCTAAGTTTAGCTTATGATTCTTGGTTGTTTTTGAGGTGATCTTGTGGTTCTGGTGTTGCTGGAGGTATAAGGATGTTGTTAGGTTCTTTTTGGATGTTAAATGATGTTAAAGATGTTAGGTTTTGATGGTTAATGGCTGGGCTTAGTTGAGAAGTGGTTTGGATGCATTTTCGGTTGTGTTTGGTGGCCGAAAATGGAGTGTGGATGAGAGCAGCGAGTTTAGGTGCTTTCATTGAAGCTATTAATGCATGATGATGCATTAATCTACTGTTTTAATGTGTTAAAACAGGGGAGTCATCTTTGGATCCAAGTGGTGGTGATCCGGAGGCTTGATTTGGTGCTTCGGCAAGAGGCGAAGTGGAATCGGTGAGTGAAATTGGGTTTTCGGCTTTGAAACCAATGTCTTGGGAGCTTAGTTTAAGTCTAAACAACTTTGCTAAGCTCAAGTGTAAGTTTTCGGAAATACTCTCTAGTGGTGGCCATGATTTGATTGTTGTGCAATGTGGTTTATTGCATGTTTTAAATTCTATTTTGAAAGCATGATTTAGCATGGTTAATGCTGTTTTTGTAAGCCATATGTTGAAGGAAGCTCAAGGTAAGAGTTCCTTGTTTTTGAACATTGATCAAATGTGGTTTGATGCTTTTAAATGCATGATGAATATGGCTTGGTTTAATGCTTTAGAACAGTGGATAATTTGATGATAATGATGTATATTGGCAAGTGATGTTTTAAAAAGGTTGAGGTCACTAAGGTGGTTGAAAGTCCTTGAGTGAGCCTTGTTACTTAAGAACATCAAGGTGGTTAAAAGTCCTTGGATGATTCTTGTTACGGACACAAAGGTGTTTAAAAGTCCTTGTGTGGTCCTTTCTATGGTGTTTAAAAGTCCATAGGCCAAGGTGTTTAAAAGTCCTTGGGGTCAAGGTGTTTAAAAGTCCTTGAGGTAATTTATATCATGGTGTTTAAAAGTCCATGGCCAAGGTGTTTAAAAGTCCTTGGGGTCCAAGGTGTTTAAAAGTCCTTGGGGTGAAAGTTGATGAACTTGTTTTCAAAGAAATGAAATGTATCACTTGTGGCCAATATGACATGTAATGAAATGAAGCATGAGATGCTTGTTAAAGTATGCTTTTGAGCATGTATGAATGATGATTTGAAGCATGATTTATAAAGTGTTTTATAAATGCATTATTGGATGGTTTTATTGAGCATTCCTCACTAAGCTTTTGCTTACGCTCTCTTTGTTTTCTCAAACCAATATTGCAGAGCATTAAAGTACTTTGAGGACAGCAAGGAAGGCAAGCATTCAAGTGGTAGTAAAGCTCAAAGTATGGAAGGTTTTCTTAAGTACATTTAGCTTTTGGTAATTTGGCAATGGGGGACCTATGTGTATGTTTGGGAGATGTTTTGAACTCCCTAAGTATGTTGAATGTTGTTGAGAATGCTGGTTTTTGTGGTTGGCCTTTATATGCTTGAGTTTGGAAGTTTATGCTTGAATGGTTGCTTGTGTAGGAAGCATGCCTATAGATTTGGGGCTTTTCATATATGTGGATGTTTTGATGAATTGTTGATGCAAGTATGTCTCATATATGTTGAATTGCATGTTGGCAAAGTTTGGTGGCATTTGGAGCATGATTGGTTGGTCAACTGCATGTTTAAGTATGCATTTTTGAGCAATCTGTGCAGGGTGTTTCGGAACAGCACCTACCGTTTCGGAACGGGTGCCTTAAACAAGCCCAGGCGTCCGAAACGGGAGGGACCGTTCCGAAACGGAAAGGCTACTGCCTGACCCCCGTTTCGGTACGCGTTGCGGAACGGCCCCGTGTTTCGAAACTGGCTGTCTCCCGTTTCGGAACGGGTGACCGTTGGGGGCTGACATTGGCAGTTAAATGTTTTGAAATATTTGCATTTTGGTCCTGAATCTTGTTTGTGCAATTGTATGAGTTTGGGAAGTTTTTTTGAGCTGAAATTTCACAGAGAAGCATGAAACATGATTAATTTCAAGTTGGTAACTTCAATTTGGGTTAAGTCCTTACAATTATCAGAATTTACAATTTGGTCCCTAAAGTTGTAAATTGTTCAATTGGGTCCCTGTTTGATCTCTGATGTTTATGATCTTTGAGTGTGCTGTTGTATGTTCATATCTAAGGCTTAATATGCATCTAGACAAGTTTTTAAAGAAAAAAAAAGGGTCGTTAATCAAGGTTGACTTTCGGGTTGACTTTGGTTTTCCCCGTGTGACTTTCTTAATTCGGGTCAACCGTCTAGGCCGGGTTAAGGGGGTTACAAGGTATCACCGCACTACTCGTGTTTTCCTCATTCTCGTTCTCATTAGGAACCGTAGCTCGCACATTACCTCGTAACTCTCTACGTGGTGCCATACTTTTACCATGCAATCACAATGCAAATAAAACGAAGTCAGGCCCAGCAAGGTAAGCAATCCAAGTATTCAAGCTCAATTTCATTCAAAATCAACACCATTTCATTAGCTTTTATTTGGCAATGGGTACCCACAACATGCTACATCACAGCATACATCTCAATTGCATCCAAATCACAAGCCACTAAACATGCTTTCGATCAACAAGCATACAAGGCACACATACTTCAATCATGCACACATTCATTCCCAATTACTCGAGAACTCAACTCTGATACCACCAAATGTAACCCCCTTAACCCGGTCTAGACGGTTGACCCGAATTAAGAGAGTCACACGGGGAAAACCAAAGTCAACCCGAAAGTCAACCTTGATTAACGACCCTTTTTTTCTTTTTAAACTTGTCTAGATGCATATTAATCCTTAGATATGATCATACAACAGCATACTCAAAGATCATAAACATCAGAGATCAAACAGGGATCCAATTGAACAAATTACAACTTTAGGGACCAAATTGTAATTTATGATATATATAAGGACTTAACCCAAATTAAAGTTACCAACTTGAAATTAATCAGGTTTCATGCTTCTCTGTGAAATTTCAGCTCAAAAGGACTTCCCAAACTCATACAATTGCACAAACAAGATTCAGGACCAAAATGCAAACAATTCAAAGCATTTAACTGCCAATGTCAGCCCCTAACGGTCACCCGTTCCGAAACAGGCAGAGCCCGTTTCGGACGTCTGGGCTTGTTTAAGGCACCCGTTCCGAAACGGTAGGTACTGTTCCGGAACACCCTGCACAGATTACCCCAAAATGCATACTTAAACATGCAATTAAACATCCAATCATGCTCCAAATGCCACCAAACTTTACCAACATGCGATTCAACATATATGAGACATACTTGCATCAACAATTCATCAAAACATCAACATATGTGAAAAACCCCAAATCTATAGGCATGCTTCCTACACAAGCAACCATTCAAGCATAAACTTCCAATTCAAGCATATAATGGCCAACCACAAAAACCAGCATTCTCAACAACATTAAATATGCTTAGGGAGTTCAAAACATCTCCCAAAACATACACATAGGTCCCCCATTGCCAAATTACCAAAAGCTAAATGTACTTAAGAAAACCTTCCATACTTTGAGCTTTACTTCCACTTGAATGCTTGCCTTCCTTGCTGCCCTCAAAGTACTTTAATATTCTGCATTATTGATTTGAGAAACCAAAGAGAGAGCGTAAGCAAAAGCTTAGTGAGGAATGCTCAATAAAACCATTCAATAATGCATTTATAAAACACTTTATAAATCATGCCTCAAATCATCATTTACACATGCTCAAAAGCATACTTAAACATGCATCTCATGCTTCATATCATAACATGTCATATTGGCCACAAGTGATAAGTTCCATTTCTTTAAAAACAAGTTCATCAACTTTCACCCCAAGGACTTTTAAACACCTTGGCCCCAAGGACTTTTAAACACCTTGGCCCATGGACTTTTAACCACCATGGAAAGGACCACACAAGGACTTTTAACCACCTTTGTGTTCGTATCAAGTTTCACCCCAAGGACTTTTAAATACCTTGGCCCCAAGGACTTTTAAACACCTTGGCCCCATGGACTTTTAAACACCATGGAAAGGACCACACAAGGACTTTTAACCACCTTTGTGTCCGTAGCAAGAATCATCCAAGGACTTTTAACCACCTTGATGTTCTTAAGTAAACAAGGCTCACTCAAGGACTTTTAACCACCTTAGTGACCTTAACCTTTGCAAAACATCACTTGCCAATATACATCATTATCATCAATTTATCCACTGTTTTAAAGCATTAAACCAAGCCATATTCATCATGCATTTAAAAGCATCAAACCACATTTAATCAATGCTCAAAAACAAGGAACTCTTACCTTGAGCTTCCTTCAACATATGGCTTACAAAAACAGCATTAACCATGCTAAATCATGCTTTCAAAACAGAGTTTAAAACATGCAATAAACCACATTGCACAACAATCAAATCATGGCCACCACTAGAGAGTATTTCCGAAAACTTACACTTGAGCTTAGCAAAGTTGTTTAGACTTAAACTAAGCTCCCAAGACATTGGTTTCAAAGCCGAAAACCCAATTTCACTCACCGATTCCACTTCGCCTCTTGCCGAAGCACCAAATCAAGCCTCCGGATCACCACCACTTGGATCCAAAGATGACTCCCCTGTTTTATCACATCAAAACAGTAGATTAATGCATCATCATGCATTAATATTCTCAATGAAAGCACCTAAACTCGCTGCTCTCATCCCCACTCCATTTTCGGCCACCAAACACAACCGAAAATGCATCCAAACCACTTCTCAACAAATCCCAGCCATTAACCATCAAAACCTAACATCCTTTAACATCATTTAACATCTAAAAAGAACCTAATAACATCCTTATACCTCCAGCAACACCAGATCCACAAGATCACCTCAAAAACAATCAAGAATCACAAGCTAAACTTAGGAAACCCAACCTATCCGGAATTGCATCAATCAAAACTCAATTCCTTATCAATTTAGAGTTCAAATAACATCAGAAACACATCTCAAATCACAGATTTAACAGATCAAACGAAAATCATCAAAAATCACCAAATCTTGCATTATAAGCCAAGATCCATTTCACAACTTAAAAGCCTTTAATAAAACATCAATTAAGGATTGAAAACTTAGGAATTTCAGTAAAGAACTGATAGTTTAGAGGAGAAGGACGTTCTTACCTCCAAACTTGAGTTTCTCCTCTTTTTGGAATCAAAAACCTTGATGAATCAAGTAGCAAATGATGAGGTTTTGTAGATATGATGATTAGGAATCAAAAGAGAGTTGAAAGGAGAGATTTAGGTGAGAAAATCAGAAACAATTCTCTGGAAAGAAAGTGTTTGGGTTGAGAGAAAATGAGAGAAAAGAAAATAGGAAGTTAGTTATCAAAATGGCCAAAATGGCTTTCCCTCCTCTTTTGATATGTTTTAAAATCAGAATATAGCTTAAAATATCTTAGAAAAATCTGGAGAAACTACTTTTGGAATAATAGCTCCTTAAAGATTCAAAGTTTCAACCCTTTCTAAAACAGTCACAAAACTTTCAAAAATTACATTTTGGTCACTAGCCAAAATGTCACCCTTCCAAAACTCATTTTCCAAAATTGATTTCACAGTTCACTTAATTATATTAAAAGATGATTTTAGAACATTTTTCCATAATTTTAATGCAACCCGAACTAGGCTTTCCTAAATTCACCCTTTTAGATTCGAACAGCACTTTGACCAAACCGGTCAACGCCCAAAACTTCTAAGCCCAAAACCGGGGCGTTACACAAAATCCACAACAGCTCGATGCTCAACAAGCCAATCCATACCAAGGATTACATCAAAACCATAGAAAGGCAATTCCATAAGATCAACATGAAAAACATGGTCTTGCACAACCAAGGGACATCTTCTATAAAGCTTTCGTGTCACAACAGTCTCACCAAAAGAACTAGTTACACGCATACCAACATCCAAAGACTCAACAGGCAAACCAAGCAATTTAGCATGTTCGCGCAATATGTATGAGTGTGTAGATCCAGAATCAATCAAGGAAAGTAATGACAAGGAATGTAAAGTGAAAGTACCTGCTATCACATCCGTGTCATTCCTCCCCTCCCTCTGAGCATACACTCGGGCCTGGCCACCACCCTCAGGCTGAACAGCTACCACATGAGCCACATTCCTTCCACCATCCTCCCTGCACTGGAAGTTACCACGGCCGCGCCCACGACCTCTCTATGGTGCAACAACTCCAGGAGCACGTCCCTGACCACCACCAGCCAACAGAGGACACTCCCTCCTCATATGATCCGCCGAACCACAGTTCCAGCACGAATTATCGGTCACCACAATAGGAGCCTGTACCTCCCTCACTACTCGAGGACAATCAAGCCTCAGATGACCACGCGATCCACATGCCCAACATGTGTTCTGATCAGCTCTCGCTCTGTCTCCTTGAACAGACGCACCTTGCCCTCCACCACCACGCCTAGCCGAAGACTGATACCTCCGATCACGTCCTCTCTTGTTCCGTCTACCACCGGAACTATACTCAGCAGCTCGCTTGCCCGCACTAGGACCAACACCTCTAGAAGACAAACTCAAATTCAGCTCAATATCCTTCGCTCTACTAACCAGCATATCAAAGTCAGTGTACTCAGCAGCCAGCATATAGGTCTTCACTTCTGTCACCAAACCATAACGGAAACGTTCACTCCTCTCTCGCTCATCAGGGATAAGCTCAGGTGCGTACTGACTGAGTCGGACAAATTGAACCTCGTACTCAGCCACTGACATGCTCCCTTGAGTAAGAGACATGAATTCCCTTTTCTTTTCATCCAGGTACCGCACACCCAGATACTTCCTCTTGAACGCGTTCAGAAAGAACATCCAAGTCACATCAGCATCCTCCATTCCGGAGATAGTGCTTGTCCACCAGGTATACGCATCGTCATGCAACAGCGATACTACACAGCCCAGCTTCTGCACCTCATTGTAGTTCATTTGTCCCAAAATTCTCTTGGTACTTTCCAACCAAGACTCAAAACCCTGAGCAGACAAACCCCTGAACTCAGTCCCTCCCAGACTGCGCAAGCGTTCCAGAGGTAGTCTAGCATTAGCATCTCCCTGATGCCCAGCTCAATGAGCTCCACCTACCGCCACCTGAAAGGCTCCAGCAATAGCCTGAATCAGCACTGTCATGTCAGGAGCAGCTTGCCCCTGCCCAGCTTCAGGTCCAGCGACCCCAAAACCATCACCAACACCAGCTCCCTCACCCCCAGCACCAGCACCACCGGGTGGAGGAGGTAAATCCACTACATTTTCAGCATTCTCTCCGTTCTCATTTTGAGCCATAGCTCGCGTATTAATCATCGTCTCCCTACGAGGTCTCATTCACTAAACAATGCAATCACAAATGCAATAAACATAGTCAGGCTCAGCAAGGTAAGCAATCCAAGTACTCAAGCTCATTTCCAACTAAAACAAATCATTTCATTAGCTTTGATATGGCAATGGGTCCCTCTAACATGCTTCGCCACAGCATACACCACAATTGCAACATACTTAAAATTCATACATCATACTTTCACTCAACAAGCATACAAAGCAATCATACACTTATCACCCACATAACCGTTCCCAATTACTCAAGAACTCAGCTCTGATACCACCAAATGTAACCTCCTTAGCCCGGCCTAGACGGTTGACTCGAACTACGAAGATTACACGGGGAAAACCAAAGTCAACCCAAAAGTCAACCTTGATTAACGACCCTTTTTTTCTTTTTAAACTTTTCTAGATGCATATTAAACCTAGGCGTACTCATGAGATAAGCATACTCAAAAATCACAGCAATCGGAAATCAATAAGGGACTCAATTGCACAACAAACGAATTTAGGGACCAAAATGTAAATTCTGGAAATTAAGAGAACTTTACCAATTTTAAAGTTAGCATTATGAAATTAGTCATGTTTCATGCTTCTCTGCAAAATTTCACCTCAAACGGACATCCCAAACTCAAGCAATTGCATATACAAAGTTCAGGACTAAAACGTGAAGATTTCAAAACATAAAACCATGCAATTCAGTGCCCAACGGTCGAGTGTTCCGAAACGGAGTATGTCCGTTTTGAAATGCGGGACCGTTTCAAAACCTGTTGCGAAACAGGGCTTGGCAGTAGCAAAAACGTTTCCGAACGGCTCTACCCGTTTCGAAACGCCAAGGCCATTTCAAGCCCCCTGTTCCGAAACAGTAGCACCCGTTCCGATACGGGCTGCCCAGAAATGCTGAATTTTTCTGGTTTAACACACTTTCGACCCATTAAACACATTCATATGACCTCCTTATCATGCCAACAAGTCATCAAACATTAAAGGAACATATTTGCATCATCAAAACTCAATCATGGCATCAATTAGGAAAAACTACAAGTCTATAGCCATGCATCCTATAATTGGAAATCAAGCTAACATCAAATCTTCAAAACTAATACCAAATGGCCATTTACATACACCAAATATCATATGCATCAAACCAAACTTAGGGAGTCCAAAACATCTCCCAAAAACACAATCTAGGTTCCCATTGCCAAATACCAAGAGCTAATAGTGTTGTAAAATTAGTCACCATACATGAGCTTAGACTTTCACTTGGATCCTTGACCTCCTTCCTGCCCTTAAAGCACTTCAATTCTCTGCATTATTGGTTCAAGAAAGAGAGCGTAAGCACACATGCTTAGTGAGAAATGCTCTAATGAAACAACACAATAATGCAATTTGTAAAAACACCTTTCAAAGGCCTTTAAATTCAAAAACATCATTTCTCATGCATCAATGCATACAAACCAAGCATCTCATGCTTCATTACATCAACATGTCATATTGGCTTTCAAGTGATAATCCATAACCATTTTTCAACTCAAAACACAATCGGATACGCGGATTACAAGCGTTGTCCCATACGCTTCATACACACTACCAAACACTCAAGGTGGAGTTTACTGGTACAATCACAACCCATCAACACCCGTGATGGAGTGTATGGTACAATTACAACCCCTCCACATCACTCTTTGGTAGTTATATAACATCACTAACGAGAACACGAGACACACAACACAAGATCCTCACATGGCATTTTAACCACCATTATGATCTTAGACAACTCGTTAGTGTACTTGGATGAAGTTTACGGTACCATTACAACCCCTCAACACCCAAGGCGACTTTATTCACGGTGCATCCAATCCTATAGCCGGCTAACTATATCCGATTCAAGTACTTTTAAACCAACACATCACTTGCCAATATACATCATTTACCATCATCAATCCATTGTTTTTAAGCATTAAACAAAGCCATTAAGTAATCATGCATCACTATGCATCAAACCACATTTAACAATGTTCAAATCAAGGATCTCTTACCTTGAGCATCCTTCAACACATGGCTTACAAAACCAACATTAAACATGCTAAAATATGCTTTCAAAACAGAATTTAAACATGCAAATTAAACACATTGCATCCAACCATCTCATGGTTCATCAAAAAGAGAGTTTCTCCGAAAACTTACTCTTGAGCTTAGCTAAGTTTTTTAGACTTAAACTAAGCTCCCATAACCTTCAAACATTGGTTTCAAAGCTGAAAACCAAACTTCACTCACCAATTCCGTTTCGCAAACTTGCCGAACGCCGATCAAGCCTCCGGATCAACACCACAAGGATCCGAAGATGTCTCCCCTGTTTTAAACACATCAATGCAGAGGATTAATGCATCATCATGCATTAAAATCTTCAGCCAAAACACCTAAACTCGCTGCTCTCATCAAAACTCACATTTCGGCTACCAAACACAACCGAAATCACATCCAAACACCTCTACAACATTACCCAGCCAAGATCCATCACTTCCAATCATTCTTAGACATCAAATAACATCCAAAAAGAACCTAATCACGTCCTTATACCTCCAGCTATAGCAGAACACCAAAATCACCCCAAAACCACCATTTTCACAAGTAAAAACTTAGGAAAATCAACCTATTCGGGATTGCATTGATTAAACCTCTATTTCACATCATTTAAACATCCAAAATACATCAAAATGACATCTCAAAACAGAGCCCAATCATCTATTACGAATTTCTTCAAAATTAAATCCAAATCTTACATTTTAAGCCAAAATCAAGATCACAACATTAAAACCTTTAATAAAACTCAATTTAAGGATTGAGAACTTGGGAATTTCAGTAAAGAACTGAGTATTTAGAGGAGAAGGACGTTCATACCTCTAAATGTGGATTTCTCCTTGTTTAGAGCCAAAATCCTTGAAAATTCATTAAGCAAATGGTGAGGATTTGATGTAGAAATGATTAGGAATCATTTGGGGATTGAAAACTCTTCTTTAGGTGTGAAAATCAAAAGAAAAGTTGCTGTGGAAATGTGTTTGGCTGAGGGAATTTTGAGAGAAAATGAAATGGGAAAATTTTGGCAAAAGTTAGTTATGAAACCAAAATGTGACTTTTCCCTCTTTTCTTTTTATTAATTATCATTAAATGAGTCTTTAAAATTTAAGAAAAATCTGGAGAAATCCTCCCTTGGGTAAATTAGCTCCTTAAAGATTCAAAGTTTCAATCCTTTTAAAACAGTCACGAACTTTTCAAAAATTACATTTTGGTCACTAACTTGAAATGTCATATTTCCAAACCTCATTTTGTAAAATTGATTTCACCACTCTCTTATATATAATAAAAGAGGATTTTTAGATAATTTTTCCATATTTGTAATGCATCCCGAACTAGGCTTTCCCTAAAATCACCTTTTATACTCGAATCGAAATTTAAACCGATCCGGTTCAGACCCTAAACTTCCAAGACCAAAATTGGGGTGTTACAGGCCTTTTTAACCACGCAGGGCCTTTCCAAATTAGGCATCCATTTCCCTCGAGAATCTCTTTGGGTGGATAATACCTTTCGCAGTACCAAGTCTCCTTCCTGAAACTCTCTCGGACGAACTTTCTTGTCATAGGCTCGCATCATTCTTTTCTGGTACATTTGACCATGGCAAATGGCCCTCAGTCGCTTCTCTTCAACTAGATTCAATTGATCAAACCGAGCATGTATCCATTCAGCTTCCTCCAGTTTCACTTCATTCAGTATCCTAAGAGATGGGATTTCTACCTCCATAGGCAAAACTGCTTCTGTACCGTAAACCAGAGAGTACGGTGTTGCCCCAGTCGAGGTACGTATGGACGTCCGGTATGTGAAAAGGGAAAATGGCAACTTCTCATGCCAATCCTTGAACTTATCCGTGGTCTTGGCTATAATCTTCTTGATGTTCTTATTTGCAGCCTCTACTGCCCCATTCATTTTTGGGCGATACGCCGTGGAGTTGTGGTGTTTTATTTTGAACTGTTCGCATACTTTGTCCATCATCATATTATTCAGATTAGAACCATTATCAGTAATGATCCTTTCCGGCATCCCATATCGGCAAATAATCTCCCTTTTCAGAAACTTGCATACCGTTTTCCTAGTAACATTGGCATAGGAAGCAGCTTCTACCCACTTAGTGAAGTAGTCAATGGCAACAAGGATGAAGCGGTGTCCATTGGAAGCCTTGGGGTGGATCTGACCAATCACGTCCATCCCCCACATGGCAAAAGGCCAAGGGGAATTCATTGTATGCAATGTCATCGGTGGTGAATGTATCTTATAAACATATATCTGGCATTTATGACACCGCTTAGCATAGTCAATACAGTCCCCTTCCATGGCTGACCAAAAGTAGCCATACCTCATGATTTTTCGGGCCATTGGCATGAGTCCCACACAACCCATCGTGAACTTCTGCCAGAATGTTTTTGGCCTCCCGAGCATTAATGCACCTTAGAAGCACTTGGTCATTTCGCTTCTTATAGAAGATCTCTCCGTCTAGGATATACTCGGTCACCATTCTCCTAATGGTCCTCTTATCATTCTCGTTAGCCTCTGCGGGGTATGTCTGGTATCTAATGTACTGCAAGATGTCATGATACCATGGGTTACCGTCCTTCTCTTCTTCTATGATGTAACAGTGGGCTGGTACTTCCAACATTCGCATCTTAATTGGTCTCATCTCTGCACCTGAGTTTGCCTTGAATGTGGCAGCTAAGGTTGCTAGGGCGTCTGCCATTTGGTTATCCTCCCTAGGGTGGTGAGTAAAACTGATCTTCTCAAAACTCTTGATCAGTCCCTGGACCAAGTTGTAATACTTGACCAACTTTGGATCCTTGGTTTCCCATTCATCCCTGAGATGATATATTACCAAGGAGGAATCTCTAAACACATGGAGTTTCTTAACCCTTCTTTCAATGGCTGCACGCAACCCCATGAAGCATGCCTCATATTCAGCCATGTTGTTGGTACAGAAGAAGTCCAGTCCACTGGTGAAAGGGTAATGTATCTCCTCCGGAGAGACTAGCACTGCCTCAACTCCGTGTCCTAGAGTGTTGGATGCCCCATCAAAGTATAGCCCTCATGATTCTCCTTCGATGGTGTCACTCTCCCCCTTCGTTATACACATCAGATCCTCGTCCGGGAAGCTGAAGTCTAATGGTTCGTAATCATTTGAGGCTCGGCTTGCCAGGAAGTTTGCTATAGCGCTCCCTTTTACTGCCTTCTGACTCACACATATGATATCAAATTCGGACAACAGCATTTGCCAACGGGCTAACTTTCCTGTGAGCGCTGGCATTTCTATCAGAAACTTTAGAGGGTCCGATTTGGAGATCAACCACGTGGTGTGGTACAAAATGTATAGTTTGAGTCTCTTGGTCGCCCATACTAGGGCACAACATAACTTCTGGATTTGTGTGTACCGAGTCTCACACTCGGTAAACTTCTTACTCAAGTAGTAGACTGCCCTTTCTTTCTTGTCGATCTCAACATGCTGCCCTAGGACACATCCCATCGAATTCTCAAAAACTGTCAAGTATAGGATCAACGGTCTATCTGGTACTGGGGGTACTAAGACTGGAGCATTGGTCAAATACCCCTTGATCTTATCCAGGGCCTCTTGACACTCTTAATCCCAAACCCCGTGGTTATTTTTCCGAAGTAGTCTGAAGACAGGGTTGCATTTGTCGATTAACTGGGAGATGAACCGAGATATATAATTTAACCTCCCTAAGAACCCTCGGACTTCCTTTTGGGTCCGAGGTGGTGGGAGATTCTAGATAGCTTTTACTTTGTCGGGATCAATCACAATCCCCCTCTTGCTGACCACAAAGCCTAGAAGTTTACCGAATGTGACAACAAAAGTGCACTTCCTTGGGTTGAGTTTTAACTGAAACTTCCTCAACCTCTGGAATAGTTTCCTCAAGTTCTGGATATGCCCACCTTCAGCCTGGGACTTTGCTATCATGTCGTCCACATAGACCTCGATTTCTTTGTGCATCATGCCATTGAAGAGCGGCACCATGGCCCTTTGATACGTTTCCCCGACATTTTTCTAACCAAAGGGCATTACCTCATAACAAAATGTTTCCCACATTGTCACAAATGTCATCTTGGTCATGTCGTCGGGATCCATTTTTGTTTGGTTGTATCCTGAAAAATCGTCCATGAAGGAGAACCATGAATGGCCCGCAGTGTTGTCTACTAGGGTATCAATATGAGGCAGAGGGAAGTTATCCTTCGGGCTTGCCTTGTTGAAATCTCTATAGTCCACACACATGCGAACCTTTCCATCCTTCTTGGGGACATGCACTATGTTGGCCAACCATTCTGAATACTCAACCACCTTTAGGAAACTAGCCTGATACTGCTTTCTTACTTCATCCCAGACTTTCAGCAAGGTATTTGTTCTCATCCTTCTCAATTTCTGTTGGACTGGCTTGCACTCTGGCCAACCATTCTGAATACTCAACCACCTTTAGGAACCTAGCCTGATACTGCTTTCTTACTTCATCCCAAACCCCTTGTCTAGACCTGGCATGTCTTGGTAGGTCCATGCAAAAATGTCCTTGAATTCTAACAACAAGTTCCATAGCTCGACCCTGGTTGCGGACGAAAGTGTTGTACCAATCCTGACCTTCTTTCGGTCTTCACCATCATTCCCCAAATTTAGGATTTCTATCTCCTCTTGGTGGGGGACTATCTGTCTATCTTCACTCTCCATTAGTCTAAGGAATTCTTCCGGAATTTCATATTCTTCCTCATCGCCCTCTTCTTTGCCAACTTCGGCCAGATACAATGGTTGCTCAAAACCCACCTCGGGATTAAATTCAGCATCATTCACAAAGTTAATAATAGGGGTCCTGCAACATTTATGAAAAGAATGTGTATTGGGAAAACGAATGTATATTATTTACAGAGAATGTGGAATAATAAATTATAAACGAATAATGAATGAAATGAATGGGATGCTTTGCAATTTTGGAAAAGCGTCTTTTTTTATTGAATTTAAAAACAAGCAGTTTAACATAGGTGCCTTTTACAAAAGATCCCTATTGCTCACGGGCACAAACAAATAGGGTGAGTTCTGAGTATTACTCTGGCTTAGACCTAAAGAGTACAGGCACATCTTGAACAGCCCATTTGTTAAGAGCCTCTCCCAGAAGACAAGGGAGGATTCTTGCCAAGAAGGTAGAGCTCCCCTCATCTTTGGATATCATATTAACACTCAATTCTCCTAGCGCCTAGCTGATCTTTTCCTCCTCACAGAGTTTGGCATTCTCCACATTGGCCTCATGTACCATCTGTTTGGGGTTGATGACTCCACCCGACACAAAGATGTTTTTCATATCGGTGTAGACAATTGGCTCCCATGACATATCTTCTCCTCGGAGTCTAGTCATTCTTCGTTCGGCTTTCCTCTTCCATTCCAATTTTCTTTGCTGAAATGTGGGCTTATGACCAAGCCCAAATCTGTCTTGTTTGTTGATAACGCCTCTGACATGCAAACACCCTTGCAAGTTTCAGTCGAGTCCTCTTCCTTTCTTTGCTCCCCACCCCAAAGTCTGCCACACTTGCATCTTGGCGCATTTAGATAATTTTGGGCACGTGATCTTGCTTCCCTCCGTCACAAATGTTGCATTGACGAACTCAAGGGCCCTAAAAGCACATTCCACCACTTCCTCATTAGTTTGGACATATGAGGTGTCGGTAGCCACAAACGCTATAATGTCATGTTCGACAGACACACTCACTAGCTTCCCCTCAATGACGAACTTCAACTTTTGGTGCAACGACGAGGTCACAGCTCCCGCTGAATGGATCCAGGGCCTCCCTAATAGACAATTATAGGTCGGCTTGATATCCATCACCAAAAAATCGACCACATACTCAGTAGGTCCGATTAGCAATGGTACCTCAATCTTCCCGACAACTTCCCTTTGGGTTCCATCAAACGCTCTGAGTGAATTGTGGCAAGGCTTCACATGCGAGCTGTCTATGGGCAGCCTTTGCAAAGTTGCCATCGGCATCACATTCAAAGCTGAGCCGTTATCAACAAGTACCCCTGGTAGGACATACCCTTTGCAATGCGTGGTTATATTCAAAGTCTTCGTTGACCCCATTCCTCCGTCTGGGATCTCGTCATCACTGAAGGAGGTGAAATTATCCGCAGCAATGTGACCTACAATCCGGTCTAGTTTGTTGACTGAAATGTCATCCGGGACAAACGTCTGGTTCAGTACCTTTAGGAGTGCATCGCGGTGTTTCTCAAAATTCAACAACAGTTCTAATACTGAAATCCGTGCTTGCTGCTTCCGGAGTTGATCGACAATGCTATACTCGTTGTGCTTCAAGAATCTCAAAAACTCTTGAGCCCGTGCTTCTGTCACTGGTTCATTAATCTTGGGAGGGGGTCCTCTCCAAACAACTTTTCAGTCTCTGGCTCGGACAACTTCTCTTTTCCCTTTGGATCTGTCTCTTTTGGAGCCTCTGGGGCGTAACACCTCCCACTTCTTGTGAGATTCCCCACCTCATTTACTACTTCGATTTCTGGCTTCTTCGGACCATCCTCTTTCTTTGGTTCTTGCTCACTAGGCAATTTGTTTTTATTCATTGGCTTCTCATTCTCCGGCACCAAGACATATGCAGCATAGTTCCATGAAACCTTCTTTTCGTCCTTAAAAGGGAAGGACGTCGAGCGAGATATCCTCAACTTCGGAGCTAGTTTAGGGCTTTCTCCCTCAGATATGCCTCCTTCCTTCGCTTTGCAAGGTATGATAAAGGGTCGGTCTAAGCCAAACTTGACCTTGGTGTCGTCAGACGCACACACCTCTAGATCCCCACTTTCCTCATCCTTCTCAAAAAACTCAATTTCTTTATTGTCCATCATTCCTTGGACCACTTGCTTAAACTCCCCACAACACTGGATGTCATGTCTCTCGTGCTGGTGGTATTCGCAGTAGGGCCCACACCCTTTCAACACAACCTTCATCCCTCGATTAATTAGACGGGCCATGCATAGCTGTTGAAACACCCATCATAACGGGGATCTAATTTCAGACACACTGGCTTTAGCCTTCCTGGTGTAACCATCCTCGATCGCATTTACTCCTCAGCCCGCATGATTCGGCAACGGGTTGGTGGTAGTATTGGGCTCATCTAGCTGTAATACTCCGGTTTTAATCAAATGCTTCACAAACTTCTTAAAGGCTATGCAGTTCTCAATTGTATGCCCCGGAACACCACCGTGATACTCGCAGTTGGCTTTCTCATCATACCAAGCCGAGAATGGCGGCTTGAATGGGGTGACATGATAGGGACGAACCAACTCCGCCTCGTACAAGTGAGTGTACAAGTTGGCGTAGGATGTTGGGATCGAAGTGAAATGCATCTTTTCATCCTCCTTCTTGGGAACCCTAGTTTCCTTCTTATTCGAACTCTGTCCCCCGCCTGATGTAGCTTACGGTGCCGAAAGGGTAAAACTTTTCGGGGCCGTATAGGTGTTCACAGTATTCACCTCGTTTTCCTTCTTCTTATAGATCTTGCGGTGACTTTCCCCACTGTCGATCCTCCCACTTTTGATGGCCACTTCAATGGACTCCCCAGTCTTCACCATGTCTGCAAAGTTCTGAGTAGTATTATTTATCAAGCGGTCAAATAATGTCCCCTTTAATGTGTTGATGAAAATTGGGGTGATCTCGTGTTCTGGAATCGAGGGCTGGATCTGAGCAGCCACATCCCGCCACCTCTGGGCGTATTGGCGCAAACTCTCATTGACTCTTTGTTCCATTCCCTCCAACATAACCCGGTTCGAGGTCATATCTGTCACATGTTTATAGTGGTTTATGAAGGCCTTTGAGAGGTCCTTTCAAGTCTTGATATTTACTCGGCTGAGCGTAGTATACCACCTGATAGCGGAGCCGGTCAAACTATCTTGGAAACAATGGATAAGCAGCTTCTCATCCCTGATAAAAGCAGCCATCTTTCGACAGTACATAGTGATGTGTGCTGAGGGGCAGGTGGTGCCATCATATTTATCAAAGTCAGGGACCTTGAACTTGGGTGGAAGCACTAAATCTGCCACCAGACTCAAATCACTAGCATTGTTTCCTTATTCGTCCACCTCTTGGATACTTCTGAGCTTCTCCTCGAATGCTCAGAATTTCTCCTCCTATTTCTTTTCTATCTCGACTTTGACCCTTTCTACCTCTTCTAACATGCTCAAATCTGGCACCTCATTCTCATGGTCACCTTCTATATCAACAAGTTGACTTGCAGCCACTTCCCCGAGGCGACTAGCAGATGCCCCGTGAGGTTAATGAAACCTTCTTCCCTGACTCTGGAGCTTCCGGATTATTCTTCGTGTGAGACGTAGTACCTTCGTGTTCCTCCACATGTGAGCTGTCAACGGAAACTCCTTCCTTTCCCTTCATCTTGGTTAACAAGCTAGTCATCTGAGCAATGATTGAAATATGCGATTGTGCTATCTGATCGCTGATGTTCCTGTTAACCCCATCTAAACGGTTCTCCAAGTCCTTCTGACCTTGTTCTACTTTAGCCAACCTTTCCCCTATGACCCGATACTGAGATCGTGTATCGTACGAATATGGAATGGTTGAAAATTTTAATGAACCAAAATGCAATTGTTATCTGAAATGCAAAGTCTTTTAGTTAAGTTCAAGTTATTTAAACAATATGTGCAAGTAAATGTTCAAATAAATGTATAATGTATGGATAAATGTATATTGCATGAATCTTCAAATAATGTATGAATAATTGTATACTGTATGAATGAATAAATAAATGTATAATGTGTGAATGTTCGAATAAATGCATAATATGCGAATGTATGAATACGAAGAGAAACACTGGGTTTGGCGAATATCATCCTCAAATAGCTCATATTAAGTGGAACGTGTTTGATTACAAATCTTTGGGGAAACTGATTACATCAAAAGTCCTACATTAACAACCACTAAAAACCTAGTCAATCTAACACTACTCCTTCTTTCTTCCACCCTTCTTCTTCATACATATTGGTCTAGCTTGGCGCTCAAATCCATAACCTCCCTAAGAATCCATACGATAGTCTCTCCCGCCTTGTTCGAGTCATCTACCTGATCATGAAGCTCGGTGGCATCTTCGGCTAAAAGCTGCAACTTTGCGGCAACAAAGCGCACATGGGCATCCCACTGTGCCAGTTCCTGTCCTTGCCTCCAAATAGTAAAGGCGGCGAAGTGTAAATGCTCCAAAGTAGGCGTAGAGCGTACTTGGATTGCCCCTCTGATGCTCTCAATGCGATCCTTAAGCTCTTGTACTTTGGTTTCTAGCTCGTCGATGCGATCCCTCAAGACTTGATTCTCCGACTCACTGGCCTTGAGTGTGTTAGTCGACCCCTTGTGCCTGAAAAGAGACTTCTCTAGATTCTTCACTTGGTCTTTTAAAGCCCCATTATGATTCACTTCTCTCTCGAGCTGCCCTGAATACTCGGTGCGTAGGCTTTTCAATTCTTGAGTTAATGTAAGTACCCGGTCTTTGAATTCATGGTACCCTCTCTTATAGTTTTCAGCCTTTGCCCTTTCTTGCTTGAGACGGAGTTCAGCCCCCTGACTCGTCCCACCTTCGCTAGCTCTCTTTCCCTTGTTCATTCGTTGCAACTTCTGTATTTCCTCCTTCTCCATCCTTAGCTCGAGTTGTAACTCGTCATTCTTCTTTTGTAGTCCCTTGATATTCCCTTCATACCGCACTCTTTCTAGCTCGAAATCGAACTTCTCTCTATTCGCCTTCTCTTCAAGCTGTGCATATTTCTTTTGTTCCTCCTCTACTTGTTCCCTCATTAGGTCTGTTTCGGTAGGAAGTGAAGCTAGCCTTTCCCTCATGGTCCACCTCTTGTCTGGGTTCAACTAGGGAACGTTATCATCGACACGGTTGAACCTCCACACTTCGTACTCTGGGGTGACCATGTAAGGGGCATTCAGGATCCTTACCCGCCTTGCATTATTCCATGTTGAGGAAGCGGTATACATCTTTCCTTTGTAACCCTTTTCCTTCTGGTAGTTGATGTCGAAATAATTCAAACCCTTCGTAGCCGGCACAAACTGCTTTGACCCATATTGTCTTAAAACTAACAGAGCTGCGTAGGCCGTGTGTCCCCAAAGTCCCAACAAAGGTACCCACTAGTACATTCCGCATCTGTAGAGAACACTTCGTGCTGATAACCAAGGAACTCTCCAAACTATGTCGTCGGCGTTCAGATTCTGAAGGACATCAAGCCAAACCTCTTCGGTTCGCTTTGTAGGCCAATTCCCTTCGTTCAAAAATTCTTATAAAGCTGAAAACTCACTATCGTAGACCGGTATTGAAAAACTGGCATCTGTCCAAAAGTGGCTATAGAACCACACCGTTAAGAGTTGGGGACATCCCCAAAAGCGACCACCTCCGTGCTCTCGGCAAAATCTTAAAGATTGGGAGGTTTCTGATAGGATGACCGGAACTGGATTACCTCCTTCGGCCAATTTATCGAACAAATCTAACACCGTCGGGTGGATGAAGCCTAGAGCCTTGGGAAAGATGACCAACCCATAAATCAATAGTGCGAATAAATTCCGCTGAACCCTACCAGCCGGAAGTACCGAAGCTAAGGCCAAGATCCCGTCAACCTTTAGGTACTCCTTGTTGTTCTATGTCCCAACTTGTTGGTCTACCCATGATGCTAAAGTATCTGAAAGCTTTAAAAGTTTTGCCCAAAAAGGCTTGTACTTGTTTGTCCTCGAGAAAACACGATCCTCCTGTATTTTCTTGCAATTCACAAGATCTTGGTACTCTTCAATGGTTGGTGTGATGTCTAAATCCTCGATTGTAAAGCAATTGTAAGCTGGGTTCCAAAACCCGGCTAAGGCTCAAAGTAATGCTTGATAAACTGGGACGTACAAAAAATATGTTATGTCGCCAAACTCACCTTTAAAGGCGGTCCTCGCTTCGGAGTCCCAACTATTCCATACTTGCTTCAACCCTAACACATCATTGATTTCTGTATTCAAGAAAGTCTTGTTAGCCATCACCGATCTGAACCCAACGGTAATGCTATCCCCTTCATGTTGTTTCTCTCCTTCCGACCACACGTGTACCTCTGAATTCTTTTCATCCATACTCCTCACTATTTCCCCCATAACTTTCGCCTTTAATTTAGACTATTCCCAAACCAATGTGCTCTTTTTGACATGACGATATATGCAGAATAAGAGAAAAAGGAAAAGGAAAGCAAAAGGGGTTAGTCATATGAGAAATATAAGTCAAGGCAAGCAATAAAATTCAAGTATTAACAAAAAAAAACGTAGAAACAATCAATTAGCAAGAAAAACCTAGACGCTCTAATTCTAGGGTTATCCGCATGGCTCTAGATGGGTGGGCTTTCTACATTCTCACTCATGAGTTCGGTTCTAGCAAAGGGTACCCGAACCTATCTCATCACCTACTAAGGCAATAAGAACCCCAATTTTGGCCCATTACAGGCTTGCGAATTGGTTTCGGCTCGAGGGAAAGCACGACCTAATGACATGGAGGGCTGCTCACGTGTCAAAAGGCGTGGATTTCGAAAGAAAATTACTGACACGTGGAGGGATACTCACGTGGGTATGGGCGTTTCACTCTCACATAAAAAGGGTAGCTCAGGTATAGAGCTTAATGAACATGGTGCAACACAAGTCGGTGATTTCCTTAATAATTAAATGAAAAATTAATTCGAATGTCACAAATTTCTAAAGCCCGTTTAACTTAAGTCATAATTTCAAGGATGAAAACCTTATTAACTTCACTTTGAATTTTAAATAGTTTCTATCGATTAAATGGCAACAAACGTTTTATTGGCTTAACTCACTTTTTTTGTTTTGTAAAAACAAAAATTTGGTCGCCAGCGGAGTCGCCAAACTTTGATAAGGTTTTTTTTCTTGAAAACCGCTAAGTGAGGCCTTATCACTATCTCTTCTTGAAAAGGGTTTTATTTTAAAAAGGGGGAATTCGGATTTTGGAAAATGGTGAAAATTTGGAGTCGCCACCGGCCACTAAGGTAGGCCGGACACCACAAAACCAGAGATTCGTTAAAAAATGGGTTCGGGAGTTGGTTATGCGTGGGGAAGGATTAGCACCCCCATCACACCCGGAAATCGGTAACAAATTGCTTGTTGCCTTTTGATCGATAGAAATTATTTAAAAACGAAGTGGGTTTAATAAGAATGTTCTTAAATGAAAATATGGTTTAATTTGTGCGGGCTTTAGCGAATTTGTGACCTTTGGAATTAATTAAACGTTTAATTAATAAGGATGACGGTACTCCAGACCATAGACTAAACCGACATCATATAAGACTAACTGTTGTGTTAGTTTAGGGTTTGGATCCCGTACGTCACCTTTATGCATGATGCAGTCGAATAAGGGATGATGCGTGTTATTTTCCTTTTTTATGCTTCCGCTTACCGAGGGACGATGAAAATTAACCCAAATATTCTATCGACATCCATTAAGCTAGGACTGTCGTTTATCGGATATCGGGGCTAATTAATACCTCTCTTGGGGTTGATTTTTAAGTCCGGTTATCATGCTTAATTATCGGGCCTTGTGAATGTTAAGTATAAATATGCATGTCATAAAAGTGCTCAAAATAAACACATAAAGAAGCCCACCCAAGGCCCTAACTTAAAGGTCCAAATTATGGGACATTGATTAGTGATTTAATTTCTTATCACATAATCCTAATATTAAGTCCTAGATCATTTATACCGTAATTAAAAGGTTCGGTCTAATTTTGGATTATCTTGTTTAATTTTGTCTAAGTGTAACATTAATTCTAATTTATAGAAATAGGCGTGATTGAACCTAATAAAGGCCTTAAACCCGAGCCGGCCTAATTACTTGAATCATGCCCCTATAAGGCGGGCGCACAAACCGACGTAATTAAATCGATCGAGATGACTTATCTAGGCTAACTAACCCAAGCCCGCATTAAAAAGATCAAGCCCATACAATGCTAAACCCACCTATCTATCCTAAGGCCCAAAAAGGCCCACTTTAAGGATACCCATATCTAAAACACCATAAGGCCCAAATTTACCATCCTTTAATATTTATTAGTTCATTTAGTTAGAAAAACGTTAATTCACTTTAATACATAAAACTAGGTGGAAAAAATATGGTAATAAACATATATATATTTGACTCATGCAACCAATCGACATAAGCAAGAAAACACAAAAAAAACTTTAATCATTCTAGACCACAAAACAAAAGAAAGAACATATATTCGATACAACCATGATTAGGCAATAAACAAGTCATGTGGGACCCATAAAATTGCAAGAAACATTCCGGACCAACATACATATTTGATATATTCGAAATAAAAGAACATTCACCAAATCATCAACCCATTTATCATGCCATCAAAGAATAAAAAACAGACTGGGACCAAATTGCAAGAGACACAAATACATTGGCAAAATTAAAAAAGACACAAAAACTTAACACTGGAAAAGGGACCAAATTGAAAACGGAACAGAGTATGGGGGACGAGGGAGACGGTTTGACCAAAAAAAGACTTGATCTAGGACGACATTGGACACGGGCCTAAAACTCTAGGGACCTAGGGAGTAATTTAGAAAGACGGAAACCTCTAACCTGTAATATACTCGATGCGGAGGGACCAAATACGGGATTACCACACAAACTAAACCTAAAACATCTATAAATACCCTATCTAAATAACCCGGACACCCCTTTTGCCCCTCTTAAACCCTAGCCGCCACTCTAATTACCCCTTTCTCTCTCGACCTCGAACGCTGGCCGGTGCTACTCACCGTCCGGTAGACCTAAAACTTCGTCCGACTAGAAAAATACTCCCCACATAAACCCAGAAAACCCAAAAGACGACCAGCCTACAACACTACCCAACACCCGACACTCAACAACCCCTCGTTCCCTTTCGAAATGAAAACCCAGAAAACCCAAAAGACGCAAAGAGCTTACCGGACTCGAGGGATGACGAAGACACAAAGGGGAAGGGAAGACCTTCTCGTCTTCCTTCCTGACCGAGTTACCTTTAGTGCCAATGAGTGGCTTGGCTTGTTCTCGGCCGAGGAAAAAAAGAATCGGAGAAGACGAAGAAGGTAAAAACAGTGATCTTTTTTTATTATATTATTATTACTACTCTAACATTGCATGCAAATGTTGAATAATGATATACCCGGGAATGATTCTGGAATTGGTATTGCTTTCGTGCTTTCTTTGCGGGAGCACGAATCCCTTACAAATGGTTGTCGATTCGGCTTTATAGTTGGAATTTGGACTACTTTTTACATTTTGTTTATATGACGGAAAATATTCATTGGTCCGTATCACTGATTTGGCCGGATTCATGTGTGATTTCTGTCATTCCCTGCCATTTTGTTGCCTCTTTTGTTTTGCTTTTCTTTTTCCTTTTTATTTTACTGTATTTGGCATTGCTGATCTTTTTTCCTTTTGCATGGCTCGTACGGCGGACGACGTGGCCACTGGATCGGACGGGGACGACGTGGTGAGCTCTCGGGAGCACTCGAAGGGTCGGACGTGTGCAGCACACGCGCGTGTGGTGAACTGATGCGTCGCGCGTGAACGCGCGTGGAATCTTCAAGGCATACGGACCGTCAGATCGCATTTTGATCCAACGGTCCAGCTTCGAGGCGGCGTGAGATCGATCTGGAGGCCCTAGGGTTTCTGCAGAGGGACGATCTGGAGCGTCAGATCGTTCTCTGATCCAAGGGCTCTGATTGTGCGGCGCTGCCCGGGCGAACCCTCTCATAGGGTTTCCCATAGCTCCCATCTGGGCCGTCAGATCTGATCTAGATCTGACGGCTGGTAATTGCCTGCACAACAGCAATGGGGTAGGATTTGTAAGAGTTGGGCTATCACTTGGGCCATTGGGCCTTGTATTTATTATTTCTTTGGGTTTTTGTACTGTAATGGACTGTTTGTATTATTTAATAGACTCTTTTCTTATATTTAATTTGGGCTTGTTATTTAATGGACTCTTTTCTTATATTTAATTTGGGCTTGTTATTTAATGGACTCTTTTCTTTATTTAATCTGAGCCTGCTTTTGTCTCTTCTCTTTTTATATTTTCCAATGACAGTTATGATAACGATAATAATAATAATAATAATAATAATAATAATAATAATAATAATAATAATAATAATGATGATGATGATGATGATATACGATGGTTAATAATAAAATATAACAGGATAATAACTAACATAATAGATAATATTAGTAAGATAATAATAAGGGTAATAATAATACTTATGATAACAATATGACTTATAGTAATTATGGTAATAATACTTCAAATGATAATAATGTTAATAATAATATTAATATATGGTATATGATAATACGATATAATGATGGGAGTAATGGAAGATTAATGATAGTAACCACTAACTCTAATAAATAGTATATATATGTATCAATTTAAGTTAAACAAAGCCCAATGTGAATAAAAGCCCCCTTTTTATTTAAACACATGTAAGAGCCAATTGGCCCGGACAAAATTAGTGATTACAGCTTGTCCCTTCATAGGTTGTGTCAAGTGTATCCCACGCTTTTTAGCACTTTCGATGGAAGAAACCTTGGAGTAGATAACCGGTCCAAGAGCACAAAATAGCATGTGAAGAGCCTTGTCGTTGATTTGAAGCTTCTTTCGATCATCTTCACCTTGGAGTAGATAACCGTCTTCTATAGCATCCCAAACGAGGAAATCGTTTAACTTTATGAAGAGACGCATCCGATTCTTTCAATATGGATAGTTGTAACCATTGAAGAAAGGCGGTTTAGTGATTGATTGAGACTCATACATGCTCAAGCCGGAGGTAGATGCCATGGCTTGTTTTGTTGATGATCACACTCTTCCTAGAATCTCCTCTTTCGGTTGTTAATCCTTCAAAGAGGTAAGCTCTGATACCAATTGTTAAGTGGATCAAATGATTGATTAAAGCCAAGAGGGGGTGAATTGGGTTTTCAAAATTTTGGAAATGAAGTGGATAAATAAAATTGAAGACAAAGGCAATTATAGTGGTTCAAGTTTCAAATGAACTCTACATCCACTACCTTAGCTCCCACTAAGGATTTTCCAACAACTTCACTAGTTGATCTTCCCCTTTTCTAGGCTTAGGAGGAAACCATTACAAAACAGGTCAATTTTCTACCCAAAATTGACCAAACCCTCACTTAGTTACAAAGAAGAATTTGAAGGCAATAAGAAGTATCTCTCAATACAATTTTGCCCTTTAATACAAGCACTCAACCCAAATTGAAATACAAGATAAGAATTGCACTCAAAGACAATTTGGGATTTTACAAGAATGAGAATTTTGGCACTTGAGCTTAGATTTTTGTGTATGAATGTTTCTCTTAGATTCAATAGTTGTTGCTGGTCTTCAATGGGCTTGTTTTTATACCTTCTCCATTAATTCTAGCCGTTTGGGTGGTTAGGGAATTGATTATAGCCGTTGGAACCCTCTCTTACCACCATAAATGCACTTCTGCAGCCTATCGTATCGGTACTCGAGGAAGCTATCGATAACTATCTCAAAAAAGAAAGAGTCATTGCACAAATATAAGAGAGGAGTATCGATACGCGTTCAGACGTATCAGTACGGGTTAGGGAACCGTATCGATACGGGTAAGACCGTATCGATGCCAATTTTTCTACATAGCTCACTGGAGGATATCGTATCGATAGGTGTTATAGCGTATCGATGCTCATTAACCACCACTTAAAATTCGTTTACCTACCAATTGACAAGGCACTGGTCGATTTATTTAAAGCTCTAAAATTTTAAAAAAAATTAAACCGTATCGATACGGGTGAAACCGTATCGGTACTCGATTCAAACTATTTGGGATTTTATAGAGAGGGCATATCGATACAAATGGAATTTGTTTCGATACCCCGTATCGATACGTTTGTCTCCAGCAACCAAGTTTCTTAAAAAGGTATCGATACCCTTAGGGGCGTATCGATAATCATAGACGTTTTTTAGCAGTTTGGCCTTGGAACACATAGAAAAAGTTTAGGAGTTTGAGTTTTTCAAACTAGAGCAAAGCCTTGTTTATTTGAAACCTCTTTAGGGACTTAAAAATTCATTTCAAGATTTACAATTTGGTTCTTAAAACACTTTGTTATATCAAAATCAAACATAGGTTTTACACATTTCCATTATATCGGCTGACAAGTGACAACAATGATCTCAAAAACAAAGTATTGGATACACGGATTACCAAGGGTTGTCCCACACCCTTCATACACTTTACCGACATATCAAGGCTCACACACGAGAGCGACCCTCCATCGTTGTGACACCTGTGGTGGAGTATTCGGTACAATCACAACCCCTCAACACCACTCATCGGATTATGTATAACCCACTAACGAGAGACGGGACAATACACAAGGCTCGCACCCGGAAGATACTCTCAACCGTTGCAACCTTAAACAATCCTCAATCGTTAGGGTACTTGGATGGAGTATTCGGTACAATCACAACCCTTTAACATCTAAGGTGACTTGTTTATAGTGCACTCAATCCTATAGCCGGCTAACTATATCCGATTTCATTTATAAAACATTTTATTCAACATCACTTGCCAATATAACCCATAACTCATGCACAACTCAGTATTTTTACAAACCATCCATGATAAGCCATCAACAAGCATTAAACCATGCTTAAAACCTCATGCATCAACAAATGCATACAAGGATCACTTACCTAGTGCATCCTTAAACCACATGGAATCATCATACACATCTCATGTATTCAAAACATGCTTTAAAACAGTAGATTAATGCATTTAAAATCAAGTGCAAACAAAGGCTCAAAATTAGCACAACCGAGGGAGAAATTTCGATTTACTTACTTCCGAATTTAATATAGTGTTTCAACCTCTTATTAAGTTCCCAAAACCTTTTCTAAAACGGTTCCATGTTGGGAAACCAAAATCCAATCACCGACTCGCGTTCGCTCACTTGTTGACGCGACTATCGATTGTCCGAAGCCTCCAAATCCACTTCGTTTGCTTTCAGATTATAATCCCCTATTTTCAACACAGCAAAATAGAGCCTCAATGCATTAAAATGCATTCTAACACCAGAAACTTAACACAAACTCGTTGCCCAGTAAAAACACACCAAATTACCCATCCGAAACAACCAAAAACTCAATTGATTGCTTCCTAAACCAAGCCCAGCCATCTACTAACACTTCCAATCAATTAGACTCATCAATCTACATCTAAAAACAACATAAACACTTTCTTATACCTCCAGCAAGCATATAAGCATCAAATCACCACAAAAACCCAACTAAAACCAACATAAAACTCAAGGATCTCAAGGATTTCGGGATCTACATCATTAAAAATCATTTTCAACACCAAGATCAACTCAAAACTCAATTGAAATCCACCACAAATAGAGCACATCAAGATCACTCCGAAAATTGAGATTTTACTCATCATTTTACAAGATTTTGATCTCAAATCAAAACTATAACCAAAACTCAATTAAAAGCAACATTTAAGAGTCAAAAATCTTGGGAATTTCAATAAAGAACCTTGATTAGAGGTTGAGAACGGGATTTACCTCCAATCCTTGCTTTCCTCAATATTTGACAAGTTTTTGCTTCACAAATCTTGAAGAAATTGAAAATGATTCCTTGAAATGGATGAGAAATCAAAAAGAGAGAGTTTGGGAGAAAAGAAATATGGAGAAATTGGTTTAGAAATGTGTTTGACTGAAAATGATAACTAACATGGATTTTTGTTCTCCAAAATAACTAACTTTTATTAATTAAATAATAAAACTAATAAATCAATTATTTAAAATCTATTTAAAACACATGTCATATTAATGAAAGGCTTAATTTCTTAAAAGCTCCCTAAATATTTTAAGATTTTGACTCTTCCTTTGAAAATTGCATTTTTCCATAGTTTTAAACCTTTACATTTTGGTCACTACACAAAATGTACCTTTTCCAAAACCCACTTTGTAAGATTGATTTGACCAACATCTTAAACATGATTTTAGAGGATTTTAGTAAATTTTTTCATATTTTTATCCTATCCCGAACCATGAATTCCCTGAACCACCTAACACGATTCGAACCGTTTCCAACCAGTTCACTTAACCCGATCCGACATCTAAAACATCTAGGCCCAAAATCGGGGCGTTACAAGATTTTACAAATATAGCTCAAAGATGTTGGATATGTGCTCAAATGCTTTAGACTTGTTGAATAGTTGTTGAAGAAGTTTTGAAGACTTGATTTTATACACCCTCATTGATTTCTAACCGTTTGGGTGGTTGGGATATTGAATATAGTCGTTGGACTGCATTTTTCCTATAATAAATGTTGTTTAGAAACACTAGGTATCAGTATATGAACAACTGTATCGGTACTTGCCATAAAAATAAAGAGTTGTTGTAATAATGGGGTACCGGTACGCGAGCATGCGTATCGATACGGAGTGACGGTTTACAAAGGGTATCGGTACATGCCGTACCTTACTGGTACACATTTTACTCACTAAAATCTTTGGAACATTTGGTTAAAATACTATATCAGGACTTGTATATGTGTACTGACACGCATAACTGAACTTTTAAAAATTAGTATCAAGAAACTCTGATGAGTAACGGTCAAAATATTTAATGAAAAGCTTTAGAAAATCTTTAATCCCTGTACTAGTACGCCATAGGCCGTACCGATACTCAAGTTCAATTTAGTTTACAATTTCAAAATAGTGTACCGATACACCATAGATCGTATCAGTACCATTTAGCTATTATGCACAATAATGATTTCTATTAACGAAAACTTGTATCAGTACAATATAGGCCATACTAATGCTCAGTCACCAAATTGACTAATTTTGAGTACCAAAATATTTAGAAAATTTTTTGGGATTTAAGTTTTGACTTAGAAAATATTTAAGTTCGAATGTTGTCAATTTAAGGGGTATATTTAGTACTTTTAAATTTTATTTATTTTTTACAAATTAGTCCTTCTTATATCAAAAATCAAATATAGGTTTAACATATTGCATATAATAGATCAAATCGGTGAATCAATTTTGCTTAATATTGTGAACTGTAATCAAATCGAAATAATTTATTTTAAAAATTTGTACCAAAATCGGGTTCGATTAATTCTTAAAAAATTATATTGGTTAATTGCTAAATTCAAATTATGTAATTCTCGATCTTATTGTACCAATTAAATTAAATAATCGATTGATCAATTAATTAGAATATTTTATTCTAGTACTTTTTTTTTTACTTTGCTTATGAAAATATCAAATATGGTAATATGGTAAATTTAATAAGCAAAGTGAAAAAAATCATTACTCAAATTTTTTAAAGATTAATCGAATTTTTCTATTTGTATAATCATGTCATTTGAGAGTGGACAAAATATGAATAATTCGAAAGTTAAGTTATTAAATTTAAAATTTTTAAACTCTAGTAACCAAAACATGAGTGAGAAGAAAGTTGAGTGATGATTGGTGTAGTTTACCCATTTTTATTAAAGAAAAACGAAAACTAACATCAGCTTCTAACGGAAGGTAACGAGAGTGACCATATTGAAAGCAAACTAAAACTTTAGTGATTATATTGAAATAAAACTAAAAGTTGGGTGATCTTATCGAATATTTAAAAGTACGATGACCAAAATGAATCCACCCTAAAAATTCGGTGATCATTTATGTAGTTTATCCAACACTCAAACAAAGCTTATCTTAATCCGACCATCAATCTTTAAAATTTAGTCAACATGAAATATATATACCCTAAAAATTCGGTGATCATTTATGTAGTTTATCCAACACTCAAACTAAGCTTATCTTAATCCGACCATCAATCTCGACTTCTATATGTTAAGGTTTGACCGAAAATGTGATTACCTCGATAAGATATTTCTTTCATGTTGTTTATAAAATTTGGTTTTTCTAGATTATAGTTGATAATTGTTGATGAATTCCATTTCTACTGCAGCACTGGACATATACCAACACTAACTAATCAAAGAGTCTCAGAAATATGCGTTTGAGATATTGAGGAGAAAACTTTCAACGGGCATTACATAGATTTACAAACAAGTGTTAGAGAATTTTGCAGAAATTTAAAAGCACGATAGAAAATTAATTAACAATTGAGCGACTTAAACAGATCCGTTTCGAAAGCTCGATCAAATTAAAACATATATAGTTTGATATATAAAAAATACGCCACAAGTAAGGTGTGTAGACAGAATTTAGGGGCAACTTGATATTGGTCACTCAAGCTATTGGAGGGAAAATGATTTATAACCTAAATCTATAAATCTTAACCTTAAATTAAACCTTTAAACTTTAAATTAAATTTACTTGTAAACAAAAAAATTCACCTTCTATACATTAAATATAAGACCTGACTGAAATTTACTTTAATACACTAAACCTATAAAAGCTTTTAACCATTTAGAATGTAAAAGCATCCTATTTAATAAAAACATTAGCCATTTAAGCCTTAAATTAGATCAACACATGAAAAAAAAAAAGCCAAAACCCCAAATATTTATACCCGCTGTCCATTTGATTCATGTTGTTATATAGTAACTTTTAAAATATCATGCCTTAGTAATATTTGTGTTGCATAAATAATTGCGTCGCAACAATTCAAGAAAGTTTTAAGCAGATTAGGGCCACGTAAAATGTTGAGGCCGAGGCATTTCAATATGACTACGGTACATAATATATACTTCATCTCAATTAATCTCAAGCTTATCACATGATCCTTGAAAACTAGATAAAAGTGGAATTTCCTCACAGGAAAACAACTCTCACCGCCGGGCAATTCTCTTCCCTGCTCCAACTAACAATGCCTTCCCAATTATACCCGAGTGGAGTCCAAAAACCAAAGCTACAGTTCCACCTATGGCGATCCATTTCCAATCAAGGCCATTATCATGCTGCCTCTTTGTAACCATTGTTCGATCCTTTTCATCTTCCCCGGAAACGGGACCAAGTGCATCTGTGCTCCCACCAGAAGTTTTTGTGGTAATTCTTGCCATCACTGCGCATCTTGACAAGGAAGTGTCAGTTTTCCGCTCATTCTGGTATGCCCTCATGCCACAGTGCAATTTCTTAACAGTTCCCCACATCCCATGACGAACACCCAATTTCGCCACATCTTTCGGGATACCCATGTCTTCGTAATGTACAAGAGCTACCTCACAAGCAGACATCTGCCCATCTCCTTTCCTGGACTCCACTGCATCACAAATCAGATGGCAAATATGAGACCATTGCCAACAGTGTCCGAAATTTTTTGCTGCTAGAAAATCAAGAGGTTGACTGAAAAGCTCTTACCTGCCCTGATAGCCCAACTTGAAAAATAAAGCTCCACACGTCTCGGCTTGTTGTGCTTCTGCAAACCAGGATATGACACCCCCTGAAAACATTTTATAGCTTCTTTAGCACCCTCCCTCATGCAAGAGAAGAACACACTGGACAAGATATAATAATTTACTTCTTTCAACAGACTGAACCAGGATCCGGGTGTGAATGTCAAATTTGAGTCTGACAAGGTATGTTCATTTTTTTCCAAAATTTTCATGCATTTGGAACAACATTGGAGGATCATATACCCATATCCACGATTGGAAATGCATTGGATGCGGGTATCAGATACAAGTACTTTAAGAAAAATGAAAAGCTGGAGCAACACAGTTCATAAGTATGCAAGAAGAATACAGGATATGAAGAATGAATTCTACATAAAAAATTAGTCGCAAAATCTAAGATGCACTAGCTGAAGTCTTTTAATTAGGTATACCTAGTGTTGTAAAGAATTGTTAGTTACAGCTACTGACATTCCTATCACCTGTTAACACCACCATTCACCACACCTCTTCCCGATCTCCACCCTCCTCCAACGCCCCTTTATACAGTAATACAACCAGACCCCTTCACAACATCTCCGTCAGGAATATAGATTTACTGAGAGTTAGCAGATCAAACTAAACAACATAACATTACAGCTTGATGTGACTTGGACTCGGGTGTAAGTGTTGGATGCGGGTATGTATTCAACGTGAATATGGTCAGGTGTTTTTTTCCATGTTATTGGAGGATGCTTTGAGGTAATATCCCTATACCCATATGTTGGACAAAATGTTAGACACGAGTATTTCATGAAAAAATAAAAGGTTGGAGCACAAAGTTATAGCTTGTACCTTTGTCACACAATAGTAAGCATTTCCAGTCTCCCATATTCTTCGAGCGATTATGTACTCTCGATCGCTGCAGAAAAAGGGGAACTGCAAAAGGATGAAACAAGCCAAGGAATGTAAGTCCATATAGTCTTAAATAAGAAACACACTTTGAAGCTCATAACTCCGCAACCATCAGTAGAAAAATTAAACGATCCATTCATTCCATCTACCTTTTTTATCCAGTGAACAATCATTATCCCTGTACGAGGGCATTCCTCTAAGATTTTAACATATGAAAGCATAGTGTCCCACTTAGGCCGAAACTCATCATCCCAGAAGAAATCTCTGACCAACTCTGGAGTTGCATCCTCAAAGACAGTTCTACTACGGTAAATTGCAGGGGCATTCTGTAAATAAAGTCACTGTAAGTAATACATGTTGTGTGTCTATAAGACCATCAGGTATACATGATTAAACATGGAATTCCATCTAAGAAAAACAAAAAATCAGCAACTTCTTCCTAAATTAATGTTTTATGTTGCAAGTTTAACTTATTAGAGTAAGACAGATCCTACAAGTAGCATGGCAACCCGATATTAGAAGCACATCAATAATCAGAAACCTACCTCAGGCTCATGGCGCCATGCTTGGTAAGACATATTTGGGGTAGTCTTTACCATCATATGTTGCCATTCCATCTCCCCTTCCTTCCCTTCGAGTAAATGTAAGAGGTGAGCTAAGTCAATCTCGGTGACAAGATCCTGTTGTCCTTCTTCAGCTTTAATGCTGGAGCTGTAAAGAAATAGGCAGCAATCAAATGTAAGAGGTGAGCTAACTGCTAAGTCATTCTCGGTGACAAGATCTTGATTATTTAAATCTTTTGGCATTTAAAGCTTATCTACACAGAAATATTTTCTTTCGGCATTAAACAAATGTACCTAAGATAACTTAGTTCGCAAAGTCATGCAACACGTTTCCAACAGCATTCCAAATTCTTTTGACATTAACTATGAATATCAAACAAATTTGTTAAATAATTCTAAGGTCTTCCACATCAATCCCACAATTAGTTTCATCGCGTAATTTGACCCATATATAAGCTTTTCTCTGCAACTATTTCCTGACAAGCTCAGTTTGCTCACTTCCCTATACCTTAACGATGATGCTTAAATGAACCGGGGGCTTGACCAGATTGTTCACCCAGCTCTCCTAGAAAATGGACTTTTCGGCAAGGCAGGGTTTCTAGACCCCAATCCCCCTTACCCAGCACCAGGACATCAGCCTGCCTAAGAACCAAAAGGAAAAAGGGTGATCCTAAAATATTTAACATAAAACCGATCATTTTTTCACTCTCTTAAAATCTTAAAAATCGTACATTTTGATGAATTTAAAGTAACCATCTTTGGCATACTAAATATCACACTGCATACTAAATGCTGACACATAATAGACAGTATTCTCATAAAACTAGTCTCAAATGGAACAGTTAAACCATACCAAATTCTATACATTAGCGAGCTTTTGAAGGAAAATTTGACATTAATTACTTGAACCACAAATCAACTGTCCTACTATTGGGGGGCTGTTTGGTTCAGATTGTCTTATATTTCTAGGGAAATGTTAGATTCCGAAAAAAGATAACCACATTTGGTATATAGAGTGTAATATCAATACATCAACTCCTTAGATACAACCCCCTTACAGTAAGCTTTAAGAGAAAAACAAATTCCTTTAACAAGTAAATAACATAAACTGAAGGAAAGAATCTCTAGATGACCTGCCAATCGGTTTCTTCGACTACTATCCTGGCTCCTAACCATAAGAACTATACAAATTCTTCACTTGTAACTCACTATCAAGGTGATTACAATTTGATCAATCCAATCAAGGCGATTACAAAAGTTTCCGTATTAACGATCAAAATGCGAAGAAATAACTACCCTTAAAACTTTTGAGCTATCTACAATCTTCTCATACTCAGTTCCCAAGATTAGCTGAACCTTTAAGCTCAAATTAGAAAGCTTGATTCATATTTATCTTAATACATATCGGATGGAGTTAAATAAACGAACCAACCCCCATGACATTTTCCTAAGAAAAAAATTGCAAAGAAGGATATTTTTAATCACATAAATACAAAAACCTAAAACAGTATAAACAACACTAACCTAACAGTACTAGCCGCTCCTTCCGGCGAAACCCTCACCGTAGGCGAGGGTGGTTGCAAAGGCGCGGCCGAATTTGAAGCTCCAGCAGTCGATTTCCTAGCTCTCCCTTTGATAAAGTTAGAGAAAACCGTGCGGCAAACGGAGAAAACGGAGAGAGCGGTGAAGGCGAGCCAGAGACGGCGTGCACCGAAACCAGGAGGAGCGGTCCAAACGAACCGGAACTTAGACCGGAGACCTAGAAAAACCAAGCTAGTCCACCTAGGCCGCCAAGCCCAGCCGATGACGAGCCCGATCATCACGGCAAGCCATATCGGCACTGCACATAGCAAAATGTCGACGAATGTTTCGGTTATCGTAGGTTTCTTCAAGAACTCCATTAGATCGAAGAACGATTCATCCATTTTGTCGCGAGAAAAATTAATAAAAAAACAAATTTTTATTTTAAATGTGAATCGGAGAGATAATGGAGATCGATCAGCCAGCCTCAACCGACGATCCAGCGGACAACATTTTCTGATTTTTTGGGGAAGGAAGGGGAAAATAAACACGTTTTTGTTTTTCACTATTCTCCTTTCATTTTTAAAAGACGAAAATAACAAATTTAGGTGATGGTGGAATCACATATAAAAATGGTAAACTACACGCAAGATCACTTTTTGTTTTGGGTCTTTAGTCTCTAATTTTAAAAATGTCTAGTTTTGGTCACTTACGTTATCGGTACCTTCCATTTTAATCAATGAGTCGTTAATTTCGGTCAGTTCAATGATATAAAACGGTAATAAAAATGAATAATTTCTAATTAAATTCCTAAATTTTTAAACTCTTATTTTTTTACCATCATCAACAAGAGCGGAACATAGGGGAGGTTTTTGGGTGTGAGCTCTTGTTAACTTTTTTTTTCAATGGTTATAGAATATTTTTTTAGGCAAAAGGTGAAATTAATTCTATAATCCCCTCAATTTTTTAAAATTTTATTACGGCCCCTCAAAATTTTAATCTCATAATAGTCTCCTATTTTATAAATTTTTAGTTCTGCCCCTGATCATGATACTTTTTAACCCCAACTTCCAATAAAGTGTTAACACGTGTCACCACTTAATTAAATAATATATTATTTTATTAATTTAAAATTAGGACTAAATTGAAAGAATGTGTAAATAATAGGGACCAAATGTATAATTTTTAAATTTTTCCATCAATTGCCACGTGACAGTTCTGTCACTCCACCGTTAGGTTTTTAACGACGATGGTCAAAATAGGTTGATTTTATAAGTTCGGTGGCCTGATTGACGATTTCTATAGTTCGGTGGTCCAAATAGATATCCCCAATTTGTTTGGTGACTAGTGGGGTAGTTTTCCCTTTTTAAAAAGTCTAGTTTTGGTCACTTACGTTATCGGTACCTTCCATTTTAATCAATGAGTCGTTAACTTCGGGCAGTTCAATGATATGAAACAGTAATAAAATTGAATAATTTTTAATTAAAATCCTGAATTTTTAAACTCTTATTTTTTTACCGTCATAACATGGGCGGAACATAGGGGAGGTTTTTGGGTGTGAGATCTTGTTAACTTTTTTTTCAATGGGTATAGAAATATTTTTTTAGAAAAAAGGTGAAATTAATTTTGTAATCCCCTCAATTTTTTAAAATTTTATAATGGCCCCCTCAAAAATTTTAATCTCATAATAGTCCCCTATTTTACAAATTTTTAATTCTGCCCCTGATCATGAAACTTTTTAACCCCAACTTCCAAGTTGTAAATAACTCGTCTTCCCTTATCCAAATTCTTTTTCTCAACTCACTGATATTCCAACTTGGTGCCGCTTTCAGCATCCTCTCCAGTGCTGCTGTAGATTGTGGTAATGACAAAACCTTTGACATTACTTACAAAATCACTTTCTAGTTGCCGACTTTTGGATCAATGTACAGGCTTGATCAGTTCATTTAGCTTGTTTCCAGCATTAAAAATGGTTCAACAACAAATGTTTTAGAGTCTCACAGTGACACTCAGGTTGATGCTCCCATCCACTTGTTTCAAAAGTATTATGAGCAGGATTTTGATGTTACATCTCTTAGCTTGCAAGCCCATGTTTTTTCTCCCTTTTGCAATTTTTCTTTTCTCCTTAAACTTGGTGGTGTTTTCAGCGTTGAAAATTTGGCTACAAATTTTCTTTTCTCCTTAAATAAGTGGTTCTTCTTGGATATCATTGAAGACATTTAGATGCTTGTTTTACTGTCTGTGTAGGTCCTACTCTAGTTGTTGAGTTTCTATCTTTTTAATCAAAATTTTGGTCTGATACTTTATAATCAATGGCATTTTTAAAGTCCTAATTTGTATAACATCATAAAATAGATCTCATGGCATCATAAATTTGGAGTAGGTCAAAACCCGAATAATGTGTTAAACAGATCTTTACCCTAAAAAAGAGAGCGAAGTTGGAATGTCCGTCAGTGGAGAAAAGGATTTGGAAAAAAGAAGACAAGTTATTCCCAAATCGAAAGTTGGGTTAAAAAATTTGAAGATTATGAAAAAAATAAAATTTTAAAAGTTTAGTGGCCAAAATGGAATGAACTGATAACATAAATAACCAAAACTATACGTTTTCAAAATCGATGACTAAAACGGAACATACCAAAAACAAAAGTGACATTATATGTAGTTTACCCATAAAAAATTATTGGTTTAATTTTAATTTCATAATTAATTTATACATTACTAGCTCAAGTGAAAGAATCTTTTATATACAATATAGTATTTATTATAATTTAATAAATAATCATTAATAAATAATTTGTATCAGAATTTAAGTCTACTAATTTCATATTTAATGTTTAAACAATGATCTTTAGTTTGATTTAACTTAAAGATTATTTAAATGAATGAAAATTGTTACAGACAAATTTTTCGCCTGTGTACAATTCAACAAATTCCTTTTGAAGCCTCTATATATGAAGTGCGCAAGGAATAGTTCGCAACAACTACTTCTTCGGAGGAAGGCCACTCCGGAGGCTAATGTTCCCGGAGTCCTCAGGTTGCCTGAGGATAAGACATGGCCCGACACTTTTGCACGGTATTCATGTGCCTAACATGCAAGACTTAAATACTCAAAAGTTGGACCTATCTTTGTTAACTCGTCCATATGCCATCACTAGGCCTGACACTATCCAATCACCAACAGCCCCAAGGATTATAAACTAGAGCAAGTGAAGAGAGAGAGAAAAAAAGGTCAAATCAAGAAGACAATACCCCTATTCTCAATCATCTTTTCCCATCTCTTTCATGACTCATCACCATGTTGTCTGCAGCTCTTCGCCCCAAGCCTACAGGGGTGAACCACATGAATCTGCCATAACCACCTTGGTTTGCCGTCTTCACCGCCTTTGTTCGATGCCTCCTCATTTTGACATCAACAATTGGTGCGGTGAACGTGAAGAGCTTCTCGACCAAGATAGTCAGTCGTGATACCTTTCCCGCTGACACTCCAGCACATCTAATTTTTACAACTGATGACGATGGTCACTAGATCGACGATAGCAATGGACATCAGGGACACCATAGTCCACATGCAAAGCTCCCCTTTTGGAGCTCACTCAAAAGAATCAGTTGAGATGCATCTTGAAAGAAAGCCATCCCATAATGACGAACTCATCTCCAAATTCATTTGGCGTACCTGGTTTTTCTGGCTAGTAATTGTGAGATAAAAGCTTAAAACTTCACTGAGTGGATTTGAGGCTTCCTTGGGCGTGAGAAGGAGATAAAACTGACACCTACCGCCAGCGTCTTCATGGTGGGTCGAGGTCACTCTTTAAGGGTCCATGAAGCATCTCCAGCATCAGCCGCTTTTGGTTGAGTGCTTCAGAGAGAATCACACGTGTCATTCACTCTAAAATCCCCAAAAACAACACCATCCTTCGTAAAGCACTGTAAGTTCGGATAGTTGTTAGGTAGTGCAGAAACGAAAGCCTTTAGACTAAGATACTTGAGCTGCAATTATGATCAACGAGGTTGAGACCCTCCAACATACTTCTAAGCTTAGAAATGATCATGTTCCCTAGTTAGTGTTGAGATGATCAATCGATGGCAAATAGCCAATAGGGGGTGAATTGGCAATTAAAAAAATTGAAGGGAGCAAGTTGGAAAGATAAAAATGAAGAACAAGCGATTTAGAGTGGTTTAAGCTTCTAACAAGCTCTACATCTACTATCTTAGCTCCCCACTATGGATTTTAAACAATTCACTACTGAATTCGTCCCCTTTTCTAGGCTTAGGAGAAAACTGTTACAAAACGATCAAGCTTTCTACCCAAAGCTTATCAATATCACTCTTTTTCAAGGAATTGTTGGAAAACTTAAATTAACCTTTCAAATATGCTTATATGTTGCCCAATTACAAGTGAACTCTCCCCAAACTTGAAATAAAAGATTACAATGAAAAATCACAAGTTGGGGGTACAAGGGTTTGACTCTAAAAGGCTCAAAGAGATTGGATTTTTGCTTGAATGCTTCTCACTTAATGAATAGTTGTTGTTGTAGCTTTCGAGGCTTGCTTTTATATCCCTAATTGATTTCTAACCGTTTGGGTAGCTAAGATCATAAACAGAGCTGTTGGAGACTATTTTCCCGTAATAAATGCACTTTTGATACAAGGTGTATCAGTACACGGGAACCTCGTATCGGTACCTATAAGATAAAAACTAGCCATTGCAAGATTAAATGCAAGGGCGTAGCGATACACGAGAAGGTGTATCGAAACAGTCTTAGTTTAAAATAGGGGTCATATCGAAATGGCTAGGCCATATCGGTATGATTTTTGCTTACTAGAATCTGATGAAATATTCTTGGGAAAAAGGTATCAGTACGCTTCAAGGGCGTATCGAAACGAAAAGCTTGTTTTTACAAAAGCGTATCGAAACGGTCGTAACCGTATCGATACGAGTTAACTAAATTTTGAATCTTTAACTGACATTAAACGGTCGAAAAAATTTAATGTAAAAATTTTAAAAATCTTAAGACCTTGTATCGGTACGCTGACGTGTCGTATCGAAACTGAGGATCGGTACGCCTAAGTAGTGTACCGAAACTCATAAGTATAAACTCAGTTTGAAGGCCGTATAGAAATGGGCAAGCCCATATCGCAACACTGTATCAAAACGAGGTGAGTTGTATCGAAACGATGTGTTCAATTAAAATTACAGTAACCAAATCCATACCGAAATGCTATACGGCGTATTAATACGCCTGAGCGATTTGGTAAAGTTTGTCTTGAAAACACTTAGAAAATTTTGGGGTTTAGGTTTTGACTTTGATTGAGACTTTTAAGTACTTAAAAATTTATTTACTTTTGCAAATTGGTCCTCAATTAATTTGTTATATCAAAATCAAACATAAGTTTTACAATCTCCCCCTTTTTGATATAACAAAACCAGAGTAAATTTTCAAGTAATTTGAGAAAGTTCTCCCTCTTACTTTAAGCTAGGTTTTGAAAAACTTTAAAATTTTTGGCTCTTTAAGTATTCTTCCCTTTTAGATAGATCAAAATCAATAGGATAAACATATGTTCATAAGAAAGATATAAACATTAAAGCAATATAAAACAAACAACATAATTATAATTAAGCATTTAATGCATAAAAGGATCAAAGCAACATAAATCCAAACTCAAATCCTAAAAACACAAATCAAAACATAGGTTCAAAGTAAATAACATAGGTGCACCCTAATATTATATGATATGGCATGAGATGCATAAGCTTAAGACTCGTTCCTATCATCGTCATCCTCTTAATCTTCATTTTTATCATTGCCTTGTTGAGATTGAAGCCATGCGCCATGAAAAGCGGTGAAAGAGACATCCATTGAGTTTTGTTGAGTTTCAATGGTCGTAACTCGATTCACAATGGTAGTCATTCTTTCCTCCATGGATGTGAAGCTAGTGTCGATGGTGACAAAACCCGAACTCATATTAGTGCCCAAAGAAGTGAATTGCTCATTGAGATAGGCCATAAGAGCATCCATAGAAGGTTGGGCCACCAGAGCTTGAGAAGCCTCTTAAGGAGCCATCAGATCGGCTTCAACAATTTGAGGAGGGACCTCGAGACGTATCCAATCTCCATTAATATAATGAAATTTGGAATGGCCTAAGGAACGCTCGTTGATAGGATCGGTGAGGGGCTCGACATAGTCTTGAGAGCAATCAATCTCCAACTTTAAGAACAAGTAGCTCAAAGTGGTGCCATATGTGAAGGATGAGACAAGGGTGGTGTGGCGATGTTGCACGAGGTATGCAACACCCCAATTTTGGGCTTAGAAGTTTAAGGTCTGGACCGGACCGGTCTGAGAAACGGTTAGGATATAAAAGGAGGTTTTAGGGATTGCCTAGTTCGGGATGCTTTAAAAATATAGAAAAATATCTAAAAATCCTCATTTAATATATATAAGAGAGTGGTGAAGTCAATTTTACAAAATAAGGTTTGGAAATACTACATTTCGGTGTAGTGACCAAATTGCGATTTTTGTAAAGTTTAGTAGTGACTGCTTTGTAAAGGATTGAAACTTTGAATCTTTAAGGAGCTAATTTACCCAAAATGTTTTTCTCCAGATTTTTCCTTAATTTGGGTGATTTAATTAATGTTTTAATTGAATAAAAGAAAAGGAAAACTACTTTTTAACTTTCATAACTACCTTTCTCTAATTTTCTCTCAAAATCCTATCATCCAAACACCTTTTCTCCAGCAACATTCACATTGATTTTCACTTCAATTGATGAGATTTCCATCACTCATTGGTTCCTAATCAATCTTGCATCAAATCCTTTTGATTTCCACATTGAATTTTCATGGATTTTGGCCCAAATCAAGGAGAAATCATCATTTAGAGGTAAGATTGTTCTTCTCCTCTAAATACTCAGTTCTTTACTGAAATTCCCAAGTTTTCAATCCTTTATTAAAGTTTTATAAATAGTTTTAATGTTAGAAACAAGATTTTGGCTTAAAACTCAAGATTTTGGAAGAGATCTTGAAGATTTTTGTTGTAATTGATTGGGCTCTATTTTGAGATAGTTATCTAATGTATTTTGGATGTTAAATGATATTAGAAATGAGGTTTTATCAATCCAATCCCGAATAGGTTGTGTTTTCTAAGTTTTTGCTTATGGAAATTGTGGTTTTTGAGGTGTTTTTGGTGTTCTGTTATAGCTGGAGGTATAAGGACGCGTTTAGAGTTGTTTTTGATGTTAATTGATGTTTAGAAATGATTAGAAGTGATGGATCTTGGCTGGGTTAAGTTTTGGAAGAGTTTGGAGGTGATTTCAGTTGTGTTTGGTAGCCGAAATGTTGGTTTTAGGTAGAGCAGCGAGTTTAGGAGTGTTGGCTGAAGATTTCAATGCATGATGATGCATTAATCCTCTGCTTTGGTGTGTCTAAAATAGGGGAGACATCTTTGGACACTTTTGGAGTTGATCCGGAAGCTTAATTGGCGTTTCGGCAAGCAAGCGAAACGAAATCGGTGAGTGCGATTGGGTTAGAAGTCCATGAGGACAAAAATACAAGGTTTGGGGATTTAGGAGAGGTTTGAAACACCTTCTTAAATCTGGAAGTAAGTATGGTTTGATTTGATATCTCTCTATAGTGGTGTTTGCCCCTAAAATGCTTTTACATGTTCATGGTTTGAGATTGTTAAATTACTATTGTTTTTATGCATGTTTTGAAGCATGAGATTATGCTTGTAGAGATGTCATGAGATGGCATGTTGCATCGAATAGATTTGAGCTTTTGGTTTGAAGCAAAGTATGTTTTATGATTTGAAATGTGATAAGAAAACCTTTGATTTATTTTGCATGTCAAACAGTAGGTGTGATGATGTTTTAACACATTATATTGGCATAGATGTTAAGAAACTTACCGAATATAATTGATCGATCAATAGGATGAGAGTGCACTATAAACTAAAAATTCGTACGTGCTCTTTGGTTAAGCCAAAGGGAGATTTTTCGATGATGGGCATTCCATCGGGTAGGACTTGGTGAAATACTCAAGCTTTGTGGCGATGAGAGATTCCGCCATGTGAGTACGGTGATGAGAGATTCCACCGGAAGTTGTGTTGCTAGACAAGTGAGTACGATGATGTGAGATTCCACCGGAAGAGTCTAGTGTAGAGATGTGTCCGTATATCCGAGTATTAATGAGATGCTAAATGCCAATATAAATGATGAAATGGTTTTTGTTACACATGTACCTTTGATGAAATGATTTATGCTATGAGTTATGCATATGTGTTTTGTTTAGAAATGCTTTGACAATACAAGCATGTGAATGGCCTTGCCATGAGTTTTGCATTGGTTTTAATGCATGAGTTAGAATGAAGGTACATGTGATTTCAATGAGTTTTGCTTTGAAGTTTTCAAGCATGAGAAAGAGATGAGCATGTGGTTTTAAAGCTTTGATGAAAGTGTTTTTCTGAAAGTGCATTATTGTGTTGGTTTCTTTAGAGCATGCCTCACTAAGCATTTGTGCTTACGCTCTCTTTTACCAATAATGCAGATAATTGAGGTGTCTAAGGGCATCAAGGAAGCTAAGTTCATCCAAGGAAGTCCAAGCTCACGTATGGTGAAGTTTTCATACACTATTAGTTTTGATAAATTGGCAATGGGAACCTAAGATTTGCTTTGGGAGATGTGTTAAACTCCCTAAGGTTGTGGCATGTGTGTCTTGGTTGTTTTGAATTGTAAATGGCTTTAATTGCTTGTTTGGAGGTTTGATATCCCTATTTGGATTTGATATTAGGATGCATGCCTCTAGATTTGTGAGATTGCAAGTTTGATGCTTTGAAGGTGTTTAGGAGTTCCAAATATGTACCTTATAGGCTTGATGACTTGTTGGTATGTTTGGAGATTCCTTTGGATGTGTTTGAATGGGTTTATGCATGAAAAACCAGCTTTTGCTGCTGAATCTGGGCAAACCGTATCGAAACACCCTCTAGAGTTTCGAAACGGGGGCCTGAAATGGCCTTCGTGTTTCGAAATGCTAAGGGATGTTTCGAAACGATTTGGCTACTGGAATGCCTCGTTTCGGAACCAGTCTCGGAACCAACCCGCGTATCGGAACGGTCAACGCCTTTTCGATCCACATTCCGATACATCAGGTGAATGTTTCGAAATAGGTGACCGTTGGGCACAAATTTGAATGGTGCTGAAGTTTGCAAGCTTTACATTTTAGTCCCAAATGTTGGTGTTGCAATTGCTTGAGTTTGAGATGTTCAATTAAGATGGAATTTGGCAGAGAAGCAAGTAACAAGACTAATTTCATATTGGTAACCTTAAAATCAGTAAAGACCTTCTAATTTTTAGGAATTACATTTTGGTCCCTAAACTTGTATTAAGTGCAATTGAGTCTCTTTATGTCATCCGATCGCTGTGCTTTTCTCAAATATGTTTTGTAAGTACTCACTTAGGGTTAATATGTATCTAGACAAGATCAAAAAGAAAAAAAGGGTTGTGAATCAAGGTTGACTTTCGGGTTGACTTTGGTTTTTCCCGTGTAATCTTCGTAGTTCGGGTCAACCGTCTAGGCCAGGCTAAGGGGTTTTACATTTGGTGGTATCAGAGCTTAGTTCGTGTATAATTGGGAATTGTTATGTGGGTGATGTACGTGTATTTGCATGATGAGCCTTTTGGGTGAAAGAATGTTGTGTGAATCGTGATGCATGGTTTCAATTGTGATGTTATGCTATGTTTGAGTGTGTTAGGGGATCCCATTGCCATATCAAAACTAATGAAAGGAATTGTTTTCGAAAATGAGCTTGAGTACTTGGATTACTTACCTTATTGTGCCTAATTGTGTTTATTGCATTTTTGTCAGTGCATTGTTTTCTTTGTAAATGGGGCCATGTAGAGAGATGAGAATGAATACAAGAACTATGGCTTAGAATGAGAATGCTAAGAATGTTATGGATTTACCTCCTCCTCCTGGTGGTGGACCACCTGGTGGTGATGGTGGTGCTGGAGTTGGAAATGCTGGTGCTGGTGTTGGGGTCGCTGGACCTGAAGGTGTGCAGGGGCAAGCTGCTCCTGATATGACTGTGGTGATTCAGGCTATTGCTGGAGCCTTCCAGGCAGCAGTAGCTGGAGCTCATGGAGCTGCGCATTAGGATGATGCCAATGTGAGATTGCCTTTGGAACGTCTTCGCAGTCTGGGAGGGACTGAGTTTAGAGGTTTATCTCCGGAAGGATCTGAGTCTTGGTTGGAAAGCACCAAGAGGATTTTGGGTCAGATGAACTGCAATAATGTGCAGAAGCTGGGTTGTGTTGTATCACTGCTGCATGGTGATGCTTACACGTGGTGGACGACCGCTATCTCTGAAATGGAAGATGTTGAGGTGACCTGGACGTTCTTCCTGAGTGCGTTCAAGCGGAAGTATCTGGGTGTGCGATACCTAGATGAGAAGAAAAGAGAATTTATGTCTCTTGTGCAAGGTAGCATGTCTGTAGCTGAGTATGAGATTCAGTTTGTCCGCCTCAGTCAGTATGCACCTGAGCTGATTCCTAATGAGCGAGAGAGGTGCGAATGATTCCGTTATGGGTTGGTAATGGATGTGAAGACTTTTATGCTTGCGGCTGATTATACAGATTTCGATGTCTTGGTCACTAGAGCCAAGGACATTGAGTCGAATCTTGGTTTGACTAGCCGAGCGGGTGGATCTAGCTCTAGGAAGAGAGCGGCTCAACGCGATTATGGTAGAGATCGCAACAAAAGGCATAAGGATAGGAGGCCGCACTTTGATGCTAGGCGTGGAGGTAGTAACCCTGGTAGAGGTCAGCAAGGACCTAATGTTGTTCAGAGGACTTTTGAGTGTAACCGTTGTGGTAGACGTCATGGTGGCAAGTGTTGGGGTAACCTTGGTACATGCTAGAATTGTGGAAATCGTGGACATTTGAAGAAAGATTGTCCTCAGCCTTTGAAGGAGGGACATGCTCCAGTGAGAGCAGCTGAGCCGCGGAGAGTCCGTGGGCGCGGTCGTGGTAATTTTCAGCGCATAGATGATGGTGGCAGGAATGTAGCGCATGTTGTGGCTATTCAACCTGAGGGTGGTGGTCAGGCTCGAGTGTATGCTCATCGTGGGGGAAGGAATGATACGGATGTGATCGCAGGTACCTTTACTTTGCAATCCTTGTCATTACTTTCTTTGATTGATTCTGGATCTACACACTCGTTCATATTGCGTGAACATGCTCAAATGCTTGGTTTACCTGTTGAGTCTTTGGATGTTGGTATGCGTGTGACTAGTTCTTTTGGTGAGACAGTTGTGACGCGAAAGTTGTATAGAAGATGTCCCTTAAAAGTGCAAAACCATGTTTTTCTTGTTGATCTCATGGAATTGCCATTCTATGGTTTTGATGTAATCCTTGGTATAGATTGGCTTGTTGAGCATCGAGTTGTAGTGGATTTTGAGAGCAAGCGAGTTTCGTTGAAACTTGCGGATGATTATGAAGTGGTGGTGGTTGGTGAGAATGTGAAGTTTCTTGCCAATGTGGTGTCTACATTAGAAGCGAGTCGGATGCTGAGGCAAGGTTGTGAGGCTTACCTAGCCTTTGTGATGAATCCTAGTTCTAAGGAGTTGCGCGTTCAGGATATCAGAACTGTTCGAGAGTTTCCTGGAGTGTTTCTAGAGGAGTTACCTGGATTGCCGCCTAGTCGTAAGGTGGAGTTTGGAATTGAGCTGTATGAAAACACAACTTCAGTGTCCATTGCTCCCTATCGCATGGCACCTAAGGAGCTAAAGGAGTTGAAGATGCAACTTCAGGAGTTGCTTGACCGTGGTTTCATTCGGCCTAGTGTGTCACCGTGGGGTGCACCGGTCTTGTTTGTGAAGAAGAAGGATGGCACTATGAGAATGTGCATCGATTATCGTCAGCTGAATAAGTTTACCATCAAAAATTGGTATCCTTTGCCGAGGATTGATGATCTTTTTGATTAGTTTCGGGGAGCGGTTGTGTTCTCCAAGATTGACTTAAGGTCAGGATACTACCAGCTTAGGGTGAAAGATGTGGATGTACCAAAAATAGCCTTTAGAACGAGGTATGGGCATTATGAATTCCTTGTAATGTCGTTTGGCTTGATGTTGCGTGTAAAAGTGTTTATCGCAATTGAGTGCAAGTGTACACGACGCAAGTAGTAAAGTGATACTAGAGTATCGGATATCGTCTCCACAGGGACTGGGCTAACCCTTTCCTTCGCTATCTGCACAAGGGGAAAAAGAATGATTTAAGATTTTGTCACGAGAAATATAAAGTAAACTTAAATAAAAGAGTAGAGAAATCAAGATAGAGAGAATGGGCTGGTATTGAATTGCTCAGTAGTGCAGGTATTGCAGAGTTTAGGAAATCCAGTTCTGTCGTCGCGCCTGTCGCGGGCAGCACCTGTCGCGGCGGCAGTCCGTTGATTGTTGCGGCAGCAAACACTCAACTCAGTACTTTCAAGTTTGGCAAGAATCCCAGATCTGCCTTGGCCTATCCCTAGGTCCAAGTCTGTCGATGATCACGTCTTGATGATACCTCCCGGCGTGAATCGAAGGGTGAACACCGATGTGTATGAATTCTTCTTTAGCCACTTAACCTCGCCCTATCCCTAGGCACGAGATAGTTCAACTATAAACTAGAGAACTTGCTCTTATTTCTTTCGTATACTTAACTCTCCCGATGCTAAGTAAATAGATAACCTCACAATGCTCTCCCGATGCTCTTGCAAGATATTAATAACCAAAATAAGAGAACTTGAAGTTTATTTTATTGAACTGAAAATACCTAAAACAAAACAACCCTTGCAACTACTTTACAAATCAACCCGTGGCCCTAGGGGGAGTTTAGAACATGTCGAGGGCAGGAAAACGACAGAATTTGGGAAGGAGGCTAGGGTAATCGGTTATGGGTTATGGGATATGATCTTTTTCTAGGTTAAAATCTATGCCCTTATATAAGCTTTGGGCTCAAGTATTCTAAGTTAACAAGGATTACAACTTTAATTAAAAGTAAGATTCTAATAAAGACTTAATCTTCAAGTATCCTACTTTTCAGCCGCCTTCCTTGTTTCTTGGGATTTCCTCTCCTTGAGCTTTGGCTTGACATATCTTTTGATCCGGGGCTTGGAAAAATATATGGTTTTCACACGACAGACGAGCATAATTTTCTCTATCTATCGAGGTCCACTTTGCTTTTCCTCTACTAACTTGCTGTCGTCCTCTGCTATCACGGCAGGTCCATGGCAGCATCGTCCTCATCGTCTGCTTGTCCAGTTAAGCTCTTCTGATTCTCTGCCCTGCGCCCGCCTTCTCCATCTACTATCGCAGCAACCTGCAAAATCAACCATCTTTTCGTAGAATCCGTGCCTTTAATATATTTGTGATGTTTTGCTGTAAACTAACCTAAATGCAATGCAATGATGCTTGAATGCAGCAGAAATATGGGTTAAAAAGGGTGTAAATAATAGAACTTTTACACACTCAACACACCCCTAAACTCAAGTTTTTGCTTGCCCTCAAGCAATTAAGACCTAAAAGAAAAATGAATATATATATATATATATATATATTTGTGTTGGCCTTCAAACAGTGAACTGTCCCTTACCCGTCGCTCATTCTCTGTAACGGCAGCAACCTGTCGGAAAGATTAGGATCTGTCCGGAATCTCCCTATAGTCCTCGTGCAGTGTGTGCATGCTTGTGAACAGTTATATGCCAAGACTCTCTTAGTTTCACTAGAATATTCAACTCTTAACTTGAATTTTTATGCCAAAGTTTATCGTTTTGAAGACACATTTTCATGCTTCTTTGATTTTCTGTTTTGACTTGATTTTTTTATTTTTCAAGCTAAAGTTTCACTAGAGCCGGTTTCGGGCACCTCTAGCTAACTTCCTAGATCCGGTTTCGGGCACCTCTAGGGCTGTTGAGTCTATTTTGCTAAACTTCTTTCCTAGAGCCAGTGTTAGGCACCTCTAGGGGCTATTCAAGTGCTAAGCTTCCTATTCTAGTTTGGCTAAAAGAAATCTAAGTAGTATAGCAGTCACAATGGTGTTTAAGATTTTCAGAACTATAGAAAGGCTCTAAACTTCTCCTAAAACTATCCTAAAGATGCTGCCACGACAGAGCTGTCATGACAGGAAAGTTTACTTCAAAGTTTTAATCCAACAGTTTTTTTTTAGAGAACTTAAAAGACACAACAATTAATTAAAGATGTACTGAGACTCCATTAAAATGGAGGGTTGCCACCCCCAAACTCAAGGGTTGCATTGCCCTCAATGCAAATGACAAAATAAAAAGCAAAAAAAAATGAAGGCAGTACATCACAAAATATATAAATGGCAGGCAGCAAATAAGAAAATAAGAAACTTAAGTTTTTAAGCGCTGTCTTCACTGCTGCTGCTAAGGCGGATTTGGCGGTGGGTTCTGGTCCTCGGGGCAGGCTGGGTGGGTTGCTCTACGACCTGGATGTCAAAGCTGCTGCCGCTATCCCAAGTGCTGCTGCTACTGGTGGTGGTGCTGGCCTTGGGCATTAGCTTTCTGTCGGCCATTCGTTTCTGCCTCTTGACAGGCGTGAATTCCTTCTCCAAATTCCTCCGAATAGGAGGTTCTGCCTCGCTGTCAGCCCAGACAGAGGAAGGGGAGAAACCAGCAACATAGGCATCGATGTCATCCGAGGGCTGTCGCTTCGTTCCTCGGGCGGAGGTATCTGCTGAAGGACTGCCAGCTGCCGTCGGGGTAGGTGATGGGGTGGAAGCAGCAGAATGTGTGTGTGGGGAAACAGGTGGTGTAGGTGTGTGGACAGGGGTGAGGATGGTGAAATAGTGGGCATGGAAGGTGGGGAAAACAACATCAGGATAATTTAAAGTATTGGTAATGAAATTTACCGTTGAGTTGGTGAAATCCCTGATGAATGTCATCAGCCCCATCTGTCTGTCTTCCACTCGCTGTATGGCAGCAAGGATCTGAGCAGATTGGTCTGTCGAAGCGGCTGCTGCGGCAGGTTCATGGGCAGGTTCCTCGGATGATTCTGCTGGGGTGGCAGCTGGGTTGAAGGAGGAGAGGGGGGTTGCGACTGTCAGCTCCATGAGGCTGATAATATTGTTATCGGTCTAGCCTCGTCCCTTGACCAGTTTATCGGTGGTGGCTTCTGGTACAGCAGCGCAGCGGCAGATGGATGTGATCATGAATGGTAGGCAGAGGAGGGCGGTTGATCGATTGGTGCATTCCAAGATGCTCTCCCTCATATAGCGGCCCACGTTGATAGGCCAGTTGTTCATGATCGAATGAATGAGGGCTAGCCTCTGCTGGTCCACCGTCGTGTGATGGGAGGACGGCAGGATGCGCTTCTTGATGAAAGTATTCCATAACTTGGCTTCTGGAAGCAGCTGCCCCCTTTTTACAGTGTTGGGTTTCTTTTTGCTCGTATTCCACTCCGTCCCTTCTTCTGTCACCTCTGCCATGACATCACCGAAAGCGGCAGAGTCGAGGGTTTCCAAAAACTGCTGATGGGCATCATCGTTGGGACCAAAATAGAGGCCATACATATGGTTGATGCTATCGGCTGTGAATGGTACCTCTGTCCCTTGGACAGTTACTGATGTTGCTGTCCTGCTGTCGATGGCAGCGTAGAACTCCCTCACCAGCGTTTCATTCATTTCAGCTGGCTGCTCTGCATACTGCTCCCATAGCTGAGCCTTTATCTCCCTTGCGATGAATGGTTTGAGCCCCATGTTCTCTGCCTTTCGGATGTATATGAAGCCTCGTTCTTCCCAGATTTCCCTAGTTGCGAAGGATTGCGGGGTGGGTGCTGCCGCTGAAGAGGTTGAAGCAGCACTGCGGCGGGTATGTCTGGAAGACATGTTAGTTGCAAGGGTTTTGAAAGTAAAGAAAACAAAGAAAAACGAGAGGGGAGAGCAAGTAAGAATAAGCAGAAGTGAGGGAAATGAAAATGAAAACGGGGTTTTATAGAGGTAGAGTTGCTGCCCGTTTAATGCTGGAACGGCAGGCGTGAATAACGGGGCGACTGTTGAGTTTTGGCGTGTCTGACGCATCTGACACGCATTTATACGTCTATTACGCGTCTGTCACACGCTTCTGCGTCTGCCGTGTCAGTCTGTTGACAGCCTGTCTTATCCTTGTCTGCGGCGACAGCTGGAACGACAGGCATCAATAAATGGGCTCTATTGGGCTGATGGATGGATGGTGGGCTTGGGTCACTTCTCCTTTTCTTCTTGACTCCTTTATTTCCTAAAAATAGAAAATATGAAAACATTATTCAAATACAATAAACCTAATTTCCTAATAAATAATAAATAATAAAAATAAATAAAAATAAAATTTAGGTTAAATTAGGGATGCCTTGTGGGGCATCTCCTAAAGTAACCACTTCCTGTATTCCTGGGGCTTCAGTCCCTTGATAATGCTTGAGGCGCTGTCCATTGACTTTGAATTGGTGCTCATCTTTTAATGATCGGATAGTGATGGCACCATGGGGAAAAACTTGTACCACTTGAAATGGGCCAGACCATCTAGACTTTAGCTTTCCTGGGAAGAGTTTCAGTCTAGAATTGAACAACAACACAAGCTGCCCTGGGCAGAACTGTCGTGGCAGCAACTTCCTGTCATGCCACTTCTTAGTTTTCTCCTTGTAAATTCTTGCATTGTCGTAGGCCATTGTCCGTATTTCGTCCATCTCGTTCAGATCTAATAGCCTTTTCTGACCTGCCTTGTCCAAGTCCATATTCACTGCCTTGATTGCCCAATATGCTTTGTGCTCTATCTCGACAGGCAGATGACAAGTTTTCCCATAAATCAATCGGCATGGAGACATGCCCAATGGAGTCTTAAAAGCTGTCCTATATGCCCATAATGCATCATTAAGGAGTAAAGACCAATCTTTCCTAGCTGGCTTAACCATCTTTTCAAGAATGTTCTTAACTTCCCTATTAGATATCTCAGCTTGTCCATTGGTCTATGGGTGGTATGTTGTCGCGATCCTGTGCTTGACACCATATTTCTTCAATGCGGCAGCAATAACCCTATTGTCAAAATGTCTCCCTTCATCACTGATTATCGCCTTAGGAATGCCAAATCTAGAAAAAATGTTCTTGTGTAGAAATTTTTGAACTGTCTTGGCATCATTCTTTTGAGTGGCGATAGCTTCAACCCACTTAGAGACATAATCCACTGCTAGGAGGATGTATAGATTCCCACATGAAGATGGAAAAGGTCCTATAAAATCAATCCCCAAACGTCGAAGATCTCGACTTCTAGAATGTTCTGCAGTGGCATCTCGTTTCTCCTCGAGATGTTACCTGTCCGCTGGCACCTGTCACAGTTCTTGTAGAAGTCCTGTGCATCTTTATACAATGTCGGCCAGTAGAACCCTGACTGCAGCACCTTGGCGGCAGTTTTGTTGCCTCCTAAGTGACCTCCATATTGTGAAGCATGGCAGTGATGGAGAATGTCTTCTTGCTCTTCTTGTGGTACACACCTCCTTATAACCTGATCTGCACATAGTTTGAAAAGAAGAGGTTCGTCCCAATAATAATGCTTAACATCATTTAGGAACCTCTTCCTGGCTTGATAATTAAGATCAAAAGGAAGTATTCCGCTAACTATAAAATTAACGAAATCAGCATACCAGGGAAGTTCAGAAGACTTACCTGCCGCCATGGCTGTCGCGGCAGCTATTGCGGCAGCAAAGAGCTGCTCATCTGGGAAGGTCCCCAGTATGTTTGTCTCATCGATTGGTGGACTCTGTCCCTTCTCCAACCTTGACTAGTGGTCTGCTACCTGATTTTCTGTCCCTTTTTTGTCCTTGATTTCAAGGTCGAACTCTTGCAATAGCAGGATCCACCGTATCAATCTAGGCTTTGCATCTTTCTTTGCGAACAAATATTTCAGGGCAGAATGGTCTGTGTGCACTATTACCTTCGTCCCAAGTATGTAAGAACGAAACTTGTCGATGGAGAATACCACAGCTAATAGCTCCTTTTCTGTGGTGGTGTAATTCACTTGGGCGTCATTCAATGTCTTGCTGGCATAATATATGACATGGAACAACTTATCTCTGCGCTGCCCAAGTGCTGCCCCGACAGCATAGTCACTAGCATCACACATAATCTCAAATGGCTGTGTCCAGTCTGGTGGCTGTACTATTGGGGCTGTTACCAGCTTTTCCTTCAGAACCTTGAATGCTTCAGTACATTCATCATTAAAGTCAAAGGGTCGGTTCTGTTCCAAAAGATGACATAAAGGCTTGGTGATTTTTGAGAAATTTGCAATGAATCTTCTATAAAAACCAGCATGCCCTAAGAAACTTCTAATGCCCTTGACTGTGGTCGGCGGCGGCAGTTTTTCAATCACTTTTATTTTGGCCCTGTCGACTTCTATGCCACGACAGCTAATCTTATGGCCAAGGACTATCCCTTCATCCACCATAAAGTGGCTTTTTTCCCAATTCAATACGAGGTTTGCTTTTTCATATCTTTCAAGTACCTTTTGTAGATTGCCGAGGCAGCTCTCAAAATCGTCTCCAAAGACTGAAAAATCATCCATAAATATCTCAAGGAAGTCCTCCACCATGTCGGAGAATATAGCCATCATGCATCTTTGGAAGGTGGCGGGTGCATTACATAATCCAAATGGCATTCTCCTAAAAGCGTACGTTCCATAGGGGCATGTGAAAGTCATTTTTTCTTGATCCTCCGGTGCGATAGCAATTTGATTATAACCTGAATAACCATCAAGAAAACAGTAGTAAGGTTTACCTGCTAATCTATCAAGCATTTGATCAATAAAGGGTAAAGGAAAGTGGTTCTTTCAGGTAGCTTTGTTAAGCTTCCGATAGTCCATACAAACCCTCCAACCGGTCACAGTCCTGGTTGGGATTAACTCATTGTTCTCGTTGGTCACCACGGTCATTCCTCCTTTCTTTGGAACACATTGCACCAGACTCACCCATTTGCTATCGGAGATGGCGTAAATAATACCAGCATCTAACCACTTAATTATCTCTTTACGCATCACCTCTTTCATCGCATGGTTTAGCCGCCTTTGGGCATCTATAGTCGGCTTATGATCTTCCTCGAGGAGGATTTTGTGCATGCATAACGCCGGACTAATGCCTTGTATGTCAGCAATCGTATCATTTGAACCAAGAAAAGCATATTTAAGTTGCCCTGGCAGGGGCTTCAGTTCTAAGGCAGGTGGTTCAACAGTAGATGGCTTTTGGATTAAATGGTTATCCGAAGTATAATTTAAAGGTTCGAATAACTTACCTGGACGATTGCCTAACCAGTTTGCCTCCTCCTGATCTTCAGTATCATATGTATCGGAGTCAGAGGAGTTGCTGTCGTCAGTGCTGTAGTGACAGCCCTGTAGGTGGCTGCCGCGGCAGTGCCCGATTTTTATGTCGTGACAGCTCGACCAGATGCAGGGTTGATCAAGGATAACTTCAGTGATAGCCTTGCATTCCTCGTCTGCATCTGCATGCTTCATTGCTTGGAGAACATTCAACTTAATCTGTTGGTCATTTACTCTCGTGGTGAGTTCTCCTTTTTCCACATCAATCAGTGATCTTCCCGTGGCTAAGAAGGGTCGCCCAAGGATGATTGGTGCGTTTTCGTCTGCTTCGCAATCTAAAACAAGAAAGTCAGCAGGAAAAATAAATTTATCCACTCTTACCAGAATATCTTCGATTTTTCCTTCTGGATGAACGTAAGAGCGGTCTGCAAGCTGCAGGATTACTGTCGGGGGCCGTGCCTTTCCAATACCTAATTTCTGAAAAACAGATTTTGGCATTAAATTAATACTAGCACCAAGATCACAAAGTGCCTTACCCACGTATTTATCTCCGATTACACAAGGTATGATGAAGCTCCCCGGATCCTTCTTTTTCTGGGGTGGCTGCAGATGAAGAATACTCATGCAACCATCTGCCATCCTTACCGTTTCAAATTCCCCCAGTTTATATTTCTTTGACATGACATCCTTGAGAAATTTGGCGTAACCGGGCATCTCCCTAACGGCATCTAACAGCGGAATATTAATATGAACCTACTTAAAAATATCATAAATCTTTTTAAGTTGAGATTCTTGCTTAGCTTGCTGTATCCGTTGAGGAAAAGGAGGTGGGGGACGATAATCAGCAATACGTCCTTCCCACTGCATACGAATCTGAGGAGGTTTGGGTTCATCATGTTTCTCCTCTGTCGCTTCTGCTGTCGTGACAGGCTCATCGGCAGCAGTCTGTTTGTTACCTGTCGTGGCAGCTTCCTCGGCAGGTTTCTCCAAGGCTGGTTCCTTTACTGTTTCAGCTTCCTTTTCCGGCCCTGGTAGTTTCTTCCCACTCCTAGTAGTTATGGCCTTACATTGCTCATGTGTGGGCTGCCTAGCATTTTCAGTATTACTAGGAATCCTCCAGTCTTCCTCGGCTTAATATGCTGGGAAACCTGACCCATTTGTGTCTCCAAAGATTTCAGAGTAGCTTCATGATTTGTCATCCGCATCTCTGTTTTGTCCATGAATGTCTCTGTTTTCTTGACAAACTGATTCATATTCTCAATATAAGTACCTGTCTGAGACATAAAAGTGGCCAGAGTCTGTTCCAGTATACTGTTAGTGGCAGCTGGTGGCTGCTGTTGCTGCTGTGGCGGCATGTGCGTCGGCAGTTGCTGTCGCGTCAGCAATCTAGGTCCTCCCTGATTCTGATTGTGTGCTTGAGGATTCAGGGCATTATTAGGATTACTCCAGGAAAATTTGGGATCCTTCCTCCAATTGGGATTATAATTGTTGGAGTTGTAATTCAGCTTGTTGTAATTTCCAACATACTTTCGCTCTTCTAACTGTATTGGGCACTCATCCCGACCATGATTTCCCTCACAAATGTCACATACCTCCTCGACAGCAAATCCCTGTTGTGTGTCATCATTCAAGAGTTTTTTCATTGCCTTAGTAAGGTACGCCACTTGTGATTTCAACGTGCTGTCGGCTTCATAGTCCTTGACAACAAGTACCCGTTTACCCCCTCTTCTTGCGGTCGGAAACTGCTCCTCATTCTTAGCCAGATTTTTCAAAACTAGCATTGCCTCTTCTGGATCTTTATCCAATAATAGTCCATTTGCTGCAGAATCAATTCGAATACGAGTTTGTAAGTTGGCAGCATTATAAAACTTAGTTACCTGATTCCAGACGGGGAATCCATGCATTGGACAGTTCCGTAGAAGAGTAGTAAATCTGTCCCAGGCCTCGTGCATCGGCTCGTCATCTTCCTGTTGAAAAGTAGCAATTTCATTACGTAATCGCTCAGATAAATGCGAAGGATTAAAACGAAATAAAAATTCACGAGATAAATCTGCCCAAGTTCTAATTGAACCCGGCGTAAGTTTATTCCACCAAGTTTTTGCTCTGTCCCTTAATGAATGGGGAAATAACCGAAGCCTCAGTATCTCCGGATTGACTCCTGGCAGTCTAAACGAACCACAGATCTCCTGGAATGTTTTGAGATGCTCCCTAGCATCATCTGTAACAGCACCACTAAACTGCCCGACATTGTTGATCATACTAAACATGACAGGTTTCAGCTCGAAGTTATCAACATCTATGTCCGGCAGCGTGGTTTCCAGCTCTACATGATCGTTCAACATGTAGTCACGACAGGACCGTCGTCTGGCGGCGGCGGGCGGGTCGCCGACAGGCGGGTCGTTCCCATTGTAGGCCATCTTCTCTAGCTGTTCCTCAAGGTACTCGTTCCTGGCTAGCACGTAACGAAGTCGGTTCCTAAGATTGAATGAGCGTTCGATTTCTGGGTCTAATGGATACTCAGGATCTTCACCTCGTTTCGATCTGCGCATAAACAAGGAACCTTGTGAAAACCAAGAGTTGAATGCACCAAAGAAAAACAGAAAAATAAAAATAAAATAAAAAATAAAAACGAAAAGTGCAATAAAAGAAAAGGTAGAGTTATGTTGCCAATCCCCGGCAACGGCGCCAAAAACTTGTTGCGTGTAAAAGTGTCTATCGCAATTAAGTGCAAGTGTACACGACGCAAATAGTAAAGTGATACTAGAGTATCGGATATCGTCTCCACAGGGACTGGGCTAACCCTTTCCTTCGCTATCTGCACAAGGGGAAAAAGAATGATTTAAGATTTTGTCACGAGAAATATAAAGTAAACTTAAATAAAAGAGTAGAGAAATCAAGATAGAGAGAATGGGCTGGTATTGAATTGCTCAGTAGTGCAGGTATTGCAGAGTTTAGGAAATCCAGTTCTGTCGTCGCGCCTATCGCGGGCAGCACCTGTCGCGGCGGCAGTCCGTTGATTGTTGCGGTAGCAAACACTCAACTCAGTACTTTCAAGTTTGGCAAGAATCCCAGATCTGCCTTGGCCTATCCCTAGGTCCAAGTCTGTCGATGATCACGTCTTGATGATACCTCCCGGCGTGAATCGAAGGGTGAACACCGATGTGTATGAATTCTTCTTTAGCCACTTAACCTCGCCCTATCCCTAGGCACGAGACAGTTCAACTATAAACTAGAGAACTTGCTCTTATTTCTTTCGTATACTTAACTCTCCCGATGCTAAGTAAATAGATAACCTCACAATGCTCTCCCGATGCTCTTGCAAGATATTAATAACCAAAATAAGAGAACTTGAAGTTTATTTTATTGAACTGAAAATACCTAAAACAAAACAACCCTTGCAACTACTTTACAAATCAACCCGTGGCCCTAGGGGGAATTTAGAACATGTCGAGGGCAGGAAAACGGCAGAATTTGGGAAGGAGGCTAGGGTAATCAGTTATGGGTTATGGGATATGATCTTTTTCTAGGTTAAAATCTATGCCCTTATTTAAGCTTTGGGCTCAAGTATTCTAAATTAACAAGGATTACAACTTTAATTAAAAGTAAGATTCTAATAAAGACTTAATCTTCAAGTATCCTACTTTTCAGCCGCCTTCCTTGTTTCTTGGGATTTCCTCTCCTTGAGCTTTGGCTTGACATATCTTTTGATCCGGGGCTTGGAAAAATATATGGTTTTCACACGACAGACGAGCATAATTTTCTCTATCTATCGAGGTCCACTTTGCTTTTCCTCTACTAACTTGCTGTCGTCCTCTACTGTCATGGCAGGTCCATGGCAGCATCGTCCTCATCGTCTGCTTGTCCAGTTCAGCTCTTCTGATTCTCTGCCCTGCGCCCGCCTTCTCCATCTACTATGGCAGCAACCTGCAAAATAACCATCTTTTAGTAGAATCCGTGCCTTTAATATATTTGTGATGTTTTGCTGTAAACTAACCTAAATGCAATGCAATGATGCTTGAATACAGCATAAATATGGGTTAAAAAGGGTGTAAATAATAGAACTTTTACATACTCAACACTTGACGAATGCTCCTGCAGCTTTTATGGACATGATGAATATAGTGTTCCGTGAATACTTGGACAAGTTTGTTGTGGTGTTCATTGACGATATCCTTGTGTACTCTCGTACTGAGGAGGAGCATGAAGGTCATTTGAGGGTTGTCTTGCAAGCGCTTCTGGAAAATCAGCTTTATGCTAAGCTGAACAAGTGTGAGTTTTGGCTAAAGGAAGTTGTGTTCCTTGGTCATGTGGTTTCGGCTGAGGGGATTCGCGTTGATCCTCAGAAGATTGAGGCGGTGATGATTTGGAAGCCTCCTAAGTCCGTTCATGAAGTCCGTAGTTTCCTTGGGTTGGCAGGATATTACCGGAGGTTTGTGGATGGATTTTCGAAGATTGCTGCCCCTTTGACAAAGTTGTTGCAAAAAGATGTCAAGTATGAGTGGACGGGAGCAAGTCAACAAGCTTTTGAGAAGCTTAAGGCAGGTTTGACGCAAGCTCCTATCTCGGTTCAACCTGAATCAGTAAAAGAGTTTGTGGTGTACAGTGATGCATCCTACGTTGGTTTGGGGTGTGTGCTAATGCAAGAGGTTAAGGTGGAGACATTATCTGTATGGTGAGAAGTGTACTGTGTACACGGATCACAAGAGTTTGAAGTATCTGATGTCTCAAAAAGAGTTGAATCTTAGGCAACGACGTTGGGTGGAGTTGCTTAAGGATTACGATCTGACAATCGAGTACCATCCGGGAAAAGCTAATGTTGTAGCGGATGCCTTGAGCAGGAAGGTGGTAGTAGAGTTAAGGGCCATGTTTGCCAGCTTGAGTATTTCGCAAGATGGAGGTCTTGTGGCTGAGTTGCAAGTGAAACCATCTCTAGTTCAGTTGATAAAAGATAAGCAGTTGTTGGATGATTCTTTGGTGTCACATGTTCAGGATATTGCTGAGGATAGACCATCGGATTTTTGTTTTAATGATGATGGAGTCCTATGTTTTGGAAGTCGGATAGTAGTGCCAAATGATGCGGAGTTGAGGCGTACTATTCTGACTGAAGCTCACAATAGTCCTTTTGCTATGCACCCTGGTAGTACAAAGATGTATCGTGATCTGAAGGATGAGTACTATTGGGTGGGTTTAAAGAAATATGTTGCGGAATATGTGAGTAAGTGTATTGTTTGTCAGCGGGTTAAGGCTGAGCATCAGTTTCCTTTACGGTTGTTGCAACCGTTGAGGATTCCTGAATGGAAGTGGGAAAGAATCAGCATGGACTTTGTGTCTGGTTTGCCTTTGTCACCATCGAAAAAGAATTCGGTGTGGGTGATTGTAGATCGCTTTACAAAGTGTGCGCATTTCTTACCTGTGCATACCACGTATACCTTGGATAAGCTTGCAGAGCTGTACATTGTTGAGATTGTGCGTCTGCATGGTGTGCCAAAGTCTATAGTGTCGGATAGAGACCCGAGGTTCACATCGCGTTTTTGGGAGTTTTTGCATCAAGCTTTGGGTACGCGGTTGAATTTCAGTACTTCTTATCATCCATAGTCGGATGGACAATCTGAGCGTGTTATCCAAGTGCAGAACTCTTCTTTGCTGGGCTGAAACAGGTCAGAAGTTGGTTTCGATGCCGGCTTTGTTGAAGGGAACCACCGAGAAGGTGAAGCTCATTTGTGAGCGGTTGAAGGCAGCTTCTGATCGACAGAAGTCTTACGCGGATTTAAAGCGTAAGGAGATTGAGTTTGCAGTGGGTGACCGTGTGTTTTTGAAGGTTTCACCTTGGAAAAAGGTGATGAGGTTTGGCCGGAAGGGTAAGTTGAGCCCTAGGTATATTGGACCATACGAGGTGATTGAACGTGTGGGTCCTGTTGCTTATAAGCTGAGGTTACCACAAGAGTTGGAAAAGATACAAGATGTGTTTCATGTCTCTATGCTTCGGAGGTATAGACCGGATCCTTCGCATGTTATGCCTGTGGAGGAAGTGGAGTTGAATCCAGATTTGACCTATGATGAGGAGCCGGTTGAGTTTCTGGATTCAGACAGTAAAGTTCTTCGAGGTAAGACCATTGAGTTGGTTAAGGTGTTGTGGAGGCATCGTGGTGTTGAGGAAGTCACGTGGGAAAGAAAAGATGACATAAAGAAGCAGTTTCCTTACCTTTTTCCTCCAGGTAAATTTCGAGGACGAAATTTCTTAAGAGGGGGAGAGTTGTAACACCCCAATTTTGGGCTTATAAGTTTAGGGTCTGGACCGAACCAGTCTGAGAAACGGTTCGAATATAAAAGAAGGTTTTAGGGAACGCCTAGTTCGGGATGCTTTAAAAATATAGAAAAATATCTAAAAATCCTCATTTAATATATATAAGAGAGTGGTGAAGTCAATTTTACAAAATAAGGTTTGGAAATACTACATTTCGGTGTAGTGACCAAATTGCGATTTTTGTAAAGTTTAGTAGTGATTGTTTTGTAAAGGATTGAAACCTTGAATATTTAAGGAGCTAATTTACCCAAAATGTTTTTCTCCAGATTTTCCTTAATTTGAGTGATTTAATTAATGTTTTAATTGAATAAAAGAAAAGGAAAACTACTTTTTAACTTTCATAACTACCTTTCTCTAATTTTCTCTCATTCCTTTTTCTCTCAAAATCCTATCATCGAAACACCTTTTCTCCAGCAACATTCACATTGATTTTCACTTCAATTGATGAGATTTCCATCACTCAGTGGTTCCTAATCAATCTTGCATCAAATCCTTTTGATTTCCACATTGAATTTTCATGGATTTTGGCCCAAATCAAGGAGAAATCATCATTTAGAGGTAACATTGTTCTTCTCCTCTAAATACTCAATTCTTTACTGAAATTCCAAAGTTTTCAATCCTTTATTAAAGTTTTATAAATGATTTTAATGTTAGAAACAAGATTTTGGCTTAAAACTCAAGATTTTGGAAGAGATCTTGAAGATTTTCGTTGTAATTGATTGGGCTCTGTTTTGAGATAGTTCTCTAATGTATTTTGGATGTTAAATGATATTAGAAATGAGGTTTTATCAATCCAATCCCGAATAGGTTGTGTTTCCTAAGTTTTTGCTTATGGAAATAGTGGTTTTTGAGGTGTTTTTGGTGTTCTGTTATAGCTGGAGGTATAAGGACGTGTTTAGAGTTGTTTTTGATGTTAATTGATGTTTAGAAAAGATTAGAAGTGATGGATCTTGGCTGGTTTAAGTTTTGGAAGAGTTTGGAGGTGATTTCGGCTGTGTTTGGTAGCCGAAATGTTGGTTTTAGGTAGAGCATCGAGTTTAGGAGTGTTGGCTGAAGATTTCAATGCATGATGATGCATTAATCCTCTGCTTTGATGTGTCTAAAATAGGGGAGACATCTTCTGACACTTTTGGAGTTGATCCGGAAGCTTAATTGGTGTTTCGGCAAGCAAGCGAAACGAAATCGGTGAGTGCGATTGGGTTAGAAGTCCATGAGGACAAAAATACAAGGTTTGGGGATTTAGGAGAGGTTTGAAACACCTTCCTAAATCCGGAAGTAAGTATGGCTTGATTTGATATCCCTCTATAGTGGTGTTTTCCCCTAAAATGCTTTTACATGTTCATGGTTTGAGATTGTTAAATTCCTACTGTTTTTATGCATGTTTTGAAGCATGAGATTATGCTTGTAGAGATGTCATGAGATGGCATGTTGCATTGAATAGATTTGAGCTTTTGGTTTGAAGCAAAGTATGATTTATGATTTGAAATGTGATGAGAAAACCTTTTGAGTTATTTTGCATGAAAAACAGTAGGTGTGATGATATTTTAACACATTATATTGGCATAGATGTTGAGAAACTTACCGGATATAATTGATCGATCAATAGGATGAGAGTGCACTATAAACTAAAAATTCGTACGTGCTCTTTGGTTAAGCCAAAGGGAGATTTTCCGATGATGGGCATTCCATCGGGTTGTACTTGGTGAAATACCCAAACTTTGTGGCGATGAGAGATTCCGCCATGTGAGTACGGTGATGAGAGATTCCACCATGTGAGTACGGTGATGAGAGATTCCACCGGAAGTTGTGTTGCTAGACAAGTGAGTACGGTGATGTGAGATTCCACCAGAAGAGTCTAGTGTAGAGATGTGTCCGCATATCCGATTATTAATGAGATGCTAAATGCCAATATAAATGATGAAATGGTTTTTTGTTACACATGTACCTTTGATGAAATGATTTATGCTATGAGTTATGCATATGTGTTTTGTTTAGAAATACTTTGACAATACAAGCATGTGAATGGCCTTGCCATGAGTTTTGCATTGGTTTTAATGCATGAGTTAGAATGAAGGTACATGTGATTTCAATGAGTTTTGCTTTGAAGTTTTCAAGCATGAGAAAAAGATGAGCATGTGGTTTTAAAGCTTTGATGAAAGTGTTTTTCTAAAAGTGCATTATTGTGTTGGTTTCTTTAGAGCATGCCTCACTAAGCATTTGTGCTTACGCTCTCTTTTACCAATAATGCAGATAATTGAGGTGTCTAAGGGCATCAAGGAAGCTAAGTTCATCCAAGGAAGTCCAAGCTCACGTATGGTGAATATTTCATACACTATTAGTTTTGATAAATTGGCAATGAGAACCTAAGATTTGCTTTGGGAGATGTGTTAAACTCCCTAAGGTTGTGGCATGTGTGCCTTGGTTGTTTTGAATTGTAAATGGCCTTAATTGCTTCGTTTGGAGGTTTGATTTCCCTATTTGGATTTGATATTAGGATGCATGCCTCTAGATTTGTGAGATTGCAAGTTTGATGCTTTCAAGGTGTTTAGGAGTTCCAAATATGTACCTTATAGGCTTGATGACTTGTTGGTATGTTTGGAGAGTCCTTTGGATGTGTTTGAATGGGTTTATGCAGGAAAAACCAAATTTTGTTGCTGAATCTGGGCAAACCGTATCGAAACACTCTCTAGTATTTCGAAACGGGGGCCTGAAATGGCCTTCGTGTTTCGAAACGCTAAGGGATGTTTCGAAACGATTTGGCTACTGGAATGCCTCGTTTCGGAACCAGTCTCGGAACCAACCCGCGTATCAGAACGGTCAACGCCGTTTCGATCCACGTTCCGATACAACAGGTGAATGTTTCGAAACAGGTGACCGTTGGGCACAGATTTGAATGGTGCTGAAGTTTGCAAGCTTTACATTTTAGTCCCAAATGTTGGTGTTGCAATTGCTTGTGTTTGAGATGTTCAATTAAGATAGAATTTGGCAGAGAAGCAAGTAACAAGACTAATTTCATATTGGTAACCTTAAAATTAGTAAAGACCTTATAATTTTTAGAAATTACATTTTAGTCCCTAAACTTGTATTAAGTGCAATTGAGTCTCTTTATGTCATCCAATCGCTATGCTTTTCTCAAATATGTTTTGTAAGTACTCACTTAGGGTTAATGTGTATCTAGACAAGATCAAAAAGAAAAAAAGGTTGTGAATCAAGGTTGACTTTCAAGTTGACTTTGGTTTTTCCCGTGTAATCTTCGTAGTTCGGGTCAACCGTCTAGGCCGGGCTAAGGGGGTTACAAGGTAGATAATCTCCGCAAACATGATTTGAGCTATATTTTGGCGCCTACCCTTACGAAAGCATCAGATCCAAAAATCATTGACTTGGCAGATCGTGGAGAACTTCCCTTTCTGATGAACGAAACCACCAAGTGATCATGAGGTGAAGGATGCAATCATGGGCATCAAGGACGATTATAGAGCCGCTAAGGACATGGCCTAAGGAGTTTTCATCATCTATCCCAACGTTCTCAAACTCAAAAACATTTGTCAAAACAGTTTGATCAATCCTAAGCTTCTTCTCTATGAGATAGGATTCAATGGCTATAACCTCGATTCTATCGGTATTGTAGATACACTTAGCATTGACATAAGAGATAATGACAAGGTTACGCTATAGAAGATCGAGTATACTCAAAAAGGGCATAAACTTCCATTGATGCAATAAACCAAGGTATTTGAATTTAAAAAGGGAATAAAGATAATATGCTCAAAACGGATCTTCTAGTTTTGGTATTGTTTGTAATGAGCCATTTCGACGGGAGTTTGAAAACACTTTTGGATGATAAGGGTGAGGTTTGGTCTTGTACCATCATTCTAGGAGGATTCTCCAACCTCACTAATTTTTGGTTTCTTTTTAGGAGCCATTAGAAATCTTGAAATCAAAATCAAACAAAAAATACATGTATGCATACATCATCATATTCGATCCAAATAATTAATCCAATGATCAAGGTATTTAAAGAAAACATATACAATATAGTTTTAAAACATATACAAGTATAAAAATAATTTTGGAAAACATAGAAAAATATATGATATAATTTTATATTCGAATAAAAAAATTTCAGTTTTATTTTTTTTTTACAAAATAATGAAACCCAAGTTATATACATACTATAAACACAAATTTTAATTAAAAATAATGTACAAATAATGACGAAATTAAAAAAAAATTATACCTTGAATATGGGATTATGGATGAATGAAGGTATGATGATGCACCAAACTTGATGATATTGTTTAGACTTGGTTTGAAAAAGAAAAGCCCTCAAAGAATTGTGTGAAAAACTAAAGGAATTGAGGGGATTTTATAAGGAAAAACTGGGTTAGGGCTTTGAGAGAAAAGAGGGATGTTTGAATTAAAGTTAAATTTGGTCTTTAATGCTCATTTAAACTCCCAGTGGCTACGCGTACCGAAACGTCATATGGCGTATCGAAACAACGTACATGTATGCTTTTTAAACTGTACTGAAATAGGTGACCTTACCGATACAGGCTTGCTTACACCGAAGCGTGTTCTTGAACTCGTATTGATACGTAATGGACCGTATTGATACCCTTTTGCTAGAATATGCATTTTGGGCAACAAGGAGCTCAAAAATTCAATTTTGATTGAATCTAAATGCATGTATATGACATATGAACTACATGTATGGACTAAAACATATACATACTCCCCTAGCAACAAGCATAGATGCATATAGAAGGAAAATTACAAGAGCTTGACAATCAATCAAATTCAAGCAAATTTTGTACCAAAAAGGCTCTAAAGGGTCAAGAAAGGCTAGTCAAACCTAACTCTCTCTTAAGATTCCAAAAATGCTCTTTGTTTAATGGTTTGGTAAAGATGTTCGCTAAATGGTTAAAGGTGTCTACATATTCTAGAACAACATTAATTTTCAAAACATGATCTCTAATGAAATGATGTCAAATTCTATGTGTTTGGTTCTAGAATATGGATGGGATTCTTAGTGGACAAATTGTACTAGTGTTGTCACACCTAAGAGGTATGATACCTACATCAATTCCATAATCTAAAAGTTGTTGCTTCATCCAAAGGACTTGAGCACAACTTCCGGCCGATATGTATTTCGCTTCGGTGGTAGATAAAGCTACACTATTTTTTTCTTAGAAAACCAAGATATGAGCATACTACCTAGATATTGACAAGTACCAGAGGTACTTTTTCTATCTATCTTACAACCTCCATAATCCGCATACGAGAAAGCATATAAATCAAAGGAGGAATCTCTAGGATACCAAAGGCCTAAACAAGGTGTGTATCTAAAGATTCTTTTAACGGCTATAAGGTGTGATTCTCAAGGACTAGCTTGAAATCTAGCACATAAGCAAACACTAAACATAATGTCGGGTCTACTTGCGGTATGATAAAGCAAAGATCCAATGTAACACCCCCTACCCGGCCTGGTCGAGAACTAGGTCGGAAAGCGTTACCGAAAACGATGCGGAAATCTTTTCACCCTTTTTCTTTTTAAACTTTCTTAATAACTTATCTTATTAAAACTTAATGAACTTGTTGAGCTTATAATCTGAATTTTTAACAATCTTTATTCTTGCAGCGTTTACCGAGTTTACATATTAATCCATTTAACCTCGTAGAAGTAAAAATGAATGCCCGTATCGAAACGCCCTAAGCCGTTTCGGTACGACTTGACCACGGTCAAAACTTCTGACTTTTCCTTCTTGACTGTTTCGATACGGTTTGACCCGTATCGGTACGGGTTGACCGACCTTGACTTGACTTAGACCTGTTTCGAAACCCGTTTCGAAACAAGGGTCTCCAGTAGCAAAAACGTATCGAAACGAGCTTTAACCGTTTCGGAACACCCTGCTTCCCAGACTTGAATTATACCTACCCGTATCGAAACATCATCACCCGTTTCGATACGGTGGACCTGAGACAACAAATTACAGCTGGTTTTTAATCAGTTTAGCTTAGCAAACTTAGTTCAATTTCAATGAAACTTTACCCACTTCATTCTGAAGTTACGAACTACTGTTGTGCCAAGTTTTAAGGACATTGGAAGCCATTTACTTGGTTTACCAAATTAACACAAACAAAGGTTTTTATGCTATATATACTTATTACATATAAGCTCATTTCTTCTTTCATTAACACCAAAACACCTTGATAGCACACAGACATACAAAACGAGCATACTGAGCCTAATACATAGACCTTGCCACCATACTAGGAGTTTAAAAGACAAAACACTTTACTCTTTACTTGGTCGTGACTTGTACAACGCTCCAACTTCTCCGATCTCGATCCCCTCTACTTGCTTATCCTGAAATGGATGCATGAAATGCATTAGGCATACTTGCCTAGTGAGGTAGTCACATAACAAAGGATAACATATACCATGCTTTACACATGCTTTAATGAATCATAATATAACCATGTAATGTCATAACATACTTCATAGTCATAACATAACATAAATCATCATCATGGTCTCATGACACATCACTATCTTGATCTCATAGTTTCCCTTGGATCGATTCCTTGTATACGGATACACGAATTCCACCACTACACCATTCATGATCAATATGGTCCATACCCTCCACTACACCGATTTGACCATCACACAACACATCCCTCCACTACACCAAGTCATTCCCCTTCCACAGAGCACATGAATTCATTGGCATGCCAACTGTATCCGATACCTCGAATCCAAGGTCCTTAACAATATTTCATAGTCATATCAACATCATATCACACGTATACATATTACATGACAATCATAGTGTAAATCATAGAATTGATGCAACCTTACCATGTTCTTACCAACATACAATCGATGGCGTAAAACTACTAACTCAAGGTTAGTATTTAACAAAGGTAACAACATAATCGAGTAGGCCCGTGCCTAACTCGAGACGCTACTACACTCACCTTGATCTGCTGAGGCTCCTAAGGTCGATAATACCTCGATCAATGCTTGAGTCTTTTCTCTTAGGATGGCACGGACAAAACGAGCTTCTTAAACAAGGGAGACCAAAGCTTTGGGTGAATCTATCATGGAGGTGCTTGCTTAAGCTTAAGGTAGAAGACAACAATGGTGGTGCTAGCTTATTTAGGAAGGAAAGCAGAGACTTGCTTCATAGAAAAACCAAAACAAGGCTTTTATCATCTTTCTTGTATTTATAGAAGGTTGAGGAATTAATAAATAATTCCCACCTCCCCCAACAGCCTATAGGAGGATTTCCTACCTTAAAGGGTTTTCCATCCTTAGGAACCAATCAAAACATTTCCCTTAGGAGAGGGTTTGCTTAAGCCAACACTCCTCATCATTTCTCATCAATTACTGACCACAAGACATCATCTAAGTCTTAAAATCGCATGAAAGGGTGCCAGGCAAGCAGGTGACTCATCTAAGGGCCGATTTCTTTGACTTTTGGGCACTTGCCTTGTTTTTCTGCAGGGTACCGTTTCGGAACGGTCGAGGCCGTTTCGATACGGTCTTGAAAAATGCCAAAAAGGTAGTTATTGTCGTTGGGCCGTATCGGAACGCCTGAAATCTGTTTCGGTACGCCTTAGCCAGGCCGTTTCGATACGGGTCTCAGGCGTATCGAAATGCTTGGCCCAGAAACGTTAACTTGAGCACATAAAACAAACTTAACTTGACTTTTAGGTTTCATAAAATCTTAGGACATAAACAAATCAAAATTTAAGATTTTTAACACCAAAAATTTAATCATCGGAACCTATTTCCGACCAGACCGGTTTTCGGGGTGTTACATCCAATCATAGAACGATAAAGCTTTAAATCAACACACTTACCTCCATCTTTGTCAAGCTTTGTAGAAGAGCTCATTGGTGTGGCTTAAGGCTTCACATTCTCCAAGCCAAACTTCTTGAGCATGTACTTGATGTACTTATCTTGATAGATGAAGATGCCATCCTTCCTTTTTTTAATTTGGAGCCCCAAAAAGAATGAGAGCTCCCCCATCACGCTCATCTCAAATTCACCTTGCATCAACTTAGCAAAATCTTGACAAAACATTTCATTAGTAGAACTGAAAATTATATCATCAACATAGATTTAGACTACTAATATGTCTTTGCCATTTCTTTTAAGAAAGAGTGTAGTATCCACCTTTCCTTTATCAAAACCTTTTTCAATCAGAAAACTAGACAACCTTTCATCTAGGAGCTTGTTTCAAACCATATAAAGCCTTTGAAAGTTTGAAAATATGGTTTGGGTATTTTGGATCCTCAAAACTGGGTGGTTCTTCTACATACACTTCTTCATTAATAAAACCATTTAAAATGAAGTTTTAACATCCATTTGAAAAAAGCTTGAATTTATGATAACATGCAAATGCAAGAAGCATCCTAATGACTTCCATCCTAGCTACGAGTGCATAGGTTTCATCAAAATCGATTCCCTCTTCTTGAGTATAACATTGAGAAACAATTCTAGCCTTATTCCTCACTATGTTACCACTCTCATCTAGTTTATTTCTAAAAACCCATTTAGTTCCTATAGTAGATTTATTACTAGGCCTATCAACTAATGTCCAAACTTGACTTCTCTCAAATTGATTTAATTCCTCTTGCATGGACAATATCCAATAATCATCTTTTAATGTTTCTTTAATATTTTTAGGCTAATGCATGAAATAAATTCAACATTGCTAGCAAGTCTAAGAGAAGATCTAGTATTTTCCCCTTTGGATAAATCACCAAAAATCTCACCACTTTTGACATAGTCAAACCCCCTTGGGTAGGCGACCTTATTTTCCTCTAGAGCCATGTTCTTCAAAGCTTCTAGAGACTGATCTTGTGATTCTTCTTCTTTTTTTTGGAACCTCATTCACCTTTGATGATTGCCCACCATCATTGGCTTCAAAAATCCCTACATCGTCATCATCACAAGAATCCTTCCTCAGAAGGAGGTTATCATCAAAAACCACATGTATAGACTCTTCAACAACTAAAGTTCTTTTATTAAATACTCAATAGCTTTATAATTTAAAGAATACCCTAAGAAAATAGCTTCATCACTTTTAGCATCAAATTCACCTAAATTTTCTTTTCCATTATTCAAAACAAAACACTCACATCCAAAAGGATGAAAATAGCTAATGTAGCAAGTTGTATTTGTGAATTCCGCCCAAAAATACTTAGGTAAATTGTTTTCACAAAGCATGGTTCTAGACATTTCTTCTAAAGTTTGATTTTTCCTCTCAACTGCCCCATTTTGTTAAGGAGTGTGAGGAGGGGAAAAATTATGGCTTATTCCATTTGAATTACAAAAATCCTCAAAACCTAAATTTTGAAATTTGGTACCATGATCACTTCTAATATGACAAATAGTTTGATCAACATCATTTTGAGAAATTTTTGAAAATGTGATGAACTTTTCTAAAGCCTCATCCTTGGTACTTAAAAATAGAACCCAAGTGTATCTAGAGTAATCATTAACTAAATCAATTCCATATGATTTTCCACCCAAGCTCATTGTCCTAACAGGGCAAAAAATATCCATGTGAATCAATTATAAAACTCTACTAGTTGAAACATCATTAATATGCTTAAAAAGTTCTTTTATGTTTGCCTTTTGCACATACATCACAAATTTTATCAAGTGAAAATTTAATTTTACGCAAACCTCTAACTAGATCTTTGGAAACCAATCTTTATAAAAAAACTAATGCTTGGATGTCCTAGTTTTCTATGCCATAACCATGAGTCATGTTCATCTTTAGCAACAAAGCATGCATTTTAAATGTGCATGTCATCTAAATGGACCATATAAGTATTTCCTATGCGATGAACAATGAGCACAATTTGATTTGTTTCAATGTTCAAAATTTTGCAATCATTTAAATTAAAAAGAACATTAAAACATTTATCGCACAACTGACTAATGCTTAATAAATTTTGCTTAAGACTATTGACATACAAGACATTATCAATGAGTATGGAAGAGTGATTACCAATGGAACCAATTCCTTCAATGTGGCCTTTGGAGTTGTTACCAAATGTTACTACTCCACTTTTGGGCTTTAGCTCTAAGAATCTACTCTTTTCACTGGTCATGTGTCTTGAGCATCTACTATCAAGGTACAATGAATTTGCACATGTAGCTTTGGCCTTGTAGCAATGCTCCCCCTACAAACAAAGAATTAAGCCTTGGTTTTTGGTACCCAAATCATTTTGGGTCTATGAGTATTAGCTCCCCAAAACTTGATTCCCTTGGGAATCCAAGAAGCAATGACATGAATATTATTAGAAGTAACCAATTCCTTAGGAACCTATACATTCCTAATCCTCTTACCTCTAGAGGGCCTTTGGAAGCCTATTTGATTGTGGTTAAAAAAGTTTCTTTTTACATAGTTGGGTTTTAAAGATTCACTTTTTTTCAAAACTAAAATTCCCAACTTTGTTCAAAGAAGCTTTGAGATCATTCATCTCCTTATGATGATGATCATGAAACTCAGAAAGACGATTTTTTAAATCAAAATTTTCTTTTTCAAAATATGTTAAATTGTCTTTCAAAGCACAAACCTTCTTTTCAAGTTCAGAATTGGTTTTAGATAAGGAATCTTTTTGTGTTTTCAAATCAAAAATGATTTTCTTGTTTTTCAAAATCGATTCCTTATACTTCTCAACCAATTCATCATACACCTCTTGTAACTCATCATAAGCTTCTTGATGCTCATCAAAAGTGAAATCAAATGTAGATGAGTTAGAGGTTACCTTAGGATCTTCTTCAAAAGACATGAGACAAAGGTTGGCAACTTCTTGGTCCTCATCATCGGATGATTCCTCATCACATCAAGTAGCAACGTTTACCTTGAGCTTCTTCTTCTTCCTGAAGCTCTTCCTTTTGAGTTGGTGACATTCGGTTCTTATGTGCCCCGACTTCTTGCACTCATAGCATATGAGTTTATCCTTCTCCTCCTCTTTGTTCTTGTTCTTGAAGTCTTATTTTCGGTTAAACTTTCTTCCTCTATTGGACTTTATGAACCGAGTGAACCTTTTGGCTAGCATAGCCATCTCTTCATCTTCCTCCTCACACGAATCGCTCTCCTCAAAGGAAGATTTGAGAGCAAATATGAGTTTCTTCTTCTCTACCTCTTTCTTCTAGACCTTGTAACCCCCTCGACCTGGCCTAGGCGGTAGACCAAACCGAACGGGTCACACGGGGAATATTGAAGTAAACTGGGAAGGTTTACCTCAATAATCAACACTATAATTTTTATCTTGTCTAGATGCTCATTAGAAACTTGGGTGTTTATCATAGCAACATAATATACACAACATCAATCGAATATCGATTAAGGCTCAATTGCTTTTGAATACAATTTTAGGGACCATTTTGTAAACTTAACAAACTACAAGGGATTCCTCCAATTTTAGATTACCATCTTTAAATTAATCATGTTACATGCATCTATGTCAAAACTCAGCTCAAAACAATCATCCAAGCTCACTTAATTGCATCCACAACATTCAGGGACCAAAACGCAAAGAATCAGAACTTCAGAATATTCCAACAACTAATATAACAGCCAGCTGTTTCGGTAAAAGCTAGCCCTGTATCGAAACAAGTGTATCGGAATAGGTCCTCACATCTCGGAACACGGGCCCGTATCGAAACACACTTGAGGTGTTTCAAAATTGTGGTTTCCAGTAGCTAAACGTACTAAAGCAGACCTCCCATGTTTCGAAACCCTTAGGCCTTTTCAGGCTCATTGTTTCGGTACAGGCTCGAGTGTACCGAAACACCTAGGCCTGTAATGACACTTTTTTTCTTCTTCTGGTTTTCACCCTTTAATCCATCCTAAACCAATCCAACATGTTTCCAACATGCATACATCATATTTATACATCAATCCTCAAGCATTCATGACATATTAAACATCAAGTCATGGAAAATTGCATCAAAGGTAAACTATAGGCAATGAACCTAACAAATAAGTCACTCAAGAGTCAAAACTCAAACCAAAGCACAATCCAGCAAATATAGGTCTTTTGCAAGTATAAAACCATAAAGTAAACATGCTAAAAAAGGGTGTTCATACACATCACCCAAATAAACCATGGAACCCCCATTGCTCTTATTACTCTAGTCCAAAACCGAACATACATTCGGAAGCGAAGTCTCCTACGATCCCCTTGCAAGTTGCTGCCTCCAAACACTTAGTTGTCTGCATTGATTAACAAAAGAGAGCATAAGCATACAAGCTTAGTGAGGAGTGCTCAAATCCCAAACAGCATCAATGTATTGAAACCGTTTTCCATCATTAGAATACCATCATGCCCTCTTTAAAAACCATGCACTTCTTTAACAAAATCAGCATGTTAAACATCATGCAACAAGCATTAAATACTCAACAACAATTCCATTTGCTAACACTCAACTTAAGCATGTCCATGCATAACTACCATATGCAAAGCTTAAAGAGTAAAACATGCATTCTCATACTATGCATCCATATAAATTTCATAACAATTTATCAATTATATTGGCTCACAAGTGATCATCAACATTCTAATTTCTCAAAACCATATCGGATACACGGATTCCCAAGTGTTGTCCCAACACTTCATACATTCTCATCGGCATCTCAAGGTTCACATGCGGGAGCTACCCTCCGCCGTTGTGACACCCGAGGTGGATTATTCGGTACACCATATAAACCCCTAAACACCACTCATCAATAGATGTATAACCCCAATAACGAGAGACATGACACTATTCACTTTCCTCAATCATTAGGGTACTTGGATGGAGTATTTGGGACTTCACAACCCCTCAACATCCAAGACGACTTGTTTATAGTGCACTCAATCCTATAGCCGGCTAACTATATCCGATTTCATTTATAAACCATTTTTCACAACATCACTTGCCAATATAATTCACATTTAGCACAAACCTCTATGTTTTCAAAGCATTACCAATAAGCCATATTTCAAAGCATCAAACCATGCTTCATTAAACATGTATAAGCATATACATACAAGGATCACTTACCATGCGCATCCTTCATCAATATGACATCATAAGCAGTAAATTTCTTACTTTAAAACACGCTTTAAACAATAGGTAAAATACATTTAAAGTCAAGTGCATCACGAACTCATAATAGCACAACATGAGGGAGAAAATCACTTTACTTACTTCCGAACTTAGTAAAGCGTTTCAAGCTTACACTAAGTTCCCAAAACCACCTTTTAAGTGTTTCAAAGCTGGAAAACTCATTTCCACTCACCGACTCGTGAAACTAAGATTCGCCGACGCGAATTTAAGCGTCTAAAGCCCCCGAATCTTCACTGATTGCTTCCGATGTATTCTCCCATGTTTATACCACACAAGAACATAGGATTAATGCATCATAATGCATTAAAATCACCAGCAACTTAAACAATCTCGCTGCTCTACCCAAAACAACCGAAATCAACTTCGATTGCTCTCTAAACTCAGCCCAACCATAATCTAACACTTCCATAACATTTTAACCATTAATCAACATCCAAAATCATCCTAATTTCATCCTTATACCTCCAGCAACTCAGATTTCACACTAACACCTCAAAAACAAAAAAAATCTAACAATCTAACAATTAAAGATCCATCCCATTTCAGGATTATTATTACAAAACCATTAGTCTCACATCATTTAACATCCAAATCAAGTTTAAAATCATTCTCAAATCAATCAAAACAGTGCCCAAACGAATTCCTTAGAAATTCACCAAGAAAAGCTAGATTAATCAATTTTTCATTAATCAGAACATGAAACTTAGCAAATAAACATATGTAAGAAGCCAAAGACTTGGGAATTTCATTAAAGAACCTTGATTATAGGAGTTAAACGAAATCTTACCTCTAACCTTGCCTCTTCCCCTCAAATGACGAGATTTGATGAAATCTTTCAAGATTGCTTAAGGAAAAATAGAAAGGAACTCAAAGAAATCATTGGCTAACCAAACAGATTTGAGAAAATGGAATCCTCTGAAATTTTAGTGAAAAAGAAGAGTGTTTGGCTAATTGGTAAATGAGAGAAAATTTAGTTACGTCAATTAAAATTTCCTTTTTACTTTAAAATCCCTTTTAAAATCCTTTTAATTAAAACAATTAAAATGGTCAATTTGAGGGAAAAGGTTCACAAAATAGATATAAGCTCCCTAAAGATTCTAATTCTTGGCCCCTTTTCAATTTAGTCATTAAAAACAAATTCTGCACTTTTTACAAAATAGTCACCAAACCGAAATCTCAACATTCCAAAACTTATTTTCTGAAATTGATTTTACTTTCACTCAATATATATTCAAATAGGATTTTAGATATTTTTCGCACAATTTTATTACATCCCAAACTAATATTTCCTTAACCGACTCCGAACTGACATAGATCTCTAATCTAGATTCATCGAACCCTAAACCGCCCTTAAAACCTCTAGGCTCAAAACCAGGGGGTTAAACTCTCCCCCACTTAAGGAATTTCATCCTCGAAATTTTACCTAAAGGAAAAAGGTGGGAAAACTGACTCAACATGCCAGCCTTGCTTTCCCACGTGGCCTCCTCAACTCCTCGATGTCGCCACAACACCTTCACAAGTTCAATCGTCTTACCACGAAAAACTTTGCTACTAGAATCAAGAATCCCAATCGGTTCCTTATCATAAGACAAATCCGGATTCAACTTAATCTCTTCAACAAGCATAACATGAGATGGATCTGATATATACCTTTGCAAGATCGAAACATGAAATACATCATGAATTTTCTCCAAATCGGGAGGCAACCTCAACCGATATGCAACAAGAACAACACGCTCCACAACCTCATAAGGTCCAATAAACCTTGGACTAAGCTTGCCCTTACGTCCAAACCTCATCACCTTCTTCCAAGACGATACCTTTAAGAACACGCGATCTCCAACCACAAACTCAATCTCTTTACGCTTTAAATCCGTGTAAGACTTTTGACAATCCGATGCAGCCTTCAACCGTTCATAAATAAGCTTTACATTCTCAGTCGTCCTTTTTAGCAAATCTGGTAAGGAAACCAACTTTTGCCCCGCCTATGCCTAACAAAGAGGCGTTCTACACTTTCTCCCATACAAAGCTTCATACGGAGCCATTTGTATACTTGCTTGAAAACTATTATTATAGGCAAACTCCACTAAGGGAACTGTTTTTCCCAAGAACCTTGGAAATCTATAACACAACATCTCAACATATCCTCCAGTACTTGGATAACTCGCTCCAACTGTCCATCCGTTTGGGGATGATACAAGGTATTGAAATTAAGCCTTGTACCCAAAGCTATATGCAAGCACTCCCAAAACCTCGCTGTAAACCTCGGACCTCTATCCGACACTATAAATTTAGGTACACCATGCAAACGCACTATCTCTGCAATGTACAACTCTGCCAGCTTATCCAACGTATACGTAGTATGCACAGCTAAGAAATGCGCACACTTCGTAAGGTGATCTACAATCACCCAAATAGAGTTCTTATTTGACGGGGGTTAAAGGCAAACCATACACAAAATCCATCATAATCCTCTCCCATTTCCATTTCGGTATTCTCAAAGGTTACAACAACCCGGAAGGAAACTGATGCTCATCTTTCACACACTGACAAACCATACACTTGCTCGCAAAATCAACAACATCCTTTTTCAACCCAACCCAATAGTACTCATCCTTTAGTCCACGATACATCTTCGTACTACCAGGATACATAGCAAAAGGACTGCTATGAGCTTCAGTCAAAATAGTGCACCTCAACTCAACATTCTCCGACACAACTATTCGACTTTTAAAGCACAAAACACCATCACCTTTGAAAAAAAATCCGTTGCATTACGATCCGCTATATCCTGAACATGAGGCACCAAAGAATCATCAAGCAACTACTTCTCCTTAATCAACTGAATCAAGGAAGGTTTCACTTGTAACTCAGCTATCAACCCACCATCTCGTGATATACTCCACCGAGCAACCATCACCTTCAACTCTACAACCACTTTCCTACTAAAAGCATTCACCACAAAATTGGTCTTTTCGGGATGATACTCTATCATCAGATCATAATATTTGAACAACTCAAACCACCTTCGTTGCCTAAGATTCAACTCTCTCTGGGACATTAGATATTTCAAACTCTTACGATCTGTGTAGACCATACACTTCTTGCTCTAAAGGTAATGTCTCCAAATATTCAAAGCAAACACAACCCCAGCAAGCTCTAAATCATGAGTAGGGTAGTTGCGTTCATGCACATTCAATTGCCTAGATGCATACGCGACAACCTTCCCACCTTGCATCAACACACAACCTAGACCAACATATGATGCATCATTGTAAACTATAAACTCCTTACCCGATTCAGGTTGAATCAAAACAAGAGCTTGCGTCAAAGCTTCGTTCAGCTTCTCGAAAGCTTGTTTTCTAACATCCGTCCACTCAAAGCGAACATTCTTTTGCAACAACTTGGTTAACGGAGAATCAATCTTTGAGAAACCCTCCACAAACCTTTGATAATATCCTGCCAAATCAAGAAAACTACGCACTTCCGTCATCGATTTAGGCGTCTTCCAATTCATCACCGCCTCGATCTTGTGTGATTTAACTCGGATACCCTCAGCCGACACTACATGTCTAAGGAAGACAACTTCCTTGAGCCAAAACTCACACTTGCTCAATTTAGCATAAATCTGATTCCCCAACAACACCTAAACACGATCCGCAAATGCTTATCACGATCCTCCTCTGTACGAGAGTACACGAGAATATCATAAATAAACACTACCATAAACTGCTCCAAAAACTCAGGGAACACATGATTCATCATGTCTATAAACGCAACCGGTGCATTTGTCAAACCAAACACCACCACCAAGAACTCATAATGCCATACCTTGTACGAAAAGTTGTCTTAGGCACATCTACATCCTTTACCTTAAGTTGATAATATCCAGACCTCAAATCAATCTTAGAAAACACTGAAGCACCTCGAAACTGGTCAAACAAATCATCAATCCTTGGCAAAGGGTACTTGTTCTTAATCGTCAACTTGTTAAGTTGCTGATAATCTATACACATACGCATCGTGCTATCTTTCTTCTTCACAAACAAGACCGGTGCACCCCAAGGTGAAACACTAGGCCTAATAAACCCTCAATCTAGCAACTCCTGAAGTTGCATTTTCAATTCCTTCAACTCTTCAGGTGCCATTCGATAAGAAGCAATTGACACTAGAGTCGTATTTTCATACAACTCAATGCCAAACTCAACTTCTCTGTTTGGTAGCAAACCAAGTAACTCTTCCGGAAAGACACCTGAAAACTCACATACCGTTCGTATGTCTTGTACTCCCACCTCCTTTGTACCAGGGTTCATTACATAAGCTAGGAAAGCTTTACAACCCAACTTCATTATACGACTCGCTTCAAGATCCGAAATTGCATTGGACAAGAATTTCATATTCTCGCCCACGATTACCACATCGAAATCATCAACAAGTTTCAAGGTAACTCATTTAACATAAAAATCGACCACAGCTCTATGCTCGGTCAACCAATCTATCCCAAGGATTACATCAAAACCATAGAAAGACAACTCCATCAAATCAACTAAAAACATATGGCCTTGAACAAATAAAGGACATCTCCTATATAACTTTCTCGTAACAACAGTTTCACCAAAAGAGCTAGTTACTTGCATTCCCACATCTAACATCTCAATAGGGATATCAAGCAAATGTGCATGCTCACTCAAGATGTATGAATCCGTAGATCCAGAATCAATTAAAGTTAACAATGACAAGGATTGCAAAGTGAAAGTACCTGCAATCACATCAGTGTCATTACGTCCCTCGCGATGTGCATACACCCTTGATGGACCACCACCCTCGGGTTGAACAACCACAACTTGCAACACAGATCTTTGTCCATCCTCCATACGCTGGGAATTACCACGATCGCATCCACGACCTTTCTGTGGTGCAACATCAGGTGCCCGACCCTGACCACTTTCAGCCAACAAGAGACAATCACGCCTCAAATGATCAGCCGATCCACAATTCCAACAAGAGTTAGCCACCCAGCCGCAAGAGCCCGCGGTTCTCGAGTCATACGAGGACAATCTCGCCTTAAATGCTCACGCGATCCACATGCCCAACAAGCATTATGTTCAGATCTCACCATGTTACCCTGAACTGGCACATCACGCCAAAAATTACCTCGCCTCACCTTAGGCCGGTACCTACGATCACGATGCCTCTTATATTTTCCACCACCAGGACCAGAATCCACATCTCTCTTACACGAGCTAGAGCTACCGACGCGAGAGGACAAGCCCAAACTCTGCTCGATATCCTTGGCTCACGTCACAAACACATCAAAATCTGTATAATCGTAGGCTAGCATGAAAATCTTCACCTCCTGCACCAAGCCATAACGGAAGTGATCACATCGATGCCTATCACTTGGCACCAATTCCGGAGCATATTGGCTCAAACAAACGAACTGACCTCATACTTAACCACTGTCATGCTACCTTGCACCAAGGAAATGAACTCACGCTTCTTCTCGTCCAAGTATCTAACCCCTAAATACTTCTTCTAAAAAGCAGCTTGGAAGAACTTCCAATCCACCTCATTGGGCTCCATAACCGCAGTCACATCTGTCCACCAACTGTATGCATCACCATGCAACAAAGAAACAACACATCCTAGCTTGCGTGCATCATTGCACCCCATCTAAGCCTCGAATGCTTCAGGAGACATACCACGATACTCAACGCCTACTAAAATTCACAAGCGTTCCAACAGCAAACCTAATTTCCTAGCAACAGGTGCTTGCACTTGCACTCCAGCAACAATAGCCTGGAATGCCCCAGTCATCGCTTGAACCAAAGGCGTCAAATCACCCAACACAAGACCAACTTGCCCATGTTGTACTTGCTCCTCACCCCCAAGTGGAGGCAGTGGAGGAGGTAAATTCTCACTAGGCAGAACCATTTTCTCCTGATTTGCTTGCTCACCAGCAGGAGCAATCGTACACGAATGTAACTCTCTCCTTGGTCCCATTGTGCTATTATAATTAAGGCATTATAACAAAACAAAATAAGAAATCAGGCCAACTTCAAGCAAGGATCCAAGACTTTGAATTCAATTTAAAAACACTTTACTATAGGAATAAGGCAATGGGTATCCCAATTTCCCCCCACACAACCATCATCGTATATAACAACCATCACAACGTACATATCACAACCATCATGCATCACAATCAATCAAATTCACCCTACAACATCATCGTATATAACATCTTACACATACATCACAATCATAATGCATAGCTGTAAAGTGTCCACAAGTCCTATATTTCATACACATTCCACCTCTTATTATTACTGTTTAAGTACATTTTAGGCATAAGTAGGTGTATGCATGGCATTTTACAGTATTTCTTTGTTTTACCCTGCTTTTATAGATTAACATTTATTTGGTAAATAAGAGATATTGTTTTAGTGTATTTGTGTATTTAGGTACTAAAGGCTGAAAGAGGGAACCAAGGAGCTGAGGAATCAAGGCTGAGGAAAAAAACCTAGGAGCTGTACTGATGCAGTTCCAGCAGAAGACAGTTGCTGCCGAGAAAAGTTGCCGCCGACCTTGCTGCCCACGGCAGCTGACTATGAAAGTTGGAGAACCAGAGTGCGATTTGTAGAGCTAAAAACCCTGAATCTATCGCCGGCATCCATTTGATTTTCCGACGTCTGGAGCAGCAGCCAGAGCCGCCGAAGCAAAAATCTCAAGGTTACTTGTGGGCTAAGGAAAACGAGATAAAGTCCATATTACACGCAAAGAAGTCAGAGTTTAAAGTCATATTAAAGATGGGAAGCTACTTTCGAGGACTTCTACGTTAAGGAGGACTTAACCTAGTCATCAGTCTATAAATACCCATTGTACTCCTATTTCAAATCATCGAAGGTTTTCTATAGACTTAGCTAGTGTTCTTTGCCGCCGCCATGTTCTAAACTCCACTTGGGTTAGGGTTATGTTGTAAATTAGTTGTGAAACGATTGTTTTAGGTTTTGAGTTGTTATCTTCAATAAAATATTCTAAGTTTGCTTAATATTTGCACTTCATTCTTTCGATTAGTTTACACCAGTCAGTTGAGAGAATCCATTTGTCGGGCACGAAATTGTAAGGCTCACGAAAGGGTTAAGCACGGTCACAACATGTTGGGGCGTGACTAACTTGGTTCCTAACCAGTTCACAAGTTTCAGCGGCTAAAAGGGATGACCAACCGAGTTGACTAGCTTGTGTTAGGTTTACGCTGAGATTGCTAGGTATTGCCTACAACACGTTAGCTCTCGAGCATCCTTGCCTAGATATAGGAAGGATCACTGTCGACTATCCCGCCGAACTTGGAGTGTCTGCCAGATCTGCGGCCGAAACTTATTTCTGTTCGACCTGCCGAGACAGTGAAAGTTGCAGGGGTAGTGACCCGCTGCGTCCGCGTGACAGGATCGTAGCCTACTGCCCATCATACCCGCCGAGGCAACATATAGTGACAGCACGAAACAACTCAGTCCTTTTACAACACATTTTCACACTAAGTGGCAGCATTACCCTGCCTACTCTATCAACATGATCACCTTCTTTATTATTTGTGCTCTACTTTACGTTACTCTTCTATCCAACAATCACTTTACTTGTGTTCTTATTTTACCTTGTGCAGGGACTACAAAACGAATCAAGCTGTCCAATCCTCGTGAGATTTGATATCTTTTATACTATAACTTGGCAGTAGTGTGCACTTGCGCTTTCACAAAAAGGGAACACCTACACGCCCCTCAAGTTTTTGGCGCCATTGCCGTGGATTGGTAACAGTGAATTTCGTTTTTCAATTTCTGCACTTTTCAATTACTTTTTATTTTATCGTTATTTTTAAATTTAAAAAAAATTATCGTGTCCTTTGCAAGTGAATGACTAGGGAAAACCCTAAAGGAAATCTCATCATTTACGACGATCTCGAACGTGAAACGAGAAAGATTAAGAGGGAGCTTAGGGAAGTCCTAAAGAAAAACAGAGGAGACAAGGGAAAAGCAAAGGAAGAAACAATGGTAAATGAGGACCCACCAAACGATGCCGTACATGGCGGGGGCAGGCCGCAAGACTTTCCGCCCAGAGGTCCGCAAGATCTGCCACGGCAAGACCCCCTGATCCGCCCAGGCCGCCCCAGATTCGAACAACATGAGATTATCTAGAACATGACTTTCAAAGGTTCGAACCGATAGTGACGGAACCTGACATAGAGGCATACTATATTGAATTAAAGACCGTCATGTTCAACATGATAAACACACTAGGGCTGTAACGCCCCGGTTTTGGGCTTAGGAGTTTTGGGATTCGGACCGGTTCGGTCGGATCGCGGTTCGAATATATAAGAGTGAATTTAGGAAAACCTAGTTCGGGTTGCATTAAAAATATGGAAAAATGTCTTAAAATCCTCTTTTATTATATATAAGAATTTGGTGAAATCAATTTTACAAAATGAGGTTTGGAAGTGTGACATTTGGTTAGTGACCAAAATGTAAATTTCGAAAACTGTGGGACTGTTTTAAAAAGGATTGAAACTTTGAATCTTTAAGGAGCTATTTACCCAATGGGAGTTTCTCCAGATTTTTCTAAGATATTAAATGATTAATTAAAGGTTTTTAAATAAAACAAAAAAGGAGGGAAGATATTTTGGCATTTTCCAACTAACTTCCTAAAATTTCATTTTCCATTTTCTCTCATCTTTTCTCTCAAACCAAACACTTTTCTCCAGAGCTTTTCCTTCTGATTTTGATGTCCAAACATGAGATTATAATCCTCTTTTGATCTCTAATCATCTCTTCAACAAAACCTCACCATTTGCTAATTGGATTTTCAAGATTTTGGTTCTAAAAAGGGAGAAACTCAAGTTTGGAGGTAAGAACGTCCTTCTCCTCTGAACTCTCAGTTCTTTACTGAAATTCCTAAGTTCTCAATCCTTGATTTATGTTTTATAAAAGGTTTTATAGATGTATTCTTGATTTTGGCTTTTAAATGCAAGATTTGATTGATTTTGATGAAATTTCGTATGATCTGTTTGGGCAGTGTTTTGAGGTGTCAATTTGATGTTAAATGAATATTAAATTGATGTGAAATTGAGGTTTAATAAATGCAATCCCGGATAGGTTGAATTTCCTAAGTTTAGCTTGTGTTCTTGGTTGTTTTTGGAGTGATCTTGATGATCTGTTATAGCTGGAGGTATAAGGGTTTGATTAGATCCTTTTTGGATGTTAATTGATGTTTAAGGATGATTAGATTTGCTGGATCTTGGCTGGGTAGTGTTGTGGAGTTGTTTGGAGGCATTTTCGGTTGTGTTTGGTAGCCGAAAATGGAGTGTGGTTGAGAGCAGCGGGTTTAGGTGCTTTCATTGAGGATATTAATGCATGATGATGCATTAATCTACTGTTTTGATGTGTTTAAAACAGGGGAGTCATATTTGGATCCTAGTGGTGTTGATCCGGAAGCTTGATTGGTGTTTCGGCAAGAGGTGAAACGGAATCGGTGAGTGGATTTTGGATTTCAGCTTTGAAACCAATGTTTTGAAGGTTTGGGAGCTTAGTTTAAGTCTGAGCAACTTAGCTAAGCTTAAGAGTAAGTTTTCGGAAAAACACTCTTGATGATGAACCATGGATTGGTTGTATGCAATGTGGTTTGTTTGCATGTGTTAAATCCTGTTTTGAAAGCATATTTAGCATGTTTATTTGCTGGGATTGTAAGCCATGTGTTGAAGGATGCTCAAGGTAAGAGATCCTTGTTTTTGAACATTGTCTTAATGTGGTTTGATGCTTAAAGATGCATGATGTTTATGGCTTTGTTAAATGCTTTAAAACAATGGAATATTGTTGTTAATGATGTATATTGGCAAGTGATGGTTAAGGTCACAAAGGTGGTTAAAAGTCCTTGTGTGAGCCTTGTTTATTTAAGAACAACATGGTGTTTAAAAGTCCATGGTTGGTTCTTGGTTAAGGTTCAAGGTGGTTAAAATTCCTTGTGCAAGCCTTGTTTATTTAAGAACAACATGGTGTTTAAAAGTCCATGGTTGGTTCTTGGTTAAGGTTCAAGGTGGTTAAAATTCCTTGTGTAAGCCTTGTTATCTAAGAACTCTAAGGTGTTTAAAAGTCCTTGGGAGATTCTTGTTAAGGACACAAAGGTGTTTAAAAGTTCTTGTGTGGTCCTTGCCATGGTGTTTAAAAGTCCATGGGGTTAAGGACACAATGGTGTTTAAAAGTCCATGTGTGGTCCTTGGAAAGTGTAAGATCACAATGGTGTTTAAAAGTCCATGTGTGGATCTTATGTTGAATGTATCACTTGTTGCCAATATGACATGTTATGAACTTGAAGCATGTATTGCTTGTTTTAAATGCTTATGAGCATGTACAAATGATGATTGGATTTAAGGGTTATAAATGTGTTTTGTAAATGCATTATTGTGTGGTTTTAAATGAGCATTCCTCACTAAGCTTTTGCTTACGCTCTCTCTTTTTTCTTAAACCAATAATGCAGAGCATTAAGGTGCATTGAGGGCAGAAAGGTGGTGAAGAATCCAAGTGGTGAACTAAGCTCAAGTATGGTGAAGGTTTCTTAAACACTATTAGCTTTTGGCATTTGGCAATGGGAACCTATGTTGTTGTTTTGGGAGATGTTTTGGACTCCCTGAGTTGGTTTAATGATGTTAATAATGTTGGAGCTTGTAATTGGCCTTTATGAGTTGGTTTTGGTATTTTGGTTCTTGAATGGTTTGCTAAGTAGGAAGCATGCCTATAAATTTGGGGATTTTCATAATTGTTGCCATGTTGATGTTTGGTTGTTACAATTATGTTCCTTGAATGTTGAATGACTAGCTGGTATAATTTGGTTGCTTTTGGAGCACGTTTGTTAAGTCAATTGCATGTTAAACCAGCAAAATTTCTGCAATCTGGGCAGCCTGTTTCGGAACAGGTGCTACCGTATCGGAACGGGAGCCTGAAATGGCCTGGGCGTTCCGAAACGGGAGGCACTGTTCCGGAACGGTTTGGCCTCTGCCAGGCCATGTTTCGGTACCAGTTTCAGAACGGTCCCGCGTTTCGGAACGGGCCTTCCCCGTTCCGAAACACTCGACCGTTGGGCACTGAAATTGTTGGTTGAATGTTCTGAAATGTTTGCATTTTGGTCCTGAAACTTGTTATTGCATTTGTATGAGTTTGAGATGTCCGTTTGAGCTGAAATTTGGCAAAGAAGCATGAAAGATGATTAATTTCAAGCTGGTAACTTTAATTTGGGTTAAGTGCTTATAATTATCAGAATTTACAATTTGGTCCTTTAAGTTGTAATTTGTGCAATCTTCTTAATTCGGGTCGACCGTCTAGGCTGGTTTAAGGGGGTTACATTTGGTGGTATCAGAGCCAGGTTCTCGAGTAATTGGGAATGTTTATGTGAATGACTAAAGTATGTATGCTTTGTATGCTTGTTGAGTGGAAGCATGATGTGTGATTTGCGAATATGTTGCAATTGAGTTGTATGCTGTGATGAAGCATGTTGTGGGTACCCATTGCCAAATCAAAGCTAATGAAATGATATTGTTTTTAATTGAAAATGAGCTTGAGTACTTGGATTACTTACCTTGCTGGGCCTGACTCTGTTTAATTGCATTGTGATTGCATTGTTAGAGTATGGCACCTCGTAGAGAGTTGAGGAGTAATGTGCGAGCTACGGCTCAGAACGAGAACGAGAATGATGAAAATGTTGAGAGTGCAGTGGATTTACCTCCTCCACCTGGTGGTGGTGGTGCTGAGGGTGAAGGAGCTGGAGCTGCAGCTGGTGCTGGGGTCGCTGGACCTGAGGCTGGTCAGGGGCAAGCTGTTCCTGACATGACAGTGTTGATACAAGCTATTGCTGGAGCTTTTCAAGCAGTAGTAGCTGGAGCTCAAGGAGCTGGGCATCAGGGAGATGCTGGAGTTAGACTACCCTTGGAGCGTTTGCGCAGTCTAGGAGGGACTGAGTTCAGGGGTTTGTCTGCTGAAGGTTCGGAATCTTGGTTAGAAGGTACCAAGAGAATCTTGGGTCAGATGAGTTGCACTGATGTGCAAAAGATGGGCTGTGTAGTATCATTGTTGCAAGATGATGCTTACACTTGGTGGACTACCTCTATCGCTGGGATGGCGGAAGCTGACGTAACTTGGACGTTCTTTCAGAATGCTTTCAAGAGAAGGTATCTAGGTGTGAGGTACCTAGATGAGAAGAAGAGGGAGTTCATGTCTCTTACCCAGGGGAGCATGATTGTGGCTGAGTATGAAGTACAATTTTTTCGACTCAGTCAATACGCACCTGAGCTTGTTCCGGATGAGCGGGAAAGGTGTGAAAGGTTCCGTTATGGTTTAGTGACGGATGTAAAGATGTATGTGCTGGCTACCGAGTATGATGATTTTGATGTGTTGGTGGGCCGAGCAAAGGATATTGAGATGAACTTGGGTTTATCTGCTAGAAGTGCTGGATCAAGTGCTGGTAAGCGAGCTGCTGAATATAGTTCCGGTGGTGGACGGAGCAAGAGGGGACGTGATCAGAAGTATCAGTCCTCAGCTAGGCGAGGTGGTGGTGCGCCTGCCCGGGGAGGCAATGCTAGAGTTGATCCGAGTGCTTGTTGGACATGTGGTTCGCGTGGCCATATGAAACGTGATTGTGCTCGTGCTGAGAGGGAGGTGCAAGCTCCTGTTGTGGCAGCTGGTAATGCGTGCTGGAATTGTGCATCTAAGGATCATATGAGGAGAGAGTGTCCTATGTTAGCTGGTGGCCAAGTACGTGCTCCTGTTTTTGCTGCACCACAGAGAGGTCGTGGGCGCGGCCGTGGTAACTTCCAGCGGAGAGAGAAAGGTGGTCGGGGTGTGGCTCATGTTGTGGCTATTCAGCCTGAGGGTGGCGGCCAAGCCAGGGTGTATGCTCAGCGAGAGGGAAGGAATGACGCAGATGTGATCGCAGGTACTTTTACTTTGCAATCCTTGTCATTACTTTCCTTGATTGATTCTGGATCTACGCACTCATACATATTGCGTGAGCATGCTGAATTGCTTGGTTTGCCTGTTGAGTCTTTGATGTTGGTGTGCGTGTCACTAGTTCTTTTGGTGAGACTGTTGTGACTCGAAAGCTTTATAGAAGATGTCCTTTGGTCGTGCAAGATCATGTTTTTCATGTTGACCTTATGGAGTTACCTTTCTATGGTTTTGATGTGATCCTTGGTATGGATTGGCTTGCTGAGCATCGAGCTGTTGTGGATTGTGAGAATAAGCGAGTTTCGTTGAAGCTTGAGGATGATTATGAGGTGGTTGTGGTTGGTGAGAATGTGAAGTTTCTTGCCAATGTGGTGTCTACGTTGGAGGCGAGCCGGATGCTGAGGCAAGGTTGTGAAGCTTATCTAGCTTTTGTGATGAATCCTAGCTCTAAGGAGTTGCGTGTGCAAGATATCAGGATTGTGAAGGAGTTTCCTGGTGTGTTTCCTGAGGAGTTGCCTGGTTTACCTCCTAATCGCGAGGTGGAGTTTGGGATTGAGCTGTATGAGAATACAACTCCTGTGTCCATTACCCCTTATCGAATGGCACCTAAGGAGCTGAAAGAGCTGAAGACGCAGTTGCAAGAGTTTCTTGATCGTGGTTTCATTCGGCCAAGTGTGTCACCTTGGGGTGCACCGGTCTTGTTTGTGAAGAAGAAGGATGGCACTATGAGAATGTGCATTGATTATCGTCAGCTGAACAAGTTGACTATCAAGAATCGGTATCCTTTGCCGAGGATTGATGATCTCTTTGATCAATTTCGGGGAGCAGCTGTGTTCTCTAAGATTGACTTGAGGTCAGGGTATTACCAGTTGAAGGTAAAGGATGTGGATGTGCCTAAGACAGCTTTTAGGACAAGGTATGGGCATTATGAGTTCCTTGTGATGCCGTTTGGTTTGACAAATGCTCCTGCAGCTTTCATGGACATGATGAATCGTGTGTTTCATGAATACTTGGATAAGTTTGTTGTGGTGTTCATTGATGATATCCTTGTGTACTCCCGTACTGAGGAGGAGCATGAAGAGCATTTGCGGATTGTGTTGCAAGCTTTGTTGGAGAATCAGCTTTATGCTAAGTTGAGCAAGTGTGAGTTCTGGTTAAGTGAAGTGGTGTTTCTTGGGCATGTGGTTTCTGCCGAGGGAATTCGTGTTGACCCTCAGAAGATTGAGGCGGTGATGAATTGGAAGGTTCCTAAGTCTATTCATGAGGTTCGTAGTTTCCTTGGTTTGGCGGGATACTACCGGAGGTTTGTGGATGGGTTTTCTAAGATTGCTGCACCTTTGACGAAGTTGTTGCAGAAGGATGTTAAGTATGAGTGGACGGAAGCGAGACAGCAGGCTTTTGAGAAGCTTAAGGCAGCTTTGACACAAGCTCCTATCTTGGTTCAACCTGAATCAGGGAAAGAGTTTGTGGTGTATAGTGATGCGTCCTATGTTGGTTTAGGATGTGTGTTGATGCAAGAGGGTAAGGTGGTGGCTTATGCATCGCGGCAGTTGAAGGTGCATGAGCGCAATTATCCTACGCATGATATTGAGCTGGCTGCGGTGGTTTTTGCTTTGAAGATCTGGAGGCATTACATGTATGGTGAGAAGTGTACTGTGTACACGGATCACAAGAGTTTGAAGTATCTGATGTCTTAGAAGGAGTTGAATCTTAGGCAGCGACGTTGGGTGGAGTTGCTCAAGGATTATGATTTGACGATTGAGTATCACCCTGGAAAAGCTAATGTTGTAGCGGATGCCTTGAGTAGGAAGGTAGCTGTTGAGTTGAATGCTATGTTTGCCAGTTTGAGTATTTCACGTGATGGTGGTCTTGTGGCTGAGTTGCAAGTGAAACCATCTTTGGTTCAGTTGATCAAGGAAAAGCAGTTGCTGGATGATTCCTTGGTACCTCATGTTCAGGATATCGCGGAGGGTAGGCCTTCGGATTTCTATTTTAATGATGATGGTGTGTTGTGTTTTGGGAGTCGGATAGTGGTGCCCAATGATGTTGAGTTGAGGCGTGCTATTCTGACTGAAGGTCATAGTAGTCCTTTTGCTATGCACCCAGGTAGTACTAAGATGTATCGAGATCTTCGTGATGAGTACTATTGGGTGGGTTTGAAGAAGGATGTTGCTGAGTTTGTAAGCAAGTGCATGGTGTGTCAGCGAGTAAAGGCTGAGCATCAGGTTCCTTCAGGGTTGTTGCAACCATTGAGAATCCCTGAATGGAAGTGGGAAAGGATTACCATGGATTTTGTATCTGGTTTACCCTTGTCACCAACGAAGAAGAATTCGGTGTGGGTGATTGTGGATCGCCTGACGAAGTGTGTGCATTTCTTGCCTGTGCATACTACGTACTCCTTGGATAAGCTTGCAGAGCTGTACATTGCTGAGATTGTACGGCTACACGGTGTGCCAAAGTCGATTGTGTCGGATAGGGATCCGAGGTTTACATCGCGGTTCTGGCAGTGTTTGCATCAAGCTTTGGGTACACGGTTGAATTTCAGTACATCTTATCATCCTCAGTCGGATGGTCAGTCCGAGCGTGTTATCCAGATTTTGGAGGATATGTTGAGGTGCTGTGTGATTGAGTTTCAGGGCTCTTGGGAGAAACATTTGCCTTTGGTAGAGTTTGCTTATAACAATAGTTATCAGGCAAGTATTCAAATGGCACCTTATGAGGCTTTGTACGGGAGGAAGTGTAGGACTCCTTTGTGTTGGGCTGAAACGGGTCAGAAGTTGGTTTCGATGCCGGCTTTGTTGAAAGGAACCACCAAGAAGGTGAAGCTCATTTGTGAGCGTTTAAAGGCAGCTTCTGATCGGCAAAAGTCTTACGCGGATTTGAAGCGTAGGGAGTTTGAGTATACGGTGGGTGACCGTGTGTTTTTGAAGGTTTCGCCTTGGAAAAAGGTGATGAGGTTTGGCCGTAAGGGTAAGTTGAGCCCTAGGTACATTGGACCATACGAGGTGATTGAGCGTGTGGGTCCTGTTGCGTACAAGTTGAGGTTACCTCAAGAGTTGGAGAAGATTCATGATGTGTTTCATGTTTCTATGCTCCGGAAGTATAGATCAGATCCTTCGCATGTGATGCCTGTGGAAGAAGTGGAATTGAATCCGGATTTGACCTATGATGAGGAACCGGTGAAGGTTCTGGATTCGGATAGCAAGGTTCTTCGTGGCAAGACCATTGAGTTGGTGAAGGTGTTGTGGAAGCACCGTGGTGTTAAGGAAGCCACGTGGGAACGGAAGGATGACATGCTGAAGCAGTTCCCGTATCTCTTTCCTTCAGGTAAATTTCGAGGACGAAATTTCTTAAGGGGGGAGAGTTGTAACGCCCCGGTTTTGGGCTTAGGAGTTTTGGGATTCGGACCGGTTCGGTCGGATCGCGGTTCGAATATATAAGAGTGAATTTAGGAAAACCTAGTTCGGGTTGCATTAAAAATATGGAAAAATGTCTTAAAATCCTCTTTTATTATATATAAGAGTTTGGTGAAATCAATTTTACAAAATGAGGTTTGGAAGTGTGACATTTTGGTTAGTGACCAAAATGTAAATTTCGAAAACTGTGGGACTGTTTTAAAAAGGATTGAAACTTTGAATCTTTAAGGAGCTATTTACCCAATGGGAGTTTCTCCAGATTTTTCTAAGATATTAAATGATTAATTAAAGGTTTTTAAATAAAACTAAAAAGGAGGGAAGATATTTTGGCATTTTCCAACTAACTTCCTAAAATTTCATTTTCCATTTTCTCTCATCTTTTCTCTCAAACCAAACACTTTTCTCCAGAGCTTTTCCTTCTGATTTTGATGTCCAAACATGAGATTATAATCCTCTTTTGATCTCTAATCATCTCTTCAACAAAACCTCACCATTTGCTAATTGGATTTTCTAGATTTTGGTTCTAAAAAGGGAGAAACTCAAGTTTGGAGGTAAGAACGTCCTTCTCCTCTGAACTCTCAGTTCTTTACTGAAATTCCTAAGTTCTCAATCCTTGATTTATGTTTTATAAAAGGTTTTATAGATGTATTCTTGATTTTGGCTTTTAAATGCAAGATTTGATTGATTTTGATGAAATTTCGTATGATCTGTTTGGGCAGTGTTTTGAGGTGTCAATTTGATGTTAAATGAATGTTAAATTGATGTGAAATTGAGGTTTAATAAATGCAATCCCGGATAGCTTGAATTTCCTAAGTTTAGCTTGTGTTCTTGGTTGTTTTTGGAGTGATCTTGATGATCTGTTATAGCTGGAGGTATAAGGGTTTGATTAGATCCTTTTTGGATGTTAATTGATGTTTAAGGATGATTAGAATTGCTGGATCTTGGCTGGGTAGTGTTGTGGAGTTGTTTGGAGGCATTTTCGGTTGTGTTTGGTAGCCGAAAATGGAGTGTGGTTGAGAGCAGCGGGTTTAGGTGCTTTCATTGAGGATATTAATGCATGATGATGCATTAATCTACTGTTTTGATGTGTTAAAACAGGGGAGTCATATTTGGATCCTAGTGGTGTTGATCCGGAAGCTTGATTGGTGTTTCGGCAAGAGGCGAAACGGAATCGGTGAGTGGATTTTGGATTTCAGCTTTGAAACCAATGTTTTGAAGGTTTGGGAGCTTAGTTTAAGTCTGAGCAACTTAGCTAAGCTCAAGAGTAAGTTTTCGGAAAAACTCTCTTGATGATGAACCATGGATTGGTTGTATGCAATGTGGTTTGTTTGCATGTGTTAAATCCTGTTTTGAAAGCATATTTAGCATGTTTATTTGCTGGGATTGTAAGCCATGTGTTGAAGGATGCTCAAGGTAAGAGATCCTTGTTTTTGAACATTGTCTTAATGTGGTTTGATGCTTAAAGATGCATGATGTTTATGGCTTTGTTAAATGCTTTAAAACAGTGGAATATTGTTGTTAATGATGTATATTGGCAAGTGATGGTTAAGGTCACAAAGGTGGTTAAAAGTCCTTGTGTGAGCCTTGTTTATTTAAGAACAACATGGTGATTAAAAGTCCATGGTTGGTTCTTGGTTAAGGTTCAAGGTGGTTAAAATTCCTTGTGCAAGCCTTGTTTATTTAAGAACAACATGGTGTTTAAAAGTCCATGGTTGGTTCTTGGTTAAGGTTCAAGGTGGTTAAAATTCCTTGTGTAAGCCTTGTTATCTAAGAACTCTAAGGTGTTTAAAAGTCCTTGGGAGATTCTTGTTAAGGACACAAAGGTGTTTAAAAGTCCTTGTGTGGTCCTTGCCATGGTGTTTAAAAGTCCATGGGGTTAAGGACACAATGGTGTTTAAAAGTCCATGTGTGGTCCTTGGAAAGTGTAAGATCACAATGATGTTTAAAAGTCCATGTGTGGATCTTATGTTGAATGTATCACTTGTTGCCAATATGACATGTTATGAACTTGAAGCATGTATTGCTTGTTTTAAATGCTTATGAGCATGTACAAATGATGATTGGATTTAAGGGTTATAAATGTGTTTTGTAAATGCATTATTGTGTGGTTTTAAATGAGCATTCCTCACTAAGCTTTTGCTTACGCTCTCTCTTTTTTCTTAAACCAATAATGCAGAGCATTAAGGTGCATTGAGGGCAGAAAGGTGGTGAAGAATCCAAGTGGTGAACTAAGCTCAAGTATGGTGAAGGTTTCTTAAACACTATTAGCTTTTGGCATTTGGCAATGGGAACCTATGTTGTTGTTTTGGGAGATGTTTTGGACTCCCTGAGTTGGTTTAATGATGTTAATAATGTTGGAGCTTGTAATTGGCCTTTATGAGTTGGTTTTGGTATTTTGGTGCTTGAATGGTTTGCTAAGTAGGAAGCATGCCTATAGATTTGGGGATTTTTATAATTGTTGCCATGTTGATGTTTGGTTGTTACAATTATGTTCCTTGAATGTTGAATGACTTGCTGGTATAATTTGGTTGCTTTTGGAGCACGTATGTTAAGTCAATTGCATGTTAAACCAGCAAAATTTCTGCAATCTGGGCAGCCTGTTTCGGAACAGGTGCTACCGTATCGGAACGGGAGCCTGAAATGGACTGGGCGTTCCGAAACGGGAGGCACTGTTCCGGAACGGTTTGGCCTCTGCCAGGCCATGTTTCGGTACCAGTTTCAGAACGGTCCCGCGTTTCGGAACGGGCCTTCCCCGTTCCGAAACACTCGACCGTTGGGCACTGAAATTGTTGGTTGAATGTTCTGAAATGTTTGCATTTTGGTCCTGAAACTTGTTATTGCATTTGTATGAGTTTGAGATGTCCGTTTGAGCTGAAATTTGGCAAAGAAGCATGAAAGATGATTAATTTCAAGCTGGTAACTTTAATTTGGGTTAAGTCCTTATAATTATCAGAATTTACAATTTGGTCCTTTAAGTTGTAATTTGTGCAATTGGGTCCCTGATTGTTCTCTAATTGTTATGATGTCTAAATATGATTATCTTGTGAACATATCTAGGGTTAACGTGCATCTAGACAAGATTAAAAAGAAAAAAAAGGTCGTTAATCAAGGTTGACTTTCGGGTTGACTTTGGTTTTCCCCGTGTGATCTTCTTAATTCGGGTCGACCGTCTAGGCCGGGTTAAGGGGGTTACAAGGGCACTTGGAGGAACTGCCATAGAAGATGCTCGGCAGCATTTACAAGGATTCCTGGACATTTGCCGAGCATTTAAGATACACGGGTCCACCAGGACGTGTTGAGGCTGAGGTATTTCCCTATTCACTGAGGGATAAGGCTAAACAGTGGTTGAATAACTAGCCAATCAGATCTTTTAATACATGGACGGAGCTCTGCAAAGATTTTCTAGACCGTTTCAGCCCGTCCAACGTCTCTGATAGGCTGCAGAATGAGATCACAACCTTTAGACAAGGGGATAACGAGCCAATGTACGAGGCATGGGAGCGGTACCAACAGAAGCTGAATAACTGTCTGCTACATGGTCTACCGGCTTGGACTCAGGTATCTATATTCTATAATAGGGTTAACTACCCAACTCGGATGATGATAGATGCCTCGGTCAATGGGATCATTCTAGATAGACCTCTAGAGGAAGCACCGCGGCTGCTGAACATAGCCGCTAAAAATGATTACATGTACCCGACAGCTCGTCGAGGTGGCACAAGGCAGACAACCACTGCAAATGAGGTAGAAGCCTCAAAATCTATTAACGTCCACCTAGACACACTGACGAAGCTGGTAATGAAGATTGTGCAACCCCATGGGAAGGTCTATAAAGTAAAAGGTGTGGAGCCATTTTGTGAAGAATGTGGGGGCAGCCATGATTCCTCTGACTGCGCCGCATCCGTCAATTACATGGGAGGATATGAGAGGAATAATAGACCTGCTCAAAATACCTAGAACCCATGATGAAAGAACCATCCTAACCACAACAGGATACAAACATTTCCTCCTTAGAATCTACCTTGCATACTTTCATGTCCCGTACTAATGATTTCATACTTAATACAAATAAATTCATTAATAAAACCAAATCTTTCATGTACATGACAGAAAGCAGGATGAACAACCAAGAGGCATCATTAAAAAATCTAGTGACACAATTCGGGAAGTTTGCTCAGATCATCAGCACTAGGCTAATGGGTGGACTACCTAGTGACACTGAAATAGCAAAAGGAAAATCCTATGAATAGTGCAAGGTGGTAACTACCTAGGCCAATCTATTTTCTAGAAACTAGGGATAGGAGACGCTCGCCCGACAACAGTGATGCTTCAGCTGGTTGACAGAACTTATGTACAACCGGAAGGAAAAATTGAAGACATCCTAGTACAAGTGGATAAATTTATTTTTCCTGTCGATTTCTTGGTGCTGGATTGTGAAGCAGATGAAAAAGCACCAGTAATACTGGGGTAGACTTTCCTTGCTACGGGTAGAACACTGATCGATGTGGAAAAAGGCGAACTAACGATGAGGATAGATGGTCAACAAGTAAAACTGAATGTTTACCAATCCAAGAGATAGGCTGAAGATCCGGAAGAATGCCAGCTACTGGATGCTGTCTCAGAGTTCAACCTTGAAGACAACAGACCCTGCCTACAGCAAGACTGCTCAGGCAGCAAACTCGACAGCTGCCACGACCTCCATTTAGAAAGCTGCCCAGAAGATGAGCAATGGAATGAGTGGACAGAGCAAGATACAGAGGAACATGAAGAGGCATACGAGATAACAAACAGACCATGTAAGTACTTTGAATCTCTGAATTACACAAAAAGGGGGGGCAAGATGTTCAAACCATCCACCGAACAACCTTATACTCTCGAGTTAAAAGCCTTACCTACACAGCTTAAATATGCTTTCTTGGGACCTAATGATACACTTCCAGTTATAATTTCTTCCAAGTTGCAGCCTAAATAGGATCAACAATTGACTGCGCTGCTGCGGCAACATAAGAAGGCAATAGGCTGGACCATTGCAGATATAAAGGGAATCAGCCCTGCCATTTTCATGCATAAAATCTAGCTTAAGCAGGACCAAAAACCAACTGTGGACGCCCAAAGGAGATTGAATGAAGCCATGAGAGAAGTTGTCAAAAAGGAAATCATCAAGTGGCTAGATGCCGGAATCATATATCCAATCTCAGACAACGAATGGGTAAGCATGATACAATGTGTACCAAAGAAATGTGGAATAATTTTGGTAAGCAATGATAGTAATGAATTAATCCCAACTCGAATAGTAACTGGTTGGCGAATATGCATGGATTACCGCAAGTTAAATAAAGCAACAAAAAGGATCATTTTTCGTTACCTTTTATTGATCAAATGGTTGACCGCCTTGCTGGCAAACCCTTCTATTGCTTTTTGGATGGGTATTCAAGGTACAACCAAATCGCAATCGCACCGGAGGACTAGGCCAAAACAACCTTCACTTTCCCATATGGCATCTATGCTTTTCGAAGAATGCCATTCGGTTTGTGCAATGCCCCAGCCACATTCCAGCGATGCATGATGGCTATCTTCTCTAACATGATAGAAGATTTCATGGAAATCTTCATGGAAGACTTCTCTGTCTTCGGTAGCAGCTTCGACAGCTGCCTCGACAACCTTGAGAAAGTACCGACCAGATGTGAGGAAACAAACCTTGTGCTTAACTGGGAAAAATGCTAGTTTATGATCGACGAAGGCATAGTCTTAGGGCATAAAATTTCCGCACAGGAAATAGAAGTAGACAAAGCGAATATCGAAGTCATAGCCAACTTGCCGCCGCTGACCGCTGTCAAGGGCATACGAAGTTTTCTGGGACACACAGGTTTCTATCGTAGATTCATTGAAATTTTTTCTAAAATTTCTAAACCATTGTGTACCTTGCTGGAGCAGGACAAGCCATTCATTTTCGACGAGGCATGCCAGGAGGCGTTCAAAACTTTAAAGGAAAATCTAGTCACAACACCTGTGGTAGTCCCCCCTGACTGGAGTCAACCCTTCGAACTCATGTGTGATGCTAGTGACACTACTGTTGGCGCCGCCCTAGGGCTACGCAGAGATATGATCTTTCACGTCATATACTACGCTAGTAAAACACTAAATACTGCCCAGACCAACTACACCACTACAGAAAAATAATTGCTGGTAGTAGTATTTGCTTTCAATAAGTTCTGGCCCTATCTGATTGGCACAAAGGTGATAGTGCACCCAGACCATTATGCCTTAAGGTACCTGTTCACAAAGAAAGTTGCAAAGCCCCACCTAATCCGATGGATCCTACTGCTACAAGAGTTTGACGTAGAAATCTGAGACAGAAAGGGCACAAAAAATTAAGTGGCAGATCATCTCTCCCGGCTAGAGAATAGATAAGAGAACACCTCCCACAGTGAAATTTAGGATGAATTCCCTGACGAACAGCTTCTACTAGCCCCTGCTCTAGTAGCCGCCCTAGAAGAAGAAAGACTATTACCTGCCGCCCATGCAGAAGCCGCAGCAGCAACATCAATAGACACACCATGGTACGCGGTTATTGTAAATTATTTAGTATCTGGTGTTTTTCCTTATGAACTTAACTTTCAAGGAAAGAAACGATTCCAACATAATGCGAAGCATTACTTTTGGGACGAGCCTTTCTTGTTTAAAAACTGTACAGACTAGGTTATCAGACGGTATGTACCAGAGGATGAACAACATGCCATACTCTCACAATGCCACTCAACACCATATGGAGGCCATATCGGTGAGCAGCACACAGTAGCAAAGGTGCTGCAATCAGGGTTCTTTTGGCCGACACTGCATAAAGACACTCAGACATTCTACAAATAGTGTTATAGCTGCCAAAGAACATGAAATATATCGAGAAGGAATGAGGTGCCCCTTCAAACAATCCTGGAGGTCGAGTTATTCGATGTTTGGGGGATAAATTTTATGGGACCGTTCCTATCTTCGTGCGGAAATATGTACATCCTCCTAGTAGTTGATTATGTTTCTAAGTGGGCAGAAGCCATTGCCACCCCTCACAATGATGCAAAAACCGTTCATAGGTTCTTAAGAAAGAACATCTTCACAAGGTTCAGAGTACCAAGAGCAATCATTAGTGATGAAGGCACCCATTTTGATAACAGATTAATTTCAAAGGTACTCCAGAAAGTGGGGGTCAAGTACAAGATTGCTGTAGCCTATCATCCACAAACAAATGGGCAGGCATAAATTTCGAACAGGGAAGTCAAGACCATCTTGGAGAAAGTTGTAAACCCTAATAGAAAAGATTGGTCATTGAAACTAGACGACGCTCTTTGGGCGTATCGAACAACATACAAAACACCACTAGGAATGTCTTCATATCGTCTAGTATACGGAAAGGCTTGCCATCTCCATGTCAAAATAGAACACAAGGTGTATTGGGCTGTCAAGGCAGTTAACATGGACTGGAAATAGGCTGGGGAAAAGAGACTGCTAAATCTGACAGAAATGGAAGAATTCCGACGGGAGGCATACGAGAACGCCAAGCTGTACAAGGAAAAAAAAATCAAAAAATGGCACGACAGCAAGATTCAGCAGCGGCAGTTCCTGCCAGGGCAACAAGTGCTGCTGTTCAATTCCCGCCTCAGACTGTTTCCTGGAAAGCTAAAATCCAGATGGTCAGGACCCTACGAAGTAGTCCAAGCCTTCCCACATGGCGTCGTAACGATAAAATCCGCAAAATGGAGAGACAGAGGTCAAAGTCAATGGGCAACGACTAAAGCACTATACAGGGGACTCTGCCATGAAAGAACAAGAAGTATTCACATTGAGGGATGCCCACCCCACTGTGACATAACCTTCTCTGGTTCGCTATTTACTATTTTAGTAGGAGTAGAATTTACGATTAGGTTTCATTTGTTTTAATTTTTCTTTATTCCCGTCTTACAATCAATTATGCAAGTCCAAACCCAAGAACCGCAAAGCACAAAGCAGCAATGCCAAGCTCGCTGCCGTCACCTTCCAATAGCAGCAACCTCAGACGTCTTCCCTTTTTCTTACTTTAGTTCATTTTTTTCAATTTTGTGCATTGAAGGCAATGCCCATCTCGAGTTTGGGGGTGAGGATAGCTCTCGCATCATTTGTCTAGGCATTTTTAGTTGCATTTTAGGTTGCATTGTACTTGCCTTAGTAATAATCAGAAAAGAAAATTTTGTTATGACTTGTGCCTATGATAGGATAGCCGATTAATTTATTCTCGCACCTACCTAAAAATGAACTTAATCTTGGGGAAAAGCATGAAATATGACTTAGAATTTTTTTTTTCTTTTTGCCTGAAAATGTTAAACACTTCTGTTACTTGCTGAATGTATTAAAATATTTGATAAACATTGCCTGTTTATTTTTAGAATTCTTTGCAAAATTCTAATGATGATTGCAGGAAGACGTTGAGGTAGGAAAAAGAAACAGAAAAATGCAGTACTACAACGACATCAGAATCAAAAACAAGGAACAATGTTGTGTTACTCTAGAGGTGCCCACAACAGGCTCTAGGAAGAATCATGTGCGAGGACACTTCGCTGCTATCAAATCCCATGAATCTAAAAGCCTTAAAGTGACGGGCAAATTAGCATGAGTGAAAGAAAGTCTTCACGGGATGACTCTACTCCAAGGGTTTGGAGTTTTGTAGTTTGCTCCTATCTCAACTTCAGACCTAGAAGAGTAGTTGTGATAAGCTGAAGCCCTCACTGCCATGATTAAAAATATTGTGCTTAAACTGTGCTGCCTCGGCAGCAACCTTTAAATCACATCAGCATCTTTGTTTAATTATTTATTCTACATATTCAGCCTGATTACAGATATGCACACACCACACAGGCATGAGAAATTTAATTCTGAGTTATTTTCCTGCTTATTTCCCTTCACTGATTTAATATAGGTGCCATGGCCTTGAGGCATAAAATCAAGTTAAGAACAAGTTTTCCTTTCTGATTATTATTAGAGAAAGTATTTTAGGTTGCATTGCTTGAGGACACGCAATAGTTCGAGTTTGGGGGTGTGTAAAGTGTCCACAAGTCCTATATTTCATACACATTCCACCTCTTATTATTACTGTTTTAAGCACATTTTAGGCATAAGTAGGTGCATGCATGGCATTTTACAATATTTCTTTGTTTTACCATGCTTTTATAGATTAACGTTTATTTGGTGAATAAGAGATATTGTTTTAGTGTATTTTTGTACTTAGGTACTAAAGGCTGAAAGGGGGAACCAAGGAGCTAAGGATTCAAGGCTGAGGAAACAAACCTAGGAGCTGTACAAATGTAGTTCCAGCAGAAGACAGTTGCTACCGAGTAGCTGCCGAGAAACGTTGCCACCGACCTTGCTGCTCACGGCAGTTGACTATAGAAGTTGGAGAATCGGAGTGCGATTTGTAGAGCTAAAACCCCTAAATCTACCGCCGACATCCATTTGATTTTTCGACGTCTGCAACAGCAGCCAGAGCCGCCGAAGCAAAAATCTCAAGGTTACTTGCGGGCTAAGGCAAACGAGATAAAGTATGTATTCCACGCGAAGAAAGTCAGAATTTAAAGTCATATTAAAGATGGAAAGCTACTTTCGAGGACTTTTACTTTAAGGAGGACTTAACCTAGTCACCAGTCTATAAATACCCATTGTACTCCTAGTTCAAAACATCGAAGGTTTTCTATAGACTTAGCTAATGTTCTTTGCCGCCGCCATGTTCTAAACTCCACTTGGGTTTGGGTTATGTTGTAAATTAGTTGTGAAACGGTTGTTTTAGGTTTTGAGTTGTTTTCTTCAATAAAATATTCCAAGTTTGCTTAATCTTTGCACTTCATTCTTTTGATTAGTCTACACCAGTCAGTTGAGAGAATCCATTTGTCGGGCACGAAAGTGTAAGGCTCACGAAAGTGTTAAGCGTGGTCACAACATGTTGGGGCGTGACTAACTTAGTTCCTAACCAGTTCATAAGTTTTAGTGGCTAAAAAGGATCACCAACTGAGTTGACTAGCTTGTGTTAGGTTTACGCTAAGATTGCTAGGTATTGCCTACGTCACGTTAGCTCTCGAGCATCCTTGCCTAGAAATAGGAAGGATCACTATCGACTATCCCTCCGAACTTGGAGTATCTTCCAGATCTGCCGTCGAGACTTATTTTCGTTCCACCTGTTGAGACAACGAAAGTTGTAGGGGTAGTGACCCGCTGCGGCCGCGTGACAGGGTCGTAGCCTGCCGCCTATCATACCCACTGAGGCAGCATATAGCGGCAGCACGAAACAACTTAGTCATTTTACAACGCAATTTTCACACTAAAGGGCAGCATAACCTTTCCTGATCTATCAACCTGATTACCTCCTTTATTATTTGTGCTCTACTTTACGTTACTCTTCTATCCAACAATCACTTTACTTGTGTTCCTATTTTACCTTGTGCGGGGACTACGAAACAAAACAACCTGTCCAATCCTCGTGGGATTCGACATCTTTTATACTATAACTTGGCAGGAGTGTGCACTTGATCTCTCACAAAAAGAGAACACCTACACGCCCTACAATTGCATCATTATTCTCTGATCATCATTAACACGATTATAACGATCACCGTGCAAGGCAAACATCATCAATCACTTGAAATCACGTCACATCGTCTTAGCATTAACTTACCATCATCTCATTCTTTCGAAACTTGGCTCTGATACCACCGAATTTAACCCCCTCAACCCAGCCTAGGCGGTAGGCCGAACCGAATGTGTCACACAGGGAATATTGAAGTAAACGAGGAAGGTTTACCTCAATAAACAACCCTATTTTTTCTTTTTATCTTGTCAAGATGCTCATTAGAAACCCGAGTGTTTATCATAGCAGCAGAACATACACAACATCAATCGAACATCGATTAAGGCTCAATTACTTTCGAATACAATTTTAGGGACCATTTTTTAAACTTAAAAAATTTTAAGGGATTCCTCCAATTTTAGATTACCATATTTAAATTAATTATGTTACATGCATCTCTATCAAAACTCATCTCAAAACAATCATCCAAGCTCACTTAATTGCATCCACAACATTGAGGGACCAAAACGCAAAGAATCAGAACTTCAAAATATTCCAACAACTAACATAACAACCAGCTGTTTTGGTACCTGCTAATCCTGTATCAGAATAAATCCTCACAGATCAGAACACGAGCCAGTGTCGAAACACCCTTGAGGTGTTTTGAAACTGTGGTTTCTAGTAGCAAAACGTACCAGAATAGACCTCCCATGATTCGAAACCCTTAGGCCATTTTAGGCTCACTATTTTGGTACAAGCTCGAGTGTACCGAAACACCTGGGCCTGTAATGACACTTTTTGCTGGGTTTTCACCCTTAAATCCATCCTAAACCAATTCAACATGTTTCCAGCATGCATACATCATATTTATACATCAATCCTCAAGCATTCATGGCATATTCAACATCAAGTCATGGCAAATTGCATTAAGGGTAAACTATAGGCATGCAACCTAACAAATAAGTCACTCATGAGTCAAAACTCAAACCAAAGCACAATCTTGCAAATATTGGTCTTTTACAAGCATAAAACCATAAAGCAAACATGCTCAAAAAGGGTGCTCATACATATCACCCAAATAAACCATGGAACCCCCATTGCTCTTATTACTCTAGTCCAAAACTGAACATACATTCGGAAGCGAAGTCTCCTACGATCCCCTTGCAAGTTGCTGCCTCCAAACACTTAGTTGTCTGCATTGATGGACAAAAGAGAGCGTAAGCATACAAGCTTAGTGAGGAGTGCTCAAAACCCAAACATCATCAATGCATTAAAATTGTTTCCATCATTAGAAAACCATCATGCCTTCTTTGAAAACCATGCACTTCTTTAACAAAATCAGCATGTTAAACATCATGCAACAAGTACTAAATACTCAAAAGCGAATCCATTTGCTAACACTCAACTTAAGCCTTTCCATACATAACTACCATATGCAAAGCTTAAGGAGTAAAACATGCATTCTCATAATATGCATCCATATACATTTCATAACAATTTATCAATTATATTGGCTCACAAGTGATCATCAACATACTTATTTCTCAAAACCATATCGGATACACAGATTCCCAAGTGTTGTCCCAACACTTTATACATTCTCACCAGCATTCTAAGGTTCACAACGAGAGCTACCCTCCACCGTTGTTACACCCATGGTGGAGTATTTGGTACTCCATATAAACCCCTCAACACCACTCATCAGTAGATGTATAACCCCAACAACAAGAGATGGGACACTATACACATTCCTCAATCTTTAGGATACTTGGATGGAGTTTTCGTTACTTCACAACCCCTCAACATCCAAGGTGACTTGTTTATAGTGCACTCAATCCTATAGCCGGCTAACTATATCTGATTTCATTTATAAACGATTTTTCACAACATCACTTGTAACGCCCCAAGTGTAGGGTCTGGAAGTTAGCCGGATTTGGTTGAAGGTTTGTTCGAGTTAGTTTTACTAGTTTAGACTAGTTTCGGGATATGTTTTTAAATAAAAGGTTTTTGTAGGGTTTGCATTTTGGAAAAGTGGTTTTAAATCAATAATTATGTATATATGATTTTTGGTGGAAACAATTTTAGAAAATTGTTTTCGGAGAATGGACATTTTAGTCTAGTGGCTAAAATGCAAAGTTTCAAAACTGTTTTGGTGACTAGTTTCTAAAAGAATAAAAACGTTGAATCTTTAAGGAGCTATTTAGCCAAGTCTAATTTCAGATTTCCCCCTAAATATTTTGGTCTCTAAAATGTTTAATAAAAAGGAATTTTAAATACAATAAAAGATATTTTCAAAAAAGTTATCATTTTTATGCTATTTGACGTTATATTTTTCTCTCAACCTTTCTTTCAAAGAGCTCCATCCAAACAACAATTTTCTGTCAAGATTTCAAAGGTAAATCTTTATTTACATTGATTTTTCATCATCAAACTTGTTTTCAATGATTCCTCTTTAAAACCCAATCATTTTCTTTTAGTTTTCTCACGGTTTTTCATTGAAAAAAAGGGGAAAATCCATCATTAGAGGTGATATATGCTTTTCTCCTCTTATGTAAGTTCTTTATTGAAATTCCCACATTATAGATTCTTTTATAGGGTTTATTTAAAGATTGCATATTGGGTTTGGTAGAAATATGCTTAATCAAGCTATTTAAATGTGGTTTTGTGAGATTTTCGCATGGGTTTTATTTTGCTGAGTTTTTGGCTGTTAATAAATGTGTTTTTGATGTTAGATAATGTTGAAATGATGATTTGATAATATAAAACCCGAAACTAGTTGAGTTGATAGTTTTTAAGGTTGAAGTTCTTGAGTTTTTGGCTTGGTTTTGTGAAGAATAAGTGGCTGCTGGTTTCTTGCCTTTGGGTTGATATTTTTAGTTTTTTAATAGATGTGATTTTGATGATAATCTTGCTGGGTTTTAGCTGGAGTTTGTTTAGAGTTAGTTTATTGATGTTTTCGGATATGAATTGATGGGCGGTTGTTGCTAGATGCTGGGTTTTTGAGTTGCAGCAAGTTTAGAGGCTTGAGATCACTCTAATGCTCTGTTTTGAATTGATTAGAAGCATGAGAGATTGATTTGGGAACTTCGAACGCGATATCGGATAATCCGAAAGCTTGATTTGGGTGTACGACTAGCATTTGTGTACTGCTGGTGAGTGGAACTATGTTATAAAACCATAACGTGGTTAAGGAAAATATTTTAGGGGTTTAGATTGAGCTTGAAAAGCCAATCTAAGCTCGAGAGTAAGTTTGGTTGTTTTCGCCTTTATTTTCAGCTTTTTACCTTGATTTTGTTGAGCCTAAATACGTCTTGTTGCAAATGATGATTTTTTGCCTTTTTTCATATGTGTTGAGATGTTAAGATGCTGAATCATGTGATCCCATGTTTGATTTATGTTATGAAGAGATATATATTGTTGAGTACATGCTATGCATAGAAATGTGTATGATAATGGGATAAGAAATGTTATGCTTGTGGCCTTGCAAAACAGTGGGTAAGTGTTGGCCGTGATGAGTATATTGACACTTGATGAGATATTATTACCGGATATAATTGGTCGACCAATAGGATGAGAGTGCACTATAATGGTAAAATTCACGCGTGGCCTTAGTGATGTTATATTCCATTAAGGAGGAGTACAGTGATGGGCATTCCACCGAAAGCTTATTTTTGCTAGACGTTGTGAGTACGGTGGTGGGCATTCCACCAGAAGTTGTCTAGTTGTCTTGATTACGGTGATGAGCATTCCACCGATCGTTATTCGCATATCCGAGTAAAATTGCTAAGAAGTCAATATACTCATGTGACTCAATTGCTCTTTTATGCTTTTATTGTGTTGAGTATGTTATGAAACTTTGAGATATATAATCCATGTGGTTATAGATGTTATGCCTTGGTTTTTAGTTCAAGCATGAGTTATAATGGATATGTTATGTTGGAAGTTTGTTTTGAGAAATGATTTGTGGAATGGTTTTGAATTCAAAAACAAGTAAAATGGTTTAAAAACTGCATTGTTGTTGTTGTTGTTGTTATTGTTTTGAGCACCGCTCACTAAGCTTTCTTGCTTACGCTTTGTTTTCCAACAATACAGATTCATAGACCATTCATGGCAGTAAGGAAGCAAGGAGGTGTCCAAGAGTCTACATTTTGCTCAAGTATGGTTTTGGCATCAAATAATAGAACGTTAGCATTGGGATAGGACCTTTATGCTTTGGGAGGTCGTGTTTTGAGACTCCTGTGTTGAGACATGTTTGTGATGCCTATCTAGTCTTGTTTATGACCATTATATGTTGGATGAAGGTTTAGTTTTGGCCTATCTAGTCAGTATGCTTCTGAGTTAGTTCCCACTAAGAGGGAACGATGTGAACATTTCCGATATTGCTTGGTTCAGGAGATGAAGACCTTTATGTTGGTTTCAGACTATGTGGACTTTGATGTTTTGGTCACTAAAGCCAAGGATATCGAACAGAGCTTGGGATTGACTACTCGTGGCAATGGATATAGTTCAGGAAAAGACCTGCCGAATGGGACAGAGACCGTGCAAAGAGGCACAAGGATAGGAGGTACCAACCTGACCATAGGCATGGAGATGGTAACCCGGGACGTGGTCATCAGGGTCAAGGAGCTGTTGTTCGCACACCTGAGTATACTAAATGTAGAAGACATCATTTCGGTGAGTGTTGGGATAATTATGGCTCATGTTGGAACTGTGGGTCTCGAGCACATTTGAGACGTGATTGTCCACATCCGGCTAGAGATGAACAGGCTCCGGTTCGAGCTATTAAGCATCAGAGAGGTTGTGGATGCGGTCGAGGTAACTTTCAGTATAGGGATGATGGTCAGAGAAATGTAGCTCATTTGGTTGTTGTACAGCCCGAGGGTAGTGAACCAACTAGAGTGTATGCGCACCGCGAGGCTAGGAATGATATATATGTGATTGCAGGTAACTTCTCATTACAGTCTTTGACTTTGCTTTCTTTGATTGATTCAGGCTCTACACATCCGTACATTTTGCGTGAGCATGCGAAGTTGTTGGATATACCGTGTGAGATATTAGATGTGGGCATGAATGTTGCAAGTTCTTTTGGTAAAATTGTTGTGGTTAGCAAAGTATATAGAATATGTCCTTTGATGGTTCATGGTCATGTGTTTCTAATAGATATGATGGAATTGCTGTTTTATGGTTTTGATTTGATTTTCGGTATGGATTGGCTTGTAGAACATAAGGCTAAGGTAGATTTTGAGACAAAGCGAGTTTCCTTGAGGCTTACAGATGATTATGAGGTAATAGTAGTGTGTGAGAACATTAAGTTCTTATCCAATGTTGTTTCAGCTTTAGAGGCTCAGAGATTGATGGATGTTGGTTGTCAGGCATATTTAGCTTACATTATGAATCCGAACATGAATGAGGAACGACCACAAGACAACAAAACTGTTTGTGATTTTCCTGAGGTATTTTCGGAAGAGTTGCATGGTTTGCCGCCTGATAGAGAGGTTGATGTTGTGTGTAAAAGTGTCTATCGCAATGTAGTGCAAGTGTACACGACGCAAGTAGTAAAGTGATACGTAAGTATCGGATATCGTCTCCACAAGGACTGGGCTAATAGCTTCAACCTGGAATTACTGCACGAGGGGAAAAAGAAATAGTTTAAATGTTTATCACAAGATAATAAAGAATACTGATAATAAAAGAGTAAAGAATTCAAGATAGAGAGAATGGGCCGGTATTAAATTGCTCAGTGGTGTAGGTGTTGTAAAGTCTAGGAATCTTTGTTCTGTCGTTGCGCCTGTCGCGACAGCACCTGTCGTGGCAGCAGTCTGTTGTTAGTCGCGGCAGCGATCACACAACTCTGTACTTCAAGCTTGGCAAGAATCCCTACAGTGCCTTGGCCTATCCCTAGGTCCAAGTCTGTCTGTAACACCCCAATTTTGGGCTTAGAAGTTTTGGGTTTGGTCGAACCGGTCTGAGAAACGGTTCGAATATAAAAAGAGGTTTTAGGGAAAGCCTAGTTCGAGATGCTTTAAAAATATAGGAAAATATCTAAAAATCCTCTTTTAATATATATATAAGAGTGGTGAAATCAATTTTACAAAATAAGGTTTAGAAATACTACATTTCGGTGTAGTGACCAAAATGCGATTTTTGAAAAGTTTATTGGTGACTGTTTTGTAAAGGATTGAAACTTTGAATCTTTAAGGAGCTAATTACCCAAAATGTTTTTCTCCAGATTTTTTTCTTAATTTGGGTGATTTAATTAACGTTTTAATTAAATAAAATAAAGATGGAAACTACTTTTATATTCTCATAACTACCTTTTCCTAATTTTCTCTCATTCCTTTTTTCTCTCTCAAAATCCCATCATCCAAACACATTTTCTCTAACACAAATTACTTTGATCTTCACCTTGTTTGATGAGATTTCCATCACATTGTTTCATAATCAATCTAGCAACAAAACCTTTTGATTTACACATTGAATTTTCATGGAATTTGGCCCAAATCAAGGAGAAATCACCATTTAGAGGTAAGATTGTTCTTCTCCTCTAAATACCAGTTCTTTACTGAAATTCCCAAGTTTTCAATCCTTAATTTAAGTTTTATAAATGGTTTTAATGTTAGAATCATGATTTTGGCTTAAAACTCAAGATTTTGGAAGAAATCTTGAAGAATTTCGTTGTGATTGTTTGGGCTCTGTTTTGAGATGATTCTTTAATGTATTTTGGATGTCTAATGATGTTGAAATGAGTTTTTATCAATCTAATCCCGAATAGGTTGTTTTTCCTAAGTTTTTGCTTATGAAAATGGTGGTTTTTGAGGTGTTCTGTTATAGTTGGAGGTATAAGGACGAGTTTAGGTTTATTTTGGATGTTATTTGATGTTTAGAAATGGTTAGAAGTGATGGATCTCGGATGGGTTAAGTTTTGGAAGAGTTTTGAGGTGTTTTCGGTTGTGTTTGGTAGCCGACATGTTGGTTTTGGGTAGAGCAGCGAGTTTAGGGGTGTTGGCTGAAGATTTCAATGCATGATGATGCATTAATCCTCTGCTTTGATGTGTTTAAAACAGGGGAGACATCTTCGGGCACTTTTGGAGTTGATCCGGATGCTTAATTGGCGTTTCGGCAAGCTAGCGAAACAAAATTGGTGAGTGGAGTTGGTTTCCAGATTTGGAACAATTATTTGGAGGTTTTGGGGAGCTTAGTTTAAGTCTAAACAACTTAGCTAAGTTCGAGAGTAAGTTTTCGGAAAAACTCCCTTGGATGTGCTAAATTGTGGTTTGATGCATTGGATATGAAATGCATGTTTAGTTACTGTTTTGAAAGCATGTTTTAGCATGATTAATGCTGGTTTTGAAAGCCTTGTATTGAAGGATGCTCGAGGTAAGAGATCCTTGGTTTGACCTGTTATTAATATGGTTTTGAAGCATAGTGATGCATGATGTTAAATGGCTTTGATTAATGCTTTAAAACATTGAATTGTTGATGGTATTTGGTGTATATTGGCAAGTGATGAATTGGTTTTAAAGTACTTGAATCAGATATAGTTAGCCGGCTATAGGATTGGGTGCACCCTAAGTAAAGTCGCCTTGGATGTTGAGGGGTTGTGATCGTACCGTAAACTCCATCCAAGTACCCTAACGAGTGAGGTAAGATCGCAATGGTGGTTGAAATTCCGTGTGTGGATCTTGTGTTATGTGTCCCTTACTCTCGTTAGTGGAATTATACAACTACAGATGAGTGATGTTGAGGGGTTGAGATTGTACCGTTAAACTCCATCACGGGTGTTGAGGGGTTGTGATTGTACCGATAAACTCCACCTTGTTAAGCCGGTAGTGTGTATGAAGCGTGTGAGACAATGCTTGTAATCCGCGTATCCGATTGTGTTTTGTGTTGAAATGGTTATGAACTATCACTCGAAGGCCAATATGTTGTATTGAATGAAATGAGGCATGAGATGCTTGAAAAAGATGCAAGGTAGCATGAGAAAGAAATGTGCATGTGGTTTAAAAGCTTTGTTAAAAGTGTTTTCTAAAAATGCATTATTGTAATGGTTTTTTTTAGAGCATGCCTCACTAAGCATTTGTTCTTACGCTCTCTTTTACCAATAATGCAGATAATTGAGGTGCTTTGGGCATCAAGGAAGCTAAGTGCATCCAAGGAAATCCAAGCTCATGTATGGTGATGTTTTCATACACTATTAGTTTTGACAAATTGGCAATGGGATTCTAAGCTTTGTTTTGGGAGATGTGTTGAACTCCCTAAGTTGTGGCATGTTGCCTTTGTTGGTTTGAATTTGTAAATGGCCTTTAAATGCTTGTTTTGAAGTTTGTTTGCTTACTTGGTTTTGGATAAGAGGAAGCATGCCTCTAGACATGTGAAATTTCATGTTTGATGCTATGAATGTGTTTAGGAGTTCTAAACATGCATCTTATAGCTTTGATGACTTGTTGGTATGTTTGGGAAGTCATTAGGATGAGTTTGAATGGATTTATGTATGAAAAACCAGCAAAATCTGTAGCTTCTGGGCAAACCGTATCGGAACACTCTCTGGCGTTTCGAAACGGGGGCCTGTAATGGCCTTCGTGTTTCGAAACAGCTGGAGGCTGTTTCGAAACGATTTGGCTACTAGAATGCCTTGTTCCGGAACCAGTCTCGGAACCAACCCACGTTTCAGAACGGTCAATGCCGTTTCGAAATAGGGGACCGTTGGGCACTGATTTGAATGGTGCTGAAGTTTGCAAGCTTTACGTTTTAGTCCCGAAAGTTGAGTTTGCAATTGTATGAGTTTGAGACGTCCAATTAACACGTCTAATTTCATAATGATAATATAAAAATCAGTAAAGACCCTCATGTTTACAGAATTTACATTTTGGTCCCTATTCTTGTATTAAGTGCAATTGAGTCTCTGTTCGTCATCCAATCGTTGTGCCTTTTTCAAACAAGTTTTGTGGGATCTCACTTAGGGTTAATGTGCATCTAGACAATATTTAAAAGAAAAATAGGGTCGTTAACCAAGGTTGACTTTTGGGTTGACTTTGGTTTTCCCCGTGTAATCTTCGTAGTTCGGGTCAACCGTCTAGGCCGGGCTAAGGGGGTTACACTATCGATGAACACGTCTTTGATGATACCTCCCGGCGTAAATCGAAGGATGAACACCGATGTTGTTGAATTCTTCCTTAGCCACTTAACCTCGTCTTATCCCTAGGTCTAAGATAGTTCAACCATAAACTGGAGAACCCATACTTATTCCTTTCGTATACTTAACTCTCCCGATATTAAGTAAATATGTAATCTCACAATGCTCTTCTGAAGTCTATTTTATTGAACATAAAAATTTATTGAACAGAAAAAGCAAACTTGAAGTCTATTTTATTGAACAGAAAAATTCCTAAAACAAATGCAATCCTTGCAACTACTTTACAAATCAACCCGTAGCCCTAGGGGAAGTTTAGAACATGATGAGAAGGGGAAAATGACTAGGGTTTAGAAGATAAGGCTAGAGAGTAAGATGTATTTCTTCCTAGGTCGAATTACATGCCTTTATATAGGCCTTGGGTTCAAGTTTTCTAATATGGCAAGAATACAAGTTTAAACTAAAGTACAACTCTATTAAAGACTAAATCTTCAGAGAATATATCTTTAATTCGTCCTTCCTTCTTGCTTGGAGTTTCTTCCTTGAAATTTGGGCTTGGCCTTCATTCAGATCTAGGGCTTCGAAAAATATAAGGGTGCTCCACGACAGACCTGCTTAATTTTCTCTTTCTGTCGAGGCCCACTTTACTTCTTCTCTTCACCGTTGCTGGCGTTCTTGGCTGCCACGGTAGCGGCCATGGAAACATCGTCCTCTTCGTCTGCACATCCAGTTCCAGCTCTACTTCTTTACTGCCCAGCGTCTGCTTCTCCACTGCCCTCCATCTGCTACATCAGCTACCTGCAAAAGCAACCAATTTCAGTAGAAACTGTGCCATTTGATATATTTGTGGTGTATAAATGAAATCTAACCCAAATGCAATGAATTATGCTTGAATGCAGCAGAAATATGGGTTAAATAAGGGGTAAAATATATAACTTTTACACACTCAACACACCCCAAAACTCAAGCTTTTGCTTGCCCTCAAGCAATTCAGAACTAAAAAAGAAAAGCAAAATTTTTGTTTGGCTTAAAACAGTGAACTTTTCCTTACCTACCATTCATTCACTATTGTGAACAACACCTTGTTGGATAAATCAGGATTCATCCGGAACCTTGCTATAATTCTCGTGTAGTGTGTGCATGCTTGTGAACAATTATATGCCAAGACTCCCTTAGTTTACTAGAATAGTTATGCTTCTAACTTGAATTTTTATGCCAATTTTCATCTTTTTGGAGGCAATTCTTAGGCTCCTTTAGTTTTTATGCAGACTCGATTCTATTTTCTCAAGCTTAAGTTTGACTAGAGCCGGTTTCGGGCACCTCTAGCTAACTTCTTAGAGCCGGTTTCGGGCACCTCTAGGTGTATTGAGTCTATTTTTCTTAACTTCTTTTCCTAGAGCCAGTGTTAGGCACCTCTAGGGGCAACTCAAGTGTTAAGCTTTCTATTCTAGTTTACTAGTAGAGTTTTAGGCAATATAAAAGTCACAAATGGTGTTTAAGATTTAGAACTATAGTAAGGCTCTAAACTGCTCCTAAAACTATCTTAAAGGCACTGCCACGACAGAGACTGTCACGGCAGGTAAGTTCAGTTCAAAGACTTAAGCCAAATTTTCATCATTTTTTTAAAGTAAAATAAGCTAATTAAAAGACACGATTTTTAAACTTAAACAGACTTCATTAATGGAGGGATGCCACCCCCAAACTCGAGGGTTGCATTGCCCTCAATGCAAATGACAGAGAAAAGAAAAATTAAAAACAACATCACAAATTATAACAAAAGGGAAGACATCAATATAAGATAAGAAACTTAAATTTTCAGGCATTGTCGTTGCCGCTGCTGCTGCTGAGTTGAATCTGCCGACGGGCAGTGATTTTCCTTGCTGGTGCTGGCAGACGGATGGGAGAGGCAGAAGTGTTCTTGGTTTTGGCTTCCCGTGGAGGTTGGATGCGGGTAGGGGAGATATGAGGTGGTTTCTTCAATACCTGAACCTCCTCGGAGCTGCTACTACTGCTGCTACTACTGCCGCCGTTTAATTTTTCTTTATCTGGTGGTTCGACTCCGGGGCCTGTTTTCTGCCGTTTCTCCGGGATGAACTCTTTGGACAAGTTCCTCTTGACAGAGGGCTCGCCATAAGATGTTTCCCAAATTTCAGAGGAGGAGAAACCAGCAATATACCTATCGAGGTCGGACATAGGCTCCTTTCTCTTGGCTCCCCTGACAGAAGTTTCTGCTGTGTGGCTGCCTCTTGCAGCTGTTGTGGCAGGGGTCAGAGTGGACGCGGCAGATGGCGTTTTTGGTGTGGCAGCAGGTGTAGGGGTATGGGCAGGGGTGGGGGCAGCAAAATAATGGTTGGGGAATACATGGAACAATGCATCAGGGAAATTAAGAGAGCTGTGGATGAAATGTACCCTGGCGGTGGTGAAGTCTCGGATGAAACTCATCATGCCTAGCTGCCCATCCTCCATTTTCTGTAGGGCAGCGAGTATTTGAGTTGAGGTGTCTGTTGGAGGAGCTACTGCGGTGGGCTGCCTGGGTTCTTTGGCGGCAGGCTCGGTGTGGGTGGGCTCTATCGGCTCACCTGCTGTGGCAGTGGGGTCAAAGGACGACAAGGGTGTGTCAGCTTTGAGTTCCATCAGGCTGAGGATGTTCCTGTTAGTCCAGCCTTTCCCTCGAACTCTTAAATCTTCGGCAGCTTCCCGTACATTGTGGCCGTGCAGAGGGCAGTAATGAGGTAAGGGTAGAAGAGTGGTCCTGACGGCCGGTATGCACAATCCAATATACCCTCCCGAACGTATCTGCCAACGTTAATTGGCCTCTCATTTAAAATAGAATGGATGAGGGCTAACCTTGGTTGGTCGACTGTTGTGTTGTGCGAGGAGGGCGTAATCCGTTTCTCGATAAAATCATTCCAAAGCTTTGCCTCCGGCGTGAGTTGAACTCGTTTTAGCATCCTTGGGTGTTTAGGATCGATATTCCACTCGGTACCCTCTTCTGTGAGTTCTGCCATCACAGCATCGTAGTCGGTAGGCTCTAAACTCTCCACAAATCTCGGTGGCCATCTTCCTTTCTCCCAACATAAAACCCGTAGAGTGTGTTGATGTATTCGGGCTCGAAAGGTACCTCTTTTCCTCAGACTGTAAATGTTGTCGCTTCCCTGCTGTCGATGGCAGCATAAAATTCCCTTACGAGGGTCACGTTCATTTCCTCTGGCTGCTCGGAAAATATCTGCCACTGCAGGGTTCTGATTTTGCGGGCTATGAACGGTTGCAGCCCAAGGTTCTCCGTTCTAGTGGTGTAAATGAAGCCTTTCTCCTCCCACATATCTCGGATCTAGAAGGAGCTTGGAGTGGATGCTGCTGGGGCAAATCTTGAGGCAACGCTTCGGCGGGTATTTCTTGTACTCATGTTGCAAGGACTGTGGAAAGAAAATGAAAGCAAATAAAATTCTAGAGAAAACAAGTAGAGAGAGTAAAAGTGAGTGAAAATGAATAGTAAATCGAGGTTTATATACAGGGGGAGTTTGCTGCCCGTTGGAGCTGTAACAGTAGACGCGAATAACGGGGCCAGCTGTTATGCGGTTTCTGACGCGTCTGTCACGTGTTTTCGTGTCTGCTGCGCGTCTGTTACGCGTTTGCGTGTCTTCCGCGACAGCGTGTTGACAGGTTGGATTTTCCGTGTCTGTCACGGCAGCTGTAACGGCAGGCTCCAAAGTTGGGCTTTTTGGGCCGATGGAAAGATGGTGGACTGAATTCACTTCTCCTTTTCTCCTTGTCTCCTTTATTTCCTGAAAATAATAAAAATAAAAATAAACTTTAGTTCCTAAAAATAATTCTAATTACCTAATATATATATATATATATAAATAATAATAAAAATAAAATCAGGTTAAATTAGGGATGCCAGGAGGGGCATTTCCTAAAGTAACCACTTCCTGCATTCGTGGGGCTTCAGTCCCCTGATAATGCTTCAGTCTTTGTCCATTGACTTTAAATTGGTGCCCGTCTTTTAAAGATCTGATTGTGATGGCACCATGGGGAAAGACTTGCACCACTTGGAATGGGCCGGACCACCTAGATTTCAACTTCCCTGGGAAGAGTTTCAACCTAGAGTTGAACAACAACACAAGCTACCCTGGGCAGAACTATCGTGGCAGCAACTTCTTGTCATGCCACTTCTTTGTTTTGTCTTTGTAAATCCTTGCGTTGTCATAGGCCATTGCTCGAATTTCTTCTATCTCATTCAGATCAAGTAGCCTTTTCTGTCCTGCTTTTTCCAAGTCTATATTCACTGCCTTGATGGCCCAGTATGCTCTGTGCTCAATCTCAACAGGTAGATGGCATGTTTTCCCATAAATCAACCGATAGGGTGACATTCCCAATGGAGTTTTGAATGTTGTTCTGTAGGCCCATAACACATCATTGAGGTGTAGAGACCAGTCCTTCCGAGTTGGCTTGACCATCTTTTCAAGAATGTTCTTAACCTCTCTGTTGGATATTTCAGCCTGTCCATTGGTCTGAGGGTGATTTGTTGTTGCGATCCGATGTTTGACACCATACTTTTTCAAGGCAGCAACTATAACCCTATTATCGAAATGCCTCCCTTCATCACTGATGATCGCCTTGGGGATGCCAAATCTGGAAAATATGTTTTTATGTAAAAACCTCTGAACCGTCTTGGCATCGTGTTTTTGAGTAGCGATCGCTTCAACCCATTTGGACACATAGTCCACTGCTAGGAGGATATATAAGTTCCCACATGAAGTTGGGAATGGTCCCATAAAATCTATCCCCCAAACGTCGAAGATCTCGACTTCAAGAATGTTTTGCAGCGACATCTCATGTCTCCTTGATATGTTCCATGTCTGTTGACATTTGTCACAGTTTTTATAGAATGTCTGGGACTCCTTAAATAGTGACGGCCAATAGAATCCAGACTAAAAAACTTTGGCAGCAGTTTTGTTACCACCTAAGTGTCCTCCATACTGTGAAGCATGACAGTGATGAAGCACAGCCTCCTGTTCATCATGTGGTACACATCTCCTGATAACCTGATCTACACAACATTTGAAAAGAAGAGGTTCGTCCCAATAATAATGCTTAACATCATTTTGGAACCTCTTCCTAGCTTGATAGTTAAGGCCAGGAGGAGTTATTCCACTAACTAAATAATTAACGAAATCAGCATACCAGGGGAGTTCAGAAAACTTACCTGCCGCCATGGCTGTCGCGGTAGTGCTTGTGGTAGCAAACAACTGCTCGTCAGGGAAGGTCTCCAGTATTTGTGTCTCGTCTGTTGGGAGACTCTTTCCCTTCTCTAGTCTTGACAAGTGATCTGCAACTCGATTCTCTGTCCCCTTTTTGTCCTTGATCTCAAGGTCGAACTCTTGCAGTAGCAGAATCCAACGTATCAGTCTAGGCTTTGCATCCTTTTTGGCGAACAGATACTTCAATACAGAGTGGTCTGTGTGGACTATGACCTTCGTTCCAAGTATATATGAACGGAACTTGTCAATAGAGAACACCATAGCTAACAATTGCTTCTCTGTTGTGGTGTAATTTACTTGGGCGTCATTCAATGTTTTGCTGGCATAGTATATGACATGGAAGAGCTTGTCTTTCCTCTGCCCAAGTGCTGCCCCGACAACATAGTCACTAGCATCGCACATAATCTCAAATGGTAGTTTCCAATCTGGTGGTTGTACTATTGGGGCTGTTACCAGTTTTTCTTTCAAAACCTTTAATGCCTCAGTACATTCAGTGTTGAAGTCGAAGCGACGGTTCTGCTCCAGAAGATGGCATAAGGGTTTGGTGATCTTTGAAAAGTTTGCGATAAACCTCCGATAAAAACCAACATGCCCTAAAAAACTCCTGATTCCCTTGACTGTGGTGGGCGGCGGCAGCTTTTCAATTACCTCGATCTTAGCTCTGTCGACTTCTATGCCACGGCAGCTTATTTTATGGCCGAGGACTATCCCTTCATCCACCATGAAGTGACATTTCTCCCAGTTCAATACCAAGTTTGCTTTCTCTCATCTCTCGAGCACTTACTGTAGGTTGCCAAGGCAGCTTTCAAAATTGTCTCCAAAGACAGAAATCATCCATGAATATCTCAAGGAAATCCTCTACCATATCGGAGAATATTGCCATCATGCACCTTTGAAAGATTGTTGGTGCATTACAAAGTCCAAATGGCATCCTCCGAAAAGCGTAAGTACCGTATGGGCAAGTGAACGTTGTCTTCTCTTGATCTTCCGGTGCGATGGCTATTTGATTATAACCTGAGTATCCATCAAGAAAACAATAGTAAGGCTTTCCCGCTAATCTATCAAGCATTTGATCAATAAAGGGTAGGGGAAAGTGGTCCTTCCGGGTAGCTTTGTTAAGCTTCCGGTAGTCCATACAAACCCTCCAACCGGTCACAGTCCTGGTTGGGATTAACTCATTTTCTTCGTTGGTTACCACGGTTATTCCTCCTTTTTTGGGAACGCACTGCACCGGGCTCACCCACTTGCTATCCGAGATGGCATAGATTATTCCAGTGTCTAGCCATTTTATGATCTCTTTACGCACCACCGCTCACATAGCATCGTTTAGACTCTCTGTGCATCAATGGTCGGCTTATGATCATCCTCTAAGAGGATTTTATGCATGCATAGTGCCGGGCTGATGCCTTGGATATCAGCTATCGTCCATCCAATAGCCTTTTTGTGCTGCTGCAACATCCCTATTAGCTGCTTTTCCTGTTCCTGCATCAACTTGGAAGAGATTATTACGGGCAACGTATCATTTAGACCAAGGAAAACGTATTTAAGCTGCCCTGGCAGAGGCTTAAGATCTAGAACCGGTGGCTCTACAGTTGATGGCTTTTGTTTCAACTTTTGTTTCAACTTCTGTAGCCACTGAGGAAAAGGAGGTGGGGGACGATAATCAGCAATACGTCCTTCCCACTACATTCAGATCTGAGGAGGCTTAGGTTCTTCATCTTTCTCCTTTGTCCCTCCTGCTGTCGTGACAGGTTCATCGGCAGCAGGCTGTTTGTCGTCTGCCGGGGTAGCTTTCTCGGCAGTCGACTCCAAGGTTGGTTCCTTGACTGATTAAGATTCCTTCTCTAGCCCTGGTAATTTCTTCCCACTCCTTGTCGTGATGGCTTTACACTGCTCATGTGTGGGTTGTCTAGCGTTTTCAGTATCGCTAGAAAATCCTCCATTCTGCCTCGGTTTAATATGCTGGGAAACCTGACTCATTTGTGTCTCCAGTGATTTCAGAGTAGCTTCATGGTTGGTCATCCGCATCTCTGTTATATCCATGAATGACTCAGTTTTCTTGACAAAGTGATTCATGTTCTCAATGTAGGTTCCTGTTTGAGACATAAACGTAGCCAAAGTCTGCTCCAATATACTAGTCGTGGCAGCTGGTGGCTGTTGCTGCTGCTGTTGCGGTTGTTGCCGAGTCAGTAATCTAGGTCCCCTGATTCTGAGTGTTTTGTGCTTGACGATTCAGGGCATTATTAGGGTAGCTCCAAGAGAACTTGGGATCCTTTCTCCAATTGGGATTGTAGTTGTTGGAATTGTAGTTTTGTTTATTGTAGTTCCCATCATACATCCCTTCCTCTAACTGTAGCGGACAATCTTCCGAACTATGGTTCCCATCGCTAGTTTCGCATACCTCTTCAGCTGAGTAGACAAGTTGTGAATTTTCTTTCAAGAGCCTTTTCATTGTCTTACTGAGATATGCCACCTGAGTTTTTAGAGAACTGTCGGCCTCATAATCTTTCACAGCTAATACTCGTTTACCCCCTCTTCTTGTTGTAGGAAATTGTTCCTCGTTCTTCGCCAGATTTTTCAATACTGCCATTGCATCTTCTGGATCTTTGTCCAACAACAATCCATTCGGTGCTGGATCAATTCTCATACGTGTCTGTAAGTTGGCAGCATTATAAAATTTAGTTACCTGGTTCCAAACGGGGAATCCATGCATCGGGCAGTTCCTCAGAAGAGTGGTAAATCTGTCCTAGGCCTTGTGCATTGGCTCGTCATCTTCCTGTTGAAAAGTAGCAATTTCGTTACGTAATCGCTCAGATAAATGTGAAGGATTAAAACGAGACAAAAATTCATGAGTTAAATCTGCCCAAGTTCGTATTGAACCCGACGTTAGTTTATTCCACCAAGTTTTCGCCCTGTCCCTCAATGAATGAGGAAATAACTGAAGCCTCAGTATCTCCAGATTAACTCCTGGTAGTCTAAACGAACCACATATTTCCTGGAACATTTTCAGATGCTCCCTAGCATCCTCTGTAGCAGCACCACTAAATTGGCCAGCGTTGTTAATCATGCTGGACATAACAGGTTTCAGCTCAAAATTGTCAACTTCTACGTCTGGCAGGGTTGTTTCTAGTTCCACATGATCATTGAGCATGTAGTCTCGGCATGACCAGCGTGCGGCAACGATAGTAGGATCGGCAGGTTGTTCGTTCCTCCCATCCCCGGCAGGATCTTCATCGTCCTGGGGATTCCTTTGGTTGTTCATAGCTTCTAATTGTTCTTCAAGGTATTCATTTCTGGCTAACACGAAGCGAAGTCATTTCCTAAGATTGTACGAGCGTTCGATTTCAGGATTTAATGGATACTCAGGTTCCTCTCTCGTTTTGATCTGCGCATAAACAGAAAACCTTGTGAAAAGCACAAGTTGAACAATCCAAGTAAAACAAAACAGAAAAATAAAAGAAGTGTAGTAAAATATAGGGTAAAGATATGTTGCTAGTCTCCGGCAACGGCGCGAAAAACTTGTTGCGTGTAAAAGTGTCTATCGCAATGTAGTGCAAGTGTACATGACGCAAGTAGTAAAGTGATACGTGAGTATCGAATATCGTCTCCACAGGGACTGGGCTAATAGCTTCAACCTGGAATTACTTCACGAGGGGAAAAAGAAATAGTTTAAATGTTTGTCACGAGATAATAAAGAATACTGATAATAAAAGAGTAAAGAATTCAAGATAGAGAGCATGGGCCGGTATTGAATTGCTCAGTAGTGTAGGTGTTGCAAAGTCTAGGAATCTCTGTTCTGTCGTTGCGCCTGTCGCGACAGCACCTGTCGCGGAAGCGGTCTGTTGTTAGTCGCGGCAGCGATCACAAAACTCTATATTTCAAGCTTGGCAAGAATCCCTGCAGTGCCTTGGCCTATCCCTAGGTCCATGTTTGTCGATGAACACGTCTTTGATGATACCTCCCGACGTGAATCGAAGGATGAACACCGATGTTGTTGAATTCTTCCTTAGCCACTTAACCTCGTCCTATCCCTAGGTCCGAGATAGTTCAACCATAAACCGGAGAACACGTACTTATTCCTTTCGTATACTTAACTCTCCCGATATTAAGTAAATATGTAATCTCACAATGCTCTCCTGATACTCTTGCAAGGTGTTGAAAACCAGAATAAGCAAACTTGAAGTCTATTTTATTGAACAGAAAAATTCCTAAAACAAATGCAATCCTTGCAACTACTTTACAATTCAACCCGTAGCCCTATGGGAAGTTTAGAACATGATGAGAAGGGGAAAACGACTAGGGTTTAGAAGAGAAGGCTAGAGAGTAAGATGTATTTCTTCCTAGGTCGAATTACATGCCTTTACATAGGCCTTGGGTTCAAGTTTTCTAATATGGCAAGAATACAAGTTTAAACTAAAGTAGAACTCTATTAAAGACTAAATCTTCAGAGCATATATCTTTAATTCGTCCTTCCTTCTTGCTTGGAGTTTATTCCTTGAACTTTGGGCTTGGTTTTCATTCTGATCTAGGGCTTGGAAAAATATAAGGGTGGTCCACGACAGACCGGCTTAATTTTATCTTTCTGTCGAGGCCCACTTTACTTCTTCTCTTCACCGTTGCTGCCATCCTTGGCTGCCACAGCAGCGGCCATGGAAGCGTCGTCCTCTTCGCCTGCACATCCAGTTCCAGCTCTGCTTCTTTACTGCCCAGCGTCTGCTTCTCCACTGCCCTCCATCTGCTACAGCAGCTACCTGCAAAAGCAACCAATTTCAGTAGAAACTGTGCCATTTGATATATTTGTGATGTATAAATGAAATCTAACCTAAACGCAATGAATTATGCTTGAATGCAGCAGAAATATGGGTTAAATAGGGGGTAAAATATAGAACTTTTACACACTCAACAGTTGAGTTTGCTATAGAGACTTATACTGATTCTACTCCAGTATCCATAGCTCCATATCGTATTGCCCCTAAGGAATTGAAAAAGTTGAAGGCACAACTTCAGGAACCGTTGGATCGAGGATTCATTCATCCTAGTATCTCACCTTGGGGTGCAACCGGTATTGTTTGTGAAAAAGAAAGATGGTAGCTTTAGAATGTGTATAGACTACTGGCCGTTGGATAAGTTGCAGTGAAGAATAAGTATACTTTGCCACAGATTGACGATCTATTCGATTAGTTGAGAGGTGCTTCCGTGTTTTCCAAGATAGATTTGAGATCTGGTTACTATCAGTTGAAGGTAAAAGATAAAGATGTACGAAAGACAGCTTTTCGCACTCGCTCTGGACACTATGAGTTATTCATGATGCCCTTTGGTTTGACTAATGCACCGGTTGCATTTATGGATATGATGAATAGAGTATTTCATGAATATTTGGATTAGTTCATAGTAGTGTTCATTGATGATATTTTGATCTATTCCCGTACCGAAGAAGACCATGATAAGCATTTGAGTTTGGTGTTACAAACCTTGTTAGATAATCAACTATATGCTAAGCTAAACAAGTGTGAATTTCGGATTAGGGAAGTAGTATTCTTGGGGCATATAGTATCAGCCGAGGGAATCAGAGTGGATCCTAAAAAGGTTGAAGCAGTTGTGAATTGGAAGCAACCAAAATCAGTAACAAAAATACGTAGTTTCTTGGGCTTGGCAGGTTATTACTGACGTTTTGTAGAAGGATTCTCTAAAGTTGCTGCTCCTTTGACAAAATTGTTGCAAGAAGGAAGAGTGGTAGCCTATGCTTTTAGGCAGTGAAGGTTCATGAGCGCAACTATCCTACACATGACATAATGTTGGCCGCAGTGGTGTTTGCTTTGAAAGTTTGGAGACAATATCTCTACGGTGAGAAATGTACAGTTTATACGGATCATAAGAGTTTGAAATATTTGATGTCGCAAAAGGAGTTGAACCTTAGGCAGCTCAGATGTGTAGAATTGCTTAAAGATTATGATCTTTCGATTGAGTACCACCCAGGTAAAGCCAATGTAGTGGCCGATGCTTTGAGTAGGAAAGTGGCAATTGAGTTGCGAGCAATGTTTTCTAGGCTAAGTTTGTCACATGATGATGGTCTAGTGGCAGAATTGCAAATTAAACCTTCTTTGATTCAGTTGATTAGAGAAAATTAGTTCAAAGATGGAACGTTCGTGCCATATGTGCAAGACATAGCGGAAGGTAAACCGTCAAATTTCTATTATAGTGATGATGGTGTTCTATGCTTCAAAGGTAAGATTGTTATACCGAATGATGTTGATTTGAGGTGTACCATTCTGACCAAAGCTCATAGTATTTCATTTTCCATGCAACCGGGGAGTACAAAAATGTATCGCGGTTTGAAGGACGAGTACTATTGGGTTACCTTGAAGAAAGATGTTACTGAATTTGTGAGCAAGTGTATGGTTTGCCAGCGTGTTAAGGCCGAACATCAGTTTCCTTCTGGGTTTTTGCAACCATTGAGAATTCTCGAGTTGAAGTGGAAGAGAATTACTATGGATTTCGTATCATGTTTGCCTTTGACACCTTCTAAGAAGATCTCTGTTTGGGTAATTGTTGACCGTTTTACGAAAAATGCACATTTCTTGGTTGTTAATACTACTTATACTTTAGTTAAGTTGGCTGATTTGTACATCAGTGAGATTGTGAGATTGCACGGTGTACCTAAATCGATTGTTTCAGATAGAGATCCGAGGTTCACAGCTAGGTTTTGAGAGAGTTTGCATAGTTACTTGGGTACTCGGTTGAGTTTTAGCACTTCCTATCATCCTCAGACCGATGGCCAGTCATAAAGAGTCATACAAGTTTTAGAAGACATGTTAAGATATTGCATTATTGATTATCAGTGTTCATAGGAGAAGCATCTACCGTTGGTAGAGTTTGCCTATAACAATAACTACCAAGCAAGTATTCAGATGGCACATTATGAAGCTTTGTATGGCAGAAAGTGTTGAACACTTGTGTGTTGGGCCGAAGCGGGACATAAGTTATTTTCGTTGCCGGATATGCTTAAGGGTACTAACGAGAAAGTGAAGTTGATATGTGACCGTTTGAAGGCAGCTACGAACCGATAAAAGTCGTATGCAAATTTGAAACGTAGAGAAATAGAGTATGTTGTGAGCGACAAAGTGTTCTTGAAAGTTTCACCTTGGAAGAAGGTGATGAGATTTGGGAGGAAAGGTAAGTTGAGTCTGAGATTTATTAGTCCTTATGAGATATTTGAACGAGTTGGTCTTGTTGCTTATAGATTGAGATTGCCATCCGAATTAGAAAAGATTCATGATGTATTCCATGTTTCGATGCTTCGGAGGTATAGATCAGTTCCGTCACATGCTATGCCTGTTGAAGAGATTGAATTGAATTCGAATTTGACTTATGATGAAGAACCAATCAAGATATTGGCTTTGGACAGCAAAGTGCTGCGTGGTAGAAACATTGAGTTGGTCAAGGTTAAGTGGCGACAACGAGGTGTGGAGGAAGCCACTTTGGAGCGAAAGGATGACACGAGGAAACAGTTTCCGCATCTCTTTTTGCCAAGTAAATTTCAAGTACGAAATTTCTTAAGTGGGGGAGAGTTGTAACGCCCCAAGTTTAGGTTATGGAAGTTAGCCGGATTTGGTTGAAGGTTCGTTCGAGTTAATTTTACCGGTTTAGATTAGTTTTGAGATCTATTTTTAAATTAAAGTTTTTTGAGGGGTTTGAATTTTGGAAAAGTGGTTTTAAATAAATAATTATGTATATATGATTTTTGGTGGAAACAATTTTGGAAAATTGGTTTTGCAGAATGGACATTTTAGTCTAGTGGCTAAAATATAAAGTTTCAAAACTATTTTGGTGACTAGTTTAAAAAAGAATCAAAACGTTGAATCTTTAAGGAGCTATTTAGCCAAGTCTAATTTCAGATTTTCCCCCTAAATATTTTGGTTTCTAAAATGTTTAAAATAGGAATTTTAAATACAATAAAAGATATTTTCAAAAAAGTTATCATCTTTATGCTATTTGCCGTTCTATTTTTCTCTCAACCTTTCTTTCAAAGAGCTCCATCAAAACAATCATTTTCTCTCAAGATTTCAAAGGTAGATCTTTATTTATATTCATTTTTTTCATCATCAAACTTTTTTTCAATGATTCCTCTTTAAAACCCAAACATTTTCTTTTAGTTTTCTCAAGGTTTTTCATTGGAAAAAGGGGGAAAATCCATCATTAGAGGTGAGCTACGTTTTTCTCCTCCAATGTAAGTTCTTTATTGAAATTCTCACGTTATTGATTCTTTTATAGGGTTTATTTAAAAACTGTATATTGGGTTTGGTAGAAATATGCTTAATCAAGCTATTTAAATGTGGTTTTGTGAGATTTTTGTATGGGTTTTTTTTGTTGAGTTTGTGGATGTTAATAAATGAGTTTTTGATGTCAGATAAGGTTGAAATTGTAACCCCCTCGACTCGGCCTGGACGATAGACCGAACCGAACGGATCACACGGGGAATATTAAAGTAAACCGAGAATGTTTACCTCAATAAACGACCCTTTTTTATCTTGTCTAGATGCAACTTAGATTCCTATATTTACGCACACAAGCAGCGGATTGAACAACAACACATTCGCCTCTCGCTTAGAACCAAACTAATGTTTAGGGACCATATTTTAAATTTGATAACTTATAAGGGTTATTGCCAAATCCAATGTACCAACCTTTAATTAAGTTCATTATATACTTCTCAGTGAAAACCCAGCTCAAAATGACCTTTATAACCCATCTAATTGCATGCCAGGTAAATAGGGACCAAAACATAAGAAACAGAAACTTAGAACAATTCAAAAACAAGATCAGCGGTCGAACGTTTCGGAACAGAGAGCCTCGTATCGGAACAGCCGTTTCAAAACGCAGTTGACCGTTTCAATATGAGGGTTCGTTTCGAAACTCCCCAGGCTTGTTTCGAAACGATGGTTCACAGAGGCAAAATGTTTCGGAACATGCCTCACCGTTTCGAAACTCCAAGGCCATTTCAAGCCACCGTTTCGAAACATGCAAGGGTGTTTCGAAACACCTGGGCCTGCAAAGTTTTAAAATGCTGTTTAAACTTGATTTGAACCATCCGAAACCATCCTGAAACATGCCCAACCATGTTGGCAACTCAAATATATATCAATGACAACTTATACGAATCATAAGCAACATCATATCATTATTCTCAATATAATAAGCACTAAAGGCATGCTTCCTAAAAGTTAAAAGCACCAAAAGGTCATAATAAAATTTATAGCATAAACCAAAACATAGAGGTCATTTACATGTCCAAATATGCATCTCAAACTTGCACAAAACCAGAGAATACCAAACTAACAACATTCATTGCATTGGACACCCCCATTGCCCTTATTACACTAGTTCAAGAACACAACATACTTTTAAGAGTGTCCTGGTAAGATTCCTTGAAAATGATGCCTCAAAAGCCTAATTATCTGCATTGATGAACAAAGAGAGCATAAGCATACAAGCTTAGTGAGGAATGCTCAAAATCACAAACATTATCAATGCACAAAACCGTTTTTCACTCTTTCAAAACCAACATGCCTTTCTTGAAAAATCATGCACTTTATCATCAAAATCATGGTATTGAACATCATGCAACATGATTCATATAAATCCAACAATTAAACCATTGCTACTCATATTCCAAGCCTTCCAAGCATAAAACACCATTATGCTAAGCTTAAATCAAAACATGCATCTTCCAAATTATGCATTAACAACATTTTCCACAATATCTCATTTCATTATATTGGCTCACAAGTGATAAAAACAATCTCAAAAACATTTATCGGATACACGGATTGCCAAGGGTTGTCCCACACCCTTCATACACTCTATTGGCATCTCAAGGTTCACACACTAGAGCAACCCTCCATTGTTGTGACACTCGTGGTGGAGTATTCGGTACAATCACAACCCCTCAACACCACTCATCGATAGATGTATAACCCACTAACGAGAGACGTGACACACACACAAGGTTCACACCCAGAAGATACCCTCATCCGTTGCAACCTTTACAATCCTCAATCGTTAGGGTACTTGGATGGAGTTTTCGGTACAATCACAACCCCTCAACATCTAAGGTGACTTGTTTATAGTGCACTCAATCCTATAGCCGGCTAACTATATCCGATTTCATTTATAAAAAAACTTTTTACAACATCACTTGCCAATATAATCCATTTCACATGCACACCTCACTGTTTTTACAAAGCATTCATGACAAGCCATAAATCAAGCATTAAACTATGCTTCAAACCCCATGCATCAACACATGTGTAACCCTCTTAGCCCGGTCTAGACGATTGATGACCCTTTGTTTCTTTTTATCTTTTCTAAATGCAACTTAAGTCCTATGTGTTCACCAAAGAGCATAGGAAGAAACGACTCAACGATCAGATTTCGTTTAGAGGTTTAATTGCACAAAATAGACATTTAAGGACCAAAATGTAATTTCAGCTTATTACAAGGACTTCTCTAATTTTAAGGTTAGCATTACTCAATTAGTCATGTTTCATGCTTCTTTGCCAATTTTCATCACAATCTAATCAACCAATCACATCCAATTGCATTCATGAAGTTCAAGGACTAAAATATAATGTTTTGAAACTTTACAAGGTGCCATTAACAGAATTAACGGTCGCGTGTCGGTACTCCTAGGGACCATAACGATACGCGGGAAGGCAGTGACCAAAGTAGTAGAAAGGGTATCGATACGCGGGAAAGCAGTGACCAAAGTCACAGAAAGGGTATCGATACGCTCCCCCGCGTATTGGTACGCCCTTCAAGCTAATATCAAAACACTCTCCAACCGTACCGAAACCCCTGTGCAGAAAAGTACAAATTTGGCTTATGCGTATCGATACACAAACCCGTGTATCGATACACATACTAGAACTGTCCCAAAATCAGCCCTAAAAACGTATCAAACTTTAATAAAACATAATCAAATCACATAGACATGTCCACTCAATCATATAATCATGCAATCCCAAGCACATGGTAACATTTGGTTGATTAACACAAGCATAGCAAGGCATATAATGGAGCATGCTTAAACCACAAACCAATAGCATACCAAAAGGTAAGGTAAAGCATCAAAACCAATATAAAGGCCTTCTACAACCCAAATGAACCAAATAACACTTGCATCAACATCAGGGAGTCCAAAAACACATCTCCCAAAACAAACCATTATGTCCCATTGCCATATATCATTACTAGAGTAAAAGTATAACACCATACTTGAGCATATCTATTCCTTGGATCCTCTTAAGCCTCCTTGCTGCCCAAAGTGTCTTAGTTATCTGCATTGTTGGTAAAAGAGAGCGTAAGCACGATAGCTTAGTGAGGCTTGCACTAAAAACACCAACACAACAATGCAAGCTTTTGAATCTCTATCTTGAAAACCATTTATAAACCATGCTCTTTCTATCTCATGCTTGAAGATTAGTTCAAAGCAAATCATCATTTGAAAATCACATGTACCATCTATCTATCTATCTCATGCATTCAACCAATGAAAATCTCATGGCAAAGCAACTCATGCTTGTTAATCAAAAGCATTACATAATCTCAAAATCTCATATGCATTTCTCATAGCATAAAATCATTTCAACATCGGTACATGTGAATCAAAGTTCATTATTATATATTGGCATTTCATATTCTATCTTTACTCGGATATGCAGATAGGTTGACTCGAGGCCAAGTCCTACCCCGGTGGGATCTCGCCACCGGACTCTCATGGCAGTATCTATCTTCGCCACAAAGCATGGGTGTTTCACCAAGACCTACCCCGATGGTATCTCTCATTATCGGACTCTCACTTTGGATCGGGATGGCACTACCCCCATTGCCCGACTCCAAAGATCACGTACGAATTTTTAGTTTATAGTGCACTTTACATCCTATTGGTCGACCAATTATATCTGGTAATCATCTCATCATTTATGCCAATATATTATATTAAAATCATCATCTCACCTACTGTTTTGATGCAACATTTCTAAAATCAATCTCATCCCATTTCAAAACCACGGTTCATTCATATCATTTAATCAAAATCTCAAAACTCTTTGCAATGTCATTCTATATCATGGGATCAATATGAAACATCATTTCATGTCATAAATCATGCATAAAATAGTAGGGATTTGTCTATCTCAAATCAAGAGCATGTCAAAAGCATTTAGCGGCATTAACCACTTTTCGAGAGCAAATCTAAACATACTTACTTCTAGAATTATGATAGTGTTTCAAACGAATCCTAAATCCCCAAACATTGTATTCCTTGTCCCTCAAGGACTTCTAAAACCATTTGCACTCACCGATAACGTTTCACATGCTTGCCGAAACTATTTCTAGGCTTCCGGCACTTCCGGATCAACACCAAATACATCTGAAGATGTCTCCCATGTTCATTACACATAAGAGCAGAGGATTAATGTATCATCATGCATTAAAATCACCAGCCACTCATTCTAACTCGATGCTCTACTCAAAACTAGCATTTCGGCTACCCGAAATAACCGAAATCAATTCCAAACTTTCTCAAACAAAGCCCATCAAAGATCTATCAATTCTAACCTTTTCTAAACTCCAATCAACATAAAAAATCAACAAAAACACAAACTTATACCTCTAGCAATAGCAGATCACCAAAAACACCTAAAAAACCCCAAATCTAGCATCTCAAATGTAACCCCCTTAGCCCGACCTAGACGTTAGACCCGAACTACGAAGATCACACGGGGAAAACCAAAGTCAACCCGAAAGTCTACCTTGATTAACGAACCTTTTTTTCATTTTATCCTTTTTAGATGCACATTAGACCTATATGTATATTCAATAATCAGGGAAGAGATGAGCATAGCGATCGGAAAACATTTAAGGACTCAATTGCAAGAAACACACTTTCAGGGACCAAATTGTAAATTTTGGAAAACATAAGGACTTTGTAGATTTTAGTTTTACCGAACCTTAATTAATCATGTTACAAGCCTCTCTGCCAAAATTCAGCTTTTAAGAACATCCCAAGCTCAAACAATTGCAACCACAACATTCAGGACTAAAATGTAAGACTTGCAAACTTGAACAATTCAAATACACAGCCCAACGGGCAACCGTTCCGGAACTCTGACACCCGTACCGAAACGCCCGTATTGAAACAATGTTGACCGTTTCGGTATGCGGGTATGTTCCGAGACCCGTATCGAAACGGACACTTCCAGTAGCCAAAGTGTTTCGAAACACTTCTAGTAGTTCCGGAACGCCCAAGCCATTTCAGACACCTGTTTCGAAACATCTAAGGGTGTTTCGATACACCCTACCCAGAAACAGCAGAAACTACTGTTTTTTCACTTCAACACACCATCAAACATACCTTAAATCATTCCAAACATATCAGCAACATGCCAGGCATTAAAACCATCATATTGCATCAAAAGCTAGATACATTGCAAGCATTAAGCACACCTACTCACTTATCTCATTCAACCCAAGATCTTGCTTTTAGTCAAAGAGCATAGCAATATCAAAATACGAAAAAGAGAATCCCAACATCACAAATTGATCATCAACAAGTATCAAACCATAAACCAAACTTGCTCAAGGTAAACAATCTCATTACACAACAACGTAAAAGATTTTCCCCCATTGCCTTTATTATCTATAGCTATAAACCCAAACATACTTTTCAAATGGAGCTCTTCTTGAATCCCTTGCTACTTGCTATCCCAAATTCATTTATCTGCATTGATGGACAAAAAGGAGCGTAAGCACATAATGCTTAGTGAGGAATGCTCAAAACCAAAACACCATCAATGTAGTAAACAATAAAATCTTCTTAAAATGCAATCACACCTCTATAAACCAAAGTATTATTTGAAAACCTCATTTGAAACATCAACACCTTAAATTATGCATTGCTCAATTTAGAGACCCACATTAAACCCAAATGCACTAAGCAATTCAACCCCAAACAACATTCTTACAATAACTTCCGTTAAACCCCTTTCATGCATAAATGCTTCATGCAAAGTTTAAACCAATTTCCTTGGAAACCATTTCCACTCCACACTCTTCCTTTCTCATGCTTGACAACCATTTCAAAGCAAAACACCATTTGAAATCTCATGCATTCTACCAATGCAAAACTCATGGCCAAGCTACACATGCTTGTTACTCAAAAGCATTTCATAAACTCAAAATCTCCATTTGAAAACCACATGTACCATCTAGCTATCTCATGCATACAACCTATGCAAAACTTATGGCAAAGCCACTCATGCTTATTACACAAAAGCATTTCATAACCTCACAATCTCATATGCAATTGTCATAGTATAAAACATTTCAGACATTGGTACATGTGACACACATTCTCATATATTGGCATTTACACACTCCATTATACACGGATATGCAGACAACTCACTAGACTCTTCCGGTGGCATCTACCATCACCGTACTCACCCGTCTAGAACACAATTTTCCGGTGGCTTCTACCAACATCGTACTCACATGGCGGTTTCTACTTCCGCCAAAAGCTTGAGTATTTCATCAAGTCCTACCCCGATGGTATGCCCCTCATCGGTCTCATGGCAATAACTCTTGTTGCCAAAAAGCTTGGATGTTTCACCAAGTCCTACTCCGATGGAATGCCCATCATCGGTCTCATGGCAATAACTCTTGTTGCCAAAAAGCTTGGATATTTCACCGAGTCATACTCCAATGGAATGCCCATCATTGGTCTCTCTCTTTGGGACGAGCCCCAAGAGCACGCACGAATTTTAGTTTATAGTGCACTCTACATCCTATTGATCGATCAATATATCTGGTAATCTTTACATCATCTATGCCAATATATCATGTTAAAATCATCAACACACTCACTATTTTTAAAGCATGCAACACCTTCAAGGCCAAAATGCCGAACATTGCCTTTAAGACGCAAATTAACAACACATACTCTCAAGGAATATCAATTTCATGCATCTTTCTTCAAACCAAGTTTGACAACCAACTCACATGCTTAAAAACCATGCTCAAACAACAAATCAACCCACATTGTCAAATCAACCACGCCAAAATCCATTTTGATAGTTTTCAAAACAATAATAGCACAAATCGAGAGAGAAATCTACTTCACTTACTTCCGAACTTAAACCGGCGTTTCAAGACTAAATTTAAGTTCCCAAACCTCTTTTCAAAATCATTCCTAAGCTGAAAAACACGATCTCACTCACCGATACACAACACTATGCTAGCCGACGAGCCTCCCAAGCGTTCGAAACCTCCAACGCTACCTCAATCGCTTCCGGATCACTTAACACATAAGAGAAGAGGATTAATGCATCACCATGCATTAAAATCTCCAACCATACTACCCAACTCGATGCTCTACTCAAGAACTTCATTTCGGCTACTAAAAACAACCGAAATCATCTCCAAACTCTCCCAAAACAAAGTGCAGCCAAGATCTATCACTTCTAACCATTTCTAAACATCAATTAACATCAAAAACCACCATAAACTCGTCCTTATACCTCCAGCTATAATAGAACACCAAAACCACCCCGAAAACCACCATTCTAGCATGCAAAACTTAGGAATCCAAACCTATTCGGGATTTGTTTGATTAAACCTCATTTATAACATCAATTAACATCCAAAATACATTAGAAAACAACCTCAAAATAGAGCCTAACCAAGAATTACGAAAATTACCAAGATCTCATCAAGAATCTTGAATTTTAACACAATTTCATGTTTCTAACATTAAAGCAACTCAAAAATCATTAACAAAGGATTGATAACTTGGGAATTTCAGTAAAGAACTGATCATTAGAGGAGAAGTACGAAGCTTACCTCTAATGGGTGATTTCTCCTTGATTTGGGCAAGTTTTCTTGAAAATTCAATGTTGAAATCAAGAGGATTTGATGAGGAATTGATTAAGAATCAAAAGAAGATTGTGATCTCATCAAATGAAGTGAAAATCAAAGCATAATTGCTGGACAGAATGTGCTTGGTTGAAAATAATTTGAGAGAAAATGAAATGAGAGAAAATTTGTGAAAAGTAGTTATGAATAGTCAAAGGTAATTTCTCATTTAATTAACCTTCATTTCCTTTAATTAAAACATTAATAAAATCACCCAAATTAAGGAAAAATCTGATGAAAACATTTTGGTAAAATTAGCTCCTTAAAGATTCAAAGTTTCAATCCTTTACAAAACAGTCACTATTTCACTTTTGCAAAAACTGCTATTTGGTCACTACACCGAAATGTAGTACTTCCAAACTTCATTTTGCAAAATTGTTTTCACCATAATCATTCATACATTAAATGAGGATTTTTAAGTATTTTTCCATATTTTTAAAGCATCCCAAACTATGTGTTCCTTAAATCTCCCTTAAAGATTCGAACCTTTCTCGACCGGTTCGATTCGGATTCCAAAACATCTAGGCCAAAATTTGGGGTGTTACATCAAACTTAGGAACCCAAACCTATTCGGGATTTATTTGTTAAAAACTCATTCTCAACATCAAATATCATCCAAAATATATTAGAAATCAACCTCAAAACAGAGCTTAACTTAGAAATACGAAAATCACCAAGATCTCATCAAGAATCTTGAATTTGGCAGCTATTTATTGTTTATAACATTAAAACAACTCAAAAACCGTTAACAAATGATTGATAACTTGGGAATTTCAGTAAAGAACTGATTAGAGGAGAAGGACGAAGCTTACCTCTAATAGTTGATCTGATCTCTCTTTAATTTAGGCAAGTTTTCTTGAAAATCCAATGTAACCCCCTTAACCCGGCCCAGACGGTTGACCCGAATTAAGAAAGTCACACGGGGAAAACCAAAGTCAACCCGAAAGTCAACTTTGATTAACGACCCTTTTTTTTCTTTTTTTTTATCTTGTCTAAATGCACGTTAACCTTAGATGTGATCTCACAACAACATACTCGAAGATCATAAACATCAGAGATCAAACAGGGACCCAATTGAACAATTAACAACTTTAGGGACCAAACTATAAATTCTGAAAACTTTAAGGACTTAACCGGATTTTATGTTACCAACTTAAAATTAATCAAGTTTCATGCTTCTCTGCCAAATTTCAGCTTAAACGGACATCCCAAACTCATACAATTACACAAACAAGTTTCAGGACCAAAATGCAAACATTCCAAAACATTTAACTGCCACTGTCAGCCCCCAACGGTCACGTGTTCCGAAACAGGCAGAGCCCGTTTCGAAACGCGGGGCCGTTCCGCAACGCGTACCGAAACAAGTGGCTGGCAGAATGTTTTCCGTTTCGAAACGGTGTCTACCGTTTCGGACGCCTGGGCTGATTCAGGGCATCCGTTCCGAAACGGTAGTCCCTGTTCCGAAACGCCCTGCACATAATGCAGAAAAAGACATGCTTAAACACGCAATTGACCATCCGAACATACTCCAAAAGCCACCAAACTTTACCATCATGCATTTCAACATATAAGAGACATACTTGCATCAACAATTCAACATATTATCATCATATACGTAAAACCCCAATTCTATAGGCATGCTTCCTACACAAGCAACCATTTAAACACAAAATCTCCAAATCCATCTCATATAAGCCAAAACACGATCCAACAACATTAACAACAACATATAACCATCCTTGTCCGAACATATACGAACACATAAACATTAACCCAAGAGATTCTACCCCAATGCCTTTATTAACTATAGCTATTCACCGAGACATACATCTCAAATGGAGTCCTCCTTGAATCCCTTGCTTCTCGCTGTCCAAACTTCAAGAATCTGCATTGATGGACAGAAAGGAGCGTAAGCACATAATGCTTAGTGAGGAATGCTCAAAACCAAAACACCATCAATACAGCGAGTCATAAAACCTCTTTGAAAAGCAACTCGATTTGTTTACCTAGCAAAGTTTGAAAACCCCTTTTCAACAACATGCTTAAACCATGCATTGTTCAAACATGAAAACCAACCCTTAGCTTAGCAAGCTAAGAAAACCTTTTCAAAGCATAATTTGCAAAATCACCCATTTAACCATTCCATGCATAAACCCATATGCAAAGTTAAATTCATACCTTGGAAAACACTTCCATTTCATAACATACCTTTCTTATACTTGAAAATCATTCCAAGCAAGAAACCCTTTAAAACCATTTACTCAATCAATCCAACACATGCATTAAACAAAGGCAACTTATGAACCACAACATCATCATCACATGCCTTTTAAAACAAGTCTTAAGAAGACTCCAATGCATTAAAGAGATTTCATGCACACATGCATCATTTACCAAATGATAATCAACACTTGTTCAACTTAACAAGTAAACATGCATTCACAAGCATTAAACACTTTTCATGCAACCATGCATCTTTTCAAGCATTTCATGCTTAATCATAATCAAGAACATTATATTGGCTCCCAAGTGATCAACCACATCCACTTTTCAACTCAACATCCAATCGGATACGCGGATCACAAGCGTTGTCCCCACGCTTCATACACCCTACCAATCCAAGGTCCCCAAATGGACTTTTAAACACCATTTGACCTTACCATTCACAAGGTTCCCATGTATGGACTTTTAAACACCATACAACCTTAACTTTCACAAGGTTCCCATGTATGGACTTTTAAACACCATACAACCTTAACTTTCACAAGGTTCCCATGTATGGACTTTTAACCACCATACAACCTTAACTTTTACAAGGTTCCCATGTATGGACTTTTAAACACCATACAACCTTAACTTTCACAAGGTTCCCATGTATGGACTTTTAACCACCATACAACCTTAACATGCACAAGGTTCCCATATATGGACTTTTAAACACCATATAACCTTAGCATCACCGATTGGTAGTTGTATAACATCACTAACGAGATCCGGGACACCCTATACAAGATCTACACATGGACTTTACACCACCATTGTGATCTTAACAAGCACAAGGTCCACCAATGGAATTTTAACCACCATTATTACCTTTGCTTACCCAAGGTCCTCGAATGGGATTCCAATCACCATTATAACCTTAACCATCTCGTTAGGATACTTGGATGGAGTTTACCGGTTCACACTTAACCACTCCACATCCAAGGCGACTTTATTCACGGTGCACCCAATCCTATAGCCGGCTAACTATATCCGATCAAAGAACCAAGAACCACTTACATCACTTACCAATATAACCATCTTACCACATTAATCCTTTAATTCACATGCATAACCATAATGCAAAATGCATCATTTACCATCATCAATTCACTGTTTTTAAAGCATTACACAAAGCCATTAAACAACATGCAACACCATGCATCAAAACCACAATTTCCATGTACAAAACCAAGGATCTCTTACCTTGAGCATCCTTCACATATAGCTTTCAAAACCAGCATTAAACCATGCTAAAACATGCTTCCAAACAGAATTTAAAACATGCAAATCATATGCATTGCAACCATCAATCACAATTGCTTAAAAAGCCAATTCACAACACAAACCAAGAGCGAAAATCCATTTACTTACTCTTGAGCTTAGCAAAGTTGTTTAGACTTAAACTAAGCTCCCAAACCTTCAAACCTTGGTTTAAAAGCTGAAAACCCAACTTCACTCACCGATACACAAAACAAGGCTAGCCAACAAGCATTCCAAGCATCCGAAACCTTCCACACCACCTCAAATGCTCACAGATCTTCCTCCCCTGTTTCAAGCACATAACAACAGAAGATTAATGCATCATTATGCATTAAAAACACCAACAACACAACTAAACTCGCTGCTCATCACAAATCCAACAGTTCGGCTACCAAACACAACCGAAATCACCACCAAACACTTCCGAAACTTAACCCAGCCAAGATCCATCACTTCTAACCATTTTTAAACATCAATTAACATCCAAAATGATCACAATCACGTCCTTATACCTCCAGCTATAACAGATCATCAAAAACACCCCAAAAACAACCAAAAACATCAAGCAAAACTTAGGAAATTCAACCTATTCGGGATTGCATTGATAAAACCTCAATTCCTTATCAATTTAACATTCATTTAACATCAATTTGACACCTCAAAGCACTGCCCAAACAGATCTCACGAAATTTCACCAAAAATCACCAAATCTTGCATTTTAAAGCCAAAATCAAGATTACCATTGTAAAACCTTTAATAAATCATAATTCAAGGATTGAGAACTTGGGAATTTCAGTAAAGAACTGAGAGTTTAGAGGAGAAGGACGTTCTTACCTCCAAACTTGAGTTTCTCCCTTTTTGGAACCAAAATCTTGAAAATTCCACTTAGCAAATGGTGAGGTTTTGTTGAAGAAATGATTAGAGATCAAAAGAGAATTGAAAAGAGATGTTTAGGTGACAAAATCAGAAGAAAATCTCTGGAGAAAAGATGTTTGGGTTGAGAGAAAATGAGGGAAAAGAAAATAGAAGATTGAGAGAAAAGTTAGTTAGAAAATGACAAAATATCTTCCCTCCACTTTTCTTTTATTTAAAAACCATTTATTAAACCTTTAATATTTTAGAAAAATCTGGAGAAACTCTTTTTGGAATAATAGCTCCTTAAAGATTCAAAGTTTCAACCCTTTATAAAACAGTCACGCAACTTTCAAAAATTACATTTTGGTCACTAGCCAAAATGTCACCCTTCCGAACCTCATTTTCCAAAATTGATTTCACAGTTCACTTTTATATATTAAAAGATGATTTTAGAATATTTTTCCATATTTTTAATGCAACCCGAACTAGGCTTTCCTAATTTCACCTTTATATATTCGATCAGCACTTTGACCGAACCGGTCAACACCCAAAACTTCTGAGCCCAAAACCGGGGCGTTACAACTCTTCCCCCCTTAGGAAATTTCGTCCTCGAAATTTCAACTGGCGAAAAGAGAACCACAACCTTCCCAAAGCAACACACACGGCAACACAAAAGCCCCCAACCACCACTGAACACATTCCACACAAAAACTCCACCAACTCAACACCACCACATACTGTTCATAAAATCCAGAACACACAAAAATAGCCATAACTTAACCTTTCACATATCCGGACTGTACACAGCCCCAACATCAACCTGAAGAACTTCAACTTTTTACAACATATTCCACCTTAACACACAACTCCCAAAACTTGTTCACACAGTGACACCAACCAATTCAATCAGCCACTATGTAACACACAGCCTTCACTGCTTCTAATACTCTTTGCAACCTCCCCGACCTCTTTCAAAGATTTCTCAACAAGCAAAAATTCTTAAGCAACAACCGCCTACCCAAACTCCTCAACATAAAGCTGACATTCCTTCACATCTGCTGCTGTCATTGTCATAACAACTCACCAGGGCTACTCACACAAAATCCAAAATTTACATCACAAACCCCAACCTTGACTCCGTCAGCCGTTCCACACACCACCAACTGATTTCAAAAGAAAATTCACTTACTCACAACCAACCAACCACTTCCCACAAGAACTCATTCAACCAACAATGGCCTTCGATCTCACAATGCCTTTCCACCTCAAGCTTTGACCACCACACTTGCCTTACTAGAACACCGCCCAACCTGAACATACATACCATCTTCTCAACTCCTCGAAGATTGCTACGAACTCTCACCCACATAAACAACCCTTCTATTACAACATCCATGCCAAGCTACCTCAGCACTTTAAAAACACAACCACTAACCTGCAACATCACTTAACACCAAGGAACTACCTCTTCTACTAGCCATTCAAAACCACATGACCGTTTCTAACTTCAACCGGTACTCCTCTCCACCAAACCACCAAACTCATTAAGCACCAAACACCTTCCTTCTACCACATACTATACCGCACTCACTATTACTAACAACATGCTTAATACCCTCCTTTACTTCTATCCTTCACTCAGCACCAAAACAACCTCTAAAACCCGATTAGTTATTAGCGAGTGTGAACGTTCGTATGCATGGTCACCAATATGCCCTATTAATGCCTAATGTACATGTATGCAAAACCTCTAATGTCATGACACATGTATGCATGGACCAGCACATATAAAATATAGCATATAACAATGATTTTAACTGTGCATGAATGCCAGTTCACACCCTCCAATAACATCCTCAGAATCCGTCTAAGAACAACCCCTCCACCTCACTTCTAACTTGACCCATTCTATCATTCTAACAACTCATTATCCACAAGATACTCACTAAAGCCCTCTTCACACTAAGGAGGTTCCCAAACAGCAACATCAACTATCTCAACATGCTAACAACAAAACCATACTCACTACGCAAGAAAAACCAACAGATACCAAACTAGGATACTAGAGCAAAGGCTACTTAACAAGGTTACCTGAAAACACCTCACTGCCCTGAAGCTTCAACAGACGAGCTCTCTTCCACGCAGAACCACCATCCTCCAGCTGCACCGCCGCAGCATCAGCTAGCACACTAAGATCACCACCATCTCCCTGCGGTAAAGAACCCTGGCGGTTCCTAGCCAACATCAAACAATCACGTCTCATGTGTCCAACAGACCCACATTTCCAACAGATTTCCTCTTTCAAACTCTTCACAACTTTCTGCTCTTTCTGCCACCTCCGAACCTTGCCTCGGCCGTGCCCACGACCCTTCAGAGACCCCTTGGCTACCACTGAAGCTGACTTCACCCCAAGAGAACAATTTCGCTTCACATGCTCTTTAGAACCACAGTTCCAACAAGCACCCGCGCCCCAACAACCTCCAACATGGCGCCTTCCACAACGGTCACACACTGGTAGCTGAGCCTCCACTCCTTGATCAAGCAGCACTTGCCTCAGATCTGCTCTACCTTCGACTTGCTTAACCCTTGGGAATTTTCCCCAAGATACCTTTCATAAAAGGCAGACACAAAGAAATCCCAATCAATATCGTGGATGTGCGATGCCACCGCCACAGATGTCCACCAGGCACATGCATCCTCCAACATTAAAGAGACAACACTTCCCAACTTACAGGCATAATCACAACCTTCCTGATCCAAAATCAGAATCACACTGACCAACCAGGCCTCAAACGTCTCAGGTGACGAACCATGATACTCCACAGCACCCAAATCATGCAACCGCTGTTTCGGCAAACCCACACATCCCACAGCCAGCATATCCACTGACCTTACCTTCGCCACAACCTGAGATGTTCCCAACACCTCCTGCACAACAGATGATGAACTCTTCATCACAGAACCAACTTCTTCCTTCTGCCTTACCATCCCAACCCCAGGCACAGAAGACTGAGACGAAACATCTCCACTAAAGGGTGAATTCCATGCCTTAACAACCTGCCCTAAGGCAGCAACCATCTCACCCAACTGCCATTCTTTCATCGACTTCGCCATACTATTAACAACAAGCAATCACAACAAAACAAACAAAACCATTAGACCAGCTTAAAGCAAGGATTCAAACTCCAACTCACAACATTTCGATCATGCTTACATCAAACATGGATATCTCAACATCAAGCATATCAAACAACATTTCGATCATGCTTACATCAAACAGCGTCCACTTGCAACAGCATAACATCATCAACATACTCATTTCACTTTCATCATGCATTAAACCAACTCACAACATCAGCATATATCCACGTAAGCTCAACCAAGATTCTTAAACACAAAGCATGCTTGCAAATATCAACAACTTACTCAGAAACACGTGTTTCAACCAACATTCAACCAACTTTCATCCACACAACAAGGTAAACATCAACACACATCACAACAATTTACCGTTTTCCCCAAGCATTCGCAACTTAGCTCTGATACCACCAAATGTAACTCCCTTAACCCGGCCCAGACGGTTGACCCAAATTAAGAAAGTCACACGGGGAAAACCAAAGTCAACCTGAAAGTCAACTTTGATTAACGACCTTTTTTTTTCTTTTTTTATCTTGTCTAAATGCACGTTAACCTTAGATGTGATCTCACAACAACATACTCGAAGATCATAAACATCAGAGATCAAACAGGGACCCAATTGAACAATTAACAACTTTAGGGACCAAACTGTAAATTCTGAAAACTTTAAGGACTTAACCAGATTTTATATTACAAACTTAAAATTAATCAAGTTTCATGCTTCTCTGCCAAATTTCAGCTTAAACGGACATCCCAAACTCATACAATTGCACAAACAAGTTTCAGGACCAAAATGCAAACATTCCAAAACATTTAACTGCCACTGTCAGCCCCCAACGGTCACGTGTTCCGAAACAGGCAGAGCCCGTTTCGAAACGCGGGGCCGTTCCGCAACGCGTACCGAAACAGGTGGCTGGCAGAATGTTTTCCGTTTCGAAACAGTGTCTACCGTTTCGGACGCCTGGGCTGATTTAGGGCATCCGTTCCGAAACGGTAGTCCCTGTTCCGAAACGCCCTGCACATAATGCAGAAAAAGACATGCTTAAACACGCAATTGACCATCCGAACATACTCCAAAAGCCACCAAACTTTACCATCATGCATTTCAACATATAAGAGACATACTTGCATCAACAATTCAACATATTATCATCATATACGTAAAGCCCCAATTCTATAGGCATGCTTCCTACACAAGCAACCATTTAAACACAAAATCTCCAAATCCATCTCATATAAGCCAAAACATGATCCAACAACATTAACAACAACATATAACCATCCTTGTCCGAACATATACGAACACATAAACATTAACCCAAGAGATTCTACCCCAATGCCTTTATTAACTATAGCTATTCACCGAGACATACATCGCAAATGGAGTCCTCCTTGAATCCCTTGCTTCTCGCTGTCCAAACTTCAAGAATCTGCATTGATGGACAAAAAGGAGCGTAAGCACATAATGCTTAGTGAGGAATGCTCAAAACCAAAACACCATCAATGCAGCGAGTCATAAAACCTCTTTGAAAAGCAACTCGATTTGTTTACCTAGCAAAGTTTGAAAACCCCTTTTCAACAACATGCTTAAACCATGCATTGTTCAAACATGAAAACCAACCCTTAGCTTAGCAAGCTAAGAAAACCTTTTCAAAGCATAATTTGCAAAATCATCCATTTAACCATTCCATGCATAAACCCATATGCAAAGTTAAATTCATACCTTGGAAAACACTTCCATTTCATAACATACCTTTCTTATACTTGAAAATCATTCCAAGCAAGAAACCCTTTAAAACCATTTACTCAATCAATCCAACACATACATTAAACAAAGGCAACTTATGACCACAACATCATCGTCACATGCCTTTTAAAACAAGTCTTAACAAGACTCTAATGCATTAAAGAGATTTCATGCACACATGCATCATTTACCAAATGATAATCAACACTTGTTCAACTTAACAAGTAAACATGCATTCACAAGCATTAAACACTTTTCATGCAACCATGTATCTTTTCAAGCATCTCATGCTTAATCATAATCAAGAACATTATATTGGCTCCCAAGTGATCAACCACATCCACTTTTCAACTTAACATCCAATCGGATACGCGGATCACAAGCGTTGTCCCCACGCTTCATACACCCTACCAATCCAAGGTCCCCAAATGGACTTTTAAACACCATTTGACCTTACCATTCACAAGGTTCCCATGTATGGACTTTTAAACACCATACAACCTTAACTTTCACAAGGTTCCCATGTATGGACTTTTAAACACCATACAACCTTAACTTTCACAAGGTTCCCATGTATGGACTTTTAACCACCATACAACCTTAACTTTTACAAGGTTCCCATGTATGGACTTTTAAACACCATACAACCTTAACTTTCACAAGGTTCCCATGTATGGACTTTTAACCACCATACAACCTTAACATGCACAAGGTTCCCATATATGGACTTTTAAACACCATATAACCTTAGCATCACCGATTGGTAGTTGTATAACATCACTAACGAGATCCGGGACACCCTATACAAGATCCACACATGGACTTTACACCACCATTGTGATCTTAACAAGCACAAGGTCCACCAATGGAATTTTAACCACCATTATTACCTTTGCTTACCCAAGGTCCTCGAATGGGATTCCAATCACCATTATAACCTTAACCATCTCGTTAGGATACTTGGATGGAGTTTACCGGTTCACACTTAACCACTCCACATCCAAGGCGACTTTATTCACGGTGCACCCAATCCTATAGTCGGCTAACTATATCCGATCAAAGAACCAAGAACCACTTACATCACTTACCAATATAACCATCTTACCACATTAATCCTTTAATTCACATGCATAACCATAATGCAAAATTCATCATTTACCATCATCAATTCACTGTTTTTAAAGCATTACACAAAGCCATTAAACAACATGCAACACCATGCATCAAAACCACAATTTCCATGTACAAAACCAAGGATCTCTTACCTTGAGCATCCTTCACATATAGCTTTCAAAACCAGCATTAAACCATGCTAAAACATGCTTCCAAACAGAATTTAAAACATGCAAATCATATGCATTGCAACCATCAATCACAATTGCTTAAAAAGCCAATTCACAACACAAACCAAGAGCGAAAATCCATTTACTTACTCTTGAGCTTAGCAAAGTTGTTTAGACTTAAACTAAGCTCCCAAACCTTCAAACCTTGGTTTAAAAGCTGAAAACCCAACTTCACTCACCGATACACAAAACAAGGCTAGTCAACAAGCCTTCCAAGCATCCGAAACCTTCCACACCACCTCAAATGCTCACGGATCTTTCTCCCCTGTTTCAAGCACATAACAACAGAAGATTAATGCATCATTATGCATTAAAAACACCAGCAACACAACTAAACTCGCTGCTCATCACAAATCCAACATTTCGGCTACCAAACACAACCGAAATCACCACCAAACACTTTTGAAACTTAACCCAGCCAAGATCCATGTAACCCCCTCGTCCCGGTCTGGCCGGTTGACCGGTCCGAGTGGGCCACATGGGGAAAACCGAAGCGAAACCCGTTAAAGTTCCCCCTCGGTTAGCAACCCTATTTTATTTTCTCATTTTAAAATCTTGTCTAATGGATATTAAACCCTATGTGGTCAAACAGCGGAACAAGAATACAAGAGACAAACATTCGAACCCAAAACAGCAATTAAACAGCCCTCTATTAATCTTTTAAACAGGCCGTTTCGAAACGCCCTTGAGGCGTATCGAAACGCCTTGACCAGGTCAACTGACCCAGAGCCTTTACAAGGGGCCGTATCGAAACGGGGTCAACCGTTTCGAAACGCCCACGACGGTCAATATCTCGTGGTTAACGAGATTTTGACCGTTTCGAAACCTTCACACCCGTTTCGAAACACCTTCATCTCGTGAATTTCTCAGAATTCCAGTAGCCAAAACGTTCCGATACGCGTTTCGGAACAGGGGTTCCAAAGGCCATACCGTATCGAAACGCGTTCCGATACGGGGTCCCTGAAGCCTACCCGTTCCGAAACGATCCATCCCGTTTCGAAACGCCGGCAGTCTGTAACATCTGAAATACAGATTTATGGGTGTTTTGACAAGTCTAAAGGTCCCACAGGACCCCCTAAAGGCACACAAAACCATCAAACAAGGTCCAGAGGCATACATCCTAGATTTAACATACTCAAGCACATACAGGCATGGATTTGGACAATCTTTCTAACATGGCAAATTACACATTAAGAGCCTTCATACAAGCATGCTTGAAGACATTTAAAAAGAACCAATATGCATCACACATACCAAGTGAGTCCACATGCCATTCAAGCAACCTAAGCACTCATAAGACATCCATTGTACTAGCATTTGGCAAGATATAACATGCTTACAAATCAAGTCAACCATAGACATACATCAAGACTCGAATCAACAATTCCTATCCCATTGCTTAACTATTACACTCTATTACTTAAAATCCATACATTAAGCTCACCAAAAGCAACACTTGGAGACCTTCCCTTACCTTTGGCACCCACAAGCTATTTATCTGCATTGTCGAAAAAAAGAGAGCGTAAGCATAAAAGCTTAGTGAGGGTAAGCTCTTTAAAAACAAACCTCGACAATGCAGGGTCCAAGCACAAGCTACAACCGAGATAAAATGCATGTTCTTACCTCCGGTCCACACGAGCCATGATTCTAAATGATGCATGAACATATAATCAATATCATGTCATGCTCAACATGTTCAAAACCACAATACATGAAATCACATATATTAAATCATGTTAGCAACATATCCCAAATCACATTGGCTCAAATTAACCACATAATGGCAACATAAACTACAATCCGTATTGGCACCTAGCTATGACTCGAATACACGGATAACCGTTGGAACTCACATCCAACAACACAACCATTACCTGGCGGTGGGATTCCACTCATCACCGTTTACGCGGAGGGGATTCCACTCATCCTCACGCCTCATCTCACGCGGAGGGGATTCCACTCATCCTCACGCCCGTCGATGGGATTCCACTCATCACCGACTAATGTAAATACAATTTCCGGGCGTACCCGTACTCCTCCTTGGTGACTCAACGCCACCAAGGCCACGCGCGACTTTTGACTCATGTGTACACACTAACATCCTAATGATCGATCATTTGTACCCAAGCATACTAGTGCCAATACTAATACATTCCACAATACCATTTATCAACAACTTCCGTGCTTAGCACGTACTCACCATGACTTACTATCATGCACAAACCACATTTCCATGCCTAGCATGTATTCACCATGATCCTCGGATCAAGCAATCACCTCATGCATATCATTAACAACCATATCACATCATATTTTGCACATGTGTATAAACATATCATATCTATCACTAACATGCATATAACAACGCATCCAACATGCCTCAACATACATGTATACAACATATACATAATCAACATCATCACAATTTAACACGAGGCATATACAATCATTAAAGAGTGCAACCAAAGTCTCTAATCAAAGCTTGGGATTAGGCTACCACTCTAATCCCAACTCTAGGTGGGTTTACCAAGCCCATCCTAGGTTCACATGCTTGGACCAAATACTCAAAACCATTTCAAAAACATTTAACCACTCACCTAAGCTTCCAAGCTCCAAGCCAAGCAAGCAACCTCCCTCAAATTTCCGGATTTCTTCCCGAAGCTTCCCCAACACCAATTCCCGCTTCTAAACAACCTCAAACACATTTCAAACAATTCCAAATCAGCCCAACATCAAAATACCAACCCGGAAAACAATTCAAATCAAATTTACAACGTTGCAAGCCATGACCAAACCCCACACTTTGAAATTTCGGGCAGCCCCTAAACCATATCCAAAAACCATGTTTCCAACATCTATAGCACCCACAAACAATACCAAATCAACCCCTAACCATTACCCTAACATCAAACCTCAATTTCCAACACAAACCACACCCAAAACTCAACTAAAAACCCATTTTTATCCAATTTCGGGAATTTTCTTAAAACCATTCAAAATTCACATATGTGGTACCATTTAGCTCCTAGACTTCATAACTAACAACATTGAATCAAAACATTAAGCTTAACAACATAAAGTTACCATTTTTAATCAAAATCACCAAAAACTCCATTTTCCAAAACCTTAACGAAAGTGAAAACTAAGTGTACTTTTGAAGAGAGGATGGTGAGGACAAGTCGAAAACGTAATTACCTTTCAAAAAGCTTCAAAACGGAGAAGAAATGAGGTGAAAAAGCAACTTAGAGGAGAACTCTCTACTTGTCGTCAAAATGGAGGAGAAGGGTGAGTGAAGAAGATGAGCACATGTTTAATTCAATAAAGAGGGGTTTTCATTTTAAAAGTTCATTTTATTTACCAATCTGCCATTAATGAGGATAGCTATCTCCATTTCCAAATCCCATGGAATTGGGCTTTAAAATCAAAACATGTCAAACACAAATTATTTGTTTTGAAAACCCGAGGCCCAAAATAATATTTTATTATTTTAAATCTTAAAACCGAAACCCGAAACAATATTTTAATATTATTTCCATCCGACCCCAAAACCCGGGTGTTACAACTCTCCCCCACTTAAGGAAATTTCGTCCCCGAAATTTATCGGACAGGAAGAATCACAGAAGCTGTCTCTCCACACTTCCTTCTCACCACAACATACTAACCAATCTCAGTAGACTTACCCCACAACAATAGCTATCTAATGCTGAGATTCCCATTGGTTCTTTCAAGGCATGTCAATATAAAACTCAACTCAATCTCTTCAACAACATAGCATGGGACAAATCCAACTCACACTTCTGAATCATAGATACATAAACCACATCGCAAACCTCTTTCTAACTCTGGTGGTAACCGCAACAATTAAACAACTGAACTAGTCTGATTCACAATCTCAGGCAGCACTGTATGAACACTTGGATCATAACCTTCTCTAACTGAACATTTGCCTTCAACGGATAACCAGACACTATGCAAACGTCTTCAAAATAATCTAGCAGAAATTTCAGATCTCTATTATCCACCTTCATTACGAATCTTCCACAGATGTAGCAAACTAGAAGAAACTGAACTCGGTCTTGACACGCTGGAAATTTACATACTTACTCTCACACTGAACCACATTATTCACCCACTCAATCTGGAAGTACTCATCTTCAACCCACAATACGTCTTCATACTACTCAGATGCAATACAAATGAACTACTGTGTTCTTCGGTCAAATCAATATGTCTCAAAACACTATGTCAATCTGTACAACTATTCTGTCTCTGAAATACAAAACTCTATCATCTCTGAAACTGTATTCTGAAGGTCTTCCTTCTACTATACATTGCACGTGAGGTGCCAAGAATCTGTCTTGCAACTGTTTCTCTTCAAACATTCTGACTCAGCGTAGGCTCAACATGAAACGCGGCCACAAGAATACTGGCATTCGGCAAATACAACTCGCAACCCAACTACTAATCTAACAACAATTACAGCTCGGAACATCGGTCACTACGGAGGCTATCTTCGGATGGTACTCAATCTTGATATTACAATCTTCAAGCGGTTCTAACATTTCATGTTGTTCAAGTTTTCACCCTTCCTAAGTCTTCAAACATTTCAAGTTCTGATGATTCGTACATACTCACTGTGCATTCTTGCTATACAAGCTTTGTCTCTAAGTCTTCGAAGCAATTACAACTGTAATTAACTTTATGTCTCATATCGGATAACTCTTCTCACAATCTTCCAACTAGCTTGATGAAAAAGCCACAATCTTCTGTCTTGCATAAGCACGCAACCTATCTCTACATGTAACACATCACTATGGTTCGCAAACTCTTTTTTTCTGATATAGACTGATTCAAGGTCGAAGCTCTCTTCAAAGTTTCTTTCGGTTTCTCAAGGGCCTATTGTCTCTTATCTAACCTCACAATTGAGCATTCTTCTGTAGCAATCTATCAATGGAGCAACTATCTTCAAAAGACTATTTATAATTCTCTGAGAGTAACAATGCTAGACCTAGTAACTATAGATATCTGTCACAGTCTTCGATTTCTTCCAACTCATATCTTCTTTTGCCTACTAGGGATTTACTCTAACACACTCGGCTGATCTACATGTCCTAGAAGAACATCTTCATTAACTCGGAGTTCACGTTCGCTCAACTTGGCATACCACTGATTCTCTAATAGAATCTACCACACTAACTTCAAAACTTGCCATGGTCTTCTTTGGTACGTGAATATACACATGTGTCACCTATGAGAACTACTACAACTGATCAAGAAACTAAGGAAAATATTCTGTTCAACATCTCTAGGAAGGTAACTAATACACTAGTCAGACAAAACGGCATAACTTAGAGCTCAAGGTGATCACATCTTGCCCCTAAAGATGTCTTCGGTACTTCAACCTTTCTCACTTCCAACTGGTGGTAAACGGATCTCAAACTAATCTTCAAATAGACTGAAGCACACACTAACTGACCAACAAATCACTGACACTCGGAAACAGATACTAATCATCCACTGTCACTTGTTTCGACTGTATGCAATCTGAACACATTCTCGTACTGTCACTCTTTCTTCTTCGCAAATTGTACTGTAGAACTCTGAGATGATGCACTAGGCCTAATGAATCTAAGGTCTAACAAATCTCAAAGTTAATTCTTCAACATTCTGAATTCTTCCGGAAATCACAAGTTACAGAGCAACAAAACGAAAGCAACCTCGAAAACGGTCTCAATAACAAACTCTTCTCCTTTAACAAGGGGTAAACCGGCAATTCTTCCAAATACTTATAGGAGAAGAAAACACAAACTATCCTAACACTTTGCGGTCTATTCTTCATTCAAAAATCAAATTCACCACACTTGCTAAGCAAGCATACCAACTAAACTCAATCAACCTTTGATCTCTAAACTGGATCAACATTCAACAAGAAGTTCACATCCTCACTTACCACTACAGCCTCACAAAAATCTGCGTCTCCAAAGCAACTCCCTCTTTGTCTCAATGTATACACTAATTCTATGCTCTTCAAGCCAAACCTTGTCGAAGGGTATATCAAAACTGGAGGAAGATGATTATTTCACATCTGCTAGAACTAGTAACTCTGAACCACCAACAAACATCTTCTGTACATCTTTCTGATCGCTACCATCTCCCTAAAGGCTAGTCACATGCGTCCATACATCTAAGGTCTCAACAACGATATCTAATTCCTTACATGCTCACACAAACAGACGAATCCGCAGAAATTGCGACTTCACAAATACACAGCTGACAGTCTTCGGTCTTCTTGTCTTCAGACTGGTTCCTCAACAAAATCTGACTCTTCTAAACTGTCCTTAGAGCATCTCGTAACTTCAAGATTCCATTCTGATCACACACACAAGCAGTCATGCTGGGCTTGTTCCACCTCTAACAAACAACATGGAGTCAAAGCTCAAGACTCCCTTCTCGGCTCAACTATATCGGAAGTAACTTCATCTCTTCCGTTTGCTGGAAGACAACTCAACGTACACTGACCCAATAACATAAACTAGATCCCATTCACGGACACTGACCGGCTGTCTTGCATCGAAATCGTAGGCTGGACCCCAACGATCACCAACTAACACTTCTGAAATTCAGGTTACTCACACGAGACCCCTACCTAGATCTCGCCAAAAGAACTAAGGTACTCATACCTACCTCTGACACCTCATCGAGCACATTCAAACTTGCATGCTTGGTAACAACATACGGAAGTACGAACTCAGAACCAATCGGCAGAGACAAACTCAAAACTGTACCAAGGGCTTATCCACTATAACCTAGATACCACCTGACTCCCACTCATAGGTCTTCACTTCTTTTCACCAAGTAATGCCAGAATCGATCCCATCGTCTCTCACCAACAAGAATCAACTCACATACACACGGACTCGAGCAAACAAATTGTTCCTCAACTCCGGTACAACTATACTCCCCTAACTATAGCAAGGAACTTCCTCTATATCATCCCCATTCAAAAACCACAATTTCCACTTACCGATTCACGGCCCACACACATTGGCCCTAAACTTACTAAAAGCAATAAATCAATCAACAATTTAACATACAAGTTGGGTTAGCAAAGGAAAGGTCCAAGTGGCTCAAGTATGATTTCCCTCACTTAAAATCCTTTTTCCGATGTAATAGAAGCAATGGGACTCTACTCAACATGTTTCAAGCAAATCAGCACACATACATGCTTAACCAAGCATATAACAAGGCATACTTGCTAAACAAGCAACACATGCGTACGATCAAACAACATACATTCTCAATCAAACAATCACACATCACAACATGCACGGGTAACGAGCAACATGCTTTTAAACGAACAATCAACATACTTGTCACACAAGCAATCATACTTACAAGGCAAGCAAACACCGTGTATATCAAACATAAAACACAACTTACCTCACTTACCTGCCCAAGGTCTCGGAAACCTTAGGCTCTGATACCAACAAATGTAACCCCCTCGTCCCGATCTGGCCGGTTGACCGGTCCGAGTGGGCCACACGGGGAAAACCGAAGCGAAACCCGTTAAAGTTCCCCCTCGGTTAGCAACCCTATTTTTTTTCTCATTTTAAAATCTTGTCTAATGGATATTAAACCCTATGTGGTCAAACAGCGGAACAAGAATACAAGAGACAAACATTCGAACCCAAAACAGCAATTAAACAGCCCACTATTAATCTTTTAAACATGCCGTTTCGAAACGCCCTTGAGGCGTATCGAAATGCCTTGACCAGGTCAACTGACCCAGAGCCTTTACAAGGGGCCGTATCGAAACGGGGTCAACCGTTTCGAAACGCCCACGACGGTCAATATCTCGTGGTCAACGAGATTTTGACCGTTTCGAAACCTTCACACCCGTTTCGAAACACCTTCATCTCGTGAATTTCTCAGAATTCCAGTAGCCAAAACGTTCCGATACGCGTTTCGGAACAGGGGTTCCAAAGGCCATACCGTATCGAAACGCGTTCCGACACGGGGTCCCTGAAGCCTACCCGTTCCGAAACGATCCATCCCGTTTCGAAACACCGGCAGTCTGTAACCTTTGAAATACAGATTTAAGGGTGTTTTGACAAGTCTAAAGGTCCCACAGGACCCCCTAAAGGCACACAAAACCATCAACCAAGGTCCAGAGGCATACATACTAGATTTAACATACTCAAACACATACAGGCATGGATTTGGACAATCTTTCTAACATGGCAAATTACACATTAAGAGCCTTCATACAAGCATGCTTGAAGACATTTAAAAAGAACCAATAAGCATCACACATACCAAGTGAGTCCACGTGCCATTCAAGCAACCTAAGCACTCATAAGACATCCATTGTACTAGCATTTGGCAATATATAACATGCTTACAAATCAAGTCAACCATAGACATACATCAAGACTCGAATCAACAATTCCTATCCCATTGCTTAACTATTACTTAAAATCCATACATTGAGCTCACCAAAAGCAACACTTGGAGACCTTCCCTTGCCTTTGGCACCCACAAGCTATTTATCTGCATTGTCGAACAAAAGAGAGCGTAAGCATAAAAGCTTAGTGAGGGTAAGCTCTTTAAAAACAAACCTCGACAATGCAGGGTCCAAGCACAAGCTACAACCGAGATAAAATGCATGTTCTTACCTCCGGTCCACACGAGCCATGATTCTAAATGATGCACGAACATATAATCAATATCATGTCATGCTCAACATGTTCAAAACCACAATACATGAAATCACATATATTAAATCATGTTAGCAACATATCCCAAATCACATTGGCTCACAATTAACCACATAATGGCAACATAAACTACAATCCGTATTGGCACCTAGCTATGACTCGAATACACGGATAACCATTGGAACTCACATCCAACAACACAACCATTACCTGGCGGTGGGATTCCACTCATCACCGTTTACGCGGAGGGGATTCCACTCATCCTCACGCCTCATCTCACGCGGAGGGGATTCCACTCATCCTCACGCCCGTCGATGGGATTCCACTCATCACCGACTAATGTAAATACAATTTCCGGGCGTACCCGTACTCCTCCTTGGTGACTCAACGCCACCAAGGCCACGCGCGACTTTTGACTCATGTGTACACACTAACATCCTAATGATCGATCATTTGTACCCAAGCATACTAGTGCCAATACTAATACATTCCACAATACCATTTATTAACAACTTCCGTGCTTAGCACGTACTCACCATGACTTACTATCATGCACAAACCACATTTCCATGCCTAGCATGTATTCACCATGATCCTCGGATCAAGCAATCACCTCATGTATATCATTAACAACCATATCACATCATATTTTGCACATGTGTATAAACATATCATATCTATCATTAACATGCATATAACAACGCATCCAACATGCCTCAACATACATGTATACAACATATACATAATCAACATCATCACAATTTAACACGAGGCATATACAATCATTAAAGAGTGCAACCAAAGTCTCTAATCAAAGCTTGGGATTAGGCTACCACTCTAATCCCAACTCTAGGTGGGTTTACCAAGCCCATCCTAGGTTCACATGCTTGGACCAAATACTCAAAACCATTTCAAAAACATTTAACCACTCACCTAAGCTTCCAAGCTCCAAGCCAAGCAAGCAACCTCCCTTAAATTTCCGGATTTCTTCCCGAAGCTTCCCCAACACCAATTCCCGCTTCTAAACAACCTCAAACACATTTCAAACAATTCCAAATCAGCCCAACATCAAAATACCAACCCGTAAAACAATTCAAATCAAATTTACAACGTTGCAAGCCATGACCAAACCCCACACTTTGAAATTTCGGGCAGCCCCTAAACCATATCCAAAAACCATGTTTCCAACATCCATAGCACCCACAAACAATCCCAAATCAACCCCTAACCATTACCCTAACATCAAACCTCAATTTCCAACACAAACCACACCCAAAACTCAACTAAAAACCCTCCTAAAAACCCATTTTTATCCAATTTCGGGAATTTTCTTAAAACCATTCAAAATTCACATATGTGGTACCATTTAGCTCCTATACTTCATAACTAACAACATTGAATCAAAACATTAAGCTTAACAACATAAAGTTACCATTTTTAATCAAAATCTCCAAAAACTCCATTTTCCAAAACCTTAACGAAAGTGAAAACTAAGTGTACTTTTGAAGAGAGGATGGTGAGGACAAGTCGAAAACGTAATTACCTTTCAAAAAGCTTCAAAAATGGAGAAGAAATGAGGTGAAAAAGCAACTTAGAGGAGAACTCTCTACTTGACGTCAAAATGGAGGAGAAGGGTGAGTGAAGAAGATGAGCACATGTTTAATTCAATAAAGAGGGGTTTTCATTTTAAAAGTTCATTTTATTTACCAATCTGCCATTAATGAGGATAGCTATCTCCATTTCCAAATCCCATGGAATTGGGCTTTAAAATCAAAACATGTCAAACACAAATTATTTGTTTTGAAAACCCGAGGCCCAAAATAATATTTTGTTATTTTAAATCTTAAAACCGAAACAATATTTTAATATTATTTCCATCCGACCCCCAAACCCGGGTGTTACAATCCATCACTTCTAACCATTTTAAACATCAATTAACATCCAAAATGATCACAATCACGTCCTTATACCTCCAGCTATAACAGATCATCAAAAACACCCCAAAAACAACCAAAAACATCAAGCAAAACTTAGAAAATTCAACCTATTCGGGATTGCATTGATAAAACCTCAATTCCTTATCAATTTAACATTCATTTAACATCAATTTGACACCTCAAAGCACTGCCCAAACAATCTCACGAAATTTCACCAAAAATCACCAAATCTTGCATTTTAAAGCCAAAATCAAGATTACCATTGTAAAACCTTTAATAAATCATAATTCAAGGATTGAGAACTTGGGAATTTCAGTAAATAACTGAGAGTTTAGAAGAGAAGGACGTTCTTACCTCCAAACTTGAGTTTCTCCCTTTTTGGAACCAAAATCTTGAAAATTCCACTTAGCAAATGGTGAGGTTTTGTTGAAGAAATGATTAGAGATCAAAAGAGAATTGAAAAGAGATGTTTAGGTGACAAAATCAGAAGAAAATCTCTGGAGAAAAGATGTTTGGGTTGAGAGAAAATGAGGGAAAAGAAAATAGAAGATTGAGAGAAAAGTTAGTTAGAAAATGACAAAATATCTTCCCTCCACTTTTCTTTTATTTAAAAACCATTTAATAAACCTTTAATATTTTAGAAAAATCTGGAGAAACTCTTTTTGGAATAATAGCTCCTTAAAGATTCAAAGTTTCAACCCTTTATAAAACAGTCACGCAACTTTCAAAAATTACATTTTGGTCACTAGCCAAAATGTCACCCTTCCGAACCTCATTTTCCAAAATTGATTTCACAGTTCACTTTTATATATTAAAAGATGATTTTAGAACATTTTTCCATATTTTTAATGCAACCCGAACTAGGCTTTCCTAATTTCACCTTTATATATTCGATCAGCACTTTGACCGAACCGGTCAACGCCCAAAACTTCTGAGCCCAAAACCGGGGCGTTACATCCAAAGTAGAAGCCAAAATGATTTGATGAAACAAAGATAGGAAATCTTTTGGAAGATAAAATCTCAGCAAACAAAATGAATCTTTGATGGGAGAAAAGTGTTTGGCTGATTGAAAGTTGAGAGAAAATGAAAAGAGAAAACTATCGTGAAATTAGTTATGAAAAGTCAACTATAATTTTCCTTTTTAATTCTCTTTTATTTCATTAATTAAATCATTATTAAAATCTCCCAAATTAAAGAGAAATCTGATGAAAACATATGGTAAAATTAGCTCCTTAAACATTCAAAGTTTCAATCCTTTACAAAACAGTCACTAGTCAACTTTTGCAAAAACTGGATTTTGGTCACTGTACCAAAATGTAATATTTCCAAATATCCTTTTGTAAAATTGTTTTCACCACAATCATTTATATAATAAATGAGGTTTTTAGATATTTTTCCATATTTTTAAAACATCCCAAACTAGGTGTTCCCTAAACCAACCTCAAGGGTTCGAACCGTTCCCGACCGTCCCGATTCAACGTCTAAAACTTCAAGGCCCAAAACCAGGGCGTTACAAATCTCCCCCACTTAAGAAATGACGAAATTTTACCTGGCGGAAAAAGGTAAGGAAATTGCTTCTTCATGCCATTGTTCCTTTCCCACGTGGCTTCCTCAACGCCACGATGTCTCCACAAGACCTTGACCAACTCGATGGTCTTACCCCGGAGAACCTTACTATCTGTATCCAGAATATCAACGTGCTCCTCATCATAAGTTAAGTCTGGATTCAGCTCAACCTCTTTTACATGCATAACATGCGACATATTCGATCTATACCTCCGAAGCTTGGATACATGGAACAAATTATGTATCTTTTCTAACTCTGAAGGCGGTATCAACTTGTAAGCAACAAAACCCACATGTTCTATCACCTCATATGGTCCAATGAACCTCGGACTCAATTTTCCCTTCCGGAAAAATCTCATCACCTTCTTCCAAGGTGAAACTTTCAGAAGCACACGTTCGCCATCTGCGAACTCTATCTCCTTACGTTTCAAATCCGCGTAAGACTTTTGTCAGTCCGATACTGCCTTCAAACGGTCACAAATGAGCTTCACCTTCTCGGTGGTTCCGTTCAAAAAAGCTGGCATCGAAATCAACTTTTGCCCCGTTTCAGCCCAACAAAGGGGAGTCCTACACTTCCTCCCGTATAAAGCCTCGTACGGGGCCATTTGAATGCTTGCCTGGTAACTATTATTATAAGCAAACTCAACCAAAGGCAAGCGCTTCTCTCAAGATCCTTGAAACCCAATAACGCAACACCTCAACATATCTTCAAGCACTTGGATAACACGCTCTGACTGCCCATCTGTCTGTGGATGATAAGAAGTACTGAAATTCAACCGCATACCTAAAGCTTGATGCAAACATACCCAAAACTTCGATGTGAACCTTGGATCTCTATCCAATACTATAGATTTTGGCACACCGTGCAAACGCACAATCTCAGCAATGTATAACTCATCTAGCTTATCCAAGGTATACGTAGTATGCACATGCAAGAAATGTGCACACATCGTAAGGCGATCTATAATCATCCAAACAGAATTCTTCTTCGATTGCGAGAACGACAAACCAGACACGAAGTCCATGGTAATCCTCTCCCACTTCCACTATGGGATTCTCAATAGCTGCAACAACCCAGAAGGAACCTGATGTTCAGCCTTAACCCACTGACAAACCATACATTTGCTAACAAACTCGGCAACATCTTTCTTCAATCCCACCCAATAGTACTCATCTTTCAAATCACGGTACATTTTCGTACTACCAGGGTGCATAGCAAAATTACTACTATGAGCTTCAGTCAGAATAGTGCGCCTCAACTCCACATCATTCAACACCACTATCTGACTCCCAAAACATAGAACACCTTCATCACTGAAACTGAAGTCTGAAGGCCTACCTTCCGCAATATCCTAAACGTGAGGTACAAGAGAATCATCAAGCAACTACTTATCCTTGATTAACTGAACCAAAGATGGATTCACTTGCAACTCAACAATAAGGCCACCATCTCGCGATATGCTCAAGCAAGCAAACATCGCCCTCGACTCCACCGCCACTTTCATGCGCAAAGCATCGGCCACAACATTGGCCTTTCCCGGGTGATACTCGATCGTTAGATCATAGTCCTTAAGCAACTCGACCCAACGCCATTGCCTAAGATTCAACTCCTTCCGAGACATAAGATACTTCAAACTCTTGTGATCTGTGTACACCGTACACTTCTCACCATATAGGTAATGTCTCCAAATCTTTAAAGCAAACACCACTGCTGCTAACTCAATATCATGCGTGGGATAGTTACGCTCATGCACCTTCAACTGCCGCGATGCATAAGATACCACCCTACCCTCTTGCATTAGCACACATCCCAAACCAACATAGGATGGGTCACTATACACCACAAACTCTTTTCTAGATTCAGGTTGAATCAAGATAGGAGCTTGCGTCAAAGCTTCCTTTAGCTTCTCAAAAGCTTGTTGTCTCGCTTCTGTCCACTCAAACTTAACATCCTTCTGCAATAACTTCGTCAAAGGAGCATCAATCTTGGAAAATCCATCCACAAACCTTCGGTAGTAACCCGCCAAACCAAGGAAACTACAAATTTCATGAACAGACCAAGGAGGCTTCCATTTCACCACCGCCTCAATCTTCTGAGGATCAACACAAATTCCCTCGGCCGAAACCACATGACCAAGGAAAACAACCTCCTTTAACCAAAACTCACATTTACTCTGCTTGGCATAAAGCTGATTCTCTAGCAACACTTGCAAAACAATTGTCAAATGTTCCTCGTGCTCCTCCTCAGTACGTGAGTACACAAGGATGTCATCGATGAACACCACAACAAACTTATCCAAGAACTCATGAAACACCCTGTTCATCATATCCATGAATGCAGAATGAGCATTCGTCAAACCAAAAGGCATCGCCAAAAATTCATAATGCCCACACCTTGTCCAAAAAGCAATTTTTGGCACATCCACATCCTTAACCTTCATTTTATAGTACCCAGACCTTAAATCAATCATCGAGAATACAAATGCTCCATGAAACTGATCAAAAAGATCATCAATCCTTGGCAGAGGATACTTATTCTTTATAGTCAACTTATTCAGCTGACGATAATCAATGCACATTCTCATCTTGCCATCTTTCTTCTTCATAAACAAGATCGGTGCACCCCCAAGGTGACACACTAGGCCGAATAAAGCCTCGGTCAAGCAACTCCTGAAGTTGCGTCTTCAGTTCCTTCAACTTCTTAGGTGTCATTCGATAAGGAGTGATGGACACCTGAGTTGTGTTTTCATACAACTAAATTCCAAACTCGACCTCCCGCCTAGGCGGCAAACAAGTAACTCCTCAGGAAACACCCTAGGAAATTCACACACGGTCCTTATATCTTGTACCCGGACATCCTTTATACTAGGATTCATTACAAAAGCTAGATAAGCTTCGCATCCTTGACGCAACAACTGGCTCGCTTTAAGCGTCGAAACCACATTAGATAGGAACTTTACATTTTCCCCCATCACCACAACTTCAAAATCATCAGCTAGTTTCAGCGAAACTCGCTTATTCTCAAATTCCACAATAGCTTTATGCTCAACTAGCCAATCCATACCAAGGATTACATCGAATCCATAGAAAGGCAATTCCATGAGAACCACCAAGAACACATGTTGTTGCTCCTTTAAGGGACATCTCCTATATAACTTCCTCGTTACAACCGTTTTACCAAAAGAACTAGTCACACGCACACCAAGCATTTGAGCATGTTCATGCTATATGTACGAGTGTGTAGATCTAGAATAAATCAGAGAAAGTAATGACAAAGACTACAAAGTAAAGGTACCTACGATCACATCAGTGTCATTCCTCCCTTCACGATGGGCATACACTCTGGCCTGACCACCTTCTTCTGCCTGAACAGCTACAACATGTGCTTCATTCCTCGCACCATCATGTCTACGCAGAAAATTACCACGACCGCACCCACGGCCCCTCTGTGGCTCATCTGCTCTCACCGGAGCCTGTCCCTCTCTCATCAACTGAGGACAATCTCGTTTCATGTGCCCACAGGAACCACAATTGCAACATGTACCGATGTTTCCCCAACACTCTCCCGTGTGCCTCCTACCACACTAATTACACTCCGGTGTACGAATGAAAGCATTCGGCCCTTGCTAACCTCTCCATTGATTACCTCCCCCACGTCTAACATCCATATGAGACCTCTGATCCCTCGGCCTCTTAAAATGATTCCTTCCAGAAACAGAACCCACAGCTCACTTCCCTGAGCTAGATCCTCCTGCTCGATTAGCCAGACCAAGGTTCAACTCAATGTCCTTGGCTCGAGTGACAAGGACATCAAAATCAGTGTAATCCGATGCAAGCATATATGTCTTCACATCAGCTACCAGCCCATATCTGAAATGCTCACATCTCTCCCGTTCATTAGGGATTAATTCCGGTGCATACTGGCTAAGGCGTACAAACTGCACCTCATATTCCGCCACTGACATGGCTCCTTGCACTAGGGACATGAATTCCCTCTTCTGCTCGTCCAAATAATGGACATCAAGATTTTCCCTCTTAAACGCATTCAGAAAGAACGTCCAAGTCACCTCAGCATCCTCTAATCAAACTGTAGTGGTCGTCCACCACGTATAAGCATCACCATGAAACAGGGACACAATGCATCCCAACTTCTGGATATCATTACAGTTCATCTGCCCAAGGATCCTCTTGGTGCTCTCCAACCAAGATTCGGAACCCTCAGGGGTCAGCCCCCTAAATTTAGTCCCACCGAGACTGCGGAGTCGCTCTAACGACAGACTCGCACCAGCACCAGCCTGAGGTGCAGCCACATGAGCACCGGCTACTTTTGCTTGAAAGGCTCCATAAATAGCCTTAATTAGTATGGTCATATCAGGAGCAGCTTGTCCTCGTGCTCCCTCGGGTTTTGCAACCCCTATTCTAGCTCCAGCAGCACTAGCCCCCGCTCCACCACCACCGGGTGGTCCACAAGGTGGAGGAGGTGGTAGATTCTCAACATGTTCATCCGTCTCATTCACCTCATTCTTAGCCGCATTACGTGTATTAATTCTAAACTCTCTACGTGGCCCTATTCAAAAGAATGCAACTAGCAAAATGCAATAAAACTCAGTCAGGCAATATAAGGCAATAAATCCAAGGTGCTCAAGATCATTTTCAAAATAATTCTTTCCAATAGGCATCTCAAACAATCAACTTGCATGTGTTTCATCTCATTAAGGTTCAGACATTGCACAATTAACACAATATGCTTTCACAAAGTTCATAACTACTCATATTTACACTTACCAACGCCCCAATTATTCGCAAACCTGGCTCTGATACCAACAAATGTAACCCCCTTAACCCGGTCTAGACGGTTGACTCGAACTGAGGTGATTACACGGGGAAAACCGAAGCCAACTCGTTAAAGCCGACTTCAATTGACGGCCCTTTTTTATCTTTTCTAAATGCAACTTAAGTCCTGTGTGTTCACCAAAGAGCATAGGAAGAAATGGCATAGCGATCGGATTTCGTTTAGGGGTTTAATTGCACAAACTAGACATTTAAAGACCAAAATGTAATTTCTGCAAATTACAAGGACTTCTCTAATTTTAAGGTTATCATTACTCAATTAGTCATGTTTCATGCTTCTCTGTATCGAAACACGAGAAGGCAGTGACCAAAGTCGCAGAAAGGGTATCGATACGCTCCCCCGCGTATCGGTACGCCCTTCAAGCCCGTATCTAAACACTCTCCAACCGTATCAAAACACTTGTGCAGAAAAGAACAAATTTGGCTTATGCGTATCGATATGCAAGCCCGCATATTAATATGCAAACCATAACTGTCCCAAAATCAGCCCCAAAATCGTATCAAACTTTAATAAAACATCATCAAATCACATAGACATTTTTAAGGCATCCACTCAATCATATAATCATGCAATCCCAAGCACATGGTAACATTTGGTTGATTAACACAAGCATAGCAAGGCATATAATCGAGCATGCTTAAACCACAAACCTATAACATACCAAAAGGTAAGATAAAGCATCAAAACCAATATAAAGGCCTTCTACAACCCAAATAAACCAAATAACACTTGCATCAACATCAGAGGGTCCAAAAACACATCTCCCAAAACAAGCCATTAGGTCCCATTGCCATATATCATTACTAGAGTAAAAGTATAACACCATACTTGAGCTTATTTATTCCTTGGATCCTCTTAAGCCTCCTTAATGCCCAAAGTGTCTCAGTTATCTGCATTGTTGGTAAAAGAGAGTGTAAGCATGATAGCTTAGTGAGACTGTAATGCCCTGGTTTTGGGCCTAGATGTTTTTGACATCGGATTGGACCGATCGGATACAATTCGAATCACGCTAGGTGGTTTAGGGAAATCAAGGATTAGGAAAGGATAAAAATATGGTAAAAATTGCTAAAATCCTCTAAAATCATGTTTAAGGTGTTGGTCTAATCAATTTTACAAAATAGGCTTTGGAAGTGGTACACTTTGGGTAGTGACCAAAATGTAAAGTTTCAAAACTGTGGAAAATGTAATTTTAAAAAGAGGAGCCAAAAATTTTAGAATCTTTAGGGAGCTATGGTGCAATTACACCTTCCTTAAATTGACATGTGTTTTAAAAGGGTTTTTAGATGATTAAATAAAAAAGGTTTTATTTAATTAAAATTAATAAAATAGGAAATTGAGATTTCATTTCACGTAACTACCCCTCATTTCAGCAAAACTATTTTCCTAACTCATTTCTCCATAATTTTTTTTCTCCCAAACACTCTCCCATTGAGTTCCAAATCAATTTCAATATTTCTCTTCAAGATTTTCAAGTTTTGTGAAGCTAAAATTTGTCAAACCTTAAAGAATACAAGGATTGGAGGAAAATCCCATTCTCAACCTTCAATCTAGGTTCTTTATTGAAATTCCCAAGATCTTTGGCTTCTAATTGATGTTTTTGGGTGAGTTTTTATTATAGTTTTGATTTGAGATCAAAATCTTGCAAAAATGTGATTAAAATCTTAATTTTTGGATTGGATTTGACGAGCTCTATTTTGGATTGGTTTTAATTGAGTTTTGAGTTGATTATTATGTTGAAAAAGGGTTTTTATAAAATAGATCCCGAAATCCTTGATATCCTTGTGTTTCTTGATGGTTTTAGTTGGGATTTTGAGGTGAAATGTTGAAGTTATGCTTGCTGGAGGTATGAGAAAGGGTTTAGGTTGTTTTTAGATATGTTTTGATGTTTATAAATGGTTGGAAGTGATGTATGTTGACTGGGCTTGGTTTAGGAAGCAATCGATTGAATTTTCGGTTGTTTCGGATGGGTAAATTGGTGTAGTTTTGGTGAGCAACGAGTTTGTGTTTGGTTGCTGGTGTTGAAATGCATTTTAATGCATTTGGATCTCTGTTTTGATAATCTAAAAACAAGGAATCTTGATCCAGAAGCAAAGGAAGCAATTTTGGAGGCTTCGGAAGGGTGATTTTCATGTCGGCGAGCAAAGTTTCGCGTATTGGTGAGTGGAAATGGATTTTCCAGCTTTGTTACGCTTTGAGCGTGGTCTTGGGAGCTTAGTGCAAGTTTGAAACACTTAGCTAAGCTCAAGAGTAAGTGATTCGAAAGTCTCTCTCGGAATGTGCTATGTTTTTGTTGGAAATGCACTTGTTTTAAATGCAAATTTATTTACTGTTTTAAAGCATGTTTTAAACATTGATAATGCTGGTGTTTAATGCCATTTGATTAAGGATGCACTTGGTAGGTGATCCTTGGATTTATGAAATGTATTCATTTGAGTTTAAGCATGACTATGCTTGCGAAAATGACATTGTGATTTATGCTTGTAATACAGTGGAATAATGATGCTAAATGATTATATTGGCAAGTGATGGAAATGGTTTGTGGTTATTTAAATCGGATATAGTTAGCCGGCTATAGGATTGGGTGCACCGTGAATAAATTCGACTTGGATGTCGAGGGGTTGTGATTGTGCTGTATACTCCATCCATGTACCCTAACGATTGAGGCTAAGATCACAACGGTGGATGGTTGAATCCCGTGTGTGGATCTTGTGGTATGTGTCCCGTGCTCTCGTTAGTGGAATTATACAACTACCAATGAGTGGTGTTGAGGGGTTGTGATTGTACCATTAAACTCCTCCACGGGCGTCACAACGGTTGATGGCTTAATCACATATGTGAGCCTTGTGTAGTCCGATAGTGTGTATGAAGCATGTGGAACAATGCTTGTAATCAGTGTATCCGATTGTGTCATTTCTGTTGGTTTTTGGTATGGTTTGAGAATTGATCACTTGCGAGCCAAAATAATGTTGTTGATTAATGATTTCAGCATGTGATGCTTGTACTTTTGATATTATTTGGTGATGTTAAACACCTTGAGCATGTTTGGTTTACTGATTCAGTATTGTAAATGGCCTTTGAACATTGGTTTAATCTTGAATGTGGATTTTAGCCTTTTGGTGGTTTTGACATCTAGGTAGCATGCCTATAGTTCTAAAGCTTGCAAGAATGATGCTATGTTATAGCTTGTGCTTCGTTTTGGTGGTCTTTGATGTGTATTCATATTGTAAGTGTTAAGACATGTGTTTGAATGGTTTCGAAGGTGAAGATCCGTGTAAAACCAGAAAGTTGGAAAATTGCAGGCCCAAGCATTTCGGAACGCCCTTATCTGTTTCGGAATGGTGGCCTTTAATGGCCATGGTGTTTCGAAACGGGTAGGTACGTTCCAAAACATTTCGCCACTGTAATTCACCGTATCGAAACAAGTTATTTGGGGTCTCGGAATGCACCCGCGTAACGAAACGCTCAACATGGTTTTGAAACAGCCGTTCCGATACAGGGTCTTGTGTTCCAAAACACTTGACCGTTGGATGATGATTTTTGAATAGTTCCAGGTTTCTGTTTCTTACGTTTTGGTCCCTGAATGTTGTAAGTTCAATTGGCTGAGTTTGGATGGTTTGTATTAGTTAAGGTTTGACATGCTGGCACGTTATATGACTAATTTTGGATTGGTAACTTTAAAACATGGTTAGTCCTTATAATTCCTAAAATTTACAAATTGGTCCTTATAAGTCAAATGAATGCAATTGAACCCCTAATTGTTTTCCGATCGCTACAAAAACTTGTAGGGCGTGTAGGTGTTCCATTTTTGTAGGAGCGCATGTGCTCACTCCTGTCAAGTTATAGTATAAAATATGTCAAATCCCACGAGGATTGGACAACTTATCCCGTTCTTTAGTTCCTGCAAAAAGGTAAAGTAAAAACACAAGTGAATGATTGGTTGAGATCGGAAAGTAAATAAAACACAAGTAAAAGAGAAGAAGTGAATCAGGTTGATAGAGCAGGCAGGGTTATGCTGCCACTTAGTGTGAAAACTGCATTGAAATAGGTATGAGTTATCCTTTGCTTCCACGATATGTTGCCTCAGCAAGTAGATGGGCGGCAAACTACGACCCTGTCACGCAGCCGCTGCAGGTAACTACCACTGCAGGGGTGTGTACTATCTCGACAGGTGAAATGGAAAGATGTCCTGGCGGCAAGTCTGGCAAATACTTCAAGTTCGGCATGATAGTCGACATGATCCCTCCTATTTCTAGGTTAGGATGCTCGAGATTGATAACTTGAGGACTAGTGTGGAACCAAATCAATCAACTCCGTTAGAGATCCCCTTTAGCCGCTGAAACTTGTGGACTAGTGTGGAACCAAGTTAGTCACACCTCCCGTTGTGACCGTACTTAAACCTTTCGTGAGCCTTGCACTTTCGTGTCCGACAAATAGATTCTCTCAAACGAATGGTGTGGAAAGATTGAAAGAATGAAGAACAATGGATTAAGTAAACTTGAAATATTTTATTGAAGAAATAACTCAAAAACCTAAAACAACTGTTTCTCACTAGTTACAACATAACCCTAACCCAATGGAGATTTAGAACATGGCGGCAGAGAAGAGCACAAGTAAAGTCTATAGAAAACCTAGGATGTTTTAAACTAGAAGTACAATGGGTATTTATAGACTTAAAACTTGGTCAAGTCCTCCTTGAAGTAGAAGTCCTCTAAATTAGCTTTTCTTCTTTAATGTAGCTTTAAATGTTGACTTCTTTGCTTGGAATATGGACTCTTCATCGTTTTCCTTAGCCTGCAAGTACCTTGTGTGATTTGGGAGCCAGTATAAACCTGATACCTAAGGCCGTCTTCGACAAACTAGGTATTGGACCTGCAAAACCAACCTCCGTAATGCTGAAACTTGTCGATCACTCATTCGTGCAACCGGAGGGAAAGATTGAGGACATACTGGTTAAAGTGGGCAGCTTAATTCTTCCTGCTGATTTCCTCATCTTGGATTGTGAAGCTGATGAGAAAGCCCCCATCATTCTCGGGCGAGCCTTTTTGGCCACGGGAAGAACGCTGATAGATGTGGAACTCGGGGAACTTACAATGAGGGTAGAAGATCAAAGCATAAGGATGAATGTGCTGCAAACCTCAGAGGAAGGAAAGGAAGGCCTGGATGAAAGAGCTGCCAAAATAAGTGTGGAAACAAGCCAAGGCAGCGGCTGGCATGACAGACCTCGGGGCAGATTGAAGGATCCCATCAAGCAGAAACTGAAGGAACAAGAGGACCCCCCAGGAGGGGAGAAAAAGCTAAACCACCTTAGGAAATGGTTATGTCTAGGAGATGCACCTAAATGCACTCCTAAGATAACTTAATTTTTATTTATTTATTTTTATGCATTAGGAATAAAAATTATTTTATTTTACGACTAGATTAATTTTCAGTATTTAATTTTTCAAATTTTATTTAATTATTTTTATTATTTTACTTTTAGGATCGAGAATAAAAGAACAAGATTAAGAGGGAACACCAGCAAAAAAGCCCGCCAACCATCCTGCCGAGTCAGCAGCCAGCGCAACTAAGTGTAACGGCTAGTTGGCCGCCAACGGCTCCAAAAATAACAGGCAGAAAAATCTGTAACATGCGCAAGGAAATCGGACCGTTGATCATTTAATGCCACCCCGACACTTCTCGGCAGCGCCTATATAAACTACTCACTCATTTCATTTTCCTTCACTTCAACCTTTTTGCTAGCTTCTATCTTATTCGTCTACTTTCTCATAATATTTCTTTTCTAGTTTCAGTTAAAATAAAATCGATCACATGGCTTCAACATCAACCCAAAAACCCACCTACAGCAGGTTATGCTTCAAGGCAGACAGGGAGAGACATAGAACACAATTCTCCAAGCAGGCCGTCTGGGAGGAACAAGGCTTCTATTACATGAAGCAAACAAGAGATTGTGGTATAGAGCCCACCTTGTTCTGAACCATCCACTACAAGGGATGGGAGATGTTCACTCAACAGCCCGATATAGCGAACATCACAATAGTCAGGGAATTTTACTCACATCGACCCTGCCCAGACAAGCCACTCGTCTATGTCTGCGGAGAGGATGTCAAGCTCAACCATGCTGTCATCAACAGCTATTATGGCCTTTATATGAACGACAACCTGCACGAGGAGTAGATGCAGTCACTGACGGCTGCCCACTATAATCAGATCAAGACTAGAATCTACAAGCCCAACACACCATGGCTGGGGGGCAAACATGTGGGATCTGTCCAGCGCCGCCACCTGCTGCCTGAAGCTATGTTGTGGAACACATTTGTGAAAAGGTGCCTACTGCCCACATCCCACAACTCAACAGTTGACCGACCACACCTCGCCTTAATTTACAACATCTTGATGAACCGACCGATCAACATGGGGGAAAGCATCTGCACAGAAATATACAACTGCTTCAAAGGGCAGACTATACTTCCCGTCCCTTATCATAGGTCACTGCACCAATTTTCGAGTCTCGACAGAGCCCACATAAGAGTTTACAACTGCTAAGGAGGGCTGGACCAAAAAGGTCCGCATTCAGATGATGCAGGATGCAGAGAAAGAACCAGCAACGCCCAGTCAGCCCTCCGCCACACAGTTTGAAATGCCAGTCACCGCTGGCAGTACTGACGTTGCCCAAGATAGAGAGGTCCCTCCGCTACTCCACACACTCCTCGAACACACAAAATGAAGAGAGCAGCAACAGTTGGCCTTCATGAACTACGTGGGGGGGGGGGGCCAAGAAGCCCATGTGGCTTACTTTCTGCAAAAATTTCCTGTGACGTGCCCACCATGTCGCCCTTTACTGATGAGTTTGCAGCAGTAGCAAAAGCACGACGAACTTCACCTACCGCCACCGCCCGCTAGACAGACTGCCAGATGCCCTCTCCTTTGCATTCTACGTATAACTCAACTCCCACCCCATCTAACACAGTGACAGACTCCCTTGAGAGGCATCAGCTGAATCTCTCCCCACCCTGCACAGCAATTACAATAGCTGACTCCTCTTCATCAGAGTAGATTGAGCAGGCGTCGCGGGAACCAGAAACAGTAGTAGTAGCGGCAACAACAACCATCCCAATGGCATTCATCTCTCTGGAAGCACACATAGAGGAAGGGACAAGGAAGAGGAAGCGACACATAATAGATGAAGAACCTGTGGACCTCGAGATCGAGTTAGAAGGAAGCGATGCATCCCCCGCCGTCCCCCTGCCGAGCCTCCAGAAGAGCCAGAGCAGACACCAAAGAGAGTCCAACCACCTCGGAAAGCAAAGAACTCTCTTGCTTGAACCGTCGCCAAGGCATCTGCCAAAAGCTGCTTCGTCGTCGGAACATCCTCCTCCTCCTCAGCTAGCTACAATCCAACCTCCTCCTAACCCTCAGCAAACTTTTATTTTATTTTCCTCTATTTTTATTTATCTTTATTTTATTTTTGCTAATTTTAACATGTATATTTTTGTTTTCTTATTTTTGTTTTGTGCATTGAGGGTAATGCCCATCTCGAGTTGGGGGTGGATAGCTCTCGCATCATTTGTAGACATTCTTAGTTGCATTTAGATTGCATTGTACTTGCCTTAGTAATAATCGGAAAAGAAAAAACTTGTTATGACCTGTGCCTATGATAGGATAGCCGATTACTTTATTTTTGCACGTAACTAAAATTAAACTTAATCTTGGGAAAGAGCATGAAATATGACTTCGATTTTTTTCTTTTTGCCTGAAAATGTTAAATATCTCTATTACTTGCTTAATGTGTAGAATATTTGATGAACACTGCCTGTTTGTTTTTATTGCAAAATTCTAACTATAATTGCAGGTAGATGCCGAGGCATGCAAAAGAAACAGAAAAATGCAGAACTGCCAAAGGCAGCAAAATAAAAAACAAAGAAAAAGTGATGTGTTACCCTAGAGGTTCCCGCAACAGGCTCTAGGAAGAATCATGAGCGAGGACACTCCTCTGCTATCAAAGTCCATGAATCTGAAAGCTTAAAAGTGACAAACAAATTAGCATGGGTGAATGAAAGTCTTCACGAGATTACTCTACTCCAAGGGTTCGGGGTTCTGTAGTTTACTCCTATCTAAACGTCATACCTAGAAGAGTAGTTGCGATAAGCTGAAGCCCCCACTGCCGTGATTAAAAATTAATAATGTGCTGAAACTGTGTTGCCTCGGCAACAACCTTTAAATTATAGCAGTATCATTGTTTAATCTTTTATTCTGCGTATTCAACTAGCTTACAGATTTGCAAACATCACACAGGCATTAGGAATTTAATTCTGAGTTGTTTTCTTACTTATTTCCCTCCCTTAAGTTATACATATATATAGGTGCCATGGCCTTAAGGTAGAAAATCAGGTTAAAAACAAGTTTTTTTTTTCTGGCTATTATTAGAGCAAGTACTTTAGGTTGCATTGCTTGAGGGAAAGTAATAGTTCGAGTTTGGGGGTGTGTAAAGTGTCCAAAAGTCCTATATTTCATACACTGTCCAACTCTTATTATTACTATTTTTAAGCACATTTTAGACATAATTAGGCTCATGCAAAGCATTTTATAGAATTTCATTGTTTTGCCTTACTTTTATAACTTATCATTCATTTGGTGAACAAGAGGTACTGTTCTAGTGTATTATTTCTTTTAGGTACTAACAGCTGGACGAGGGAGCAGAAGAATGGAGGACACAACATTGAGAAGCAAACACATGAGCTATACTTTATCAGTTCCAGCTGATGATAAGTTGCTGTCAAGCGCCTGCCGAGTAAAGCTTCTGCCAACCTTGCTTCCTGCGGCAACTGACTATGGAAGTTTGGAGAACCAAAACGCAATTTGTAGATCTAAAACTCATGATTCTATCGTCGGCGTTCACAAGATTTTCCGCCGTCTGTAGCAGTGGGTAGGGTAGCCGAAGCAAAATTCCCAAGCTTACTTGCGGGCTAAGGAAAACGAGGAAGAGTCCATATTCCAAGCAAAAGTCAGCATTTAAAGTTACATTAAAGAAGAAAAGATACTTTAGAGGACTTCTACTTCAATGAGGACTTGGCCTAGTTTAAAGTCTATAAATGTTGGGTCACATCGGCACGCCCCGTGGCACAACGGAAAAATTAATCCGACGTAATCCAGCCATGATCCATGTACAGGAACGAATCTGGGGTGAAAAGATGAAGAGTTACCTTTTAAAACTCTGGAAACTGGAAAACCGACGGTATGTCGGAATAACCACGTCAAGTAAAACCGGAATCGTCACAGGTTCGCAACGACCTGTACGGAGTCCACCCGAACAAAGTTTCCGCCTCCCTAACACTTAGGGATAAATTTCGACAGGTTTGAACACCTTCCAAGGAGAAGTCGAAATCCCTCTAGGGATTCTTGAGGGAGTCTGAAATCGACCAGGAGTTCAACCGGGACTTGCAATCGAGCAAGGGAACCTTCAGGGATTTGCCAGGGGCAAGTATAACACCAGGAAAATATCGAACATCTTCTCAGAGAGCTTTCTGGGATATGTCGAATTCCAGTGGGGAATCCCTAGGGGTGTTGTCGAAATCTTCAAAAGGAGGAAGATGGATGATTTGGTTGCTAGCCCTTGTCCCTTTAAATAGTATTCAGAGACTTAATTCTAGTTGAATACCTTAAATCCAAGTTCAACCAAAATTCATAGAATCTAATTCTACTTGAAATTGGTTTATATTAAATATACATTATATTTAATAATATTAAATGAAATATATATATATTTAATTATGTAGAATCTTATTCTACATAAAACATGGATTTAAATATACATTATATTTAACCCAAATATATATTTTTATTATATAGAATCTCATTCTATCTTTACTTGGATTTAAATATATTTAAATATATATTTTTAATTATGTAGAATCTAATTCTACATAAACTTGGAATTAGATATACATTATATAAATTCCAAATATATATTTAAATTTCTAGAATCTTATTCTATAATATTTAAGTCTATAAATATTTTCCATACTCTAAAGAATATCTGATAAATACAATATTTATCTAATATTATTCCCATTTAAGGGAGTTGCCGATTTCCCCTATCCCATAGGGGATTTTCGGCAACCTCCCTAAAATAGGGAGTATGGTTTCCAATTTTTGTTCGTTTCATTCGAAGGGTGTGACCCTTGTAGGTTCATGCAACGTTATCAGCAAAATTAGAATTGTTCTAATTTTACAAACAATGAGTGGCATCGAGAAATACATCATTGCTACCTAAGTTGCATTAAGTCATGGTTTGACTTTCCTAATTCCTGAATAAACTTTCTTTATGTATTTTATCCTTTTGTCTTTTATATCTTAGATGAACACAAGTCATGGGTTAGTCACACTTGCGTTGTCCATCTTGTGTTTCTTGATGTCTTGAGTAGATTATTATAAACGAATCTCTATGATATCTCATATCATAATATTCGAGCATGGCCATGCATTTTCTAATCTCACTCAATCAAGTGGCCGGAGATATTTCTCCCATTATGTAGGAGGGGCAAATCCTCTCTTGATCAACCATATTTCACTACATAGGTCATCACGTATCCAATCATCAGTCTTTATAATGTAGTCAGTTACGACACACATTTGACTATGTCAAAATACGTAAATCTTTATGTTGAAATCATGTTGATCTCAAGTCTGAGGATTATACATATGTTTATCATGAGCAATGTTGTGACTGTCACATAATTACCCAAGAAACATGCTCATAGCGGGTCAATCCAGTATGTTGTTCTCTAACAAATACTTATGTGTTGATTTTGACATCTCTATTCCAATGACAACACTTGTTATCAATCAACCACATATTAGTCTTTATATATTATCATTGTCCATACCTGTAATAATATTCGACTTAGGATCCTATTTAACAATAATCGTATTATTGTATGGACATTATTATCCAATGGTTAGTTTGATGCACTGAAACATACCAAATGGTAATAATGGCAATGTCATTACTTGATAAATCTAGTAAAATAGTATGTCTATTCACTCATCATATGATTGGTCTTTGGGCATACTCCAACAATCTCCCACTAGCACTAAGACCAATCAATCTCGTATCTAATACGATATGGCTTAGTGTAACTGACATGCTTATGCTGTGTCAAAAGCTTTGTCAGGGAGTTGGCAAAGTTATCAACTTTGTGCGTATGTTGCATACTTTCACATCTCCAAGATGTAAGCACTTTAGAATATGTTTGGATTTATTGATGAGATCTGGGTTTTATTTGCTTACGCAAAGGTTCCATCATAACAGAGTTATGTAGCATCTAATATGCTGGGAAAAACCCTTAGTTCAGAAGTGAACCCTTTAGATCCAAACATCCTTCTTTATTGCTATGTCGACTATAATACATTCAGCATATGTTGTAGAGTTAGATATTGTCTCATGTTGCTAACTCCCAGTATCTTTTATTAATGCAAAATTGATTGCGATCTTTAGTTCCTTTTGATGAGTATGTCATCTACATACAATACTTAGGAAAGTAACAATGCTCCCACTAGCTCTTTTGAAAACAAGACTCCCCTTTGTTTCTAGATAAACCAAACCTCTTGATTGTATCTTCTGAAATGAATATCCCAACTTTGAGGAGCTTGCCTTGGTCTACGGATAGACCTTTATAGCTTACATACCTTCCAAGTGTTTACTGGAGTGACAAAACCTTCTGGATGTGTCATGTACACATCTGTTTCAAGTTTTCCCTTAGGAAAGCGGTTTTGACATTCCTTTATTTGATTCCATAATCATGGTATGTAACTACTTGCAAGTGAGATTAAGATGGATTAAACGTAGCTACAAGGAAGATGCTTTATCATAGTGTATACTATGAAGCTTGTCGAAAGCTTTTAGCGACGAATCATCCTTTGTATGTTTTATCATCCATGTCGGTTTTTCCTTTTTGAAAAAACTCATCCATACCTCTTAGGTTTTACCCTTTTAGGTAACCAAAGTCTATACTTAGTTTTAGACATGGATTTTATCTCATCTCTCATGGCTCTTAGCCATTTCTCGAATTTTGGGTTCACCATTGCTTTCTGATAAGACCTAGCCTTTATCTTGATCCGAAAAGAAGAGTGTTTCCATGTACGGATAGTGAGAAATCCATATTTCTCAAGTGGATGGTATTCTCTTAAGGATCAACACAATGGTTGTGTTTTGTTCCAATGTTCCTTGATCATTTGTGGAACATTCTCAATCTTTGGTTCATAAATTTTTTGTCTAACATTTCTTCAAATTCCAAATTCTATTGTTTTCCTTTTGTGAGAGGTAATCTCTTTCGAGAGAAACTCTCGTTTGAGCAACAAACATTTTGTTCTCGTTGAAAAATGAAATCCCTTAGTGATAAGTATTCTCTTTCGAGATAAACTATCGTTTGAGCAACAAATATTTTGTTCTCGTTAAAGTTGAAGAAATAATATCCCTTTGTGAGAATTAATCTCTTTCAAGATAAACTCTCGTTTAAGAAACAAACGCTTTGTTCTCGTTAGGATAAATAACAAAAGGAGTTTTTAAGGTTCGAACTTTGTAAACATTTTAACATGTAAGTAACCTTAAAACTTCAAAGGTATTCTAGAACAATTCTTAGTCCATATCTTATATGGCGTTCCGAACCAAGTTTAAAAAAAACGATTAAGTATGAGAGTTGTTTTTCTAATGTGTAAAGAAGTTGAAAATGACTTGTTATGAATCAAAACATGTCTAACATATTTGATTCTCTTTCAAAGACTTTTCGTTCCACTTGTGGGATTTAATTATGGGACAATCCCATATTCTTTGAAAGTTCATCAAACTTTAAGTATTCTTGAATTTGATCTCATCAAATTACCTTAATACTTTTTACGAGTTTGAGATTAGTCATTTGATTTATTTATCTTATAAATATTATTGATTTGATTAGTTTAAAGATCATTGATTCGTTGTGACATAAGAGATTAAAAGAATAACATTTATTTAAATAATCTCAAAATTAAAATATCTTGTTCTTACAAGATAACTAAAACGTAGGCACAAAATAATAATCTTAAAAACTAAAACAAATCTATTTAAGCAAAAACACATGTCCTAATGGATGATGTAGCAACTCTTGCTTTATTTCCATTCGCAGGTCCATGTCTATTCTAATGCCTTCTCTTTAGAAGCCTCAGAGGTTTATTCCTCACTCGTTTTTGCTTTCTTGACTTCTTGTAGGTGTGTGGGGCAGTTTCTCTTCCAATGTCCGGTCTTGCCTCAATGGAAACATTTTCCATCCTTCTTGATTCCCTTCTCAGGTTTCAATGCCTCCTTTCCATCAGTTTTGGTCTTACCATCACCTTTAGACTTTGCTGCTGATTTACCATTCTTCTTGCCCTTGCGGACCATCAAAACAAGTTTAGCTCCTACCTTCTTCAGGTTGATTTCAGCAGTTCTCAACATGCCGAGCAACTGTGGCAGAGTCTTGTTAATTTCATTCATATTGAAATTAAGGACTAACTAATTGAAACTATCCGACAACGATTGCAGTATGACATCAGTAGCTAATTCGTCTTTCAGCGGAAACCCGAGCTTCTCCAACGTTTGGATGTAGCCCATCATTTTGAGGACGTGAGCTCCTACGGGAGATCCCTCACTCATCTTGCATTGAAACAGAGCTTTAGAGGTCTCGTACCTCTCTTGACGAGCTTGCCCTTCATAAATCTCCTTGAGATTTTGAATCATATCATAAGCTACCATGTCCTCATATTGCTTCTGAAGCTCAGGGGTCATGGAGGCAAGCATAAGACAACTGACGTCCAGCATGTCGTCCATGTGTTTCTTAAACTTGTCTTTGTCAGCTCTGGAAGCAGTGGCAACCGGTTCATCAGGAACAGGTTCTTCAATGACATATTCATTCTTTTCCTATTTGAGAACAGTTCTCAAATTGCGGAACCAGTCAAGGAAGTTTATGCTATTGAGCTTATCCTTCTCAAGGATAGATCGCAGAGATAGAGTATTATTTGCCATTAATTCTACAACAAAGAAAACATGCTATATAAGTTTTACTAAATTTTAAAATTTATAGATAGGTCTTTACTATAAATTTACTCCCACTATTTTCTTTAAAATTAAAAACCCTCTAGTTTTAATTTCGGAAAAACGTTTCGATAGTTTTTCTAGTGAGTGAGGATCCGTATTTCACCATTCCTAAATCAGCTTTGGCCAGTCTTTTAGGAAATGGTTATTTAGGTAAGTAACACCTTACTAATTACATCTCATGTAATTCCTCATCTTTTGGCGAACAACTCTTGTTCTTTAAATCATCTTATGATTAACCAAAACTTTTAACCACTAGGTTTTCTAATCCTATTAGAACAACCCAGCTAAGTCAATACCAATATCTCAACCGGCGAATATCACTAGCTTATTCTTCGCGTTTAACTAAGATAGATAAATGTGACATTGCTTTGGCAAAGCTCGCATTATATGGATCGAAGCTTTAACGAGGGTAAATATTGGATGGTTAAAACAGACTTAGAATTATAGTGAGGGGTTTACTTAATTATCTTATCATTTTAACATTGATCCTATCAATAGAACTATGTTTAATCATGCTGGTAAAACATCCATTGCATCACATACAAGGTAAATATAAGTGGTAAATAAATATGCAATTACATCTTAACCTAAGGCGACCCGTCCCAAGCCAATGGGAGGACCATTCTACTAAAGATAGAATCTGCTTCTGAAATGCCTGGTCCACCAGGGAAGGCCCACCACACTGCTACCTTGGTCCTTGCTTTATCTCCATGAGTATTTACAATTTTCAGAAACTCGCGTTAAATGCGAGGGAGTGAGATGAGAAGAGAAGTACAATAGAAGATAGAGAAAGGCACGACACGCAGGCCGTATTTATAAAAACCAAAACTATAAAGGCTATGGGCTATAACCATGCAAAACAAACATTGTGTAATCAAACATGCACTTCAAACATCGTGCGAACAAAGTAATGACATGTTTACGGAGTTTTAAACTGATTATCCCTATGTTCCGGTGAATGGGCCAAAGAAGGATCACGAGGTTTTATAAACCATTTGCGTTAACGAACAAATGCACCAGGTAGGTCAACATGAAAGAGAGGTGGCACACTAGGCACACTTAATTACCAGGTCTTTGATGATGCCAATCCTAGACATGCATTTTTCATAACGTCTAACCATAACTCTTATGGATTTACCGTGAAAGATAGTTTGATAACTTTTATCAAATTAGAAGCCCTTTCAGAGATTTCATAAATCTATGAAACTACGAACAACTACTTGTTCTCTAGACTAACTATTAGTCTCAACATGTTAACATTTAACATTGAAGCAACCTAACATAGTTATGATTAACTCTTAATCATTCAGTGATAATCGAAATAAGTCTTTATTAGGTGTGATACGATAAACGATAAATATCTAAATCGAATCAAACAGCATGCATCTCATACATAAACATCACCCAAGAATTTAAGTCCAAATTCGTATGATACAAATGGCTCTGCTACCACTGTTGGGTCACATCGGTACGCCCCGTGGCGCAGCGGAAAAATTAATCCGACGTAATCCAGCCAGGATCCATGTACATGAACGAATCTGGGGTGAAAAGATGAAGAGTTACCTTTTAAAACTCTGGAAACTGGAAAACCGACGGTATGTCGGAATAACCACGTGAAGTAAAACTGAAATCGTCATAGGTTCGCAACGACCTCTACGGAGTCCACCCGAACAAAACGAACAAAGTTTCCGCCTCCCTAACACTTAGGGATAAATTTCGACAGGTTTGAACACCTTCCAGGGAGAAGTCGAAATCTCTCCAGGGATTTCTGAGGGAGTCTGAAATCGACCAGGAGTTCAACCGGGACTTGCAATCGAGCAAGGGAACCTTCAGGGATTTGCCAGGGGGCAAGTAGAACACTAGAAAAATATCGAACAGCTTCTCAGAGAGCTTTGTGGGATATGTGGAATTCCAGTGGGGAATCCCTAGGGGTGTTGTCGAAATCTTCAAGAGGAGGAAGAGGGTTGATTTGGTTGCTAGCCCTTGTCCCTTTAAATAGTATTCAGAGACTTAATTCTAGTTGAATACCTTAAATCCATGTTCAACCAAAATTCATAGAATCTAATTCTACTTGAAATTTGTTTATATTAAATATACATTATATTTAATAATATTAAATGAAATATATATTTAATTATGTAGAATCTTATTCTACATAAAACATGGATTTAAATATACATTATATTTAATCCATATATATATATATATATATATATATTTATTTATTATATATCATCTCATTCTATCTTTACTTGGATTTAAATATATTTAAATATATATTTTTAATTATGTAGAATCTAATTCTACATAAACTTGGAATTAGATATACGTTATATAAATTCCAAATACATATTTAAATTTCTAGAATCTTATTCTATAATATTTAAGTCTCTAAATATTTTCCATACTCTAAATAATATATGATAAATACAATATTTATCCAATATTATTCCCATTTAAGGGAGTTGCCGGTTTCTCCGATCCCATAGGAGATTTTCGGCAACCTCCCTAAAATAGGGAGTATGGTTTCTAATTTTTGTTCGTTTCATTCGGAGGGTGTGACCCTTGTAGGTTCATGCAACGTTAGCATCAAAATTAGAACTGGTCTAATTTTAGAAACAATGTGTGGCATCTAGCAATACATCATTGCTACCTAAGTTGCATGAAGTCATCGTTTGACTTTCCTAATTCCTGAATAAACTTTCTTTATGTATTTTATCCTTTTGTCCTTTATATTTTAGATGAACACAAGTCATGGGTTAGTCACACTTGCATTGTCAATCTTGTGTTTCTTGATGTCTTGAGTAGATTATTATAAACGAATCTCTATGATATCTCATATCATAATATTCGAGCATGGCCATGCATTTTCTAATCTCACTCAATCAAGTGGCCGAAGATATTTCTCCCATTATGTAGGAGGGACAAATCCTTTCTTGATCAACCATATTTCACTACATAGGTCATCACGTATCCAATCATCAGTCTTTATAATGTAGTCAGTTACGACACACGTTTGCCTTTGTTAAAATACGTAAATCTTTATGTTGAAATCATGTTGATCTCAAGTCTTAGGATTATACATATGTTTATCATGAGAAATGTTGTGACTGTCACATAATTACCCAAGAAACATGCTCATAGCGGGTCAATCCAGTGCATTGTTCTCTAACAAATACTTATGTGTTGATTTTGACATCTCTATGCCAATGACAACACTTGTTATCAATCAACCACATATTAGTCTTTATATATTATCATTGTCCATACCCGTAATAATATTCGACTAAGGATCATATTTAACAATAATCGTATTATTGTATGGACATTATTATCCAATGGTTAGTTTGATGCACAGAAACATACCAAATGATAATAACGGTAATGCCATTACTTGATAAATCTAGTAAAATAGTATGTCTATTCTATCATCATATGATTGGTCTTTGGGCATACTCCAACAATAAACACACATTGTATTTCTAGTTTAAATCATCCTAGGTTTTCTATAGACTTTACTTGTGCTCTTCTCTGTCACCATGTTCTAAATCTCCATTGGGTTAGGGTTATGTTGTAACTAGTGAGAAACAGTTGTTTTAGATTTTTGACTTATTTCTTCAATAAAATATTTAAAGTTTACTTAATCCATTGTTCTTCATTATTTCAATTTTTCCACACCAGTCGTTTGAGAGAATCTATTTGTTGGGCACAAAAGTGCAAGGCTCTTGAAAGGGTTAAGTACGGTCACAACGGGAGGTGTGACTAACTTGGTTCATCACTAGTCCACAAGTTTCAGCGGCTAAAAGGTATCTCTAACCGATTTGATTGATTTGGTTCCACACTAGCCCTCAAGTTATCAATCTCGAGCATCCTAACCTAGAAATAGGAGGGATCACCGTCGACCATCTTGCTGAACTTGGAGTATCTATTAGACTTGCCGCCAGGATGTCTTTCCATTCCACCTGTCGAGACAGTACACACCCCTGCTGTGGCCGCGTGATAGGGTCGTAGTTTGCCGCCCATCTACCCACCGAGGCAGCATATCGTGGCAGTAAAGGATAACTCATACCTAATTCAACACAGTTTTCGCACTAAGTGAGACAAGTGCAGCTTAGTAGCTTGTGGACTTCATTGCAAAGTCTTGAGTATGTTTTGCGCTGCCATGAATTGCTGCCTCGGCGGGTAAGGTGGGTGGCAAACTACAACCTTGTCACACGATCGCAACAGGTTGCTGCCATAGCAGGGGTGTGTACTGCCTCGGCAGGTGGAACAGAAAGAAGTCCGGACGACAAGTCAGGGAAACATTCCAAGTTCGGCAAGATAGTCGAGAGTGATCCCTTCTATTTATAGGTTAGGATGCTCGAGATTGCTTAACTTGAGGACTAGTGTGGAACCAAATTAGAACACTCGGTTGGTAATCCCTTTTAGCCGCTGAAACTTGTGGACTGGTGTGGAACCAAGTTAGTCACACCTTTGTGAGTTGTGACCGTGCTTAACCTTTTCGTGAGCCTTGCACTTTCATGCCTAACAAATGGATTTTATCTTCAATTGACTGGTGTGAACTAATTGAACGAACAAGAAGCATAGATTAAGCAAACTTAGAACTTTATTTAAAACAACTCAAAACTATACAACCGTTTCCCAAATTACTTTACGTGCACGCTCCTAAACTCTAATAAAGTTGGACTGCGACCCCCAACACTACAACTTATCTAGCTAACCCCTATCTACACTCTCATTGGTAGATGCCGTCAATTCCTCATGACATGCCCCTATACCATTACATACATTGGGTATATATAGGGCTTTTGACCTAAGTTGAGTCCTTCTTGAAGTATCAGTTCTAAAAGTAAATTACATTAAGGGTTTGTTTGTTTCACTGAAAACTGTTTTCGGAAAATGAATTCTGGAAAATGAACTACAATTGTTGGAAAACTAATTGCAGAAACCATTTTCCGGTGTTTGGATGATGTTGTACAATTCATTTTACATTGTTTGGTAGAGATTCTTGAAAAATTCATGAACAAACCACAAACAAGCATCAATAATGGTAAAAACAAGTTCCAACCAAAACATGGTTTAAGGTTTATGTTAGTGTTTAGGGTTTAGGGTTTATGATAGCATTTATGGTTTATGGTTTATGGTTTAAATTAGTATTTAGTGTTTATGGTAACATTTAGGGATTAGTATTTAAGGTTTAGGGTTTATGGTTTATATTAGTGTTTAAGGTTTAGGGTTTATGTTGGTGTTTCGGGTTTATGGTTTAGCATTTAGGTTTTATGGGTTAGTGTTTAAGGTAAGGATTTATGTTAGTGTTTGAGGTTTAATATATAGGGTTTAAGGTTTATGTTAGTGTTTATGTTAGCATTTAGTGTTTATGGTTTATGTTTATGATATAACATTTAGGGTTTTGTGTTTATAGATCAGTGTTTAGGGTTTATGGTTATGTTAGCGTTTATGGTTTAATATGTTGGGTTCAGGGTTTTGTTTTAGAGTTTATGTTTATGATATATCATTTAGGGTTTTGTGTTTATGGATTAGTGTTTATGGTTTAGGGTTATGTTAATGTTTTGGGGTTAGTATATAAGGTTTAGGGTTCATGGCTTAACATTTAGCATTTAGAGTTTAAGTTAGAGTTTAGGGTTTAATTTTTCAATCATGGTTTAAGGTTTATGTTAGTGTTTAATGTTTAGGGTTTGTTGTTAGTGTTTAGTGTTATGTTAATATTTTAGGTTTAGGGTTTGTGTTAGTGTTTAATGTTTATGATAACATTTAAGGTTTAAGGGTATGTGTTTAGGGTTAGTGTTTATAATGTTTAGGGTTTAACAATTATTTGCTTAGTGTTTAAGGTTTGAGGTTTAGGGTTTAAGCTTTCATTTAGGGTTTAATGTTTATGTTAGTGTTTAATGTTTAGGGTTTGTTGTTAGTGTTTAGTGTTTATGTTAATAGTTAAGGTTTAGGGTTTGTGTTTGTGTTCAGTGTTCAATATTTATGTTAACATTTAAGGTTTAGGGTTTAACATTTATTGTTTAATGTTTAGGGTTTAGGGTTTAAGATTTAATGTTTTGGGCGTAAGGTTTAGGGTTTAGTTTTTATGTTAGTATTTAGGGTTTATGTTTTAAGGTTCATGGTTTAGGTTAGTATTTGTGGAGAGAATGGGAGGAAGGAAAGCGACTTACCGAAAATCAATGGGTAAGTCATTTTACACTGAAACAAGGTCTGTTTTCCATTGACTGTAATTGATTTTCCTTTGACTTTTTCATTTTCAATGAACCAAACAACGGAAAGTAATGAAAATGTTTTCAGGAAAACCAATTACAGTGAAACAAACAGACCCTAAATATAGACTCTTTTATGCTTTAAATACAGACTCTTTGGACTTTGCCATCTTTAGTAAGTAAGGATAAGTGCTCCTACTTATCAATCTTGAATTAACTCTACTGGCCGCTACATGCTTCAAAAGGTTGCAAGACTGGGCTCATTGGGCTTAGGAAATTGTCCTCTTGAAATCACAACCCATCTTCGCTAAGTCGGTGTAACTCCTGCCCGAGCGGCTCTTTGCGTCAATGTTGCTTCGACAGTGTCCTTGGTGGCAACTTGAGCTGCATCAGTACAACTTCGTTGGTTCTAGCTTTCTTGTCTTGTCCTATCCTGTCCTCTACTTTCCTAGCTATAGAACATGGAAACATAAACTACCTAAAACAATAAATTTTCTTCACCAATCATAAGATATTCAATAAAAGCATGGTACAAGAGAAGATGTTGTTATAATGCATGCAATGAACCTAAATATGCCTAAATGAGCTCAAGAACAACAATAATAAGGGCAGAAACGTGTACAAAATATAGGACTCATGGACACTCTGCACACCCCCAAACTTGAACTATTTCTTGTCCTCAAGCAATGCAACCTAACTAGTAAAACTGCCCTTAGCAAAAAATTAATAGAATGTTAGATGTTCAACTTGATTTACTGCCTTAAGGCCGTGGCACCTATATAATGTTAGTGATATAGAATAACATGAAATAACTTAGATTAATTTTTATTAATGCCAATGCAGTGTGTGCATGTATGTGTTCATGCTAAACATGTTGAACTCACCAAGTTAACAAAGTATGTCTAAAATAATTAAATCTCTTAAAAGGATACAAGTTGCTGCCTTGGCAGCACTGTTTGGGAAGTTTTGTTTTCTTTTTCTGATCATGGCTTTAAGGGCTTCTGCTCATCACAACTATTCTCCGGGTTTGAAGCTAAGGTAGGTGCACTCTACAAACTCTGAACCCTTTGAATAGAGTCATCCCGTGAAGATTTTCATTCACTCTTGCCAATTTGTCCGTCACTTGGTTTAGATTCATGGACTTAGGTAACAATGAAGTTTCCTTGCTCATGATCCTTCCTAGAGCCTGTTTCGGGCACCTCTAGGGTTTTTACTCCAGCCTACAGCATGTTTCGGGCACCTCTAGGGTCTTTATGCTTTCTGCCTAGAGCCTGTTTCAGGCACCTTTAGGTTTGTCATCAGTTTTGTTGTGCTGTCATGTGCTGCCGTGGCAGCAAACCTGTATTCAATCAAGAAACTTTTATTAAGTAAGGCAGGCAATGTTACACTTAGAACTTAAGCAAAAGTTTAGATTTTAACAGAAAAGTGTATGGTTAATTGGCGAAAAGAAAAAATATTTCTAAGTATTTTTCATGCTTCTTCCCATAGTTAGATTTAAAACTTTTAGAATGGTGCAAAAATAAGTAATCCACTAAGCTATCATAGGCACAAGTTTTGAACTAAAGATTCTATTTCATTAAGTACTAGGGTGAAATTTACAAATGCATCTATATGCTATGAATCTAAAACAAAGATGACTAATTCCCCCAAACTCAAGGTTGGCATTGTCCTCAATGTCTCCGCAGAACAAAAATTAAAAACATAAAATAAAAGATAAAGAGAAAAAAATAAAAAATAAAATCGTAAAATAAAACAAAAATAGAAAATAAAATAAAAAAAATAAAATAAAATAAAAAGGAAAATGGTGCTATAGGCTGGGGGAATTCCCCTATGTTTCTGCCGCATCAGCGGAGGAATCTGAGGAGGCAGGCAAGACAAGGCAGCGCGTAGCAGATGGTATTTCTGATGGAATCTTCTTCGAGCTACGCGGCGGCTGGGGTGGCTTTCTTCATTTGTCTGTCAGCTTCTCCACCCATGGGTTTTGCTGCTGGTCGCTTTCCCTTTCGTTCTACCTCGGTCGGTGCATCTTTAAAGGAGTCTGAAATCTCCATGTCTGAGTAGCAGGAGTCCTAGGCAGTAGTGGCTTTGGCTGTTGGGGAGGCAACAATGGTTTTTTCTTCCTTCTCGAATTCACAGGAGGAGGTGAGGTCATATGGCTGGATGGGGGTCACAGAGGTTCTTCTCTTGGGGAAGTAGTGCGGCCCCTCGCTGTCGTCGTCGGCAGGAGGAACATCATGTCTTGGAGTGAATTGTACCAGTTTGGATGCTGCTAGCTCCGTTGGAAAGGCGAGCAACTGTGGTCCGACGTCCTGTTATTTGTCTAGTAGGTAGGCCACAAAGGCCTCCTGCACGTCTGCTACATATTTGGTGAAGATCACCTGCTTTTGCTAGATCCGCTGGCAGCTTTCCACTAAGCTGCACAGTAGAGGAATTGCGGCAGACGTAAGGGCAGTATCAGTACTGCCTGCTGCGGCTGGGGTGGCGACAGCTTGGGACTGCGGCTAGGCGGTGTAAGGTGTGTCGGGCTCTGGACTATGCATCATTTGTTGGTGTGCTCTTCTTGTCCATCCTTCATTGGCAGGAAGAATTTTATCTTTTGGGTGCAGTGACACACCAAAATTGGCATAGAGGCCGGTGATGAGTGCAGGAAAGAAGAGTGGACCTTTGGTAGCTGGTTTCTCCGTGTGGGCATAAATTTCCTTGAATATTACCTTGCCCACGTTGATTTGTCGCCCCTTTATTATACTGCAGATAAGGGTGAGACATGGCTTGTTTACAATGGATTTGTGCGTGGTTGGCATCAGGCGCCGCTGTACAAAATAGCTCCAAAGTGTTGCCTCCGGCAGCAAATCTCGGCGGTTGACTGACCCGATGTTTTTACAAGTCAGCCATTTGGTTTTTGGCTTGGAGAGCTCTTTCTTGATTTGGTTGTAGTCGTGCCCCGTCAGATATGATTCCCACTCCCCGTACGGGTCGCCGCTGACTTTAATGCTTTAGAAGTTGTTGAACATGTCAGTAGTAAACTTAACGCATTCTCCCCGTCCGTAGACAAATGGGTTCTCTGGGTTAGGTCGGTGGACATAGAACTCTCGCACGTGGTTGCTATTATTCCCTTCTGGCTACCTTGTGAATTGGTCCCAGCCCATATTATGGATTGTTTCGAACAGGGAAGGTTCCAACCCAAAATTACCATCAGACTGGGTGTAGTGGCAGCCCATCTCTTCCCATAGTTGCTTGTCTTTGTAAAACTGGTTGTAACCCCCTTAGCCTGGCCTAGACGCTTGACCCGAACTACAAAGATTACACGGGGAAAACCAAAGTCAACCCGAAAGTCAACCTTGATTCACGACCCTTTTTTCATTTTAATCTTTTTTAGATACTTGTTAACCCTAAGTGAGTACTCACGAAACACGATTGAGAAAGGCGCAGCGATCGGATAACATATAGGGACTCAATTGCACTTCACATAAGATTAGGGACCAAAATGTAATTTCTGTAAATTAGAGGGTCTTCATTGACTTTAAGGTTACCATTATGAAATTAGTCGTGTTACATCCTTCTCTGCGAAATTTCATCTTAAAAGAACATCTCAAGCTCAAGCAATTGCAATCTCAACATTTAAGACTAAAATGTAAAGCATGCAAACATCAAACAGTTCAAGTCTGGGTCCAACAATAACCCGTTTCGAAACGCCTACTCACCGTACCGAAATGCTGTATCGTAACGATGTTGACCGTTTTGGTACGCGGATATGTTCCAAGACCAGTTTCGAAACATGTAATTCCAGTAGCCAAAATGTATCGAAACAGCTCCCCTCGTTTCGAAACGCCAAGTCCATTTCAGGCCCCCGTTTTTAAACACCATGGGGTGTTTCGATACACCCTGCCCAGAAACTGCAGCCATTGCTGGTTTTTCACTCAAACATCCACTCAAACATGCCCCAAAGACTCTCTTCTCATATCAACAAGTCATCATACATATAAGGAACATATTTGGGACATTCAAGCACAACTAAAGCATCAAACACAAAACTTCATTATTCTAAAGGCATGCTTCCTAATCTCAAAACCTAATTAGGCAATCCAACCTCAAAACAAGCAATTAAGGCCATTTACAAACCAAACCAGCTAGAGCAAACATGCCACAAACTTAGGGAGTCTAACACATCTCCCAAATACAATTCTTGGTTTCCCATTGCCAATCTATCAAAACTAAAGTGTACGAAAACTTCACCATACATGAGCTTGGACTTCCTTGGATGAACTTAGCTTCCTTGATGCCCTAAAACACCTCAGTTATCTACATTATTGGTAAAAGAGAGAGCGTAAGCACAAATGCTTAGTGAGACATGCTCTAAAGAAAACCAACCCAACAAATCACAACTTGAAAGCACTTTCATTAAAAGCTTTTAAACCACATGCTCATTTCTATCTCATGATTGGAAACCTTTCAAAGCAATTTCTCATTGAAACCACATGTACCTTCATTCTATCACATGCATTTAAACCAATGCAAAACTCATGGAAAAGCCAAACTCATGCTTGTACTCTAAATCATTTCATAAACCAACCACGTATACATTTCTCATAGCATAAACCATTACATCAAGGTACATGTGAATCAAAATCAATAACATATTTTATATTGGTAATTCACATTTATTTATTACTCGGATATGCGGACATCTCACTAGACACTTCCGGTGGCATCTCTCATCACCGTACTCACTCGTCTAGCAACATAGTTTCCGGTGGAATCTCGCATCACTGTACTCACTTGGCGGAATCTCTCATCGCCACAAAGCTTGGATATTTCACCAAGTCCTACCCGATGGAATGCCCATCATCGGTTCTCTCCCTTTGGCTTAACCAAAGAGCACGTACGAATTTTTAGTTTATAGTGCACTCTCATCCTATTGATCGATCAATTATATCCGGTAAGTATCTCAACATCTATGCCAATATATTATGTCAAATCAACAACTCACCTACTGTTTTTCATGCATTAAAACTCAACATTCTCATATCATTTCAAAATCATAACATTTGCTATGCTTTAACATAAAAGCTCAAATGTCAACTATGGATCATCTTACTTAATGAAATCATTTAAAGCATCATCTCATGCTATAATTCATGCATAAAAACAGTAGGAATTTATCAATCTAAAACCATGAGCATGTAAAAGCATTCAAGGGCCAATCACCACATTCTAGAGAGCAATCTAGCCAATACTTACTTCCGGACTTAGGAAGGTGTTTCAAACCTTTTCTAAATCCCCAAACCTTGTTTCTTTGTCCCTCAAGGACTTCTATAACCATACGCACTCATCGATTACGTTTCGGTTGCTTGCCGAAACGCTATCTAAGCTTCCGGATCAACTCCATAGGTGTCCGAAGATGTCTCCCCTGTTTTAAACACATAAGAGCAGAGGATTAATGCATCATCATGCATTGAAATCATCAGCCACACATCTAAACTCGCTGCTCTACACAAAAACCACATTTCGGCTACCAAACACTACCGAAATCACCTCCAAACTCTTCCAAAAACAAACCCAGTCAAGATCCATCACTTCTAATCATTTCTAACCACCAATTAACATCAAAAACTAACACAACCACGTCCTTATACCTCCAGCTATAGCAGAACACCAAAATCGCCCCAAAATCCACCATTTTAATAAGCAAAAACTTAGGAATAACAACCTATTTGGGATTGGATTGATAAAATCTCATTTCTAACATCATTTAACATCCAAAATACATTAGACAACCATCTCAAAACAGAGCCCAACCAATCACCAAGAAAATCTTCAAGATCTCTTCCAAAATCTTGAGTTTTAAGCTAATTTCTTGTTTCTAACATTAAAACCACTTAAAAACCATTAATAAAGGATTGATAACTTGGGAATTTCAGTAAAGAACTGGTCAATAGAGGAGAAGGACGAAGCTTACCTCTAATGGATGATTTCTCCTTGGTTTGGGCAAGTTTTCTTGAAAATTCAATGTAGAAATCAAGTGGATTTGTTGGAGGATTGATTAGGAATCAAAGAGTGATTGAAGCCTCATCAAATGAAGTGAAAATCAAAGTAAATTTGCTAGAGAAAACGTGTTTGGTTGATAGGATTTTGAGAGAAAATGAAATGAGAGAAAATTAGTGAAAAGTGGTTATGAAAAGTCAAAGGTAGTTTTTCTATTTTAATCACCTTTAATTTCTTTAATTAAAACATTAATTAAATCACCCAAATTAAGGAAAAATCTGATGAAAACATTTTTGGTAAAATTAGCTCCTTAAAGATTCAAAGTTTCAATCCTTTACAAAACAGTCACTACTAAACTTTGCAAAAACTGCGATTTGGTCACTACACCGAAATGTAGTATTTCCAAACCCTATTTTGCAAAATTGATTTCACCATTCACTTGTATATATTAAATGAGGATTTTTAGATATTTTTCTATATTTTTAAAGCATCCCGAACTAGGTGTTTCCTAAAACCCCCTTTTAGATTCGAACCGTTTTTCAGACCGATCCGGATTAGACTCTAAACATCTAGGCCCAAATTTGGGGTGTTACAACTCTCCCCCTCTTAAGAAATTTTGTCCTCGAAATTTACCTGGAGGAAAAAGGTAAGGAAACTACTTCTTCATATCATATTTTCTTTCCCACGTGGCTTCCTCAACACCACGATGCCTCCACAACACCTTAACCAACTCAATGGTCTTACCTCGAAGAACTTTACTGTCCAAATCCAGAATCTCAACTGGCTCCTCATCATAGTTCAAATCTGGATTCAACTCAACTTCCTCCACAGGCATAACATGCGAAGGATCCGACCTATACCTCCGAAGCATGGATACATGAAACACATCATGTATCTTCTCTAACTCTTGTGGTAGCCTCAGCTTATAAGCAACAGGACCCACACGTTCTATCACCTCGTATGGTCCAATATACCTAGGGCTCAAATTACCCTTCTGACCAAACCTCATCACCTTCTTTCAAGGTGAAACCTTTAAAAACACACGGTCACCCACCGCAAACTCAATCTCCTTACGCTTCAAATCCGCGTAAGACTTCTGCCGATCAGAAGATGCCTTCAACTGCTCACAAATGAGCTTCACCTTCTCGGTGGTTCCTTTTAACAAAGCCGACATCGAGACCAACTTCTGACATGTTTCAGCCCAGCAAAGAGGAGTTATTCACTTCCTCCCATACAAGGCTTCATAAGGTACCATTTGAATACTTGCCTGGTAGCTGTTATTATAAGCAAACTCTACCAAAGGCAAATGCTGCTCCCAAGAGCCTTGAAACTCAATCACACAGCACCTCAGCATATCTTCAAGCACTTTGATAACACGCTCAGACTGTCCATCCGTTTGTGGATGATAAGAAGTACTGAAATTCAGCCGCATACCCAAAGCTTGATGCAAAAATTCCCAAAATCGTGATGTGAACCTCGGATCTCTATCCGACACTATAGATTTTGGTACCCCATGCAAACGCACAATCTCAGCAATGTACAACTCTGCAAGCTTATCCAAGGTATACATGGTATGCACAGGTAAGAAATGTGCACACTTCGTAAGGCGATCCACAATCACCCACACAGAATTCTTCTTTGTTGGCGTCAAAGGCAAACCAGACAAGAAATCCACAATCATCCACGGTTGCAACAACCCTGAAGGAAATTGATGCTCAGCTTTAACCCGCATACAAACCATGCACTTACTCACATATTCCGCAACATCTTTCTTTAAACCCACCCAATACTACTCATCCTTCAAATCACGGTACATCTTTGTACTACTAGGGTGCATAGCAAAAGGACTACTATGAGCTTCGGTCAAAATAGTACGCCTTAACTCCACATCATTCGACACTACTATCCGATTACCAAATCATAGAACTCCATCATCATTAAAACAAAAATCCGATGGTCTATCCTCAGCAATATCCTGAACATGTGGTACCAAAGAATCATCCAACAACTACTTATCCTTTATCAACTGAACCAGAGATGGTTTCACTTGCAATTCAGCCACAAGACCTCCATCTCGCGAAATGCTCAAGCAAGCAAACATAGCCCTTAACTCTATCGCCACTTTCCTGCTCAAGGCATCTGCCACAACATTAGCTTTTCCAGGATGGTACTCGATCGTTAGATCATAATCCTTAAGCAATTCCACCCAACGTCGTTGCCTAAAATTTAACTCTTTCTAAGACATCAAATACTTCAAACTCTTGTGATCCGTGTACACAGTACACTTCTCACCATAAAGATAATGTCTCTAGATCTTCAAAGCAAAAACCACCGCAGCTAACTCAATATCATGCGTAGGATAATTGTGCTCATGCACCTTCAACTGTCGTGATGCATAAGCCACCACCTTACCCTCTTGCATTAACACACACCCCAAACCAACGTAGGATGTGTCATTGTACACCACAAACTCTTTTCCTGACTCAGGTTGAACGAATATAGGAGCTTGCATCAAAGCTGCCTTAAGCTTCTCAAAAGCTTGCTGTCTCGCTTCCGTCCACTCATACTTAACATCTTTTTGCAACAACTTTCTTAAAGGGGCAGCAATCTTTGAAAATCCATCCACAAACCTCTGGTAATATCATGCCAACCCAAGGAAACTACGAACTTCATGAACAGACTTAGGAGGCTTCCAATTCATCACCGCCTCAACCTTCTGAGGATCGACACGAATCCCTTCCGTCGAAACCACATGACCAAGAAACACAACTTCCTTTAGCCAAAACACACACTTGCTCAGCTTAGCATAAAGCTGATTTTCCAGGAGCGCTTGCAAGACAACCCTCAAATGACCTTCATGCTCCTCCTCAGTACGAGAGTACACAAGGATATCGTCGATGAACACCACAACGAACTTGTCCAAGTATTCATGGAACACTCTATTCATAATGTCCATGAAAGCAGCAGGAGCATTCGTCAAGCCAAACGGCATTACAAGAAACTCATAATGCCCATACCTCGTTCTAAAGGTTGTTTTCGGCACATCCACATCTTTCACCTTAAGCTGATAGTACCCTGACCTCAAGTCAATCTTGGAAAACATAGCCGCTCCCCGAAACTGATAAAAAAGATCATCAATCCTTGGCAAAGGATACCTGTTCTTGATAGTCAACTTGTTCAGCTGACGATAATCGATGCACATTCTCATAGTGCCAACCTTCTTTTTCACAAATAAGACCGATGCACTCCAAGGTGACACACTAGGCCGAATGAAGCCACGATCAAGCAACTCCTGAAGTTGCGTCTTCAATTCCTTCAACTCCTTAGGTGCCATGCGATAGGGAGCAATGGACACCGGAGTTGTGTTTTCATACAGCTCAATCCCAAACTCCACCTCTCCACTAGGCGGCAATCCAGGTAACTCCTCCGGAAACACTCCAGGAAACTCACGTACAGTTCTTATATCCTGAACGCGCAACTACTTTGAACTAGGATTCATCACAAAGGCTAGGTAAGCCTCGCAACCCTGCCTCAACATTCGACTTGCTTCCAATGTAGACACTACATTGGCAAGAAACTTCACATTCTCGCCCACAACAACCACTTCATAATCATCCGCATGTTTCAACGAAACCCGCTTGCTTTCAAAATCCACTACAGCTCTATGCTCAACAAGCCAATCCATACCAAGGATTACATCAAAGCCATAGAATGGCAATTCCATGAGATCAACAAGAAAAACATGATTTTGCACTTTCAAGGGACATCTCCTATACAACTTCCGTGTTACAACCGTCTCACCAAAGGAACTATTTACACGCATACCAACATCCAAAGACTCAACAGGTAAACCAAGCATTTGAGCATGTTCACGCAATTTGTACGAGTGTGTAGATCCAAAATCAATCAAAGAAAGTAATGAAAATGATTGCAAAGTAAATGTACCTACGATCACATATGTATCATTCCTTCACTCACGATGGGCATACACTCGAGCCTGACTGCCACCCTGAGGTTGAACGGCCACAACACGTGCTACGTTCCTGCCAACATCATCCATGCGCTGAAAATTACCACGGCCGCGCCCACGACCTCTCTGTGGCTCAGCTGCTCTCACCGGAGCTTGTCCCTCTCTCAGAGGCTGAGGACAATATTTCTTCAAATGTCCACGGTTCCCACAATTCCAGCATGTCCCAAGGTTACCCCAACACTCGCCACCATGCCGTCTACCACAATGGTTACACTCAGGAGTCCTTAGAACAGCATTAGGTCCTTGCTGACCTCTACCAGGGTTACCACCCCCACGCCTAGCATCATTATGCGGCCTCCTATCCTTATGCCTCTGGTTGCGATCTCTACCATAATCGCGTTCAACCGCTCGCTTCCCGGAGCTAAATCCACCAGCTCGACTAGCAAGACCAAGATTCGATTGAATGTCCTTTGCTCTAGTGACCAAGACATCGAAATCCGTATAATCCGCCACAAGCATATAAGTCTTAACATCCGCTACTAGCCCATAACGGAATCGTTCGCACCTCTCCCGCTCACTAGGGATTAGCTCAGGTGCATACTGACTGAGGCGGACAAACTGAATTTCATACTCAGCTACTGACATGTTGCCTTGCACAAGAGACATAAACTCTCTTTTCTTCTCATCTAGGTAACGCACACCCAGATACATCCGCTTGAACGCATTCAAGAATAACGTCCAAGTCACCTCATCATCCTCCAACCCAGAGATAGTGGTCGTCCACCACGTATAAGCATCACCATGCAGCAGTGATACAACACAACCTAGCTTCTGCACATTATTGCAGTTCATCTGCCCCAAAATCCGCTTGGCGCTCTCCAACCAAGACTCAGATCCCTCTGGAGATAAGCCCCTAAACTCAGTCCCTACTAGACTGTGAAGACGTTCCAAAGGCAACCTCACATTGGCATCATCCTGATGCGCAACTCCATGAGCTCCAGCTACTACTGCCTGGAAAGCTCCAGCAATAGCCTGAATCAACATAGTCATGTCAGGAGTAGCTTGCCCCTGCGAACCCTCAGGTCCAGCGACCCCTGCACCAGCACCAGCGTTACCAGCTCCAGCACCACCACCACCGGGTGGTCCACCACCAGGAGGAGGAGGTAAATCTTCAGCATTCTCAGCATTCTCATTACAAGCAGTCGATCTAGTATTGATTCTCAGCTCTCTACATGGCCCCATTATATAGAAAACAATGCACTGAAAAAAAAATGCAATAAACACAATTAGGCACAATAAGGTAAGTAATCCAAGTACTCGGCAGCAGCAGGTTTCAAGAACCTCTTGTACTGGGTTTTAAAGGTGGCGGCGAGTTTCTGTGATGAAGCCATCATTTGGGAACGATTGTTTTCCTAAAGAAAGTAAAAGAAAGTGAAAGAAAATAAAGCAAAGAAATCTTGGAAGTAGATACTATAGAAAGAATTCAAAGAAAAGATAGATTAAAGTGAAGAACGGGTGGTAGAATAGTTGGCCTTATATATCCTTTTTCTCCACTATCTTGGCGGTCGCGCTGTCAACGGGCGGCAATTATTGCGGCGTGAATAACGAGATTCTAGTCATTATGTAGACATTCGTTCCGCTCATTGGGGCAAATATAGCCGTTGCGGCTAGCCGTTATGACACCACTAGCCGTTTTGCTCATCTTCCTTGGGCTGCCTTGTCCGCTAGTTGGGCCTCTCCTTTGTTCTTTCATCTTTCTTGGTCTTTCCTTCCTAACCTAAAATAAAAAAATTTAATACAAATTAAATCTATCCTAATACATAAAAATAAATTAAAAATTTAAATTAAAAGTAAAGTAATAGTTAGGTTATGTTGGGCTGCGCTTTTTCCAAGCATAACCACTTCCTGAGGGTCTTTGTTTTTGGCTATTCGTCTAGGCATGTCCTTCCCCTCCTTCGGTGGATGTTGCTGCCAACCTTGCTACCCCGGCGAGACATACACCAAGAAAGCAAAGAAGCTATATATACATTTTTTGAACAAATAAATAAAAAGAGATTTAATGTGCAAAAATTAAATAGAAGTGCAGTAATTCAAACGTAGTTGTTGTTGCCAATCCCCGACAACGGCGCCAATTACTTTAGAGCGTTTGGGTGTTCTCCATTTATGAGTGGAAGTGCACACTATGTCAAGTTATAGTATAAAAGATATCGTCTCCCACAGGGATTGGAATAGCTCCTATGAATGGTTTCCTACACAAAGATTTGATAAATGCGCCATTAAATATCAATATGTGGAAATGTAAAAACACAAGTAAAGATAAAGATAGTGATGAGAGGAATGATAGCGAGAGATTGGGTGATAAGCTTGGTAAGAAAAATGCAACTTAGTAGCTTGTGGAGTGCATTGCAAAGTCTTGAGTATGTTTTGCACTGCCATGAATTGCTGCCTCGGCGGGTAAGGTGGGCGGCAAACTACGACATTGTCATACGATCGCAGCAGGTCGCTGCCATAGCAGGGGTGTGTACTGCCTCGTTAGGTGGAAAGGAAAGAAGTCCTGGCGGCAAGTCTGGTAGACATTCCATGTTCGGCAAGATAGTCGACAGTGATCCCTTCTATTTCTAGGTTAGGATGCTCGAGATTGCTTAATTTGAGGACTAGTGTGGAACCAAATTAGAAAACTTGGTTGATAATCCCTTTTAGCTGCTGAAACTTGTTGACTAGTGTGGAACCAAGTTTGTCACGCCTTTGTGAGTTTTGACCGTGCTTAACCTTTTCGTGAGCCTTGCACTTTCGTGCCCGACAAATGGATTTTCTCTTCAATTGACTGGTGTGGACTAATTGAACGAAAAAGAAGCATAGATTAAGAAAACTCAGAACTATATTTAAAACAACTCAAAACTATACAATCGTTTCCCAAATTACTTTACATGCACGCGCCTAAACCCTAGTAGGGTTGGACCGCGACCCCCAACACTCGAACTTATCTAGCTAACCCCCCATCTACACTCTCATCGGCAGATGCCGTCAATTCCTCACGACATGACCCTATACCCTTACATACATTGGGTATATATAGGGCTCTTGACCTAAGTTGAGTCCTTGAAGTAGGACTTCTAAAAGTAAATGACATTAAATACAGACTCCTTTATGTTTTAAATACAGAATCTTTGGACGTTGCCTTCTTCAGTAAGTAAGGATAAGTGCTCCTACTTATCAATCTTGAATTAACTTTACCGGCCGCTACAGGTTTCAGGAAGTTGCAAGACTGGGCTCATTGGGCTTACGAAATTATCCTATTAATAACGCAACCCATCTTGGCTAAGTCGGTGTAACTCCTACCCGGGCGGCACTTGGCGGCAATGCTGCTTCGGTAGTGTCTTTGGCGGCAACTTGAGCTGCTTCAGTACAACTTCGTTGGTTCCAGCTTTCTTGTCTTGTCTTGTCCTCTCCTCTACTTTCCTAACTATTGCTCCTGGAAACATAAACTAACTAAAACAATAACTTTTCTTCACCAATCATAAGATATTCAATAAAAGCATTGCACAAGAGGAGATGTTGTTATAATGCATGCAATGCACCTAAATATGCCTAAATGAGCTCAAGAACAACAATAATAAGGGCATGAATGTGTACAAAATATAGGACTCGTGGACACTCTACACATCCCCAAACTCGAACTATTGCTTTTCCTTAAGCAATGCAACCTAACTAGTAAAACTGGCCTTAGCACAAAATTAATGGAATGTTAGCTGTTCAACTTGATTTAATGCCTCAAGGCCGTGGCACCTATATAATGTTAGTGATAGAGAATAACATGTAATAACTCATATTATTTTTTTCTTAATGCCAGTGCAATGTGTGCAAGTCTGTGTTCATGCTAAACATGCTGAAGTCACCAAGTTAACAAAGTATGTCTAAAATAATTAAATCTCTTAAAAGGATACAAGTTGCTGCCTTGTAAGCACAATTTGGGCACTTTTGTTTTCTTTTTCTGATCATGGCTTTAAGGGCTTCAGCTCATCACAACTATTCTCCAGGTTTGAAGCTAAGGTAGGTGCACTCTACAAACTGTGAACCCTTTGAATAGAGTCACCCCGTGAAGAATTTCATTCACTTTTGCTAATTTGTCCGTCACTTGGTTTAGATTCATGGACTTAGATAGCAGCGGAGTGTCCATGCTCATGATCCTTTCTAGATCCTGTTTCAGGCACCTCTAGGGTTTTTATTCCTTCCTAGAGCCTGTTTTGGGCATCTCTAGGATCTTTATGCTTTCTGTCTAGAGCCTGTTTCGGGCACCTCTAGGTTTGTCATCAGTTTTGTTGTGCTGTCATGTCCTGCTGTAGCGGCAAACATGTATTCAGTCAAGAAACTTTTATTAAGTAAGGTAGATAATGTTACACTTAGAACTTAAGCAGAAATTCAGCTTTTAACAGACAAGTGTAGGGATAATTGGCGAAAAGAAAAAAATATTTCTAAGCATTTTTCATGCCTCTTCCCATAGTTAGACTTAAAATTTTTAGAATGGTGCGAAAATAAGTAATGTACTTAGCTATCATAGGCACAAGTTTTGAACTAAAGATTCTATTTCATTAAGTACTATGGCAGAATTTACAAATGCATCTATATGTTACGAATCTAAAACAAAGATGACTAATTCCCCCCAAACTCAAGGTTGGCATTGTCATCAATGCCTCCACAAAACAAAAATTAAAAACATAAAATAAAAGACAAAGAGAACAAATAAAAAAATAAAACCGAAAGATAAAACAAAAAAGAAAAACAACTAAAAAAGAAAATAAAAAGGAAAATGGTGCTATAGGCTGGGGGAATTCCCTTCTGTTGCTGTCGCGTTAGCAGAGGAATCTGAGGAGGCAGGCATGACAAGGCGGCGCATAGCGGATGGTATTTCTGCTGGGCTCTTCTTTGAGCTACGAGCGGCTGGATACGGTTGGGGGTGGCTTTCTTTATTTGTCTATTAGCTTCTCCACCCATGTGTTTTGCTGCTTGTCGCTTTTCATTTTGTGCTACCTCGGCCGGTGCATCTTCAAAGGAGTCTGAAATCTCCATGTCTGAGTAGCCAGAATCCTAGGCAGTAGTGGCTTTGGCTATTGAGAAGGCAGCAGTGGTCTCTTCTTCCTTCTCGGATTCGGAGGAGGAGGTGAGATCATATGGTTGGATGGGGGTCAGGGAGGTTTTTTTGGGGCGGTAGTGCGGCCCCTCGCTGTCTTCGGTGGCATAAGCAAGAGCAGGTCTTGGAGTGATGTGTGCCGATTTCGATACTGCTAGCTCCGTTGGAAAGGTGGGCAATTTTGGTCCGGCGTCCTGGTATTTGTCCAGCAGGTAGGCCACAAATGCCTCCTGCACGTCTGCTACATATTTGGTGAAGAACACCTGCTTGTCCTCAATCCGCTTGCAGCTTTCCACTATGCTGCACAGTAAAAGAATTGCAGCAGACGTAAGGGCAGCATCAGTACTGCCTGTTGCGGCTGGGGTGGCGGTAGCTTGGGACAGCGGCTAGGCGGTGGACGGTGTGTCGGGCTCTGCACTATGCATCATTTGTTGGCGTGCTCTTCTTGTCCATCCTTCATTGGCAGGAAGAATTTTATCTTTTGGGTGCAGCGGCACGCCAAAATTGGCACAAAGGCCGGTGATGAGTGCAGGAAAGAAGAGTGGACCTTTGGTAGCTGGTTTCTCCGCGTGGGCATAAATTTCCTTGATTATTACCTCGCCCACATTGATTTGTCGCCCCTTTATTATAGTTCATATAAGGGTGATCCGCGACTTGTTTACAGTGGAATGTGTACAAAATATAGGACTCGTGAACACTCTATAGTGTCGTTTTCGCCTAATCGGTAATTGAGGTTGACTTTCATGAGTTAACTTTGGTTTTCCCCATGTAATCTTCTTAGTTCGGGTCAGGCGTCTGGGCCGGGCTTAGGGGGTTACATTTGTTGGTATCAATGCCAGGTTACGAAAGAATTGGTGATCGTGGTAAGTGAAATTGGTAAGTTTGGTGTATGATTGTTTGAAAAAACATGTTTTGATTGAATGTTGGAGCTTATGCCATTCTTAATTAATGTAAATCATCTGTGAGATAAATATGATTGCATGTTGATAATGTGATAAGGATGCACGCTGATTTTGGATGATGTAAAGCATGATGTATATGATATGCTATGTTATGCTTGAGGGAAATCTGGGTGCCCATTGCCTTATTACACTAATTAAATGTTTTTGTGAACTTGGATCCTTGCTTGAGGTTGGCCTAAATCATGGTTTGGTTTGTTTGGTTGTTAAGCCATGTTAAAAATAACACTATGGGTCTGAGGAGAGAGCTTAGGTCGAACACGATAGTGCTTGCGACTGAGCAGGGCGACCAAGGGGCTGATGTCCCTCCTGGTGGAAACTTACCTCCTCCGCTACCACCTGGGGGTGGAGAGCCGGAGCTACAAGGACAAGCTCGTCCAGGATTGGGTGTTCTAACGCTGTTGGTTCAGGCGATCACCGGAGCATTTCAGGTTGTGGTAGCCGGAGCGCATGTTCAGGCCCCTGTAGTTGGGCAGGTGGGTTTGCATTTGGAAAGCCTGAGGAGTTTAGGAGCTACTGAGTTCTATGGAACGTCTCTTGAGGCGTCGGAAGCCTGTTGTGCTAGCACGATCTGTATCATGAATCAGATGGGATGTAATGATGTGCGCACCTTGGGATGCGTTGTTTCTTTTCTCGAGGGTGATGCGTATAGTTTGGGGACGACCATCACGACTGAATTGGAACCCAATGAGGTAGATTGGGAGTTCTTTCAAGGTGCCTTTAAGAGAAAGTATTTGGGTGTGAGATATTTGGATGAGAAGAAGCGCGAATTCATGTAGCTTGTTTAGGGAAACCTTCTGGTGGCCGAGTACGAGGTCCAGTTCGTAAGTCTGAGCTAGTACGCCCTTGAGTTGATGCAAAGTGAGAGGCGTCATTGTGATCGCTTCTGGTATGGGCTGGTGCAAGAAGTCAAGACTTTTATGTTGGTTGCAGACTACACAGATTTTGACGTTCTTTTATGTCGAGCGAAGTACATCAAGCAGAATTTGGGGTTATCGTCTCATGAAGGTGGTTCTAGCTCTGGAAAGAGAGCACCTGAGTCTAGTTCCGGTGGTGGACGGAACAAGAAAAGTCGAGATAGGAGATATCAACCTGCTGCTAGGCGAGGCAATGTTGGACATGGTGCACCAGTTCAGGGAGACCAGATGAGGGCGGAACAAAATACGTGTTTGATGTGTGGTTCTCGAGGTCATCTGCGACGAGATTGTCCTCATGTGGCTAGGGAGGCTCGGGATCCTGTTGTGGTGACAGGAAATTCTTGATGGAACTTTGGTTTAGCATATCATATGAGGATTGAGTGTCCTCTATTGGTCGGTGGAGGCCAGGGACGTGCACTAGCTGTGGCTGCACCTCAGAGAGGCCATGGGTACGGACGAGGGAATTTCCAGATGAGAGATGAGGGTCAGCGAGGCATTGCTCATGTCCTTGCAGTTCAGCCTGAGGGAGGCGACCCTGCGAGGGTCTATTCTCAGCGCAATGAGCGCAATGATACCGATGTCATCGCAGGTACCTTTATTCTACAGTCTTCATCATTGCTGGCTTTGATTGATTCTGGATCAACACATTCTTATACCTTGAGTGAGCATACACATTTGCTTGATATACATGTTGAGTTGCTTGTAGTGGGAATGCAAGTGACTAGTTCTTTTGGTGAGACTGTAGTCACTAGGAAGTTGTACCAGAGGTGTCCCTTATCTGTTCAGGGTCATGTTTTTCTTGTGGATTTGATGGAGTTACCCTTTTATGATTTTGATGTAATCCTTGGTATGGATTGGCTATCTGAGCACAGAGTAGTGGTTGACTTTGATGTTAAGCGACTCACCTTAAAGCTTGCTGATGATTATGAGGTGGTGATAGTAGGTGAGAATGTGAAAATCTTGTCTAATGTGATTTCGGCTATGGAAGCAAGCCTTATGCTGCGGTTGGGTTGTGAGGCATATCATGCATATGTGATGAATCCTGGTACAAAGGATGTACGTGTACAGGACATCAAAACCGTTTGTGATTTTCTGGGTGTCTTTTCGGAAGAATTGTCAAGGTTGCCGCCAAATAGAGAGGTTGAGTTTGTTATAAAGTTGTATGAGAATACGACTATGGTGTCCACTACTCCTTATCGCATGGCACCTAAAGATATAAAAGTGTTGAAAACACAACTTCATGAGTTGCTGGACCGAGGGTTCATCCGGCTGAGTGTATCACCTTGGGGTGCACCGGTGTTGTTTGTAATGAAGAAAGATGGAATGATGCAGATGTGTATAGATTATCGGCAACTGAACAAGTTGACGATCAAGAACAAGTATCCTTTGCAAAGGATATGCAAATAGCTTGACTCGAGGCCAAGTCCTACCCCAGTGGGATCTCGCCACCGGACTCTCATTGTGGTATCTATCTTCGACACAAAGCTTGGGTGTTCCACCAAGACCTACCCCGATCCCGACTCCAAAGAGCACATACGAATTTTTAGTTTATAGTGCACTTTACATCCTATTGGTCGACCAATTATATTCGGAAATCATCTTATTATTTATGCCAATATATTACATTAAAATCATCATCTCACCTACTGTTTTGATGCAACATTTCAAAAATCAATCTCATCCCATTTCAAAACCACAATTCATGCATAACATTCAATCAAAATCTCAAAACTCTGTGCAATGTCACTCAATCTCATGGGATCAATATGAAACATCATTTCATGTCATAAATCATGCATAAAACAGTAGGAATTTGTCTATCTCAAATCAAGAGAATGACAAAAGCATTTAGGGGCATCAACCACTTTTCGAGAGCAAATCTAAACATACTTACTTCTGGAATTAGGATAGTGTTTCAAACGAATCCTAAATCCCCAAACCTTGTATTCATTGTCCCTCAAGGACTTCTAAAACCATTTGCACTCACCGATAACGTTTCGCATGCTTGCCGAAACAATTTCTAGGCTTCTGACACTTTCGGATCAACACCAAATGCGTCCGAAGATGTCTCCCTTGTTCATTACACGTAAGAGAAGAGGATTAATGCATCAGCATGCATTAAAATCACCAGCCACTCATTCTAACTCGCCGCTCTACTCAAAACTAGCATTTCGGCTATCCGAAATAACCAAAATCACTTCCAAACTTTCTCAAAACAAATCCCAGCAAATATCTATCAATTCTAACCTTTTCTAAATTCCAATCAACATAAAAAATCAACACAAACACAACCTTATACCTCCAGCAATAGCATATCACAAAAAACACCTCAAAAACCCAAAATCTAGCATCTCAAACTTAGGAACCCAAACCTATTCAAGATTTATTTGTTAAAACCTCATTATCAACGTCAAATATCATCCAAAATATATTACAAATCAACCTCAAAACAGAGCTTAACATAGAATTACGAAAATCACCAAGATCTTATCAAGAATCTTGAATTTAGCAACTATTTCTTGTTTATAACATTAAAACAACTGAAAACCCATTAACAAAGAATTGGTAACTTGGAAATTTCAGTAAAGAACTGATCATTAGAGGAGAAGGATGAATCTTACCTCTAATGGTTGATCTCTCTTCAATTTGGGCAAGTTTTCTTGAAAATCCAAAGTAAAAACTAAAAGGATTTGATGAAACAAAGATAGGAAATCTTTTGGAAGATAAAATCTCAGCAAACAAAATGAATCTTTGATGAGAGAAAAGTGTTTTGCTGATTGGAAGTTGAGAGAAAATGAAAAGAGAAAACTATCGTGAAATTAGTTATGAAAAGTCAACTTTAATTTTCCCTTTTAATTCTCTTTTATTTCTTTAATTAAATCATTATTAAGAGCTCCCAAATTAAAGAGAAATCTGATGAAAACATATGGTAAAATTAGCTCCTTAAAGATTCAAAGTTTCAATCCTTTACAAAACAGTTACTAGTCAACTTTTGCAAAAACTACATTTTGGTCACTGTACCAAAATGTAATATTTCCAAATCTCCTTTTGTAAAATTGTTTTCACCATAATAATTTATATAACAAATGAGGATTTTTAGAAATTTTTCCATATTTTTAAAACATCCTGAACTAGGTGTTCCCTAAACAAACCTCAAGGGTTTGAACCGTTCCCGACTGGCCCGATTTAACGTCTAAAACATCTAGGCCCAAATCCAGAGCGTTACATAGTACCTTCCAACCCCTCAACACCACTCATCGGTAGATTTATAACCCCACTAACGAGAGACGGGACACAACTCAATTTCCTCAATCGTTAGGGTACTTCGATGGAGTTTTTGGTACATTCACATCCCCTCAACATCCAAGGCGACTTGTTTACAATGCACTCAATCCTATAGCCGGCTAACTATATCCGATTTCATTTGTAAACCACTTTACACGACGTCCCTTTCCAATATAATTCTCATTAAATACAAACCTCACTGTTTTCAAAGCATTCACAACAAGCCATAATCCAAGCATTAAACCATGCTTCATTACACTTGTATAAGCATATACATACAAGGATCACTTACCTGGTGCATCCTTTAACAACATGGCATCTTAAACAATAAATCTCTTACTTGAAAACATGTTTAAAACAGTAGGTAAACGCATATAAAGTCAAGTGCATCAACAAGCTCATAATAGCACAATCCGAGGGAGAAAATCACTTTACTTACTTCCAAACTTAGTAAAGCGTTTCAAGCTTACACTGAGTTCCCAAAACCACTTTTAAGAAGTTTCAAAGCTGGCAATCCTATTTCCACTTACCGACTCGCGAAACCTCAATTGCCGACGCGAAAATCAAGCGTTCGAAGCCCCCGGATCTTCTCTGTCCGCTTCCAAAGTATCCTCCCTTGTTTATACCACACAAGAACGGATGATCAATGCATCAATATGCATCAAAACCACCAGAAACATAAACAACCTCGTTGCTCTATCCTAAAGCTCCAAATTACCTATCTGAAAGAACCGAAAACTCAATCGATCTTACCCCAAACTTAACCCAGCCATAATCCATCACTTCCATTCACTTTTAACCATCAATTAACATCCAAAAACACTATAATTACATCCAATAGGCCCAGGTACATCATATTCACATTTCCAAGCCAAAAACCCATAACTAACAAGATGAACTTTTAGAGATCTGACCTAATCCGGGATTACTATGATTAAGCATTTACTTTAACATCATTTAACATCTAAAAAAACTTTAAAACCATTCTCAAATCAATAAAAATAGTGATGAAATGAAAATCTTGGAAAATCATCAACAAAGCCATTTTAACCAATTTTTCATAAAACATATCATAAAACTCAGTTAATAACAACATTTATGAAGCACAAGACATGGAAATTTCACTAAATAACCTTGATTAGAGGGCTGATCAGCTCTTACCTCCAATCTTAGCTGTTTCCCTCAATTGACTAAGATTTTGCAATCAAACTTCAAAGCTCCATTGATTAATATGATAGATCACTTTTAGAAAATTAAAAAGAAAGAGAAAAAGATGATAGAATCTGAGATCCTTGAGAGAAAAGAAAGTGTTTGGCTGTTGAGAAGGTGAGGAAATAGAAGTTACGTAAAATCCTTTTGCTTTCATTAAAAATCTCTTTAATTAAAAGCTTTTTCATTTTATTCCTTTTTAATAATACTATTTTAAAATTGGTCAAATTAAGGGGAAAAGGCTTTTAAACACATGTAAGCTCCCTAAAGATTCTAAGTCTTGTCCCCCTTTTTAATTTACTCTTTAAAAACAAACTTTGCACTTTTTACAAAATGGTCACTTTCCAAAATCTCGATTTTCCAATACTCATTTTCTAAAATTGATTTGACCAACCTTCAACATGCATTTTTAAAAGATTTTAGCAATTTTTCTCATAACTTTATCCCATCCCGAATTATGTTTTCCCTGAACCACTTCTAAAGGATCGAATCTAAAATTCTTGGTTCAACTAACCTAAGTCGATGCCTAAAAAATCTAGGCCCAAAACCGGGGGGTTACAACTCTCCACCACTTAGGAAATTTCATCCTCTAAATTTTACTTCAAAGAAAAAGGTGTGGAAACTGCTTCAATATGTTCGCCTTGCTTTCCCAAATAGCCTCCTCAACTCCTCGATGTCGCCACAACACCTTCACAAGTTCAATCGTCTTACCACGAAGAATTTGCTACTAAAATCAAGAATCTCCACTGGTTCCTCATCATAAGATAAATCTGGATTTAACACAATCTCCTCAACAGGCATCACATGAGATGGATCCGACCTATACCTTTGCAACATCGAAACATGAAACACATCACGATTATTCTCCAACACGGGAGGTGTAACATCCTGGTTTTGGGCCTAGATGTTTTAGATGTCGGATCAGACCGGTCAGAAACGGTTCGAATCGCGTTAGTTGAATTAGGGAAATCAAGGATCGGGAAAGGATAAAAATATGGTAAAAATGCTAAAATCCTCTTAAATCATGTTTAAGGGGGTGGTCAAATCAATTTAAAAAAAATAGGCTTTGGAAGTGGTACATTTTGGGTAGTGACCGAAATGTAAAGTTTCAAAACTGTGGAAAACTAAAATTGTAAAAGAGGAGCCAAAAATCATAGAATCTTTAGGGAGCTATGGTGCAAATACACCTTCCTTAAATTCACATGTGTTTTAAATGGGTTTTAGATAATTAAAATAGAAATTGTTTTATTTTAATTATAATGAGTTAATTGGGAAATTGAGAATTCATTTCGCGTAACTAACTTTCATTTCAGCAAAACCAATTTCCCAACTATTTTCTCCAGATTTATTTTCTCTCGAACACTCTCGTTTTGATTTCTAAACAAATTTCAAGAGTTCTCTTCAAATTCTTCAAGATTTGTTAAGGAAAACTTGTCAATCATTGATGAATGCAAGGATTGGAGGTAAATCTCGTTCTCAACCTTCAATCTAGGTTCTTTATTGAAATTCCAAGATCTTTGGCTTCTAATTGATGTTTTTGGGTGAGTTTTTATTATAGTTTTGATTTGAGATCAAAATCTTGCAAAAATGTGATTAAAATCTTGATTTTCGGATTGGATTTGATAAGCTATGTTTTTTATTGGTTTTTTAGTTGATTATTATGTTGAAAAATGGTTTTGATAATATAAATCCCGAAATCCTTGAGATCCTTGAGTTTCTTGATGGTTTTAGTTGGGTTTTTGATGTGAAATGATGGTGTTATGCATGATGGAGGTATAAGGATGGGTTTAGGTTGTTTTTAGATGAATTTTGACGTTTATAAATGGTTGAAAGTGATGTATGTTGGCTGGGCTTGGTTTAAGAAGCAATCGATTGGGTTTTCGGATGGGTAAATTGGTGTAGTTTTGGTGAGCAACGAGTTTGAGTTTGGTTGCTGGTGTTGAAATGCATTTTAATGCATTTGGATCTATGTTTTGATGATCAAAAAATAGGGGATCTTGATCCAGAAGCAAACGAAGCTTTTGTGGAGGCTTGGGAAGGGTGATTTTCATGTCCGCGAGCAAGGTTTCACGTATCGGTGAGTGGAAATGGATTTTCCAGCTTTGTAACCCTTTGAGCATGGTCTTGGGAGCTTAGTGTAAGTTTGAAACACTTAGCTAAGCTCAAGAGTAAGTGATTCGAAAGTCTCTCTCGGAATGTGCTATGTTTCTGTGGAAAATGCACTTGAATTGAATGTGATTTTAATAACTATTTTAAAGCTTGTTTTAAGCATTGCTGATGCTGGTTTTTAATGCCATTTTGTTAAGGATGCACTTTGTAGGTGATCCTTGGATTTATGAAATATATACATTTGAGTTTAAGCATGTTTATGCTTGTGAAAATGACATTGTGATTTATGCTTGTAAAACAATGGAATAATGTTGTTTAATGATTATATTAGCAACTGATGGAAATTGTTTTTGGTTACTTTAATCAGATATAGTTAGCCGAATATAGGATTGGGCGCACCATGAATAAAGTCTCCTTGGATGTCGAGGGGTTGTGATTGTTCCGTATAATCCACCCAGGTACCCTAACGAGTGAGGCTAAGATCACAACGGTGAATGGTTAAATCACGTGTGTGGATCTTATGGTATGTGTCATGTGCTCTCGTTAGTGGAATTATACAACTACCGATGAGTGGTGTTGAGGGGTTTTGATTGTACCGTTAAACTCCACCACGGGTGTCACAATGGTCGATGGCTTAATCCCGTGTGTGAGCCTTGTGTAGTCCGGTAGTGTGTATGAAGCGTGTGGGATAACACTTGTAATCCGTGTATCCGATTGTGCCATTTGTGTTGGTTTTGGGTATGGATTGAGAATTGATCACTTGCGAGCCGATATAATGTTGTTGATTAACTATTTAAGCATGGGATGCTTGTGAATTATGCTAAGATGCATGTGATGTTTGGTTTAAGCATGAGCAAAGGATTTTACTGTTGTTTTAATGATGTTATGAGCATGTGGTTTTAAAAGTGCATGGATGCTTTAAAGAGCATGTTTTAAGGAAGGCTTGAGTTGGTAAATGATGATAATATGGTTTTATAAAATGCATTGATGAATGTTGGTTTTAGCGATCCTCACTAAGCTTTATGCTTACGCTCATTTGTTTCACCAATGCATAGAATTGAGCTTTAGAGGCAGTAAAAGAGCAAGTGGTTTCCAAGTATCTTGTCTAAACAATGTATGTGGTTTTACCTTAGTGTAATAAGAGGCAATGGGTTGGATTTCTACTCTCGGTTATATTTGGTGATGTTAAACACCTTGAGCATGTTTGGTTTGTTTATTTGGTATTGTAAATGGCCTTTGAGTATTGGTTTAAGCTTGAATGTGGTTTTTAGCCTTTTTGTTGTTTTGACATCTAGGAAGCATGCCTATAGTTCTAAATCTTGCAAGTATGATGCTATGATTTATCTTCCACTTCGTTTTGGTGTCCCTTGATGTTTATTCATATAGTAAGTGTGTTGTGGCATGTGTTGGGATGGTTTTTAGAGGTGAAAAGTTGAGAAAAACCATTAATTTGGAAAATTGCAGGGCCAGGCGTTTCGGAAAGCCCTTATCTGTTTTCGGAATGGTTGCTTGTAATGGCCATGGTGTTTCGAAACGGGTAGGCACGTTCCTGAACATTTCGCTACTGTAAATCAACGTATCAAAACAGATCATTTGGGGTCTCAGAACACACCCGTGTATCGAAATGATCAACATGGTTTCGAAACGACCGTTCTGATACGGGGACTTTTGTTCCGAAATACTTGACCATTGCATGTTGATTTTGAATTGTTTCAGGTTTCTGTTTCTTACATATTGGTCCCTGAATGTTGTAAGTTTAATTGGTTGAGTTTGGATGATTCGTTTGAGTTGAAATTTGACATGCTGGCATGTTACATGATTAATTTTGGATTGGTAACTTTAAAATCTGGTTAGTCCTTGTAAATCTGGAACTTTACAATTTGGTCCCTAAAAGACAAAAGCATGCAATTGAATCCCTAATTGAATCCCGATCGATGTGCCATTTTCACCTAATCGCTTTATTAATCACGAGTTGACTTAGGTTTTCCACGTGTAATCTCTTAGTTCGGGTCAGGTGTCTAGGCCGGGCTAAGGGGGTTACAGGAGGCAACCAGAAACCGATATGCAACATGACCAATGTAACCCCTCGACTTGGCCTAGCCGATAGACTAAACCAAACGAGTCACACATGGAATATTGAAGTAAAACTGGGAAAGTGTACCTCAATAAACGACCTTTTTTTCTTTTTACCTTGTCTAGATGCAAGGTAGGTTCCTATGTGTTCAATCAAAGCAGCGGATCAAACGACGACACGAACGCTCAAAGATAAACACAAATTCCGGGTTTAGGGACCATTTCGTAAATTTGACAATTTGTAAGGATTATTACCAAATTAGGATTACCAACCTTTAATTAGGTTCATTACATGCTTCTCTGCAAAAACTTAGCTCAAGGCTACCTGTGGAACTCATCTAATTGCATACGTGACTAAAAGGGACCAAACTGCATAAAAACAAAAACTTAGAATATTCAAAAAACTGAAAAAACTGCCACTCATTTCGTAACATCGAGCTCCGTATCGGAACGGGCGTATCGAAACAATGATACCCGTTTTGAAACACGGGATCGTTTCGAAACCACCGTAGACCCGTTTCGAAACACGGTTTCACAGAGGCAAAATGTATCGAAACAGGTCTCACCGTTTCCGAACACCTGGGCCTGAAACGCTTTAATTTGCTGGTTTAACTCGATTTTAACCATCCGATACTAACCCGACACATGACTAAACATGCTTGAAACTCAATTACATTTCAACAAACCAAGATTCATGGCAGAACTATCATCATAGCATCATTGGCATTATCAATGAGATATAAGGCATGCATCCTAAGGAAACAAGCACCGAAAGGCTCAAATCTCAATCCAAGCATAAACTAACACTTAAATGGCCTTTTACATAACCAAAAATGCATATCAAATTTACACAAAATCAAAAAACACTAAAGCAACCAACATTCAAAGTATTGGACGCCCCCATTGCCTTTATTACACTAGTTAAAAACCTCAACATACATTTAGAGAAGTCCATTGGAAAACCCCTTGTAGAGTGATTCCTTCAAGTGCCTAATTATCTGCATTGATGAATGAAGAGAGCATATACATACAAGCTTAGTGAGGAATGCTCAAAACCAAAAACATCATCAATGCACAAAACTATTTTTCACTCTTTTCAAGACCATCATGTCTTTTTTTTATAAACCATGCACATTGCCTTTAAAATCAGCATGCTAAACATCATGCAACATGATTCATTCATTTCCCAGCAACTAAACCATTGCTACACATCATCAAGCCTTCCAAGCATAAACACCATTATGCTAAGCTTAAAGTAAAACATGCATTTTTCATAATGTGCATCATCAACATTTCCATAGCATTTCATTCCATTATATTGACTCACAAGTGATCAACAACATTCTCAAAAAAATATCGGATACACGGATTAGCAAGGGTTGTCCCAAACCAATCATACACTCTACCGGCATCTCAAGGCTCACACACGGGAGCAACGCTCCGCCGTTGTGACACTCGTGGTAGAGTATCCAGTACAATTACAACCCCTCAACACCACTCATCGGTAGATGTATAACCCACTAACGACAGACGAGACACACACAAGGTTCACACCTGAGAGCTGCCCTCAACTGTTGCAACCTTAAATAATCATCAATCGTTAGGGTCCTTGGATGGAGTTTTCGGTACAATCACAACCCCTCAACATCCAAGGTGACTTTGTTTATAGTGCACTCAATCCTATAACCGGCTAACTATATACGATTTCATTTACAAAACACTTTATTCAACATCGCTTGCCAATATAATCCACATTTCATGCATACCTCACTATTTTTACAAAGCATTCATGATAAGCCATAACTCAAGCATTAAACCATGCTTCAAAACTCATGCATCAACACATGCATACAAGGATCACTACCTAGTGCATCCTTAAACCACATGGCATCATCAAAACACATTTTATATACCCAAAACATGATTTAAAACAATATGTAAACATATTTAAAATCAAGTGCAACCAAAGACTCAAACTAGCACAATCCATGAGAGAAATTCACTTTACATACTTCCGAACATAGTAAAGCGTTTCAAGCTCTTACTATGTTCCCAAACCTATTCTAAAATGTTTCCACGCTTGAAAACCAAGTTCCACTCACCGACTTGCGAAACCACACTTGTCGATGCAACAATCACCCGTTTGAAGCCTCCAAATTCACTTCGTTTGATTCCCGAACACTATCCCTTATTTTCAACACATTAAAACATAGGTTCAATGCATTAAAATGCATCCAAAACACCACCACTAAAAAGGAAACCGGCAGCCCTGCACTAAAGCATCAATTTACCCAATCAACACAACTCCAAAAATCACATTTTAATAATCTTTTTCAACAAGATTTCAACATTTTATTAAAACAATAACAAAACCTCAATCAAAAACATGAATAAAGAGTCAAGTATCTTTAGAATTTCATTAAAGAACCTTGATTAAAAGGTTAGCACAAAATTTACCTCCAATCCTTGCTTCTCCTCTATCGCGAGTTTAGTTTTCAAGAATCTTGAAGGAAATTGAGAGAAATCACAAAGATGAAGTTGGAAATTGTAAAGTGTCCACAAGTTCTATCTTTCATGCACATTCCATCTAATATTATTTCTATTTTTAAGCACATCATAGGCATAATTTGGACCATGCATTGCATTTTACAGTATTTCTTTGCTTTGCCATGTTTTTATTGATTATCATTAATTTGGTGAAGAAATGGTATTGTTTTAGTGTATTTTTAGTTTTAGGTACTAAAGGCTGACAAAGGGAAAGAGGAGCCGAGGATGTGATGATGAGGCAGCAAACCAGGGAGCTGTACTAATGTAGTTCCAAACAAAAACATCAGCTGTCGAGTGCAGTCGCCGACCTTGCTGCCCACGGCAGCAGACTATGGAGTTGGAGAACAATAGTGCAATTTGTAGAGCAGAAAATTCTGAGTCTATCGATGTCGTCGACTCGATTTTCCGATGTCTGTAGCAGCGGGCTGAGTCATCGAAATGAAATCTTGAGAGTTCTTTCCGAACAAGGCAACGTGATAAAGTCCACATTCAACTCAAAGAAATCAAAGTTTAAAGTCACATTTAATGTGGAAAGCTACTTTTAAAGACTTCTACTTCAAGAAGGACTAGACCTAGCTATTGTTTATAAATACTTATTGTAATTCTAATTCAAATAATCTTATGTCTTATTTAAGCATAGCTTAGGTTTTCTTGCCGCCGACATGTTCAAAATTTCTTTTGGGTTTGGGGTTATGTTGTAATTAGTTGTGAGAACGATTGTTTAGGTTTTAAAGTTTGTTTTGCAATAAAATATTCTATGTTTGCTTAATTCATGTACTTCACTTCTTCAATTAGTTCCAAAAGTCCAATTGAAGAAATCCATTTGTCGGGCACGAGAGTGTCAAACTCATGAAAGAATTAAGTACGGTCTCATCATGACGAGGTGTTGACTGATTTGGCTTAGACATAAGTTAGAATTTCAGCGGCTAAAAGAAGCAACCAAACGTCGACTGCCTGTGTTAGGTTTACACTGAGATTGCTAGGTATTACCTACATCACGTAGTGGCAGAATCCTTGTCTAGACATAGGAAGGATCACTTCAGAATTGCTTCACCGAACTTGGAGTATCTGCCAGACTTGCCGCCAGGACTTCTATCCATCTCACTTGCCGAGACATCGAAAGTTGCAAGAGTAGAGATCCGTTGTGGCATTGAAAGTTGTCGTCGCCTCAATCTACCATTACCTGCCAAGGCAGCAGATCGTGGCAGCACAAATCAACTTGGCCTATTCAATGCAGTTTCACACTAAGCAGCATCTTAACCCTGCCCTCTCTATCAATCTGATTACTTCATCTTTTACTTGTGTTTTATTTTACTTTTCTCCTCAACAACTATCTTACTTGTACAATTTACTTTTCTTGTGCAGGAACAACAATTCGAACCAAGTTGTCCAATCCCTGTGGGAGACGATATCTTATATACTATAACTTGACAAGATTGTGCATTTGCGCTCATTAATAGAGTACAACTAAAACGCTCTACAAGTTTTTGGCACCGTTGCCGGGGATTGGTAACAGCGAATTTTGTTTTTAATTTCTGCACTCTTTCTTTACATTTTATTTTATTTTTATTTCTAATCGAAAAAAAGAGTTTTACAGTTTCCTTTGCTAGTTGTATGACCAGGGTGAATCTAAAAGGAGAAATCCTCTTTTACGACGATATCGAGCGTAGAGCAAGAGATCTCAAGAGGGAGATTAGAGTAACCCTAGGGAAGAACAAAGAGGAAAAAGACAAAGCAAAGGTAAACATGGACCCACCTAACAATGCCGCGAACAGCAGGATGGGCAGCAAAATTTGCCGCCCAGAGAATAGCAAGATCCACCAAGGCAAGACCCCCATATTCCGCCCAGGCAGCCTCAAAATGTTCAAACCACTAGAGATTATCTAGAGCATGACTTCAAAGGGTTTGACCTGACAGTGACAGAACCTGAGATCGAGGCAGACCACTTCGAGTTGAAGCCCGTCATGTTTAACATGATCAACACATTAGGGCAATTTGGAGGGACTGCCACAGAAGATGCTCGACAGCACTTGAGAGGATTCCTGGACATCTGTAGAGCATTCAAAATGAAAGGGGTCCATCAAGACGTCATGAGGCTAAGATTATTTCCATATTCAATGAGGGATAGGGCAAAACATTGGTTAAAAAACCAGCCAGCAGGATCGTTCAACACATGAAGAGAACTGTGCAAGGACTTCCTGGACCGTTTCTGCTTGTCCAATGTCACAGATAGTCTGTGGAACGAGATAACAGCCTTCCGATAAGGGGATGATGAGCCGATGTATGAAGCATGGGAGCGGTACCAACAGATGCTGAACAACTGCCCGCTACATGGCCTTCCGGCTTGGACACATGTATCAATATTCTACAACGGGGTGAACTACCCAACGCGTATGATGATTGATGCCTTAGCCAATGGAATCATCCTTGACATACCACCAGAGGAGGCACTACGGATTTTGAACCAAGCCGCCAAAAATGATTACAAGTATCCGACAGCCCGCCGAGGCGGCAGTAGGTGGCCAGCCACTGTGAACGAGATAGTAGCCTCAGAATCTGTCAATGCCCACCTTGATAAGCTGACAAAGCTGGTCGTGAGCATTGTGCAACCTGCTGGGAAAGTCTATGAGGTAAAGGCTGTGGAGCCGTTCTGTGATGAGTGTGGGGGCAACCATGATTCCTCTTACTGCACCTTATCTACCAATTTTATGGGAGGATATGAGAGGAACAACAGACCTGCCCAAAACACTTACAACCGTGGATGGAAGAACCATCCCAACTTCTCCTGAAGCAACCCAAAGACTGCAGCAAACCCACAACATCAACATGGAGGCTACCAACAAAATCTGTCCAGACAGCAGACTCAACAGCTACAAAACAATAATTCACAAGAAGCAACCCTTCACTCTTTTATGTCTAGAACTAGTGATTTTATTGTTCGTACAAATAAATTCATTGATAAAACTGAGTCTTTCATGGACAAGACATAGATGAAGATGAATAACCAGGAGGCTGCTATAAAAAACCTGGAGGCCCAATTTGGGCAGTTCACAAAAATCTTCAGCAGCCGAACAATGGGAGCAGCATCCATCAACTTAGAGGTAGCAGCCAAACCCACTTACGAGCAGTGCAAAGCCATATCTACCACGAGTGGGAAGCAGTTGGATGAACCCATGGTGGAGAACCACACAGAAACTCAGCCAGAACAGAAATATACGCCTGCCGCAACAGCACCAACACCAGCCGCCCTGGCAGCTGAACAAGACAGCGGTCCTGAAACAAATGATCCTCCCCAGATTAAGTTCCAATGCAAGGAGCGTATAGAGGACATCCGCCTACCGACACATTTCCCCCAAATGCTTAAAGAACAGAAGCAAGAGCACCAGTTCATAAGATTCCTGGATATTCTAAAGCAGGTGCACATAAACATACCTCTTACAGAAGCCATTCAAAATATGCCCAATTATGCCAAATATCTTAGGGGCATGGTTTCTAGAAAGAAGAGGATTTGGGAGTTCGAGACAGTTTTTGTAATAGAAGAGTGCATGGTAATGCTACACAACAGACTGCCGTCTAAGAAAACAGACCCGGGCAGCTTTGTTATCCAATGTAGGATGGGCAACAAACATGAAACAAAATCCTTGTGCGACTTGGGAGCCAACATCAACCTTTTGCCCAAAGCAGTCTTCAATATATTAGGAATTAGGTCTGCCATACCTACCTCTGTCATGCTAAAACTTGTTGATCATTCGTTTGTACAACTGGAGGGTAAAATCGAAGACATCCTAGTAAAAGTGGGCAACCTGATTCTTCCAACTAATTTCCTCATCATAGACCGTGAGGCCGATGAAAAAGCCCCTATCATCCTTGGGCGACCATTCTTGGCCACGAGTAGAACGTTAATAGATGTGGAATATGGGGAGCTGACCATGAGTGTAGACGATCAGAGCATAAAGTTAAATGTGCTACAACCCTCGGGAAAAGAAGATGAAGGATGTCCAAATGCAAAAACTGCCAAAATCAGCATAGAGACAGGCCAGGGCAGCAGCTGTCACAACAGACCCAGGGGTAGGCTAAAGGAACCAGCAACACAAAATCTGAAGGAACATGAGGACCCTAGGAGGGAAGGACAAGCCAAATTACCTCAGGAAGTGGTTATGCTTGGGAGATGCACCTAAATGCATTCACAAAATAACTTAAATTTTTATTTTTATAATTTCTTTATTTTTATTTTTATGCATTAGGTTTAGGGTTTAATTTATTTTTTAGGATTAGATTAGTTTCCAGATTTTTACTTTTAGAAGCTTTTATTTTTATTTCAGGCTTCGGAATAAAAGAGCCGGATCAAGAAGGAGGCCCAGCAAGGAACCCGTCAACCATCCCGCAGAGACAGCCCAGGGCAACGCAGAAACACGTAACGGCTAGTTGACTGCTAACAGCTAGCTACCAATGGCTCCGTAATTAACGGGCAACAATCTCGTAACGTGCGCGAGACGACAAGACTGTTGGACATTTAATGCCACCACGACATCTCTCGGCAACCTCTATTTAAACCCTTATCACTTCATTCATTTACTTTACTTTCACCTTCTTGCTATCTATTTCTTGAATCCACTGCTCTTACCTATTTCTCTTTCAAGTTTCAGTTACTTAAAACCGTCTCACATGGCATACGCGTCACATCCCCATCCCACCTACAAAAGATTTTGCTCCAGGGCAGACGAGAAAAGATACAAAGATCAATTCTCTAAGCAGGCAATCTGGGAGGAGCAAGGTTTCCATTACACAAAACAAACGGAAGACCTTGTCTTAGAGCTTGCCCTGTTCGAAACCATCCAGAGAAAAGGCTGGGAGAAGTTCGCTCGATAGCAAAAGTTAGCCAATGTTACTTTGGTCAGAGAATTCTACGCCCATCACCCCCGCCCAAGAAAAAGGTGGGAAAACTGACTCAACATGTCAGCCTTGCTTTCCCACGTGGCCTCCTCAACTCCTTGATGTCGCCACAACACCTTCACAAGTTCAATCGTCTTACCACGAAGAACTTTGCTACTAGAATCAAGAATCCCAATCGGTTCCTTATCATAAGACAAATCCGGATTCAACTCAATCTCCTCAACAAGCATAACATGAGATGGATCTGATATATATGTTTGCAAGATCGAAACATGAAACACATCATGAATTTTCTCCAAATCGGGAGGCAACCTCAACCGATATGCAACAAGACTAACGCGCTCCACAACCTCATAAGGTCCAATAAACCTTGGACTAAGCTTGCCCTTACGTCCAAACCTCATCACCTTCTTCCAAGGCGATACCTTCAAGAACACGCGATCTCAAACCACAAACTCAATCTCCTTACGCTTTAAATATGTGTAAGACTTTTGATAATCCGATGCAGCCTTCAACCGTTCACAAATAAGCTTTACATTCTCAGTCGTCCTTTTTAGCAAATCTGGTAAGGAAACCAACTTTTGCCCCGCCTCCGCCTAACAAAGAGGCGTTCTACACTTTCTCCCATATAAAGCTTCATACGGAGCCATTTGTATACTTGCTTGAAAACTATTATTATAGGCAAACTCCACTAAGGGCAACTGTTTTTCCCAAGAACATTGGAAATCTATAACACAACATCTCAACATATCCTCCAGTACTTGGATAACTCACTCCAACTGTCCATCCGTCTGAGGATGATACAAGGTATTGAAATTAAGCCTTGTACCCAAAGTTATATGCAAGCACTCCCAAAACCTCGCTGTAAACCCCGGACCTCTATCCCACACTATAAATTTAGGTACACCATGCAAACGCATTATCTCTGCAACGTACAACTCCGCCAGCTTATCCAATGTATACGTAGTATGCACAGCTAAGAAATGCGCACACTTCGTAAGGTGATTTTCAATGTACAATTCTTATTTGACGGGGTTAAAGGCAAACCGTACATAAAATCCATTGTAATCCTCTCCCATTTCCATTCCGGTATCCTCAAAGGTTGCAACAACCCGGAAGGAAACTGATGCTCATCTTTCACACACTGACAAACAATACACTTGCTCACAAAATCAGTATCATCCTTTTTCAACCCAACCAATAGTACTCATCCTTTAGTCCACTATACATCTTCGTACTACCAGGATACATAGCAAAAGGACTGCTATGAGCTTCAGTAAAAATAGTGCACCTCAACTCAACATCCTCCGGCACAACTATTCGACTTTTAAAGCACAAAACACCATCACCATTGAAACAAAAAATCCGTTGCATTACGATCCGCTATATCCTGAACATGAGGACCAAAGAATCATCAAGCAACTACTTCTCCTTAATCAACTGAATCAAGGAAGGTTTCACTTGTAACTCAGCTATCAACCCACCATCTCGTGATATACTCCACCGAGCAACCATCGCCTTCAACTCTACAACCACTTTCCTACTAAAAGCATTGACCACAAAATTGGCCTTTTTGGGATGATACTCTATCATCAGATCATAATATTTGAGCAACTCAAACCACCTTCGTTGCCTAAGATTCAAATCTCTCTGGGACATTAGATATTTTAAACTCTTACGATCTGTGTAGACCATACACTTCTCGCTCAAAAGGTAATGTCTCCAAATATTAAATGCAAACACAACCCCAGCAAGCTCTAAATCATGAGTAGGGTAGTTGCGTTCATGCACCTTCAATTGCCTAGATGCATACGCGACAACCTTCCCACCTTGCATCAACACACAACCTAGACCAACATACGATGCATCACTGTAAACTATAAACTCCTTACCCGACTCAGGTTGAATCAAAACAAGAGCTTGCGTCAAAGCTTCCTTCAGTTTCTCGAAAGCTTGTTGTCTAACATCCGTCCACTCAAAGTGAACATTCTTTTGCAACAACTTGGTTAACGGAGAAGCAATCTTTGAGAAACCCTCCACAAACCTTTGATAATATCCTGCCAAATCAAGAAAACTACGCACTTCCGTCATCGATTTAGGCGTCTTCCAATTCATCACCGCCTCGATCTTGTGCGGGTTAACTCAGATACCCTCAGTCGACACTACATGTCTAAGGAAGACAACTTCCTTGAGCCAAAACTCGCACTTGCTCAATTTAGCATAAAGCTGATTCCCCAACAACACCTACAACACGGTCCGCAAATGCTTATCACGATCCTCCTCTGTACGAGAGTACACGAGAATATCATAAATAAACACTACCATAAACTGATCCAAAAACTCATGGAACACACGATTCATCATGTCTATAAACGCATCCGGTGCATTTGTCAAACCAAACGACACCACCAAGAACTCATAATGCACGTACCTTGCACGAAAAGCTATCTTAGGCACATCTACATCCTTTACCATGAGTTGGTAATATCCAGACCTCAAATCAATCTTAGAAAACACTGAAGCACCTCGAAACTGGTCAAACAAATCATTAATCCTTTTCAAAGGGTACTTGTTCTTAACCGTCAACTTGTTAAGTTGCCGATAATCTATACACGTACGCATCGTGCTATCTTTCTTCTTCACAAACAAGACCGGTGCACCCCAAGGTGAAACACTAGGCCTAATGAACCCTCGATCTAGCAACTCCTGAAGTTGCATTTTCAATTCCTTCAACTTTTCAGGTGCCATCCGATAAGAAGCAATTGACACTAGAGTCGTATTTTCATACATCTCAATGCCAAACTCAACTTCTCTATTTGGTAGCAAACCATGTAACTCTTCCGGAAAGACACCTGAAAACTCACATACCATTCGTATGTCTTGTACTCGCACCTCCTTTGTACCAGGGTTCATTACATAAGCTAGGAAAGCTTTACAACGCAACTTCATTATACGACTCGCTTCAAGATCCGAAATTGCATTGGACAAGAATTTCATATTCTCGCCCACGATTACCACTTCGAAATCATCAACAAGTTTCAAGGTAACTCGCTTAACATAAAAATCGACCACAACTCTATGCTCGGTCAACCAATCTATCCCAAGGATTACATCAAAACCATAGAAAGGCAACTCCATCAAATCAACTAAAAACATATGGCCTTGAACAAATAAAGGACATATCCTATATAACTTTCTCGTAACAATAGTTTCACCAAAAGAGATAGTTACTTGCATTCCCACATCTAACATCTCAATAGGGATATCAAGAAAATGTGCATGCTCACTCAAGATGTATGAATGCATAGATCCAGAATCAATTAAAGCTAAAATTGACAAGGATTGCAAAGTGAAAGTACCTGCAATCACATAAGTGTCATTACGTCCCTCGCGATGTGCATACACCCTTGCAGGACCACCACCCTCGGGTTGAACAACCACAACTTGCAACACAGATCTTTGTCCATCCTCCCTACGCTAGGAATTACCACGATCGCATCCACGACCTTTCTATGTTGCAACAGCAGGTGCCCGACCCTGACCACTTTCAGCCAACAAGAGACAATAACGCCTCAAATGATCAACCGATCCACAATTCCAACAAGAGTTAGCCACCCAGCCACAAGAGCTCGCAGTTCTTGAGCCATACGAGGACAATCTCGCCTTAAATGCTCACGCGATCCACATGCCCAATAAGCATTATGTTCAGATCTCACCCTGTTACCCTGAACTGGCACATCACGCCCAAAATTACCTCGCCTCACCTTAGGCCGGTACCTACGATCACGATGCCTCTTATATTTTCCACCACCAGGACCATAATCCGCATCTCTCTTACACGAGCTAGAGCTACCCATGCGAGAGGACAAGCCCAAACTCTACTCGATATCCTTGGCTCACGTCACCAACACATCAAAATCTGTATAATCGGAGGCTAGCATGAAAGTCTTCACCTACTGCACCAAGCCATAACGGAAGTGATCACATCGATGCCTATCACTTGGCACCAATTCCGGAGCATATTGGCTCAAACAAACGAACTGGACCTCATACTTAACCACTGTCATGCTACCTTGCACCAAGGAAATGAACTCACGCTTCTTGTCGTCCAAGTATCTAACCCCTAGATACTTCTTCTTAAAAGCAGCTTGGAAGAACTTCCAATCCACCTCATTGGGCTCCATAACCGCAGTCACAGCTGTCCACCAACTGTATGCATCACCATGCAACAAAGAAACAACACATCCTAGCTTGCGTGCATCATTGCACCCCATCTGAGCCTCGAATGCTTCAGGAGACAAACCACGATACTCAACGCCTGCTAAACTTCACAAGCGTTCCAACAACAAACCTAATTGCCCAGCAACAGGTGCTTGCACTTGCACTCCAGCAACAATAGCCCGGAATGCCCCAGTCATCGCTTGAACCAAAAGCGTCAAATCACCCAACACAGGACCAACTTGCCCATGTTGTACTTGCTCCTCAGCCCCAAGTGGAGGCGGTGGAGGAGGTAAATTCTCACTAGGCCGAACCATTTTCTCCTGATTTCCTTGCTCACCAGAAGCAGCAATCGTACTCGAATGTAACTCTCTCCTTGGTCCCATTGTGTTATTATAATTAAGGCATGATAACAAAACAAAACAAGAAATCAGGCTAACTTCAAGCAAGGATCCAAGACTTCGAATTCAATTTAAAAACACTTTATTATAGTAATAAGGCAATGGGTATCCCAATTTCCCCCCACACATAGCATAAGGAACACAACTTACATATCACAACCATCGTGCATCACAATCAATCAAATTCACCCTACAACATCATTGTATATAACATCTTACACATACATCACAATCATAATGCATAGCTGTAAAGTGTCCACAAGTCCTATATTTCATACACATTCCACCTCTTATTATTACCGTTTAAGCACATTTTAGGCATAAGTAGGTGTATGCATGGCATTTTACAGTATTTCTTTGTTTTACCATGCTTTTATAGATTAACATTTATTTGGTAAATAAGAGATACTATTTTAGGGTATTTTTGTATTTAGGTACTAAAGGCTGAAAGGGGGAACCAAGGAGCTGAGGATTCAAGGCTGAGGAAAAAAACCTAGGAGTTGTACTGATGCAGATCCAGCAGAAGACAGTTGCTGCCGAGTAGCTGCCGAGAAAAGTTGCCGCCGACCTTGCTGCCCACGGCAGCTGACTATGTAAGTTGGAGAGCTAGAGTGTTATTTGTAGAGCTAAAAACACTGAATCTATCGCCGGCATCCATTTGATTTTCCGACGTCTGGAGCAGCAGCTAGAGCCGCCGAAGCAAAAATCTTAAGGTTACTTGTGGGCTAAGGCAAACGAGATAAAGTCCATATTCCACGCAAAGAAGTCAGAGTTTAAAGTCATATTAAAGATGGGAAGCTACTTTCGAGGACTTCTACTTTAAGGAGGACTTAACCTAGTCATCAGTCTATAAATACCCATTGTACTCCTATTTCAAATCATCGAAGGTTTTCTATAGACTTAGCTAGTGTTCTTTGCCGCCGCCATGTTCTAAACTCAACTTGGGTTAGGGTTATGTTGTAAATTAGTTGTGAAACGATTGTTTTAGGTTTTGAGTTGTTTTCTTCAATAAAATATTCCATGTTTGCTTAATATTTGCACTTCATTCTTTCGATTAGTCTACACCAGTTAGTTGAGAGAATCCATTTGTCGGGCACGAAATTGTAAAGCTCACGAAAGAGTTAAGCACGATCACGACATGTTGGGGCGTGACTAACTTGGTTCCTAACCAGTTCACAAGTTTCTGCGGCTAAAAGGGATGACCAACCAAGTTGACTAGTTTGTGTTAGGTTTACGCTGAGATTGCTAGGTATTGCCTACAACACGTTAGCTCTCGAGCATCCTTGCCTAGATATAGGAAGGATCACTATCGACTATCTCGCCAAACTTGGAGTATCTGCCAGATCTGCCGCCGAGACTTATTTCTGTTTGACCTGCCGAGACAGTGAAAGTTGCAGAGGTAGTGACCCGCTGCGGCCGCGTGACAGGATCGTAGCATACTGCCCACCATACCCGCCGAGGCAACATATAGTGGCAGCACGAAACAACTCAGTCCTTTTACAACGCATTTCCACCCTAAGTGGCAGCATAACCCTGCCTGCTCTATCAACATGATCACCTCCTTTATTATTTGTGGTCTACTTTACGTTACTCTTCTATCCAACAATCACTTTACTTGTGTTCTTATTTTACCTTGTGCAGGGACTACGAAACGAATCAAGCTGTCCAATTCTCGTAGGATTCGACATCTTTTATACTATAACTTGGCAGGAGTGTGCACTTGTGCTTTTACAAAAAGGGGACACCTACACGCCCTACAAGTTTTTGGCACCATTGCCGGGGATTGGTAACAGTGAATTTCGTTTTTCAACATCTGCACTTTTCAATTACTTTTTATTTTATCGTTATTTTTAAATTTTAAAAAAATTACTGTGTCCTTTGCAAGTGAATGACCAGGGCAAACCCTAAAGGAAATCTCATAATTTACGACGATTGTCGTGTCCTTTACATGTTTTTGGAGCCATTGTCGTGGATTGGTAACAGTGAATTCCGTTTTTCAATATCTGCACTTTTCAATTACTTTTTATTTTATCGTTATTTTTAAATTTTAAAAAAATTACCGTGTCCTTTGCTAGTGAATGACCAGGGCAAACCCTAAAGGAAATCTCATCATTTACAATGATTGTCGTGTTCTTTACATGTGTTTGGCGCCATTGCCGTGGATTGGTAACAGTGAAACGAGAAAGATTAAGAGGGGGCTTAGGGAAGTCCTAAAGAAAAACAGAGGAGACAAGGGAAAAGGAAAGGAAGAAACAATGGTAAATGAGGTCCCACCAAACGATGCCGTACATGGCGGGGGCAGGCCGCAGGACTTGCCGCCCAGAGGTCCGCAAGATCTGCCACGGCAAGACCCCCTGATCCACCCAGGCCGGCCCAGATTCGAATACCATGAGATTATCTAGAACATGAGTTTCAAAGGTTCGAACTGATAGTGACAGAACGTGACATAGAGGCATACCATATTGAATTAAAGACCGTCATGTTCAACATTATAAACACGCTAGGGCACTTGGAGGGACTGCCATAGAAGATGCTCGGCAGCATTTACAAGGATTCCTGGACATTTGCCGAGCATTTAATATACACGGGTCCACCAGGACGTGTTGAGGATGAGGCTATTTCCCTATTCACCGAGGGATAAGGCTAAACAGTAGTTGAATAACCAGCCAATCAGATCTTTTAATACATGGACGGAGCTCTGCAAAGATTTTCTTGACCGTTTCAGCCCGTCCAACGTCACTGATAGGCTGCAGAATGAGATCACAGCCTTTAGACAAGGGGATAATGAGCCAATTTACGAGGCATGGGAGCGGTACCAATAGATGTTGAATAACTGTCCGCTACATGGTCTACCGGCTTGGACTCAGGTATCTATATTCTATAATGGGGTTAACTGCCCAACTCGGATGATGATAGATGCCTCGGTCAATGGGATAATTCTAGATAGAACTCTAGAGGAAGCACTGCGACTGCTGAACATAGCTGCTAAAAATGATTACATGTACCTGACAGCTCGTCGAGGTGGCACAAGGTGGCCAACCACTGCAAATGAGGTAAAAGCCTCAGAATCTATTAACGTCCACCTAGACACACTAACGAAGCTGGTAATGAAGATTGTGCAACCCTCTGGGAAGGTCTATAAAGTAAAAGCTGTGGAGCCATTTTGTGAAGAATGTGGGGGCGACCATGATTCCTCTGACTGCGCCGCATCCGTCAATTACATGGGAGGATATTAGAGGAATAATAGACCTGCTCAAAATACCTACAACCCAGGATGAAAGAACCACCCTAACTACTCAGGGAGCAACCCCATAATTGCTGCAAATCCATCACAGCAATGCGGAGAATATCAACAGAACCTGCCACGACAGCTGCCACCACAGCAGGATACAAACATTTCCTCCTTAGAATCTACCTTGCATACTTTCATGTCTCGTACTAATGATTTCATACTTAATACAAATAAATTCATTAATAAAACCGAATATTTCATGTACATGACAGAAAGGAGAATGAACAACCAAGAGGCATCATTAAAAAATCTAGAGACACAATTCAGGAAGTTTGCTCAGATCATCAGCACTAGGCTAATGGGTGGACTACCTAGTGACACTGAAATAGCAAAAGGAAATCCCATGAATAGTGCAAGGCGGTAACTACCTAGGCCAATCTGTTTTCCAGAAACTAGGGATAGGAGACGCCCGCCCGACAACGATGATGCTTCAGCTGGTTGATAGAACTTATATACAACCAGAAGGAAAAATTGAGGACATCCTAGTACATGTGGATAAATTTATTTTCCCTGTCGATTTCTTGGTGCTGGATTGTGAAGCAGATGAAAAAACACCAGTAATACTAGGGTAGACTTTCCTTGCTACGGGTAGAACACTGATCGATGTGGAAAAGGCAAACTCACGATGAGGATAGACGATCAACAAGTAAAACTGAATGTTTAGCAATCCATGAGACAGGCTAAAGATCCGAAAGAATGCCAGCTACTGGATGTTGTCTCAGAGTTCAACCTTGAAGACAACAGACCCTGCCTACAGCAAGACTGCTCAGGCAGCAAACTCGTCAACTACCACGACAACCATTTAGAAATCTGCCCAAAAGATGAGCAATACAATGAGTGGACAGAGCAAGATACATAGGAACATGAAGAGGCATACGAGATAACAAACAGACCATGTAAGTACTTTGAACCTCTGAATTACACAGAAAAGGGGGGCAAGATGTTCAAACCATCCAACGAACAACCTCTTACTCTCGAGTTAAAAGCCTTACCTATACAACTTAAATATGCTTTCATGGGACCTAATGATACACTGCTAGTTATAATTTCTTCCAAGTTGCAGCCTAAATAGGATCAACAATTGACTGTGCTGCTGCGGCAACATAAGAAAACAATAGGCTGGACCATTGCAGAAATAAAGGGAATCAACCCTTCCATTTTCATGCATAAAATCCAGCTTGAGCAGGACCAAAAACCAACTGTAGACGCCCAAAAGAGATTGAATGAAGCCATGAGAGAAGTTATCAAAAAGGAAATCATCAAGTGGCTAGATGCTGGAATCATATATCCAATCTCTAACAATGAATGGGTAAGTCTGATACAATGTGTACCAAAGAAATGTGGAATAATTGTGGTAAGCAATGATAGTAATGAATTAATCCCAACTCGAATAGTAACTGGTAAGCAAGTTAAATAAAGCAACAAAAAAGGATCATTTTCCGTTACCTTTTATTGATCAAATGCTTGATCGCCTTGCTTGCAATCCCTTCTATTGCTTTTTGGATGGGTATTCAGGGTACAACCAAATTGCCATCGCACCGGAGGACTAGGGCAAAATAACCTTCACTTGCCCATATGGCATCTATGCTTTTCGAAGAATGCCATTCGGTTTGTGCAATGCCCCAGCCACATTCCAGCGATGCATGATGGCTATCTTCTCTAACATGATAGAAGATTTCATGGAAATCTTCATGGACGACTTCTTTATCTTCGATAGTAGCTTCGACAGTTGCCTCGACAACCTTAAGAAAGTACCGACCCGATGTGAGGAAACATACCTAGTGCTTAACTGGGAAAAATGCTACTTTATGATCGATGAAGGCATAGTCTTAGGGCATAAAATTTCCGCACAGGAAATAGAAGTAGACTAAGCGAATATCGAAGTCATAGCCAACTTGCCACCGCTGACCGCTGTCAAGGGCATACGAAGTTTTCTGGGACACGCAAGTTTCTATCATAGATTCATTGAAAATTTTTCTAAAATTTCTAAACCATTTTGTACCTTGCTGGAATAGGACAAGCCATTCATCTTCGACGAGGCATGCCATGAGGCGTTCAAAACATTAAAGGAAAAGCTAGTCCCAGCACCTGTGGTAGTCCCCTCTGACTGAAGTCAACCCTTTGAATCATGTGTGATGCTAGTGACATTGTCGTTGGCGCCGCCCTAGGGCTGCGCAGAGATAGGATCTTTCACGTCGTATACTACGCTAGCAAAACACTAAATACTGCCCAGACCAACTACACCACTACAGAAAAAGAATTGATGGCAGTAGTATTTGCTTTCGATAAGTTCTAGCCCTATCTAATTGGCACAAAGGTGATAGTGTACCCAGACCATTCTGCCTTAAGGTACCTGTTCACAAAGAAAGTTGTAAAGCCTCGCCTAATCTGATGGATCCTACTGCTACAAGAGTTTGACGTAGAAATCTGAGACAGAAAGGGCACAAAAAATCAAGTGGCAGATCATCTCTCCCGATTGGAGAATAGATAAGAGAACACCCCCCACAGTGAAATTTAGGATGAATTCCCTGACGAACAGTTGCTACTAGCCCCTACTCTAGTAGCCGCCCTAGAAGATGAAAGACTATTACCTGTCGCCCATGCAGAAGCCGCGGCAGCAACATCAATAGACACACCATAGTACGCGGATATTGTAAATTATTTAGTATCTGGTGTTTTTCATTATGAACTTAACTTTCAAGGAAAGAAACGATTCCAACATGATGCGAAGCATTACTTTTGGGACGAGCCTTTCTTGTTTAAAAACTGTACAGACTAGGTTATCAGACGGTGTGTACCAGAGGATGAACAACAGGCCATACTCTCACAATGCCACTCAACACCATATGAAGGCCATATCGGTGGGCAGCACACAGTAGCAAAGGTGCTGCAATCAGGGTTCTTTTGGCCTACACTGCATAAAGACACTCAGACATTCTACAAACAGTGTGATAGCTGCAAAAAAACAGGAAATATATCGAGAAGGAATGAGATGCCCCTTCAAACAATCCTGGAGGTCGAGTTATTCGATGTTTGGGGGATAAATTTTATGGGACCATTCCCATCTTCGTGCGGAAACATGTACATCCTCCTAGTAGTTGATTAAGTTTCTAAGTGGGTAGAAGCCATTGCCACCCCTCACAATGATGCAAAAACCGTTCATAGGTTCTTAAGAAAGAACATCTTCATAAGGTACAGAGTACCAAGAGCAATCATTAGTGATGAAGGCACACATTTTGATAACATATTAATTTCAAAGGTACTCCAGAAAGTGGGGGTAAAGCACAAGATTGATGCATCCTATCATCCACAAAAAAATGGGCAGGCATAAATTTCGAACAGGGAAGTCAAGACCATCTTGGAGAAAGTTGTAAACCCTAATAGAAAACATTGGTCATTGAAACTAGACGACGCTCTTTGGGCGTATCGAACAACATACAAAACACCACTAGGAATGTCTTCATATCGTCTAGTATACAGAAAGGCCTGCCATCTCCCTGTCAAAATAGAACACAAGGCGTATTGGGCTGTCAAGGCAGTTAACAGGGACTGGAAATAGGCTGGGGAAAAGAGACTGCTAAATCTGAGAGAAATGGGAGAATTCTTGCGGGAGACATACGAGAACGCCAAGCTATACAATGAAAAAAATAAAAAAAAATGGCACGACAACAAGATTCAGCATCGGCAGTTCCGTCCAGGGCAACAAGTGCTGCTGTTCAATTCCCGCCTCAGACTGTTTCCTGGAAAGCTAAAATCCAAATGGTCAAGACCCTACGAAGTAGTCCAAGCCTTCCCACATGGCGTCGTAACGATAAAATCCGCAAATGGAGAGACAGAGTTCAAAGTCAATGGGCAACGACTAAAGCACTATACAAGGGACTCTGCCATGAAAGAACAAGAAGTATTAACATTGAGGGATGCCCACCCCACTGTGACATAACCTTCTCTTGTCTGCTATTTACTATTTTAGTAGGAGTAGAATTTACGATTAGGTTTCATTTGTTTTAATTTTTCTTTATTCCCGTCTCACAATCAATTATGCATGTCCAAAACTAAGAACCGCAAAGCACAAACCAGCAATGCCAAGCTCGTTGCCGTCACCTTCCAACAGCAGCAACCTCAGACGGCTTCCTTTTTTCTTACTTTAGTTCATTTTTTCAGTTTTGTGCATTGAAGGCAATGCCCATCTCGAGTTTGAGGGTGAGGATAGCTCTCGCATAATTTGTCTAGGCATTTTTAGTTGCATTTTAGGTTGCATTGTACTTGCCTTAGTAATAATCAGAAAAGAAAATTTTGTTATGACTTGTGCCTATGATAGGATAGCCGATTAATTTATTCTCGCACCTAACTAAAAATGAACTTAATCTTGGGGAAAAGAATGAAATATGACTTAGAATTTTTTCTTTTTGCCTGAAAATGTTAAACACTTATGTTACTTGCTGAATGTATTAGAATATTTGATAAACATTGCCTGTTTATTTTTAGAATTCTTTGCAAAATTCTAATGATGATTGCAGGAAGACGTCGAGGCATGCAAAAGAAATAGAAAAACGCAGTACTACAACGACAATAGAATCAAAAACAAGGAACAATATTGTGTTACTCTAGAGGTGCCCACAACAGGCTCTAGGAAGAATCATGTGTGAGGACACTTCGCTGCTATCAAAGCCTATGAATCTGAAAGCCTTAACGTGACAGACAAATTAGCATGAGTGAAAGAAAGTCTTCACGGGATGACTCTACTCCAAGGGTTTGGGGTTTTGTAGTTTGCTCCTATCTCAACTTCAGACCTAGAAGAGTAGTTGTGATAAGCTGAAGCCCTCACTGCCATGATTAAAAATATTGTGCTTAAATTGTGCTGCCTCGGCAGCAACCTTTAAATCACATCAGCATCTTTGTTTAATTATTTATTCTACATATCCAGCCTGATTACAGATATGCACACACCACATAGGCATGAGAAATTTAATTCTGAGTTATTTTCCTGCTTATTTCCCTTCACTGATTTAATATAGGTGACATGGCCTTGAGGCATAAAATCAAGTTAAGAACAAGTTTTCCTTTCTGATTATTACTAGAGCAAGTATTTTAGGTTGCATTGCTTGAGGACAAGCAATAGTTCGAGTTTGGGGGTGTGTAAAGTGTCCACAAGTCATATATTTCATACACATTCCACCTCTTATTATTACTGTTTTAAGCACATTTTAGGCATAAGTAGGTGCATGCATGGCATTTTACAATATTTCTTTGTTTTACCATGCTTTTATAGATTAACGTTTATTTGGTGAACAAGAGATATTGTTTTAGTGTATTTTTGTACTTAGGTACTAAAGGCTGAAAGGGGGAACCAAGGAGTTAAGGATTCAAAGCTGAGGAAACAAACCTAGGAACTGTACAGATGCAGTTCCAGTAGAAGACAGTTGCTGCCGAATAGCTGCCAAGAAAAGTTGCCACCGACCTTGCTGCTCACGGCAGTTGACTATGGAAGTTGGAGAACTGAAGTGCGATTTGTAGAGCTAAAAACCCTGAATCTATCGCCGGCATCCATTTGATTTTTCGACGTCTGCAGCAGCAGCCAGAGCCGACGAAGCAAAAATCTCAAGGTTACTTGTGGGCTAAGGCAAACTAGATAAAGTCCGTATTCCACGCAAAGAAAGTCAGAGTTTAAAGTCATATTAAAGATGGAAAGCTACTTTCGAGGACTTCTACTTTATGGAGGACTTAACCTAGTCATCAGTCTATAAATACCCATTGTACTCCTAGTTCAAATCATCGAAGGTTTTCTATAGACTTAGCTAGTGTTCTTTGCCGCCGCCATGTTCTAAACTCCATTTGGGTTAGGGTTATGTTGTAAATTAGTTGTGAAACAGTTGTTTTAGGTTTTGAGTTGTTTTCTTCAATAAAATATTCCAAGTTTGCTTAATCTTTGCACTTCATTCTTTTGATTAGTCTAGACCAGTCAATTAAGAGAATCCATTTGTCGGGCACGAAAGTGTAACGCTCACGAAAGTGTTAAGCACGGTCACAACATGTTGGGGCGTGACTAACTTAGTTCCTAACGAGTTCACAAGTTTTAGTGGCTAAAAAGGATCACCAACCGAGTTGACTAGCCTGTGTTAGGTTTACGCTGAGATTGCTAGGTATTTCCTACGTCACGTTAGCTCTCGAGCATCCTTTCCTAGAAATAGGAAGGATCACTGTCGACTATCCCTCCGAACTTGGAGTATCAGCCAGATCTATCGCCGGGACTTATTTCCATTCCACCTTTCGAGACAACGAAAGTTGTAGTGGTAGTGACCCGCTGCGGCCACGTGACAGGGTCGTAGCCTGTCACCTATCATACCCGCCGAGGTAGCATATAGCGGCAGCACGAAACAACTTAGTCATTTTACAACGCAATTTTCACACTAAGGGGCAACATAACCCTTCCTGCTCTATCAACCTGATTACCTCCTTTATTATTTGTGCTCTACTTTACGTTACTCTTCTATCCAACAATTACTTGTGTTCCTATTTTACCTTGTGCGGGGACTACGAAACAAAACAACCTGTCCAATCCTCGTGGAATTCGACATATTTTATACTATAACTTGGCAGGAGTGTGCACTTGATCTCTCATAAAAAGGGAACACCTACACGCCCTACAATGGCATCATTATTCTCTGATCATCATTAACATGATTATAACGATCACCGTGCAAGGCAAACATCATCAATCACTTGAAATGATGTCACATCGACTTAGCATTAACTTACCATCATCTCATTCTTTCGAAACTTAGCTCTGATACCACCGAATTTAACCCCCTCGACCCAGCCTAGGCGGTAGGCCGAACCGAACGTGTCACACGGGGAATATTGAAGTAAACCAGGAGGGTTTACCTCAATAAACAACCCTATTTTTTCTTTTTATCTTGTCAAGATGCTCATTAGAAACCCGAGTGTTTATCATAGCAGCGGAACATACACAACATCAATCGAACATCGATTAAGGCTCAATTACTTTCGAATACGATTTTAGGGACCATTTTGTAAACTTAAAAAATTATAAGGGATTCCTCCAATTTTAGATTACCATCTTTAAATTAATATGTTACATGCATCTCTATCAAAACTAGGCTCAAAACAATTATCCAAGTTCACTTAATTGCATCCACAACATTCAGGGACCAAAACGCAAAGAATCAGAACTTCAGAATATTCCAACAACTAACATAACAACCAACTAATTTGGTACCCGCTAGTCCTGTATCAGAATTAATCCTCACATCTCAGAACATGAGCCAGTATCGAAACACCCTTGAGGTGTTTTGAAACTGTGGTTTCTAGTAGCAAAACGTACCAGAACAGACCTCCCATGATTCGAAACCCTTAGTCCATTTCAGGCTCACTATTTTGGTACAAGCTCCAGTGTACCGAAACACTTGGGCCTGTAATGACACTTTTTGCTTTGTTTTCACCCTTTAATCCATCCTAAACCAATTAAACATGTTTCCAACATACATACATCATATTTATACATCAATCCTCAAGCATTCATGGCATATTCATAATCAAGTCATGGCAAATTGCATTAAAGGTAAACTATAGGCATGCAACCTAACAAATAAATCACTCAAGTGTCAAAACTCAAACCAAAGCACAATCCTGCAAATATAGGTCTTTTACAAGTATAAAACCATAAAACAAACATGCTCAAAAAGGGTGTTCATACATATCACCCAAATAAACCATGGAACCCCCATTGCTCTTATTACTCTAGTCCAAAACCGAACATACATTCGGAAGCGAAGTCTCCTACGATCCCCTTGCAAACTGCTGCCTCCACTTACTTAGTTGTCTGCATTGATGGACAAAAGAGAGCGTAAGCATACAAGCTTAGTGAGGAGTGCTCAAAACCCAAACATCATCAATGCATTAAAATTGTTTCCTTCATTAGAAAACCATCATGCCTTCTTTGGAAACCATGCACTTCTTTAACAAAATCATCATGTTAAACACCATGCAACAAGTATTAAATACTCAAAAGCGAATCCATTTGCTAACACTCAACTTAAGCCTTTCCATACATAACTACCATATGCAAAGCTTAAGGAGTAGAACATGCATTTTCATAATATGCATCCATATACATTTCATAACTATTTATCAATTATATTTGCTCACAAGTGATCATCAACATACTTATTTCTCAAAACCATATTGGATACACAGATTCCCAAGTGTTGTCCTAACACTTTACACATTATCACTGGCATTCTAAGGTTCACAACGAGAGCTACCCTCCACTGTTGTGACACCCATGGTGGAGTATTCGGTACTCCATATAAACCCCTCAACACCACTCATAGGTAGATGTATAACCCCACCAACGAGAGATGGCACACTATACACATTCCTCAATCGTTAGAATACTTGGATGGAGTTTTCGTTACATCACAACCCCTCAACATCCAAGGTGACTTGTTTATTGTGCACTCAATCCTATAGCCGGCTAACTATATCTGATTTCATTTATAAACCATTTTTCACAACATCACTTGTAACGCCCCAAGTTTAGGGTCTGGAAGTTAGCCGGATTTGGTTGAAGGTTCGTTCGAGTTAGTTTTACTGGTTTAGACTAGTTTCGGGATATGTTTTTAAATAAAAGGTTTATGTAGGGTTTGCATTTTGGAAAAGTGGTTTTAAATCAATAATTATGTATATATGATTTTTGGTGGAAACAATTTTGGAAAATTGTTTTTTGGAGAATAGACATTTTAGTCTAGTGGCTAAAATGCAAAGTTTCAAAACTGTTTTGGTGACTAGTTTGTAAAAGAATCAAAACATTAAATCTTTAAGGAGCTATTTAGCCAAGTCTAATTTCAGATTTCCCCCCTAAATATTTTGGTCTCTAAAATGTTTAATAAAAAGGAATTTTAAATACAATAAAAGATATTTTCAAAAAAGTTATCATCTTTATGCTATTTGACGTTATATTTTTCTCTCAACCTTTCTTTCAAGGAGCTCCATCCAAACAACCATTTTCTCTCAAGATTTCAAAAGTAAATCTTTATTTACATTGATTTTTTCATCATCAAACTTGATTTCAATGATTCCTCTTTAAAACCCAATCATTTTCTTTTAGTTTTCTCACGTTTTTTCATTGAAAAAAAGGGGGGAAATCCATTATTAGAGGTGAGATATGCTTTTCTCCTCTTATGTAAGTTCTTTATTGAAATTCCCACATTATTGATTCTTTTATAGGGTTTATTTAAAGATTGTATATTGGGTTTGGTAGAAATATGCTTAATCAAGCTATTAAAATGTGGTTTTGTGAGATTTTCGTATGGGTTTTATTTTGCTGAGTTTTTGGATGTTAATAAATGTGTTTTTCATGTTAGATAATGTTGAAATAATGATTTGATAATATAAAACCCGAAACTAGTTGAATTGAGAGTTTTTGAGGTTGAAGTTCTTGGGTTTTTGGCTTGGTTTTGTGAAGAATAAGTGGCTGATGGTTTCTTGCCTTTGGGTTGATGTTTTTACTTTTTTAATAGATGTGATTTTGATGATAATCTTGCTGGGTTTTAGCTGGAGTTTGTTTAGAGTTAGTTTATTGGTGTTTTCGGATATGAATTGATGGACGGTTGTTGCTAGTTGCTGGGTTTTTGAGTTGCAGCAAGTTTAGAGGCTTGAGATCACTCTAATGCTCTGTTTTAAATTGATTAGAAGCATGGGAGATTGATTTGGGAACTTTGAACGCGATATCAAACAATCTAGAAGCTTGATTTGGGTGTACGACTAGCATTTGTGTATGCTGGTGAGTGGAACTGTGTTATAAGACCATAACATGGTTAAGGAAAAGATTTTAGGGGTTTAGATTGAGCTTGAAAAGCCAATCTAAGCTCGAGAGAAAGTTTAGTTGTTTTCGCCTTTATTTTTAGCTTTTTACCTTGATTTTGTTGAGCCTAAATACGTCTTGTTGCAAATGATGATTTTTTGCCTTTTTTCATATGTGTTGAGATGTTAAGATGAAGAATCATGTGATCCCATGTTTGATTTATGTTACGAAGAGATATATATTGTTGAGTACATGCTATGCATAGAAATGTGTATGATAATGGGATGAGAAATGTTATGCTTGTGGCCTTGCAAAACAGTGGGTAAGTGTTGGCCTTGATGAGTATATTGACACTTGATGAGATATTATTACCGGATATAATTGGTTGACCAATAGGATGAGAGTGCACTATAATGGTAAAATTCACGCGTGGCCTTAGTGATGTTAGATTCCATTAAGGAGAAGTACGTTGATGGGCATTCCACCGAAAGCTTATTCTTGCTAGACGTTGTGAGTACGGTGGTGGGCATTCCACCGGAAGTTGTCTAGTTGTCTTGATTACGGTGATGAGCATTCCACTGATCGTTATTCGCATATCCGAGTAAAATTGCTAAGAAGTCAATATACTCATGTGACTCATATTGCTCTTTTATGCTTTTATTGTGTTGAGTATGTTATGAAACTTTGAGATATATAATCCATGTGGTTATGGATGTTATGCCTTGGTTTGTAGTTCAAGCATGAGTTATAATGGACATGTTATGTTGGAAGTTTGTTTTGAGAAATGATTTGTGGAATGGTTTTGTTTTCAAAAACAAGTAAAATGGTTTAAAAACTGCATTGTTGTTGTTGTTATTGTTTTGAGCACCGCTCACTAAGCTTTCTTGCTTACGCTCTGTTTTCCAACAATACAGATTCATAGACCATTCATGGCAGTAAGGAAGCAAGGAGGTGTCCAAGAGTATATATTTTGCTCAAGTATGGTTTTGGCATCAAATAATAGAATGTTAGCAATGGGATAGGACCTTTATGCTTTGGGAGGTCTTGTTTTGAGACTTCTGTGTTGAGACATGTTTGCGATGCCTATCTAGTCTTGTTTATGACCTTTATATGTTGGATGAAGGTTTGGTTTTGGCCTATCTAGTCAGTATGCTTCTGAGCTAGTTCCCACTGAGAGGGAACGATGTGAACATTTCCGATATTGCTTTGTTCAGGAGATGAAGACCTTTATGTTGGTTTCAGACTATATGGACTTTGATGTTTTGGTCACTAAAGCCAAGGATATCGAACAGAGCTTGGGATTGACAACTCATGGCAGTGGATCTAGTTCAAGAAAAAGGCTTGTCGAATGGGACAGAGACCGTGAAAAGAGGCACAAGGATAGGAGGTACCAACCTGACCATAGGCGTGGAGATGGTAACCCGGGACATGGTCATCAGGGTCAAGGAGCTATTGTTCGCACACCTGAGTATACTAAATGTAGAAGACGTCATTTCAGTGTGTGTTGGGATAATTATGGCTCATGTTGGAACTGTGGGTATCGAGCACATTTGAGATGTGATTGTCCACATACAGCTAGAGATGAAAAGGCTGCGGTTCGAGCTATTAAGCATCAGAGAGGTCGTGGACGCGGTCGAGGTAACTTTCAGCGTAGGGATGATGGTTAGAGAAATGTAGCTCATGTGGTTGTTGTACAGCCCGAGGGTGGTGGACCAGCTAGAGTGTATGCGCACCGCGAGGCTAGGAATGATACATATGTGATTGCAAGTAACTTCTCATTACAGTATTTGACTTTGCTTTCTTTGATTGATTCAGGCTCTACACATCCGTACATTTTGCATGAGCATGCGAAGTTGTAGGATATACCGTGTGAGATATTAGATGTGGGCATGAATGTTGCAAGTTCTTTTGGTAAAATTGTTGTGGTTAGGAAAGTATATAGAAGATTTCCTTTGATGGTTCATGGTCATGTGTTTCTAATAGATATGATGGAATTGGCATTTTATGGTTTTGATGTGATTTTCGGTATGGATTGGCTTGTAGAACGTAAGGCTAAGGTAGATTTTGAGACAAAGCGAGTTTCCTTGAGGCTTACATATGATTATGAGTTAATAGTAGTGTGTGAGAACATTAAGTTCTTATCCAATGTTGTTTCAGCTTTAGAGGCTCAGATATTGATGGATATTGGTTGTCAAGCATATTTAGCTTACATTATGAATCCGAACATGAATGAGGAACGACCACAAGACATCAAAACTGTTTGTGATTTTTCTGAGGTATTTCCGGAAGAGTTGCATGGTTTTCCGCCTGATAGAGAGGTTGAGTTTGCTATTGAGACTTATACTGATTCTACTCCAGTATCCATAGCTCCATATCGTATTGCCCTTAAGGAATTGAAAAAGTTGAAGGCACAACTTTAGGAACTGTTGGATGGAGGATTCATTCATCCTAGTATCTCACCTTGGGGTGCAACCGGTATTGTTTGTGAAAAAGAAAGATGGTAGCTTTAGAATGTGTATAGACTACCGGCTGTTGGATAAGTTGCAGTGAAGAATAAGTATCCTTTTGCCACAGATTGACGATCTAATCGATCAGTTGAGAGGTGCTTACGTGTTTTCCAAGATAGATTTGAGATCCGGTTACTATCAGTTGAAGGTAAAAGATAAAGATGTACGAAAGACAGCTTTTCGCACTCGCTATGGACACTATGAGTTATTCATGATGCCCTTTGGTTTGACTAATGCATCGGTTGCATTTATGGATATGATGAATAGAGTATTTCATGAATATTTGGATCAGTTCGTAGTAGTGTTCATTGATGATATTTTGATCTATTCCCGTGTCGAAGAAGACCATGATAAGCATTTGAGTTTGGTGTTACAAACCTTGTTAGATAATCAACTATATGCTAAGCTAAGCAAGTGTGAATTTCGGATTAGGGAAGTAGTATTCTTGGGGCATATAGTATCAGCCGAGGGAATCAGAGTGGATCCTAAAAAGGTTGAGGCAGTTGTGAATTGGAAGCAACCAAAATTAGTAACAAAAATACGTAGTTTCTTGGGCTTGGCAGGTTATTACTGACGTTTTGTAGAAGGATTCTCTAAAGTTGATGCTCCTTTGACAAAACTGATGCAAGAAGGAAGAGTGGTAGCCTATGCTTTTAGGCAGTGAAGGTTCATGAGCGCAACTATCCTACACATGACATAGTGTTGGTCGCAGTGGTGTTTGCTTTGAAAGTTTGGAGACAATATCTCTACGGTGAGAAATGTACAGTTTATACGGATCATAAGAGTTTGAAATATTTGATGTCGCAAAAGGAGTTCAACCTTAGGCAGCGTAGATGTGTAGAATTGCTAAAAGATTATGATCATTCGATTGAGTACCACCCAGGTAAAGCCAATGTAGTGGCCGATGCTTTGAGTAGGAAAGTGGAAATTGAGTTGCGAGCAATGTTTGCTAGGCTAAGTTTGTCACATGATGATGGTCTAGTGGCAGAATTGCAAATTAAACCTTCTTTGATTCAGTTGATTAGAGAAAATTAGTTGCAAGATGGAACGTTCGTACCACATGTGCAAGACATAGCGGAAGGTAAACCGTCAAATTTCTGTTATAGTGATGATGGTGTTCTATGCTTCAAAGGTAAGATTGTTGTACCGAATGATGTTGATTTGAGGTGTACCGTTCTGACCGAAGCTCATAGTATTTCATTTTCCATGCAACCGGGGAGTACAAAATGTATCGCGGCTTGAAGGATGAGTACTATTGGGTTGCCTTGAAGAAAGATGTTGCTAAATTTGTGAGCAAGTGTATGGTTTGCCAGCGTGTTAAGGTCGAACATCAGTTTCCTTCTAGGTTTTTGCAACCATTGAGAATTCTCGAGTGGAAGTGGACGAGAATTACTATGGATTTCGTATCAGGTTTGCCTTTGACACCTTCTAAGAAGAATTATGTTTGGGTAATTGTTGACCGTTTTACGAAAAATGCACATTTCTTGGCTGTTAATACTACTTATACTTTAGTTAAGTTGACTGATTTGTACATCAGTGAGATTGTGAGATTGCACGGTGTACCTAAATCGATTCTGTAAGATAGAGATCCGAGGTTCACAGCTAGATTTTGAGAGAGTTTGCATAGTGCCTTGGGTACTCGGTTGAGTTTTAGCACTTCCTATCATCCTCAGACCGATGGCAGTCAGAAAGAGTCATACAAGTTTTAGAAGACATGTTAAGATATTGCATTATTGATTATCAGTGTTCCTAGGAGAAACATCTACCGTTGGTAGAGTTTGCCTATAACAATAACTACCAAGCAAGTATTCAGATGGCACATTATGAAGCTTTGTATGGAAGAAAGTGTTGAACACCTGTGTGTTGGGCCGAAGCGGGACAGAAGTTATTATCGTTGCCGGATATGCTTAAGGGTACTAACGAGAAAGTGAAGTTGATATGTGACCGTTTGAAGGCCGCTACGAACCGATAAAAGTCGTATGCAAATTTGAAACGTAGAGAAATAGAGTATGCTGTGAGCGACAAAGTGTTCTTGAAAGTGTCACCTTGGAAGAAGGTGATGAGATTTGGGAGGAAAGGTAAGTTGAGTCCGAGATTCATTGGTCCTTATGAGATAGTTGAACGAGTTGGTCCTGTTGCTTATAGATTGAGATTGCCATCCAAATTAGAAAAGATTCATAATGTATTCCATGTTTCGATGCTTCGGAGGTATAGACCAGATCTGTCACATGTTATTCCTGTTGAAGAGATTGAATTGAATTCGGATTTGACTTATGATGAAGAACCAGTCGAGATATTGGCTTCGGACAGCAAAGTGCTGCGTGGTAGAAACATTGAGTTGGTCAAGGTTAAGTGGTGACAACGAGGTGTGGAGGAACCCACTTTGGAGCGAAAGGATGACACGAGGAAACATTTTCCGCATCTCTTTTTGCCAAGTAAATTTCAAGGACGAAATTTCTTAAGTGGGGGAGAGTTGTAACACTCCAAGTTTAGGTTATGGAAGTTAGCCGGATTTGGTTGAAGGTTCGTTCGAGTTATTTTTACCAGTTTAGACTAGTTTCGAGATCTTTTTTTAAATAAAAGTTTTTTGAAGGGTTTGAATTTTGGAAAAGTGGTTTTAAATCAATAATTATGTATATATGATTTTTGGTGGAAACAATTTTGGAAAATTGGTTTTGGAGAATGAACATTTTAGTCTAGTGGCTAAAATATAAAGTTTCAAAATTGTTTTGGTGACTAGTTTAAAACAGAATCAAAACGTTGAATCTTTAAGGAGCTATTTAGCCAAGTCTAATTTCAGATTTTCCCCCTAAATATTTTGGTCTCTAAAATGTTTAAAAAAAGGAATTTTAAATACAATAAAAGATATTTTCAAAAAAGTTATCATCTTTATGCTATTTGACGTTATATTTTTCTCTCAACCTTTCTTTCAAAGAGCTCCATCAAAACAACCATTTTTTCTCAAGATTTCAAAGGAAGATCTTTGTTTACATTGATTTTTTTCACCATCAAACTTGTTTTCAATGATTCCTCTTTAAAACCCAAATATTTTCTTTTAGTTTTCTCAAGGTTTTTCATTGGAAAAAGGGGGAAATCCATCATTAGAGGTGAGCTACATTTTTCTCCTCTAATGTAAGTTCTTTATTGAAATTCTCACGTTATTGATTCTTTTATAGGGTTTATTTAAAAACTGTATATTGGGTTTGGTAGAAATATGCTTAATCAAGCTATTTAAATGTGGTTTTGTGAGATTTTTGTATGGGTTTTGTTTTGCTGAGTTTGTGGATGTTAATAAATGTGTTTTCGATGTCATATAAGGTTGAAATTGTAACCCCCTCGACTGGGCCTGGACGATAGACCGAACCGAACGGATCACACGGGGAATATTAAAGTAAACCGAGAATGTTTACCTCAATAAACGACCATTTTTTTATCTTTTCTGGATGCAATTTAGATTCCTATGTGTACACACACAAGCAACGGATTGAACAACAACACATTCGCCCCTCGCTTATAACCAAACTAATGTTTAGGGACCATTTTGTAAATTTGATAACTTATAAGGGTTATTGCCAAATCCAATGTACCAACTTTTAATTAAGTTCATTATATACTTCTTAGTGAAAAACCAGCTCAAAATGACCTTTATAACCCATCTAATTGCATGCCAGGCAAACAGGGACCAAAACATAAGAAACAGAAACTTAGAACAATTCAAAAACAAGATCAGCGGTCGAACGTTTCAGAACAGAGATACTCGGAACGGCCGTTTCAAAACGCAGTTAACCGTTTTGATATGAGGGTTCGTTTCGAAACTCCCCAGGCTTGTTTCGAAATGATGGTTCACAGAGGCAAAATGTTTCGGAACATGCCTCACCGTTTCGAAACTCCAAGGCCATTTCGAGCCACCGTTTCGAAACATGCAAGGGTGTTTCGAAACACATGGGCCTGTAATGTTTTAAAATGTTGTTTAAACTTGATTTGAACCATCCGAAACCATCCCGAAACATGCCCAACCATGTTGGCAACTCAAATATACATCAATGACAACTTATACGAATCATAAGCAACATCATAGCATCATTCTCAATATCATAAGCACTAAAGGCATGCTTCCTAAGAGTTAAAAGCACCAAAAGGTTATAATAAAATTTATAGCATAAACCAAAACTTAGAGGCCATTTACATGTCCAAATATGCATCTCAAACTTGCACAAAACCAGAGAATACCAAACTAACAACATTCATTGCATTGGACACCCCCACTGCCCTTATTACACTAGTTCAAGAACACAACATACTTTGAAGAGTGTCCTGGTAAGATTCCTTGAAAATGCTGCCTCCAAAAGCCTAATTATCTGCATTGATGAACAAAGAGAGCATAAGCATACAAGCTTAGTGAGGAATGCTCAAAATCACAAACATAATCAATGCACAAAACCATTTTCACTCTTTCAAAACCAACATGCCTTTCTTGAAAAATCATGCACTTTCTCATCAAAATCATGGTATTGAACATCATGCAACATGATTCATATAAATCCAACAATTAAACCATTGCTACTCATATTCCAAGCCTTCCAACCATAAAACACCATTACGCTAAGCTTAAATCAAAACATGCATCTTCCAAATTATGCATTAACAACATTTTCCACAATATCTCATTTCATTATATAGGCTCACAAGTGATAAACAACAATCTCAAAAACATATATCGGATACACGGATTACCAAGGGTTGTCCCACACCCTTCATACACTCTACCGGCATCTCAAGGTTCACACACGAGAGCAACCCTCCATCGTTGTGACACTCGTGGTGGATTATTCGGTACAATCACAACCCCTCAACACCACTCATCGGTAGATGTATAACCCACTAACGAGAGACGGGACACACACACAAGGTTCGCACCCAGAAGATACCCTCATCCGTTGCAACCTTTACAATCCTCAATCGTTAAGGTACTTGGATGAAGTTTTCGGTACAATCACAACCCCTCAACATCTAAGGTGACTTGTTTATAGTGCACTCAATCCTATAGCCGGCTAACTATATCCGATTTCATTTATAAAAAAAACTTTTTACAACATCACTTGCCAATATAATCCATTTGACATGCACACCTCACTGTTTTTACAAAGCATTCATAACAAGCCATAAATCAAGCATTAAACTATGCTTCAAACCCCATGCATCAACACATGTGTAACCCTCTTAGCCCGGTCTAGACGGTTAACCAGAACCGAGGTGATTACACGGGGAAAATCGAAGCCAACTCGTTAAAGCTGACTCCGATTGATGACCCTTTTTTCTTTTTATCTTTTCTAAATGCAACTTAAGTCCTATGTGTTCACTAAAGAGCATAGGAAGAAACGACTCAACGATCAGATTTCGTTTAGGGGTTTAATTGCACAAAATAGATATTTAAGAATCAAAATGTAATTTCTACCAATTACAAGGACTTCTCTAATTTTAAGGTTAGCATTACTCAATTAGTCATGTTTCATGCTTCTTTGCCAATTTTCATCACAATCTAATCAACCAATCATATCCAATTGCATTCATGAAGTTCAGGGACTAAAATATAATGTTTTGAAACTTTACAAGGTGCCATTAACAGAATTAACGGTCGCGTGTCGGTACGCCTAGGGACCGTAACGATACGCGGGAAGGCAGTGACCAAAGTAGCAGAAAGGGTATCGATATGCGGGAAGGCAGGGACCAAAGTCACAGAAAGGGTATCGATACGCTCCCCCGCGTATCGGTACGCCCTTCAAGCCAATATCAAAACACTCTCCAACCGTACCGAAACACCTGTGCAGAAAAGCACAAATTTGGCTTATGCGTATCGATACACAAACCCGTGTATCGATACGCATACCAGAACTGTCCCAAAATCAGCCCCAAAATCATATCAAACTTAAATAAAACATCATCAAATCACATAGACATGTTTAAGGCATCCACTCAATCATATAATCATGCAATCCCAGGCACATGGTAACATTTGGTTGATTAACACAAGCATAGCAAGGCATATAATGGAGCATGCTTAAACCACAAACCAATAGCATACCAAAAGGTAAGATAAAGCATCAAAACCAATATAAAGGCCTTCTACAACCCAAATAAACCAAATAACACTTGCATCAACATCAGGGAGTCCAAAAACACATCTCCCAAAACAAACCATTAGGTCCCATTGCCATATATCATTACTAGAGTAATAGTATAACACCATACTTGAGCATATCTATTCCTTGGATCCTCTTAAGCCTCCTTGCTGCCCAAAGTGTCCCAGTTATCTGTATTGTTGGTGAAAGAGAGCGTAAGCACGATAACTTAGTGAGGATTGCTCTAAAAACACCAACACAACAATGAAAGCTTTTGAGTCTCTATCTTGAAAACCATTTCTAAACCATGCTCTTTCTATCTTATGCTTGAAGATCAGTTCAAAGCAAATCATCATTTGAAAAGCACATGTACCATCGATCTATGTATCGCATGCATTCAACCAATGCAAATCTCATGGCAAAGCAACACATGATTGTTACTCAAAAGCATTACATAATCTCAAAATCTCATATGCATTTCTCATAGCATTAAATCATTTCAACATCGGTACATGTGAATCAAAGTTCATTCTCATATATTGGCATTTCATATTCTATCTTTACTCGGATATGCAGATAGGTTGACTCAAGGCCAAGTCCTACCCCAGTGGGATCTCGCCACCGGACTCTCATGGCGGTATCTATCTTCTCCACAAAGCATGGGTGTTTCACCAAGACCTACCCCGATGGTATCTCTCATCATCGGACTGTCACTTTGGATCGGGATGGCACTACCCCATTGCCCGACTCCAAAGAGCACGTACGAATTTTTAGTTTATAGTGCACTTTACATCCTATTGGTCGACCAATTATATCCGGTAATCATCTCATCATTTATGCCAATATATTACATTAAAATCATCATCTCACCTACTGTTTTGATGCAACATTTCTTAAATCAATCTCATCCCATTTCAATACCACGGTTCATGCATATCATTTAATCAAAATCTGAAAATTCTTTGTAATGTCATTCTATATCATGGGATCAATATGAAACATCATTTCATGTCATAAATCATGCATAAAATAGTAGGAATTTGTCTATCTCAAATCAAGAGCATGTCAAAAGCATTTAGGGGCATCAACCACATTTCGAGAGCAAATCTAAACATACTTACTTCTGGAATTAGGATAGTGTTTCAAACGAATCCTAAATTCCCAAACCTTGTATTCCTTGTCCCTCAAAGACTTCTAAAACCATTTGCACTCACCGATAACGTTTCACATGCTTTCCGAAACTATTTCTAGGCTTCTGACACTTCCGGATCAACACCAAATGCGTCCGAAGAGGTCTCCCCTGTTCATTACACATAAGAGCAGAGGATTAATGCATCATCATGCATTAAAATCACCAGCCACTCATTCTAACTCGATGCTCTACTCAAAACTAGCATTTCGGCTATATGAAATAACCGAAATCATTTCCAAACTTTCTCATAACAAAGCCCATCATAGATTTATCAATTCTAACCTTTTCTAAACTCCAATTAACATAAAAATCACCACAAACACAACCTTATACCTCTAGCAATAGCAGATCACCAAAAACTCCAAATCTAGCATCTTAAATGTAACCCCCTTAGCCCGGCCTAGACGTTAGACCCGAACTACGAAGATCACACGGGGAAAACCAAAGTCAACCCGAGAGTCAACCTTGATTAACGACCCCTTTTTTTCATTTTATCTTTTCTAGATGCACATTAGACCTATATGGATATTCAATAATCAGGGAAGAGATGAGCATAGCGATCAGAAAACATTTAAGGACTCAATTGCAAGAAACAAACTTTCAGGGATCAAATTGTAAATTTTGGAAAACATAAGGACTTTGTAGATTTTTGTTTTACTAAACCTTAATTAATCATGTTCCAAGCCTCTCTGCCAAAATTCAGCTTTTAAGGACATCCCAAGCTCAAACAATTGCAACCACAACATTCAGGACTAAAATGTAAGACTTGCAAACTTGAACAATTCAAATACACAACCTAACGGTCAACCGTTCCAGAACTCAGACACCCGTACCGAAACGCCCGTATCGAAATGATGCTGACCGTTTTGGTACTCGGGTATGTTCCGAGACCCGTATCGGAACGGACACTTCCAGTAGCCAAAGTGTTTCGAAACACTTATAGCCGTTCCGGAACGCCCAAGCCATTTCAAGCACCCGTTTCGAAACATCTAAGGGTGTTTCGATACACCCTGCCCAGAAACAGCAGAAACTACTGGTTTTTCACTTCAACACACCATCAAACATACCTTAAATCATTCCAAACATATCAGCAACATGTCATTCATTAAAACCATCATATTGCATCAAAAGCTATATACATTGCAAGCATTAAGCACACCTACTAACTTATCTCATTCAACCCAAGATCTTGCTTTTAGAAAAAGAGCATAGCAATATCAAAATACGAAAAAGAGAATCCCAACATCACAAATTGATCATTAACAGGTATCAAACCATAAACCAAACTTGCTCAAGGTAAACAATCTCATTACACAACAACATAAAAGATTTCCCCCCCATTGCCTTTATTATATATAGCTATAAACCAAAACATACTTTTCAAATGGAGCTCTTCTTGAATCCCTTGCTTCTTGCTGTCCCAAATTCATTTATCTGTATTGATGGACAAAAAGGAGCGTAAGCACATAATGCTTAGTGAGGAATGCTCAAAACCAAAACACCATCAATGTAGTAAACCATAAAACTTTCTTAAAATGCAATCACACCTCTATAAACCAAAGTATTATTTGAAACATCAACACCTTAAATTATGCATTGCTCAATTTAGAGACCCACATTAAACCCAAATGCATTAAGCAATTCAACCCCAAACAACATTCTTACAATAACTTCCGTTAAACCCCTTTCATGCATAAATGCTTCATGCAAAGTTTAAACCAATTTCCTTGGAAACCATTTCCACTCCCCACTCTTCCTTTCTCATGCTTGACAACCATTTCAAAGCAAAACACCATTTGAAATCTCATGTATCAAATATCTATCTCATGCATTCTACCAATGCAAAACTCATGGCAAAGCCACACATGCTTGTTACTCAAAAGCATGTCATAAACTCAAAATCTCCATTTGAAAACCAAATGTACCATCTAGCTATCTCATGCATACAACCTATGCAAAACTTATGGCAAAGCCACTCAAGCTTATTACACAAAAGCATCTCATAACCTCACTATCTCATATGCAATTCTCAAAGAATAAAACATTTCAAGCATTGGTACATGTGACACACATTCTCATATATTGGCATTTACATACTCCATTGTACACGGATATGCGGAGAACTCACTAGTCTCTTCCGGTGGCATCTACCATCACCGTACTCACCCGTCTAGAACACAATTTCTCGGTGGCTTCTACCAACACCATACTCACATGGCGATTTCTACTTCCGCCAAAAGCTTGAGTATTTCATCAAGTCCTACCCCGATGGTATGCCCCTCATCGGTCTCATGGCAATAACTCTTGTTGCCAAAAAGCTTGGATGTTTCACCAAGTCCTACTCCGATGGAATGTCCATCATTGGTCTCATGGCAATAACTCTTGTTGCCAAAAAGCTTGGATATTTCACCAAGTCCTACTCCAATGGAATGCCCATCATTGGTCTCTCTCTTTGGGACGAGCCTCCTAAGCGTCCGAAACCTCCAACGCTACCTCAATCGCTTCTGGATCACTCTCCCTTGTTTTTAGCACAGAAGAGCAGAGGATTAATGCATCACCATGCATTAAAATCACCAACTATACAACCCAGCTCGCTGCTTTACTCAAGAACCTCATTTCGGCTACTAAAAACAACCGAAATCATCTCCAAACTCTCCCAAAACAAAGCCCAGCCAAGATCTATCACTTCTAACCATTTCTAAACATCAATTAACATCAAAAACCACAATAAACTCGTCCTTATACCTCCATCTATAAAAGAACACCAAAATCACCCCAAAACCACCATTCTAGCATGCAAAACTTAGGAATCCAAACCTATTCGGGATTGGTTTGATTAAACCTCATTTACAACATCAATTAACATCCAAAATACATTAGAAAACAACCTCAAAACAGAGCCTAACCAAGAATTACAAAAATCACCAAGATCTCATCAAGAATCGTGAATTTTAACACAATTTCATGTTTCTAACATTAAAGCAACTCAAAAATCATTAACAAAAGACTGATAACTTGGGAATTTCAGTAAAGAACTGATCATTAGAGGAGAAGGGTTGATTTGGGAATTTTAATCTTGAATTGAAACATTAATAAAATCACCCAAATTAAGGAAAAATCTGATGAAAACATTTTGGTAAAATTAGCTCCTTAAAGATTCAAAGTTTCAATCCTTTACAAAACAATCACTATTTCACTTTTGCAAAAACTGCGATTTGGTCACTACACCGAAATGTAGTACTTCCAAACTTCATTTTGTAAAATTGTTTTATCCATAATCATTCATACATTAAATAAGGATTTTTAAGTATTTTTCCATATTTTTAAAGCATCTCGAACAAGGTGTTCCCTAAATCTCCCTTAAAGATTCGAACCGTTCTTGACCGGTTCGATTTGGATTCCAAAACATCTAGGCCCAAATTTGGGGTGTTACATCAAACTTAGGAACCCAAACATATTCGGGATTTATTTGTTAAAAACTCATTCTCAACATCAAATATCATCCAAAATATATTAAAAATCAACCTCAAAACAGAGCTTAACATAGAAATACTAAAATCACCAAGATCTCATCAAGAATCTTGAATTTAGTAACTATTTATTGTTTATAACATTAAAACAACTCAAAAATCGTTAACAAAGGATTGATAACTTGGGAATTTCAGTAAAGAACTGATCATTAGAGGAGAAGGACGAAGCTTACCTCTAATGGTTGATCTCTCTTCAATTTGGGCAAGTTTTCTTGAAAATCCAAAGCAGAAACCAAAACGATTTGATGAAACAAAGTTAGGAAATCTTTTGGAAGATAAAATCTCAGCAAAAAAAATGAATCTTTGATGGGAGAAAAGTGTTTGGCTGATTGCAAGTTGAGAGAAAATTAAAAGAGAAAACTATCGTGAAATTAGTTATGAAAAGTCAACTTTAATTTTGCTTTTTAATTCTCTTTTATTCCTTTAATTAAATCATTATTAAAATCTCCCAAATTAAAGAGAAATTTGATGAAAACATATGGTAAAATTAGCTCCTTAAAGATTCAAAGTTTCAATCCTTTACAAAACAGTCACTAGTCAACTTTTGCAAAAACTGCATTTTGGGTACTGTACCAAAATGTAAATTTCCAAATATCCTTTTGTAAAATTGTTTTCACTATAATCATTTATATAATAAATGAGGATTTTTAGATATTTTCCCATATTTTTAAAACATCCCGAACTAGGTGTTCCCTAAACCAACCTCAAGGGTTCGAACCGTTCCCGACCAGCCCGATTCAACGTCTAAAACATCTAGGCCCAAAACCAGGGCATTACAAATCTCCCCCACTTACGAAATGACGAAATTTTACCTGGCGGAAAAAGGTAAAGAAATTGCTTCTTCATGCCATTGTTCCTTTCCCACATGGCTTCCTTAACGCCACGACTTCTCCACAAGAGATTGACCAACTCGACGGTCTTACCCCGGGGAACCTTACTATCCGTATCCATAATATCAACGGGCTCCTCATCATAAGTTAAGTCTGGATTCAGCTCAACCTCTTCTACATGCATAACATGCGACAGATTCGATCTATACCTCCGAAGCATGGATACATGGAACACATTATGTATCTTTTCTAACTCTGAAGGAGGTCTCAACTTGTAAGCAACAAAACCCACATGTTCTATCACCTCATATGGTCCAATGAACCTCAGACTCAATTTTCCCTTCCGGCCAAATCTCATCACCTTCTTCAAAGGTGAAACTTTCAGAAACACACGTTCGCCATCTGCGAACTCTATCTCCTTACATTTCAAATCCGCGTAAGACTTTTGTCAGTCCGATACTGCCTTCAAACGGTCACAAATGAGCTTCACCTTATCGGTGGTTCCTTTCAACAAAGCTGGCATCGAAATCAACTTTTGCCCCGTTTCAGCCCAACAAAGGGGAGTCCTACACTTCCTCTCGTATAAAGCCTCGTACGGTGCCATTTGAATGCTTGCCTGGTAACTATTATTATAAGCAAACTCAACCAAAGGCAAGTGCTTCTACTAAGATCCTTTAAACCAAATAACGCAACACCTCAACATATCTTCAAGCACTTGGATAACACGCTCTGACTGCCCATCCGTTTGTAGATGATAAGAAGTACTGAAATTCAACCGCATACCCAAAGCTTGATGCAAACATACCCAAAACCTCGATGTGAACCTCGGATCTCTATCCAATACTATAGATTTTGGCACACCGTGCAAATGCACAATCTCAGCAATGTACAACTCATCTAGCTTATCCAAGGTATACTTAGTATGCACATGCAAGAAATGTGCACACTTCGTAAGACGATCCACAATCACCCAAACAGAATTCTACTTCGATGGCGAGAACGACAAACCAGACACGAAGTCCATAGTAATCCTCTCCCACTTCCATTCTGGGATTCTGAATTGCTGCAACAACCCATAAGGAACCTGATGTTTAGCTTTAGCATGCTGACAAACCATACATTTGCTAACAAACTCAGCAACATCTTTCTTCAATCCCACCCAATAGTACTCATCTTTCAAATCACGGTACATTTTCGTACTACCATGGTGCGTACCAAAATGACTACTATGAGCTTCAGTCAGAATAGTGCGCCTCAACTCCACATCATTCAACACCACTATCCGACTCCCAAAACATAGAACACCTTTATCACTGAAACTGAAGTCTGAAGGCCTACCTTCCGCAATATCCTAAACGTGAGGTACAAGAGAATCATCAAGCAACTACTTATCCTTGATTAACTGAACCAAAGATGGATTCACTTTCAACTCAACAATAAGGCCACCATCTCGCGATATGCTCAAGCAAGCAAACATCGCCCTCAACTCCACCACCACTTTCCTGCGCAAAGCATCGGCCACAACATTGGCCTTTCCCGGGTGATACTCGATCGTTAGATCATAGTACTTAAGCAACTCTACCCAACGCCATTACCTAAGATTCAACTCCTTCCGAGACATAAGATACTTCAAACTCTTGTGATCCATGTACACTTGTGATCCGTGTACACCGCACACTTCTCACCAAATAGGTAATGCCTCCAAATCTTTAAAGCGAACACCACCGATGCTAACTCAATATCACGCGTGGGATAGTTACGCTCATACGCCTTCAACTGTAGCAATGCATAAGCTACCACCCTACCCTCTTGCATCAGCACACATCCCAAACCAACATAGGATGTGTGACTATACACCACAAACTCTTTTCCAGATTCAGGTTGAATCAAGATAGGAGCTTGCGTCAAAGCTTCCTTTAGCTTCTCAAAAGCTTGATGTCTCACTTCTGTCCACTCAAACTTAACATCCTTCTGCAATAACATCGTCAAAGGAGAAACAATCTTGGAAAATCCATCCACAAACCTTCGGTAGTAACCCGCCAAACCAAGGAAACTACGAATTTCATGAACAGACCTAGGAGGCTTCCAATTCACCACCGCCTCAATCTTCTTAGGATCAACACAAATTCCCTTGGCCGAAACCACCTGACCAAGGAAAACAACCTCCTTTAACCAAAACTCACATTTACTCAGCTTGGTATAAAGCTGATTCTCTAGCAACACTTGCAAAACAATTCTCAAATGTTCCTCGTACTCCTCCTCAGTACGTGAGTACACAAGGATGTCATCGATGAACACCACAACAAACTTATCCAAGAACTCATGAAACACCTTGTTCATCATATCAATGAATGCAGCAGGAGCATTTGTCAAACCAAAAGGCATCGCCAGAAATTCATAATGCCCACACCTTGTCCAAAAAGCAGTTTTTGGCACATCCACATCCTTAACCTTCATTTTATAGTACCCAGGCCTTAAATCAATCATCGAGAACACAACTGCTCCATGAAACTTATCAAAAAGATCATCAGTCCTTGGCAGAGGATACTTATTCTTGATAGTCAACTTATTCACCTGACGATAATCAATTCACATTCTCATCTTGCCATCTTTCTTTTTCACAAACAAGATCGATGCACCCCAAGGTGACACACTAGGCCGAATAAAGCCTCGGTCAAGCAACTCCTAAAGTTGCGTCTTCAGCTCCATCAACTCCTTAGGTGTCATTCGATAAGGAGTGATGGACACCTGAGTTGTGTTCTCATACAACTCAATTCCAAACTCAACCTCCCGACTAGGCGGCAAACAGGTAACTCCTCCGGAAACACCCTAGGAAATTCATACACGGTCCTTATATCTTGTACCCAGACATCCTTTATACTAGGATTCATTACAAAAGCTTGATAAGCTTCACATCCTTGACGCAACAATTGGCTCGCTTCAAGTGTCGAAACCACATTAGATAGGAACTTTACATTCTCCCCCACCACCACAACTTCATAATCATCACAAGTTTCAGCAAAACTCGCTTATTCTTAAATTCCACAATAGCCCTATGCTCAACTAGCCAATCCATACCAAGGATTACATCGAATCCATAGAAAGGCAATTCCATGAGAACCACCAAGAACACATGTTCTTGCACCTTTAAGGGACATCTCCTATATAACTTCCTCGTTACAACCGTTTCACCAAAAGAACTAGTCACACGCACACCAACATCCAAAGAATCAACAGGAAAACCAAGCATTTGAGCATGTTCATGCAATATGTACGAGTGTGTAGATCTAGAATCAATTAGAGAAAGTAATGGCAAAGACTGCAAAGTAAAGGTACATACGATCACATCAGTGTCATTCCTCCCTTCACGATGGGCATACACTCTGGCCTAACCACATTCTTCTGGCTGAACAGCTACAACATGCGCTTCATTCCTCGCACCATCATCTCTACGCTGAAAATTACCACGACTGCACCCACGGCTCCTCTGTGGCTCAGCTGCTCTCACCGGAGCCCGTCCCTCTCTCATCGATTGAGGACAATCTCGTTTCATGTGCCCACGAGAACCACAATTCCAACATGTACCGATGTTGCCCCAACACTCTCTTGTGTGCCTCCTACCACACTGATTACACTCCGGTGTACGAATGAAAGCATTCGGCCCTTGCTAACCTCTCCATGGATTACCTCCCCCACGTCTATCATCCATATGAGACCTACGATCCCTCGGCCTCTTAAAATGATTCCTTCCATAAACAGAAACCACAACTCACTTCCCTGAGCTAGATCCTCCTACTCAACTCGCCAGACCAAGGTTCAACTCAATGTCCCTGGCTCGAGTGACCAGGACATCGAAATCAGTGTAATCTGATGCAAGCATATATGTCTTCACATCAGCCACCAACCCATATCTGAAATGCTTGCATCTCTACCGTTCATTAGGGATCAATTCCGGTGCATACTGGCTAAGGCGTACAAACTGCACCTCGTATTCCGCCACTGACATGGCTCCTTGCACTAGGGACATGAATTCCCTCTTCTTCTCTTCCAAATAACGGACACCCAGATTTTTCCCTCTTAAAAGCATTCAGAAAGAACGTCCAAGTCACCTCAGCATTCTCTAATCCAACTATAGTGGTCGTCCACCACGTATAGGCATCACCATGAAACAGGGACACAATTCATTCCAACTTCTAGACATCATTACAGTTCATCTGCTCAAGGATCCTCTTGGTGCTCTCCAACAAAGATTCAGAACCCTCAGGGGTCAGCCCCCTAAATTTAGTCCCACCGAGACTGCGGAGTCGCTCTAACGACAGACTCGCACCAGCACCAGCATGAGGTGCAACCACATGAGCACCAGCTATTACCGCTTGAAAGGCTCTATCAATAGCCTTAATCAGCACAGTCATATCAGGAGCAACTTGTCCTCGTGCTCCCTCGGGTTTAGCAACCCCTATTCTAGCTCTAGCAGCACCTGCCCCCGCTCCACCACCACCGGGTGGTCCACCAGGAGGAGGAGGTGGTAGATTCTCAACACGCTCATCCGTCTCATTCACCTCATTCTCAGCCGCATTACGTGTATTAATTCTAAACTCTCTACGTGGCCCTATTCAAAACAATGCAACTAGCAAAATGCAATAAAACTCAATCAGGTAATATAAGGCATGAAATCCAAGGTGCTCAAGATCATTTTCAAAATAATTCTTTCCAATAGCAATGATATGGCAATGAGTTCCCCATCTATACCCCAAACATAGCATAACAACATAATTGCATCTCAAACAATCAACTTGCATACATTTCATCTCATTAAGGTTCGGACATTGCACAATTACAAAACATGCTTTCACAAAGTTCATAACTACTCATATTTACACTTACCAACGCCCCAATTATTCGCAAACCTGGCTCTGATACCAACAAATGAAACCCCTTTAACGCGGTCTAGACGGTTGACTCGAACCGAGGTGATTACACGGGGAAACCGAAGCCAACTCGTTAAAGTCGACTCTGATTGACGGCCCTTTTTTTCTTTTAATCTTTTCTAAATGCAAATTAAGTCATGTGTGTTCACCAAAGAGCATAGGAAGAAATGGCAAAGCGATCAGATTTCGTTTAGGGGTTTAATTGCACAAACTAGACATTTAGGGACCAAAATGTAATTTCTGCAAATTACAAGGACTTCTCTGATTTTAAGGTTACCATTTCTCAATTAGTCATTTTTCATCCTTCTCTGTATCGAAACACGGGAAGGCAGTAACCAAAGTCGCAGAATGGGTATCGATACGCTCCCCCGCGTATCGGTACGACCTTCAAACCGGTATCTAAACACTCTCCTACCGTATCAAAACCCCTGTGCAGAAAAGCACAAATTTGGCTTATGTGTATCGATATGCAAGCTCGTGTATCGATACGCATACCATAATTGTCCCAATTTTCATCACAATCTAATCAACCAATCACATCCAATTGCATTCATGAAGTTCAGGTACTAAAATATAATGTTTTGAAACATTACAAGGTGCCATTAACAGAATTAACGGTCGCGTGTCGGTACGCCTAGGGACCGTAACGATACGCGGGAAGGCAGTGACCAAAGTAGCAGAAAGGGTATCGGTACACGGGAAGGCAATGACCAAAGTCATAGAAAGGGTATCGATACGCTCCCCCGCGTATCGGTACGCCCTTCAAGCCAATATCAAAACTCTCTCCAACCGTATCGAAACCCCTGTACAGAAAAGCACAAATTTGGCTTATGCGTATCGATACACAAACCCATATATCGATACGCATACCAGAACTCTCCCAAAATCACCCCCAAAATCATATCAAACTTTAATAAAACATCATCAAATCACATAGACATGTTTAAGGCATCCACTCAATCATATAATCATGCAATCCCAAGCACATGGTAACATTTGGTTGATTAACACAAGCATAACAAGGCATATAATGGAGCATACTTAAACCACAAACCTATAGCATACCAAAAGGTAAGATAAAGCATCAAAACCAATATAAAGGCCTTCTACAACCCAAATAAACCAAATAACACTTGCATCAACATCAGGGAGTCCAAAAACACATCTCCCAAAACAAACGATTAGGTCCCATTGCCATATATCATTACTAGAGTAAAAGTATAACACCATACTTGAGCTTATTTATTCCTTGGATCCTCTTAAGCCTCCTTGTTGCTCAAAGTGTCTTACTTATCTGCATTTTTGGTAAAAGAGAGCGTAAGCACGATAGCTTAGTGAGGCTGTAACGCCCTGGTTTTGGGCCTAGCTGTTTTTGACATCGGATTGGACCGATCGGATACAGTTCGAATCGTGTTAGGTGGTTTAGGGAAATCAAGGATCAGGAAAGGATAAAAATATGGTACAAATTGGTAAAATCCTCTAAAATCATGTTTAAGGTGTTGGTCTAACCAATTTTACAAAATAGGCTTTGGAAGTGGTACATTTTGGGTAGTGACCAAAATGTAAAGTTTCAAAATTGTGGAAAATGTAGTTTTAAAAAGAGGAGCCAAAAATTTTAAAATCTTTAGGGAGCTATGGTGCAATTACACCTTCCTTAAATTGACATGTGTTTTAAAAGGGTTTTTAGATGATTAAATAAAAAAGGTTTTATTTAATTAAAATTAATAAAATAGAAAATTGAGATTTCATTTCACGTAACTACCCCTCATTTCAGCAAAACTATTTTCCTAACTCATTTCTCTAGAATTATTTTCTCCCAAACACTCTCCCATTGAGTTCCAAATCAATTTCAAGATTTCTCTTCAAGATTTTCAAGTTTTGTAAAGCTAAAACTTGTCAAACCTTAAGGAAGACAAGGATTGGCGGTAAATCTCATTCTCAACCTTCAATCTAGGTTCTTTATTGAAATTCCCAAGATCTTTGGCTTCTAATTGATGTTTTTGGGTGAGTTTTAATTATAGTTTTGATTTGAGATCAAAATCTTGCAAAAATGTGATTAAAATCTAAATTTTCGAATTGGATTTGATGAGCTCTATTTTGGATTGGTTTTAATTGAGTTTTGAGTTGATTATTATGTTGAAAAATGGTTTTTATAATATAGATCCCGGAATCCTTGAGATCCTTGAGTTTCTTGATGGTTTTAGTTGGGATTTTGAGGTGAAATGTTGAAGTTATGCTTGATGGAGTTATGAGAAAGGGTTTAGGTTGTTTTTAGATGTGTTTTGATGTTTATAAATGGTTGGAAGTGATGTATGTTGGCTGGGCTTGGTTTAGGAAGCAATCGATTGAGTTTTAGGTTGTTTCGGATGGGTAAATTGGTGTAGTTTTGGTGAGCAACGAGTTTGTGTTTGGTTGCTGGTGTTGAAATGCATTTTAATGCATTTGGATCTCTGTTTTGATAATCTAAAAACAAGGAATGTTGATCCAGAAGCAAAGGAAGCAATTTTGGAGACTTCGGAAGGGTGATGTTCATGTCGACGAGCAAAGTTTCGCGTTATGGTGAGTGGAAATGGATTTTCCAGCTTTGTTACGCTTTGAGCGTGGTCTTGGGAGCTTAGTGCATGTTTGAAACACTTTGCTAAGCTCAAGAGTAAGTGATTCGAAAGTCTCTCTCGGAATGTGCTATGTTTTTGTTGGAAATGCAATTGTTTTAAATGCAAATTTATTTACTATTTTAAAGCATGTTTTAAGCATTGATAATGCTCGTGTTTAATGCCATTTGATTAAGGATGCACTTGGTAGGTGATCCTTGGATTTATGAAATGTATTCATTTGAGTTTAAGCATGACTATGCTTGCGAAAATGGCATTGTGATTTATGCTTGTAAAATAGTGGAATAATGATGTTAAATGATTATATTGGCAAGTGATGGAAATGGTTTGTGGTTATTTAAATCGGATATAGTTAGCCGGCTATAGGATTGGGTGCACCGTGAATAAAGTAGACTTGGATGTCGAGGGGTTGTGATTGTACCGTATACTCCATCCAAGTACCCTAACGATTGAGGCTAAGATCACAACGGTGGATGGTTAAATCCCGTGTGTGGATCTTGTGGTATGTGTCTCGTGCTCTCGTTAGTGGAATTATACAACTACCAATGAGTGGTGTTGAGGGCTTGTGATTGTACCGTTAAACTCCTACACGGGCGTCACAACGGTTGATGGCTTAATCCCGTGTGTGAGCCTTGTGTAGTCCGGTAGTGTGTATGAAGCATGTGGAACAACGCTTGTAATCCGTGTATCCGATTGTGTCATTTCTATTGGTTTTTGGTATGGTTTGTGAATTGATCACTTGCGAGCCAATATAATGTTGTTGATTAATGATTTAAGCATGTGATGCTTGTACTTTTGATATTATTTGGTGATGTTAAACACCTTGAGCATGTTTGGTTTACTGTTTCAATATTGTAAACGTCCTTTGAACATTGGTTTAATCTTGAATGTGGTTTTTAGCCTTTTTGTGGTTTTGACATCTCTGAAGCATGCCTATAGTTCTAAATCTTGCAAGAATGATGCTATGTTATAGCTTGTGCTTCGGTTTGGTGGTATTTGATGTGTATTCATATTGTAAGTGTTAAGACATGTGTTGGAATGGTTTCGAAGGTGAAGATCCGTGTAAAACCAGCAATTTGGAAAATTGCAGGCCCAAGCGTTTCGAAACACCCTTATCTGTTTCGGAATGGTGGCCTTTAATGGCCATGGTGTTTCGAAAACGGGTAGGTACATTCCAAAACATTTCGCCACTGTAAATCACCGTATCAAAACAAGTTATTTGGGGTCTCGGTATGCACTTGCGTAACGAAACGGTCAACATGGTTTTGAAACGGCCGTTCCGATACAGGGTCTTGTGTTCCAAAACACTTGACCGTTGGATGATGATTTTTGGATAGTTCCAGGTTTCTGTTTCTTACGTTTTGGTCCCTGAATGTTGTAAGTTCAATTGGCTGAATTTGGATGGTCTGTATTAGTTGAGGTTTGACATGATGGCATGTTATATGACTAATTTTGGATTGGTAACTTTAAAACATGGTTAGTACTTATAATTCCTGAAATTTACAAATTGGTCCTTAAAAGTCAAATGAATGCAATTGAACCCCTAATTGGTTTCTGATCGCTACAAAAACTTGTAGGGCGTGTAGGTGTTCCATTTTGTAGGAGCGCATGTGCTCACTCCTGTCAAGTTATAGTATAAAATATGTCGAATCCCACGGGGATTGGACAACTTATCTCGTTCTTTAGTTCCTGCAAAAAGGTAAAGTAAAAGCACAAGTGAATGATTGGTTGAGATTGGAAAGTAAATAAAACCCAAGTAAAAGAGAAGAAGTGAACCAGGTTGATAGAGCAGGCAGGGTTATGCTGCCACTTAGTGTGAAAACTACGTTGAAATAGGTATAAGTTATCCATTACCGCCACGATATGCTGCCTCAGCGGGTAGATGGGCGGCAAACTACGACCCTGTCACGCGGCCGCAGTAGGTCACTACCACTGCAGGGGTGTGTACTATCTCGACAGGTGAAATGAAAAGACGTCCTGGTGGCAAGTCTGGCAAATACTTCAAGTTCGACAGGATAGTCGACAGTGATCCCTCCTATTTCTAGGTTAGGATGCTCGAGATTGATAACTTGAGGACTAGTGTGGAACCAATCAATCAACTTCGTTAAAGATCCCCTTTAGCCGCTGAAACTTGTGGACTAGTGTGGAACCAAGTTAGTCACGCCTCCCGTTGTGACCTTACTTAAACCTTTCGTGAGCCTTGCACTTTCGTGCCCGACAAATAGATTCTCTCAAACGACTGGTGTGGAAAGATTGAAATAATGAAGAACAATGGATTAAGTAAACTTGAAATATTTTATTGAAGAAATAACTCAAAAACCTAAAACAACTGTTTCTCACTAGTTACAACATAACCCTAACCCAATGGAGATTTAGAACATGGCGACAGAGAAGAGCACAAGTAAAGTCTATAGAAAACCTAGGATGATTTAAACTAGAAGTACAATAGGTATTTATAGACATAAAACTTGGTCAAGTAGAAGTCCTCTAAAGTAGCTTTTCTTCTTTAATGTAGCTTTAAATGTTGACTTCTTTGCTTGGAATATGGACTCTTCCTCGTTTTCCTTAGCCTGCAAGTACATTGTGTGATTTGGGAGCCAATATAAACCTGATGCCTAAGCCCGTCTTCGACAAACTAGGTATTGGACCTGCAAAACCAACCTCCGTAATGCTTAAACTTTTCGATCACTCATTCGTGCAACCGGAGGGAAAGATTGAGGACATACTGGACAAAGTGCACAGCCTAATTCTTCCTGCTGATTTCCTCATCTTGGATTGTGAAGCTGATGAGAAAGCCCCCATCATTCTCGGGTGACCCTTCTTGGCCACGAGAAGAACGCTGATAGATGTGGAACTTGGGGAACTTAAAATGAGGGTAGAAGATCAAAGCATAAGGATGAATGTGCTGCAACCCTCAAAGGAAGGAATGGAAGGCCTGGATGAAAGAGCTGCCAAAATAAGTGTGGAAACAAGCCAAGACAGCAGCTGGCATGACAGACCTCGGGGCAGATTGAAGGATCCCATCAAGCAGAAACTAAAGGAACAAGAGGACCCCCCAGGAGGAGAGAAAAAGCTAAACCACCTTAGGAAGTGGTTATGTCTAGGAGATGCACCCAAATGCACTCCTAAGATAACTTAATTTTTATTTATTTCTATTTATTTATTTTTATGCATTAGGAATAAAAATTACTTTATTTTACGACTAGATTGATTTTCAGTATTTAATTTTTCAAATTTTATTTAGTTATTTTTATTATTTTTCTTTTAGGATCGAGAATAAAAGAACAAGATTGAGAGGGAGGACCAACAAAAAAGCCCGCCAACCATCCTGCCGAGTCAGCAGCCAGCGCAACGAAGTGTAACGGGTAGTTGGCCGCCAACGGCTCCGAAAATAATGGGCATAAAAATCTGTAGCGTGCGCAAGGAAATCGGACCGTTGATCATTTAATGTCGCCCCGACACTTCTCGGCAGCGCCTATATAAACTACTCACTCATTTCATTTTACTTCACTTCAACCTTTTTGCTAGCTTCTATCTTATTATTCTACTTTCTCATAATATTTCCTTTCTAGTTTCAGATAAAATACAATCGATCACATGGCTTCAACATCAATCCAAAAACCCACCTACAACAGGTTATGCTTCAAGGCAGACGAGGAGAGACATAGAGCACAATTCTCCAAACAGACTGTTTGGGAGGAACAAGGCTTCCATTACATGAAGCAAACAAGAGATTGTCGTATAGAGCCCGCCTTGTTCCGAACCATCCACTTCAAGGGATGGGAGATGTTTGCTCAACAACCCGATATAGAGAACTTCACCATAGTCAGGGAATTTTACTCACATCAACCCTGCCCAGACAAGCCATTCGTCTACGTCTGTGGAGAGGATGTCAAGCTCAACCATGCTGTCATCAACAGCTATTATGGCCTTTATATGAACGACAACCTGCACGAGGAATAGAGGCAGTCACTGACGGCTGCCCACTATAATGAGATCAAGGCTGGAATCTACAAGCCCAACACACCATGGCTTGGGGGGGGGGCAAACATGTGGGATCTATCCAGCGTCGCTACTTGCTACTTGCTTCCTGAAGCTATGTTGTGGAACACGTTTGTGAAAAGGCGCCTGCTGCCCACATCCCACAACTCAACAGTTGACCGGCCACGCCTCACCTTAATTTACAACATCTTGATGAACCGGCCGATCAACATAGGGGAAAGCATCTACACAGAAATATACAAATGCTTCAAGAAGAAGAAGGGCAGACTATACTTCCCATCCTTTATCACAGGTCACTGCACCAATTTCCGAGTCTCGACAAAGCCCACAGAAGAGTTTACAAAAGCTAAGGAGTGCTGGACCAAAAAGGTCCGCATTCAGATGATGCAGGATGTAGAGAATGAACCAGCAATGCCCAGTCAGCCCTCCGCCACACAATTTGAAAAGCCAGTCGCCCCGGGCAGTACTGACGTTGCCCAAGACATAGAGGTCCTTCCACTGCTCCACACACTCCTCGAACACACAAAATGGATAGAGCAGTAACAATTGGCCTTCATGAACTACGTGGGGGAGGCCCAAGAAACCCATGTGGCTTACTTTCTGCAGAAATTTCCTGGTGACGTGCCCACCATGCTGCCCTTTACTGATGAGCTTGCAGCAGTAGCAAAAGTACGACGAACTTCACCTGCCGCCACCGCCCGTCAGACATACCACCATATGCCCTCTCCTTTGCATTCTCCGTATAACTCAGCTGCCACCCCATCTAACACAGTGACATACTCCCTTGAGAGGCATCACCTGAATCTCTCCCCACCCTGTACAGCCAATACAATAGCTGACTCCTCCTCATCAGAGTAGAATGAGCAGGTGCCGTGGGAACCAGAAATAGCAGTAGTAGCGGCAACAACAGCCATCCCAATGGCATTCATTCCTCTGGCAGCACCCACAGAGGAAGGGACAAGGAAGAGGAAGCGACACATAATAGATGAAGAACCTGTGGACCTCGAGACCGAGTTAGAAGGAAGCGATGCATCCCCCGCCGTCCCCCTGTCGAGCCTCCAGAATAGCCAGAGCAGACACCAAAGAGAGTCCAGCCGCCGCGAAAAGCAAAGAACTCTCTTGCTTGAACCGTCGCCAAGGCATCTGCCAAAAGCTGCTTCGTCGTCCGAACATCCTCCTCCTCCTCAGCTAACTACAATCCAACCTCCTCCTAACCCTCAGCAAACTTTTATTTTCTTTTCCTTTATTTTTATTTATCTTTATTTTATTTTTGCTAATTTTAACATATATATTTTTGTTTTTTTATTTTCTGTTTTGTGCATTGAGGGCAATGCCCATCTCGAGTTTGGGGGGGATAGCTCTCGCATCATTTGTAAGAATTCTCAGTTGCATTTAGACTGCATTGTACTTGCCTTAGTAATAATCGGAAAAGAAAAAATTTGTTATGACTTGTGCCTATGATAGGATAGCCGATTACTTTATTTTTTCACGTAACTAAAATTAAACTTAATCTTGGGAAAGAGCATGAAATATGACTTAGATTTTTTTCTTTTTGCCTGAAAATGTTAGATATCTCTGTTACTTGCTGAATGTGTAGAATATTTGATGAACACTACCTGTTTGTTTTTATTGCAAAATTCTAACAATAATTGCAGGTAGTCGCCGAGGCATGCAAAAGAAACAGAAAAATGCAGAACTGCCAAAGGCAGCAAAATCAAAAACAAAGAAAAAGTGATGTGTTATCCTAGAGGTGCCCGCAACAGGCTCTAGGAAGAATCATGAGCGAGGACACTCCGCTGCTATCAAAGTCCATGAATCTGAAAGCTTAAAAGTGATAGACAAATTAGCATGGGTGAATGAAAGTCTTCACGAGATTACTCTAAACGCCATACCTAGAAGAGTAGTTGTGATAAGCTGAAGCACCCACTGCCTTGATTAAAAATTAATAATGTGTTGAAACTGTATTGCCTCGGCAACAACCGTTAAATTATAGCAGTATCATTTTTTAATCCTTTATTCTGCGTATTCAACTTGCTTACAGATTTGCAAACATCACACAAGCATTAGGAATTTAATTCTGAGTTGTTTTCTTACTTATTTCCCTTCCTTAAGTTATATATATATATATATATATATATATGTGTGTGTGTGTGTGTGTGTGTGTGTGTGTCATGGCCTTAAGGCAAAAAATCAGGTTAAAAACAAGTTTTTTATGGCTATTATTAGAGCAAGTACTTTAGGTTGCATTGCTTGAGGGCAAGTAATAGTTCGAGCTTGGGAGTGTGTATAGTCTTTAAAAGTCCCATATTTCATGCACTATCCAACTCTTATTATTACTGTTTTAAGCACATTTTAGACATAATTAGGCTCATGCAAAGCATTTTACAGTATTTGATTGTTTTGCCTTACTATTATAACTTATCATTCATTTGGTGAACAAGAGGTACTGTTCTAGTGTATTATTGCTTGTAGGTACTAACAAATGAACGAGGGAGCAGAAGAATGGAGGACACAACGTTGAGAAGCAAACCCAAGAGCTATACTTTATCAGTTCCAGCTGAAGATAAGTTGCTGCCGAGCGCCTGCCGAGTAAAGCTTCTGCCAACCTTGCTTCCCGCGGCAACTGACTATGGAAGTTTGCAGAACCAGAGCGCGATTTGTAGAGCTAAAACTCATGATTCTATCGTCGGCGTTCACGAGATTTTTCGACGTTTGTAGCAGCGGGTAGGGTAGCCGAAGCAAAATCCCTAGCTTACTTGGGGGCTAAGGAAAACGAGGAAGAGTCCATATTCCAAGCAAAGAAGTCAGCATTTAAAGTTACATTAAAGATGAAAAGATACTTTAGAGGACTTCTACTTCAATGAGGACTTGGCCTAGTTTTAAGTCTATAAACCATTGTTTTAGGTTTTTGACTTATTTCTTCAATAAAATATTTAAAGTTTACTTAATCTATTGTTCTTCATTATTTCAATCTTTCCACACCAGTCGTTTGAGAGAATCTATTTGTCGCGCACGAAAGTGCAAGGCTCATGAAAGGGTTAAGTACGGTCACAACGGGAGGTGTGACTAACTTGGTTCATCACTAGTCCACAAGTTTCAGCGGCTAAAAGGTATCTCTAACCGATTTGATTGATTTGGTTCCACACTAGCCCTCAAGTTATCAATCTCGAGCATCCTAACCTAGAAATGGGAGGGGTCACCGTCGACCATCATGCTGAACTTGGAGTATCTACCAGACTTGCCGCCAGGATGTCTTTCCATTCAACCTGTCGAGACAGTACACACCCCTGCAGTGGCAGTGACCTGCTGCGGCCGCGTAACAGGGCCGTAGTTTGCCGCCCATCTACCCGCCGAGGCAGCATATCGTGGCAGCAAAGGATAACTCATACCTAATTAAACACAGTTTTCGCACTAAGTGGCAGCATAACCCTGCCTGCTCTATCAATCTAATTCACCTCTTCCCCTCGTGGGATTCAACATCTATTATACTATAACTTGACAGGAGTGTGCACTTGCGCTCTTACAAAAAGGGAACACCTACACGCCCTACAAGTTTTCCAAAAACTTGTAGAGCATTTGGATGTTCTCCATTTATGAGCTCAAGTGCACACTCTGTCAAGTTATAGTATAAAAGATATCGTCTCCCACAGGGATTGGAATAGCTCCTATGAATGGTTTCTTGTAAAATATTTAATAAATGCGCCATTAAAACTCAATATATGGAAATATAAAAACACAAGTAAAGATAAAGATAGTGATGAGAGGAATGATAGGGGGAGATTGAGCGATAAGCTGGGTAAGGCAAGTGTAGCTTAGTAGCTTGTGGACTTCATTGCAAAGTCTTGAGTATGTTATGCGCTACCATGAATTGCTGCCTCGACGGGTAAGGTGGGTGGCAAACTACGACCTTGTCACACGATCGCAGCAGGTCACTGCCATAGTAGGGGTGTGTACTGCCTCGGCAGGTGGAACGGAAAGAAGTCCTGACGGCAAGTCTGGCAGACATTCCAAGTTCGGCAGGATAGTCGAGAGTGATCCCTTCTTTTTCTAGGTTAGGATGCTCGAGATTGCTTAACTTGAGGACTAGTATGGAACCAAATTAGAACACTCGGTTGGTAATCCCTTTTAGCCCCTGAAACTTGTGGACTGGTGTGGAACCAAGTTAGTCACGCCTTTGTGAGTTGTGACTGTGCTTAACCTTTTCGTGAGCCTTGCACTTTCGTGCCTGACAAATGGATTTTCTCTTCAATTAACTGGTGTGAACTAATTGAACGAACAAGAAGCATAGATTAAGCAAACTCAGAACTTTATTTAAAACAACTCAAAACTATACAACCGTTTCCCAAATTACTTTACGTGCACGCGCCTAAACACTAATAAAGTTGGACTGCGACCCCCAACACTACAACTTATCTAGCTAACCCCCATCTACACTCTCATTGGTAGATGTCGTCAATTCCTCACAACATGCCCCTATACCCTTACATACATTGGGTATATATAGGGCTTTTGACCTAAGTTGAGTCCTTCTTGAAGTAGGAGTTCTAAAAGTAAATTACATTAAATATAGACTCCTTTATGCTTTAAATATAGACTCTTTGGGCTTTGCCATCTTTAGTAAGTAAGGATAAGTGCTCCTACTTATCAATTTTGAATTAACTCTACCGGCCGCAACATGCTTCAAAAAGTTGCAAGACTGGGCTCATTGGGCTTAGGAAATTGTCCTCTTGAAATCACAACCCAACTTCGCTAAGTCGGTGTAACTTCTACCTGAGCAGCTCTTGGCGTCAATGATGCTTCGGCAGTGTCCTTGGCGGCAACTTGAGCTGCTTCAGTACAACTTCGTTGGTTCTAGATTTCTTGTCTTATCATGTCCTCTCCTCTACTTTCCTAGCTATAGCACCTGGAAACATAAACAAACTAAAACAATAACTTTTCTTCACCAATCATAAGATATTCAATAAAAGCATGGTACAAGAGAAGATGTTGTTATAATGCATGCAATGCACCTAAATATGCCTAAATGAGCTCAAGAACAACAATAATAAGGGCAGAAATGTGTACAAAATATAGGTCTCATGGACACTCTACACACCCCAAACTTGAACTATTTCTTGTCCTCAAGCAATGCAACCTCACTAGTAAAACTGCCCTTAGCACAAAATTAATAGAATGTTAGCTGTTCAACTTGATTTAATGGCTCAAGGCCGTGGCACCTATATAATGTTAGTGATATAAAATAACATGAAATAACTCAGATTAATTTTTCTTAATGCCAATGCAGTGTGTGCATGTATGTGTTCATGCTAAACATGTTGAAGTCACCACGTTAACAAAGTATGTCTAAAATAATTAAATCTTTTAAAAGTATACAAGTTGCTGCCTTGGAAGCACTGTTTGGGCAGTTTTGTTTTCTGTTTATGATCATGGCTTTAAGGGCTTCTCCTCATCATAACTATTCTCCGAGTTTGAAGCTAAGGTAGGTGCACTCTACAAACTCTGAACCCTTTGAATAGAGTCATCCCGTGAAGACTTTCATTCACTCTTGCCAATTTTTCCGTCACTTGGTTTAGATTCATGGACTTAGGTAACATCGGAGTTTCCTTGCTCATGATCCTTCCTAGAGCCTGTTTCGGGCACCTCTAGGGTTTTTACTCCTGCCTACAGCCTGTTTCGGGCACCTCTAGGGTCTTTATGCTTTCTTCCTAGAGCCTGTTTCGGGCACCTTTAGGTTTGTCATCAGTTTTGTTGTGCTGTCCTGTGCTGCCGTGGCGGCAAACCTGTATTCAATCAAGAAACTTTTATTAAGTAAGGCAGACAATGTTACACTTAAAACTTAAGCAAAAATTTAGATTTTACCAGACAAGTGTAGGGATAATTGGCGAAAAGAAAAAAATATTTCTATGTATTTTTCATGCTTCTTCCCATAGTTAGATTTAAAATTTTTAGAATGGTGCAAAAATTAGTAATCCACTAAGCTATCATAGGCACAAGTTTTGAACTAAAGATTCTATTTCATTAAGTACTAGGGTGAAATTTACAAATGCATCTATATACTATGAATCTAAAACAAAGATGACTAATTCCCCCAAACTCAAGGTTGGCATTGTCCTCAATGCCTCCACAAAACAAAATTTAAAAACATAAAATAAAAGATAAAGAGAAAAAAATCGTAAGATAAAACAAAAATAGAAAACAAAATAAAAAAAGAAAATAAAAAAGGAAAATGGTGCTATATGCTGGGGGAATTCCCATATTTTGCTGCCGCATCAGCGGAGGAATATGAGGAGGCAGGCAGGACAAGGCGGCGCGTAGCGGATGGTATTTCTGCTGGAATCTTCTTCGAGCTACGCGGCGTCTGGGGTGGCTTTTTTTATTTGTCTGTCAGCTTCTCCACCCATGGGTTCTGCTACTGGTCGCTTTCCCTTTCGTTCTACCTCGGCCGGTGCATCTTCAAAGGAGTCTGAAATCTCCATGTCTGAGTAGCCGGAGACCTAGGGCAGTAGTGGCTCTGGCTGTTGGGGAGGACACAATGGTTTTTTCTTCATTCTCGAATTCAGAGGAGAAGGTGAGGTCATATGGCTGGATAGGGGTCACGGAGGTTCTTTTCTTGGGGCGGTAGTGCGGCCCCTCGTTGTCGTTGTCGGCAGGAGCAACAACATGTCTTGGAGTGATGTGTACCGGTTTGGATGCTGCTAGCTCCGTTGGAAAAGCGAGCAACTGTAGTCCGACATCCTGGTATTTGTCCAGCAGGTAGGCCACAAAGGCCTCCTACACGTCTGCTACATATTTGGTGAAGATCACCTGCTTTTGCTCGATCCGCTGGCAGCTTTCCACTAAGCTGCACAGTAGGGGAATTGCGGCAGACGTAAGGGCAGTATCAGTACTGCCTGCTGCGGATAGGGTGGCGGCAGCTTGGGACTGCGGCTAGGCGGTGTAAGGTGTGTCGGGCTCTGCACTATGCATCATTTGTTGGCGTGCTCTTCTTGTCCATCCTTCATTGGCAGGAAGAATTTTATCTTTTGGGTGTAACGACACACCAAAATTGGCATAGAGGCCGGTGATGAGTGCAGGAAAGAAGAGTGGACCTTTGGTAGCTGGTTTCTCCGCGTGGGCATAAATTCCCTTGATTATTACCTTGCCCACGTTTATTTGTCACTCCTTTATTATACTGCATATAAGGGTGAGCCACGACTTGTTTATAGTGTATCTGTGCGTGGTTGGCTTCAGGCGGCGCTATACAAAATAGCTCCAAAGTGCTGCCTCCGGCAACAAATCTCGACGGTTGACTGACCCGATGTTTTTACATGTCAGCCATTTGGTTTTTGGCTTGCAGAGCTATTTCTTGATTTGGTTGTAGTCGCGCCCCGTTAGATATGATTCCCACTCCCCGTGCGGGTCGCCGCTGACTTTAATGCTTTAGAAGTTGTTGAACATGTCAGTAGTAAACTTGACACATTCTCCCCGTCTGTAGACAAAAGGGTTCTCTGGGTTAGGTCGGTGGACATAGAACTCTCGCACGTGGTTGATATTAATCCCTTCTGGCTGCCGTGCGAATTGGTCACAACCTATATTATGGATTTATTCGAATAGGGAAGGTTCCAACCCAAAATTACCATCAGGCTGGGTGTAGTGGAAGCCCATCTCTTCCCATAATTGCTTGTCTTTGTAAAACTGGTTGTAGGTCTCCTCGAAAGCAGGTTTGAAGAACCTCTTGTACTAGGTTTTGGAGGTGGTGGCGAGTTTCTGTGATGAAGCCATCATTTGGGAATGATTGTTTTCCTAAAGAAAGTAAAAGAAAGTGAAAGAAAATAAAGCAAAGAAATCTTGGAAGTAGATACTATAGAAAGAACGGGTGGTAGAATAGTTGGCCTTGTATAGCCTTTTTCTCCACTACCTTGGCGGTCGCGCTGTCAACAAGCGGAAATTATTGCGGCGTGAATAACGGGATTCTAGCCATTACGTAGATATTCGTTCCGCTCATTGGGGCAAATATAGCCGTTGCGGCTAGCCGTTATGACGCCACTAGCCATTTTGCTCATCTTCTTTAGGCTGCCTTGGCCGCTAGTTGGGCCTCTCCTTTGTTCTTTCATCTTTCTTGGTCTTTCATTCCTAACCTGAAATAAATAAATAATTTTTTTTAATACAAATTAAATCTATCATAATACATAAAAATAAAATAAAAATTTAAATTAAAAGTAAAAGTAAAATAATAGTTATGTTATGTTGGGTTGCGCTTTTTCCAAGCATAACCACATCCTGAAGGTCTTTGTTTTTGGTTATTCGTCTGGGCATATCCTTCCCCTCCTTAGGTGGATGTTGCTGCCAACCTTGCTGCCCCGGCGGGACATACACCAAGAAAGAAAAGCAGCTATATATACATTTTTTTGAACAAATAAATAAAAAGAGATTTATTGTGAAAAAATTAAATAGAAGTGCAGTAATTCAAACGTAGTTGTTGTTGCCAATCCCCAGCAACGGCGCCAATTACTTTAGAGCGTTTGGGTGTTCTCCATTTATGAGTGGAAGTGCACACTCTATCAAGTTATAGTATAAAAGATATCGTCTCCCACAGGGATTGGAATAGCTCCTATGAATGGTTTCCTGCACAAAGATTTAATAGATGCGCCATTAAATATCAAGATGTGGAAATATAAAAACACAAGTAAAGATAAAGATAGTGATGAGAGGAATGATAGGGAGAGATTGGGTGATAAGCTTGGAAAGACAAATGCAACTTAGTACCTTGTGGACTACATTGCAAAGTTTTGAGTATGTTTTGCGCTGCCATGAATTGTTGCCTCGGCGGGTAAGGTGGACGGCAAACTACGACCTTGTAATACGATCGCAGCAGGTCGCTGCCATAGCAGTGGTGTGTACTGCCTCGTCAGGTTGAAAGGAAAGAAGTTCTGGCGGCAAGTCTGGCAGACATTCCAAGTTCCGCAGGATAGTCGACAGTGATCCCTTCTATTTCTAGGTTAGGATGCTCGAGATTGCTTAATTTGAGGACTAGTGTGGAACCAAATTAGAAAACTTGGTTGGTAATCCCTTTTAGCCGCTGCAACTTGTGGACTGGTGTGGAACCAAGTTAGTCATGCCTTTGTTAGTTGTGACTGTGCTTAACCTTTTCGTGAGCCTTGCACGTTCGTGCCCGACAAATGGATTTTCTCTTCAATTGACTGGTGTGGGCTAATTGAACAAAAAAGAAGCATAGATTAAGAAAATTCAGAACTTTATTGAAAACAACTCAAAACTATACAATCGTTTCCCAAATTACTTTACATGCACGCGCCTAAACCCTGGTAGAGTTGGGCCGCGACCCCCAACACTCGAACTTATCTAGCTAACCCCCCATCTACACTCTCATCGGCAGATGTCGTCAATTCCTCACGACATGCCCCTATACCCTTACATATATTGGGTATATATAGGGCTCTTGACCTAAGTTGAGTCCTTGAAGTAGGACTTTTAAAAGTAAATTACATTAAATATAGACACCTTTATGATTTAAATACAGACTCTTTGGACGTTGCCTTCTTCAGTAAGTAAGGATAAGTGCTCCTACTTATCAATCTTGAATTAACTCTACCGGCCGCTACAGGTTTCAGGAAGTTGCAAGACTGGGCTAATTGGGCTTAGGAAATTATACTATTAAAATCGCAACCCATCTTGCCTAAGTCGGTGTAACTCTTGCCCGGGCGGCTCTTGGCGTCAATGCTGCTTCGATAGTATCTTTGTCGGCAACTTGAGCTGCTTCAGTACAGCTTCGTTGGTTCCAGCTTTCTTGTCTTGTCTTGTCCTCTCCTCTACTTTCCTAACTATAGCACATGGAAACATAAACTAACTAAAACAATAACTTTTCTTCACCAATCATAAGATATTCAATAAAAGCATTGTACAAGAGGAGACGCTGTTATAATGCATGCAATGCACCTAAATATGCCTAAATGAGCTCAAGAACAACAATAATAAGGGCATGAATGTGTACAAAATATAGGACTCATGGACACTCTACACACCCCCAAACTCGAACTATTGCTTTTCCTTAAGCAATGCAACCTAACTAGTAAAACTGCCCTTAGCACAAAATTAATGGAATGTTATCTGTTCAACTTGATTTAATGCCTCAAGGTCGTGGCACCTATATAATGTTAGTGATAGATAATAACATGAAATAACTCAGATTGTTTTTTCTTAATGTCAGTGCAGTGTATGCAGGTCTGTGTTCATGCTAAACATGCTGAACTCACCAAGTTAACAAAGTATGTCTAAAATAATTAAATCTCTTAAAATGATACAAGTTGCTCCCTTGGCAGCACAGTTTGGGAACTTTTGTTTTCTTTTTCTGATCATGGCTTTACGGGCTTTAGCTCATCACAACTATTCTTCGGGTTTGAAGCTAAGGTAGGTGCACTTTTTAAACTCTGAACCCTTTGAATAGAGTCACCCCGTGAAGAATTTCATTCACTCTTTCTAATTTGTCCATCACTTCGTTTTGACTCATGGACTTAGATAGCAGCGGAGTGTCATTGCTCATGATCCTTTCTAGATCCTGTTTCGGGCACCTCTAGGGTTTTTATTCCTACCTAGAGCCTGTTTCGGGCACCTCTAGTATCTTTATGCTTTCGGTCTAGAGCCTGTTTCGGGCACGTCTAGGTTTGTCATCAGTTTTGTTGTGCTGTCATGTGCTGCTGTGGCGGCAAACCTGTATTCAATCAAGAAACTTTTATTAAGTAAGGTAGACAATGTTACACTTAGAACTTATGCAAAAATTCAGCTTTTAACAGACAAGTGTAGGGATAATTGGCGAAAATAAAAAATATTTCTAAGTATTTTTCATGCCTCTTCCCATAGTTAGACTTAAAATTTTTAGAATGGTGCGAATATAAGTAATCGGCTTAGCTATCATAGGCACAAGTTTTGAACTAAAGATTCTATTTCATTAAGTACTATGGCAGAATTTACAAATGCATCTATATGCTATGAATCTAAAACAAAGATGACTAATTCCCCCCAAACTCAAGGCTGGCATTGTCCTTAATGCCTGCACAAAACAAAAATTAAAAACATAAAATAGAAGATAAAGAGAAAAAATAAAAAAATAAAACTGAAAGATAAAACAAAAAAAAGAAAACAAACTAAAAAAGAAAATAAAAAGGAAAATGGTGATATAGGCTGGGGGGAATTCCCTTCTGTTGCTGCCACATCAGCGGAGGAATCTAAGGAGGCAGGCATGACAAGGCTGCGCATAGCGGATGGTATTTTTGCTGGGCTCTTCTTCGAGCTACGCGGCGGCTGGATACGGTTGGGGTGGCTTTCTTGATTTGTCTATCAGCTTCTCCACCCATGTGTTTTGCTGGTTGTCGCTTTCCATTTTGTGCTACCTCCGCCGGTGCATCTTCAAAGGAGTCTGAAATCTCCATTGTTGAGTAGTCGGAGTCCTAGGCAGTAGTGGCTTTGGCTATTGAGAAGGCAGCAGTGGTCTCTTCTTCCTTCTAGGATTCGGAGGAGGAGGTGAGGTCATATGGTTGGATGGGGGTCAGGGAGGTTCTTTTTTTGGGGCGGTAGTGTGGCCCCTCGCTGTCTTCGGTGGCATAAGCAGCAGCAGGTCTTGGAGTGATGTGTACCGGTTTGGACACTGCTAGCTCCGTTGGAAAGGTGGGCAACTATGGTTCGGTGTCCTGGTATTTGTCCAGCAGGTAGGCCACAAAGGCCTCCTACACGTTTGCTACATATTTGGTGAAGAACACATGCTTGTGCTCGATCTGCTTGCAGCTTTCCACTAAGCTGCACAGTAGGGGAATTGCAGCAGACGTAAGGGCAGCATCAGTACTGCATGCTGCGGCTGGGGTGGCGGTAGCTTGGGACGGCGGCTAGGCAGTGGAAGGTGTGTCAGGCTTTGCACTATGCATCATTTGTTGGCGTGCTCTTCTTGTCCATCCTGCATTGGTAGGAAGAATTTTATCTTTTGAATGCAGCGGCATGCCAAAATTGGCACAGAGGCTGGTGATGAGTGCATGAAAGAAGGGTGGACCTTTGGTAGTTGGTTTCTCCGCGTTGGCATAAATTTCCTTGATTATTACCTCGCCCACATTGACTTGTCGCCCCTTTATTATAGTTCATATAAGGGCGATCCGCGACTTGTTTACAGTGGAATGTGTACAAAATATAGGACTCATGAACACTCTATAGTGTCGTTTTCGCCTAATCGCTAATCGAGGTTGACTTTCATGAGTTGACTTTGGTTTTCCCCATGTAATCTTCTTAGTTCGGGTCAGGCGTCTAGGCCGGGCTTAGGGGGTTACATTTGTTGGTATCAGTGTCAGGTTACGAAAGAATTGGTGATGATGGTAAGTGAAATTGGTAAGTTTGGTGTATGATTGTTTGAAAAAGCATGTTTTGATTGAATGTTGGAGCTTATGCCATGCTTAATTAATGTAAATCATATGTGAGATAAATATGATTGCATGTTGATAATGTGATAAGGATGTATGCTGATTTTGGATGATGTAAAGCATGATATATATGATATGCTATTTTATGCTTGAGGGAAATCTGGGTGCCCATTGCCTTATTACACTAATTAAATGTTTTTCTGAACTTGGATCCTTGCTTGAGGCTAGCCTAAATCATGGTTTGATTTGTTTGGTTGTTAAGCCATGTTAAAAATAACAATATGGGTCCGAGGAGAGAGCTTAGGTCGAACACGATAGTGCTTGTGACTGAGCAGGGCGACCAAGGTAACCTAGGGGCTGATGTCCCTCCTGGTGGAAACTTACCTCCTCCGCTACCACCTGGGGGTGGAGAGCCAGAGCAACAAGGACAAGATCGTCTAGGATTGGGTGATCTAACGCTGTTGGTTCAGGCGTTCACTGGAGCGTTTCAGACTGTGGTAGCTGGAGCGCATGTTCAGGCCCCTGCAGCTGGGCAAGTGGGTTTGCATTTGGAAAGGCTGAGGAGTTTAGGAGCTACTGAGTTCTATGGAATGTCTCTTGAAGCGTCGGAAGCTTGTTGTTCTATCACGATCCATATCATGGATCAGATGGGATGTAATGATGTGCGCAAGTTGGGATGAGTTGTTTCTTTGCTCCAGGGTGATGCGTATAGTTGGTGGACGACCATCACGGCTGAAATGGAACCAAATGAGGTAGATTGGGAGTTCTTTCAAGGTGCCTTTAAGAGAAAGTATTTTGGTGTGAGATATTTGGATGAGAAGAAGCGCAAATTCACGTAGCTTGTTCAGGGAAACCTTTCGGTGGCCGAGTACGAGGTCCAGTTCGTAAGTTTGAGCTAGTACGCCCTTGAGTTGATGCAAAGTGAGAGGCAACATTGTGATCGCTTCTGGTATGGGCTGGTGCAAGAAGTAAAGACTTATATGTTGGCTGCGGACTACACAAATTTTGACGTTCTTTTATGTCGAGCTAAGGACATCAAGCAGAATTTGGGGTTATCGTCTCATGAAGGTGGTTCTAGCTCTGGAAAGAGAGCACCTGAGTCTAGTTCCGGTGGTGGACAGAACAATAGAGGTCGAGATAGGAGATATCAACCTGCTGCTAGGCGAGGCAATGTTGGACATGGGGCACCAGTTCAGGGAGACCGGATGAGGGCGGAACAAAATACGTGTTGGATATGTGGTTCTCGGGGTCATCTGCGACGAGATTGTCCTCGTGCGGCTAGGGAGGCTCAGGCTCCTATTGTGGTGACAGGCAATTCTTGTTGGAACTGTGGTTCAGCAGATCATATGAGAAGGGAGTGTCCTCTGTTGGTTGGTGGAGGCCAGGGACGTGCACCTGCTGTGGCTGCACCTCAAAGAGGGCGTGGGCACAACCGAGGAAATTTCCAGAGGAAAGATGAGGGTCAGCGAGGCATTGCTCATGTTGTTGCAGTTCGGCCTGAGGGAGGCGACCCTGCGAGGGTCTATGCTCAGCGCGAGGAGCGCAATGATATCGATGTCATCGCAGGTGCCTTTGTTCTACAGTCTTTATCATTGCTGGCTTTGATTGATTCTGGATCAACAAATTCTTATACCTTGAGTGAGCATGCGCATTTGCTTGATATACATGTTGAGTTGCTTGGAGTAGGAATGCAAGTGACTAGTTCTTTTGGTGAGACTGTAGCCACTAGGAAGTTGTACCGGAGGTGTCCCTTATCTATTCAGGGTCATGTTTTTCTTGTGGATTTGATGGAGTTACCCTGTTATGATTTTGATGTAATCCTTGGTATGGATTGGCTATCTGAGCATAGAGCAGTGGTTGACTTTGATGTTAAGCGACTAACCATAAAGCTTGTCGATGATTATGAGGTGGTGATAGTAGGTGAGAATGTGAAAATCTTGTCTAATGTGATTTCGGCTATGGAAGCAAGCCTTATGCTGCGGTTGGGTTGTGAGGCATATCTTGCATATGTGATGAATCTTGGTACAAAGGATGTACGTGTACAGGACATCAGAACCGTTTGCGATTTTCTGGGTGTCTTTCCGGAAGAATTGTCATGGTTGCCACCAAATAGAGAAGTTGAGTTTGGTATAGAGTTGTATAAGAATACGACTCTGGTGTCCATTGCTCCTTATCGCATGGCACCTAAAGAGCTAAAAGTGTTGAAAACGCAACTTCATGAGTTGCTGGACCGAGGGTTCATCTGGCCGAGTGTATCACCTTGGGGTGCACCGGTGTTGTTTGTAAAGAAGAAAGATGGAACGATGCAGATGTGTATAGATTATCGGCAACTGAACAAGTTGACGATCAAGAACAAGTATCCTTTGCCAAGGATATGCAGGTAGCTTGACTCGAGGCCGAGTCCTACCCCAGTGGGATCTCGCCACCGGACTCTCATTATGGTATCTATCTTCGACACAACACTTGGGTGTTTCACAAAGACCTACCCCGATGGTATCTCTCATCATCAGACTCTCACTTTGGATTGGGATGGCACTACCCCCATTGCCCGACTCCAAATAGCACGTACGAATTTTTAGTTTATAGTGGACATTACATCCTATTGGTCGACCAATTATATTCGGTAATCATCTCATTATTTATGCCAATGTATTACATTAAAATCATCATCTCACCTACTGTTTTGATGCAACATTTCAAAAATCAATCTCATCCCATTTCAAAACCACAATTCATGCATAGCATTTAATTAAAATCTCAAAACTCTTTGCAATGTCATTCTATCTCATGGGATCAATATGAAACATCATTTCATGTCATAAATCATGCATAAAACAATATGAATTTGTCTATCTCAAATTAAGAGCATGTCAAAAGCATTTAGGGGCATCAACCACTTTTCGAGAGCAAATCTAAACATACTTACTTCTGGAATTAGGATAGTGTTTCAAACGAATCCTAAATCCCCAAGCCTTGTATTTATTGTCCCTCAAGGACTTCTAAAACCATTTGCACTCACCGATAATGTTTCGCATGCTTGCCGAAACTATTTCTAGGCTTCCGACACTTCCGGATCAACACCAAATGCGTCTGAAGATGTCTCCCTTGTTAATTACACATAAGAGCAGAGAATTAATGCATCATCATGCATTAAAATCATCAGCCACTCATTCTAACTCGTTGCTCTACTCAAAACTAGCATTTCGGCTATCCGAAATAACTGAAATCACTTCCAAACTTTCTCAAAACAAAGCTCAGCAAAGATCTATCAATTCTAACCTTTTCTAAATTCCAATCAACATAAAAAATCAACACAAACACAACCTTATACCTCCAGCAATAGCAGATCACCAAAAACACCTCAAAAACCCAAAATCTAGCATCTCAAACTTAGGAACCCAAACCTATACGGGATTTATTTGTTAAAACCTCATTCTCAACATCAAATATCATCCAAAATATATTAGAAATCAACCTCAAAACAGAGCTTAACATAGAAATACGAAAATCACCAAGATCTTATCAAGAATCTTGAATTTAGCAACTATTTCTTGTTTATAACATTAAAACAACTCAAAACCCATTAACAAAGAATTGGTAACTTGGGAATTTCAGTAAAGAACTGATCATTAGAGGAGAAGGATGAATCTTACCTCTAATGGTTGATCTCTCTTCAATTTGGGCAAGTTTTCTTGAAAATCCAAAGTAAAAACCAAAAGGATTTGATGAAACAAAGATAGGAAATCTTTTGGAAGATAAAATCTCAGCAAACAAAATGAATCTTTGATGAGAGAAAAGTGTTTTTCTGATTGGAAGTTGAGAGAAAATGAAAAGAGAAAACTATCGTGAAATTAGTTATGAAAAGTCAACTTTAATTTTCCCTTTTAATTCTCTTTTATTTCTTTAATTAAATCATTATTAAAAGCTCCCAAATTAAAGAGAAATCTGATGAAAACATATGGTAAAATTAGCTCCTTAAAGATTCAAACTTTCAATCCTTTACAAAACAGTCACTAGTCAACTTTTGCAAAAACTACATTTTGGTCACTATACCAAAATGTAATATTTCCAAATCTCCTTTTGTAAAATTGTTTTCACCATAATAATTTATATAATAAATGAGGATTTTTAGATATTTTTCAATATTTTTAAAACATCCTGAACTAGGTGTTCCCTAAACCAACCTCAAGGGTTCGAACCGTTCCCGACTGGCCCGATTTAACGTCTAAAACATCTAGGCCCAAATCTAGAGCGTTACATGTTACCTTCCAACCCCTCAACACCACTCATCGGTAGATTTATAACCCTACTAACGAGAGACGGGACACAACTCAATTTCCTCAATCGTTAGGGTACTTCGATGGAGTTTTCGGTACATTCACAACCCCTCAACATCCAAGGCGACTTGTTTACAATGCACTCAATCCTATAGCCGGCTAAATATATCCGATTTCATTTGTAAACCACTTTACACGACATCACTTTCCAATATAATTCTCATTAAATACAAACCTCACTGTTTTCAGAGCATTCACAACAAGCCATAATCCAAGCATTAAACCACGCTTCATTACACTTGTATAAGCATATACATACAAGGATCACTTACCTAGGGCATCCTTTAACAACATGGCATCTTAAACAATAAATCTCTTACTTGAAAACATGTTTAAAACAGTAGGTAAACACATATAAAGTCAAGTGCATCAACAAGCTCATAATAGCACAATCCGAGGGAGAAAATCACTTTACTAACTTCCGAACTTAGTAAAGCGTTTCAATCTTACAATGAGTTCCCAAAACCACTTTTAAGAAGTTTCAAAGCTGGCAATCCCATTTCCACTCACCGACTCGTGACTCAATTGCCGACGCGAAAATCAAGCGTTCGAAGCCCCCGGATCTTCTCCGTTCGCTTCCAAAGTATCCTCCATTGTTTATACCACACAAGAACAGAGGATCAATGCATCATAATGCATCAAAACCACCAGAAACTTAAACAACCTCGTTGCTCTATCCTAAAGATTCAAATTACCTATCTAAAACAACCGAAAACTCAATCGATCTTACCCCAAACTTAACCCAGACATAATCCATCACTTCCATTCACTTTTAACCATCAATTAACATACAAAAACACTATAATTACATCCAATAGGCCCATGTACATCATATTCACATTTCCAAGCCAAAAACCCATAACTAACAACATAAACTTTTAGAGATCTAACCTAATCCGGGATTACTATGATTAAGCATTTACTTTAACATCATTTAACATCTAAAACAACTTTAAAACCATTCTCAAATTAATAAAAATAGTGCTGAAATTAAAATCTTGGAAAATCATCAACTAAGCCATTTTAACCAAATTTTCATTAAACAAATCATAAAACTCAGTTAATAACAACATTTATGAAGCACGAGACTTGGAAATTTCACTAAATAACCTTGATTAGAGGGTTGATCAGCTCTTACCTCCAATCTTAGCTGTTTCCCTCAATTGACTAAGATTTTGCAATCAAACATTAAAGCTCCATTGATTAAAATGATATATCACTTTTAGAAAATTAAAAAGAAAGAGAAAAAGATGATAGAATCTGAGATCTTTGAGAGAAAAGAAAGTGTTTGGCTGTTGAGAAGGTGAGGAAATGGAAGTTACGTAAAATCCTTTTGCTTTCATTAAAAATCTCTTTAATTAAAAGCCTTTTCTTTTTATTTCTTTTCAATAATACTATTTTAAAATTGGTCAAATTAAGGGGAAAAGGATTTTAAACACATGTAAGCTCCCTAAAGATTCTAAGTCTTGTCCTCTTTTTAATTTAGTCTTTAAAAACAAACTTTGCACTTTTTACAAAATGGTCACTTTCCAAAATCTCGATTTTCCAATACTCATTTTCTAAAATTGATTTAACCAACCTTCAACATGCATTTTTAAAAGATTTTAGCAATTTTTCTCATAACTTTATCCCATCCCGGACTATGTTTTCCCTGAACCGCATCTAAAGGCTCGAATCTCAAATTCTAGGTTCAACTAACCTAAGTCGATGCCTAAAAAATCTAGGCCCAAAACTAGGGCGTTACGACTCTCCCCCACTTAGGAAATTTCATCCTCTAAATTTTACCTGAAAGAAAAAGGTGTGGAAACTACTTCAACATGTTCGCCTTGCTTTCCCAAATAGCCTCCTCAACTCCTCGATGTCGCCATAACGCCTTCAAAAGTTCAATCGTCTTACCACGAATAATTTTCTTCTAAAATCAAGAATCTCCACTAGTTCCTCATCATAAGATAAATCTGGATTCAACTCAATCTCCTCAACATGCATCACATGAGATGGATCTGACCTATACCTTCGCAACATCGAAACATGAAACACATCACGATTATTCTCCAACACGGGAGGTGTAACGTCCTGGTTTTGGGCCTAGATGTTTTAGATGTCGGATCAGACCGGTCAGAAACTGTTCGAATCGCGTTAGGTGAATTAGGGAAATCAAGGATACGGAAAGGATAAAAATATGGTAAAAATGCTAAAATCCTCTTAAATCATGTTTAAGGGGGTGGTCAAATCAATTTTAAAAAAATAGGCTTTGGAATTGGTACATTTTGGGTAGTGACCGAAATGCAAAGTTTCAAAACTGTGGAAAACTTAAATTGTAAAAGAGGAGCCAAAAATCTTAGAATCTTTAGGGAGCTATGGTGCAAATACACCTTCCTTAAATTCACATGTGTTTTAAATGGGTTTTAGATAATTAAAATAGAAATTGTTTTATTTTAATTATAATGAGTTAATTGGGAAATTGAGAATTCATTTCACGTAACTAACTTTCATTTCAGAAAAACCAATTTCCCAACTCTTTTCTCCAGATTTATTTTCTCCCGAACACTCTCGCTTTGATTTCTAAACAAATTTCAAGAGTTCTCTTCAAATTATTTAAGATTTGTTAAGGAAAACTTGTCAATCATTGAGGAATGCAAGGATTTGAGGTAAATCTCGTTCTCAACCTTCAATCTAGGTTCTTTATTGAAATTCCCAAGATCTTTGGCTTCTAATTGATGTTTTTGGGTGAGGTTTAATTATAGTTTTGATTTGAGATCAAAATCTTGCAAAAATGTGATTAAAATCTTGATTTTCGGATTGGATTTGATAAGCTCTGTTTTTATTGGTTTTAATTGATTTTTTAGTTGATTATTATGTTGAAAAAGGGTTTTGATAATATAAATCCCGAAATCCTTGAGTTTCTTGATGGTTTTAGTTAGGTTTTTGAGGTGAAATGATGGTGTTATGCATGCTGGAGGTAGAAGAATGGTTTTAGGTTGTTTTTAGATGAATTTTGACGTTTATAAATGGTTGAAAGTGATGTATGTTGGCTGGGCTTGGTTTAAGAAGCAATCGATTGGGTTTTCGGATGGGTAAATTGGTGTAGTTTTTGTGAGCAACGAGTTTGGGTTTGGTTGCTGGTGTTGAAATGCATTTTAATGCATTTGGATCTCTGTTTTGATGATCTAAAAATAGGGGATCTTGATCCGAAAGCAAACGAAGCTTTTGTGGAGGCTTGGGAAGGGTGATTTTCATGTCGGCGAGCAAGGTTTCGCGTATCGGTGAGTGGAAATGGATTTTCCAGCTTTGTAACCCTTTGAGCATGGTCTTGGGAGCTTAGTGTAAGTTTGAAACACTTAGCTAAGCTCAAGAGTAAGTGATTTGAAAGTCTCTCTCGGAATGTGTTATGTTTTTGTGGAAAATGCACTTGAATTGAATGTGATTTTAATTACTATTTTAAAGCATGTTTTAAGCATTGCTGATGCGGGTTTTTAATGCCATTTTGTTAAGAATGCACTTGGTAGGTGATCCTTGGATTTATGAAATATATACATTTGAGTTTAAGCATGTTTATGCTTGTGAAAATGGCATTGTGATTTATGCTTGTAAAACAATGGAATAAAGTTGTTTAATGATTATATTGGCAACTGATGGAAATGGTTTTTGGTTACTTTAATCGGATATAGTTAGCCGACTATAGGATTGGGTGCACCATGAATAAAGTCTCCTTGGATGTCGAGGGGTTGTGATTGTACCGTATACTCCACCTAGGTACCCTAACGATTGAGGCTAAGATCACAACGGTGAATGGTTAAATCTCGTGTGTGGATCTTGTGGTATGTGTCATGTGCTCTCGTTAGTGGAATTATACAACTACCGATGAGTGGCATTGGGGGGTTTTGATTGTACCGTTAAACTCCACCACGGGTGTCACAACGGTTGATGGCTTAATCCTGTGTGTGAGCCTTGTGTAGTCCGGTAGTGTGTATGAAGCGTGTGGGACAACGCTTGTAACCCGTGTATCCGATTGTGCCATTTGTGTTGGTTTTGGGTATGGATTGAGAATTGATCACTTGCGAGCCGATATAATGTTGTTGATTAATGATTTAAGCATGAGATGCTTGTGAATTATGCTAAGATGCATGTGATGCTTGGTTTAAGCCTGAGTAAAGGATTTTACTGTTGTTTTAATGATGTTATGAGCATGTGGTTTTAAAAGTGCATGGATGCTTTAAAGAGCATGTTTTAAGGAAGGCTTGAGTTGGTGAATGATGATAATATGGTTTTATAAAATGCATTGATGGATGTTGGTTTTAGCGATCCTCACTAAGTTTTATGCTTACGCTCATTTGTTTCACCAATGCAGAGAATTGAGCTTTAGAGGCAGCAAGAGAGCAAGTGGTTTCCAAGTATCTTGTCTAAACAATGTATGTGGTTTTACCTTGGTGTAATAAGAGGCAATGGGTGGGATTTATACTCTCAGTTATATTTGGTGATGTTAAACACCTTGAGCATGATTGGTTTGTTTATTTGGTATTGTAAATGACCTTTGAGTATTGGTTTAAGCTTGAATGTGGTTTTTAGCCTTTTTGTTGTTTTGACATCTAGGAAGCATGCCTATAGTTCTAAATCTTGCAAGTATGATGCTATGATTTAGCTTGCACTTCGTTTTGGTGTCCCTTGATGTTTATTCATATAGTAAGTGTGTTGTGGCATGTGTTGGGATGGTTTTCAGAGGTGAAAAGTTGAGAAAAACCAATAATTTGGAAAATTGCAGGGCCAGGCATTTCGGAACGCCCTTATCTGTTTCAGAACGGTTGCTTGTAATGGCCATGGTGTTACGGAACGGGCAGGCACGTTCCGAAACATTTCGCTACTGTAAATCACCGTATCGAATCAGATCATTTGGGGTCTCAGAACACACCCGTGCATCGAAACGATCAATGCAGCGAATCATAAAACCACTTTTAAAAGCAACTCGATTCGACCAACCAAAGCAATATTTGAAAAACCCCTTTTTCCAACAACATGCTTTAAAATCATGCCTTGCACAAACATGAAAATCAACCCTTAGCTTAAAAAGCTAAGTAAACCTTTTCAAAACATAAACTTGCAAAACCATCAATTTAGCCTTTCCATGCATAAACACCATATGCAAAGCTAAATTCAAACCTTGGAAAACACTTCCACTTTACATCTTACCATTCTCATACTTGAATGTCATTTCAAAGCAAGAAACCCTTTTTAAACCATTTACTCAATCAACCCAACACATGCATTAAACAAATGCAACATATGAACCACATCATTAACAATTGCAACATATGCCCTTTTAAAACAAGTCTCCACAAGACTTCAATGCACTAAAGAGATTTCATGCACACACATACACCATTCTCAATAGATAATCAACACTTGTTCAAACCAACAAGTCAACATGCAATTATAATACATTTTACACTTTTCATGCAACCAAGCATCATTCCAAGCATCTCATGCTTCATTATACTCAAGAACATTATATTGGCCTCCAAGTGATAACCAAAACCACTTTCCAACTCAACACCCAATCGGATACGCGGATCACAAGCGTTGTCCCCACGCTTCATACACACTACCAATCCAAGGTCTCCCAAATGGACTTTTAACCACCATTTGACCTTACCATTCACAAGGTTCCCATGTATGGAATTTTAACCACCATACAACCTTAACATTCACAAGGTTCCCATGTATGGACTTTAAATCACCATACAACCTTAACATTCACAAGGTTCCCATATATGGACTTTTAAACACCATATAACCTTAACATTCACAAGGTTCCCATATATGGACTTTTAAACACCATATAACCTTAACATTCACAAGGTTCCCATGTATGGACTTTTAATCACCATACAACCTTAACATTCACAAGGTTCCCATGTATGGACTTTTAATCACCATACAACCTTAACATGCACAAGGTTCCCATATATGGACTTTTAAACACCATATAACCTTAGCATCACCGATTGGTAGTTGTATAACATCACTAACGAGATTCGGGACACCCTATACAAGATCCACACATGGACTTTACACCACCATTGTGATCTTAACAAGCACAAGGTCCTCAAATGGAATTTTAATCACCATTATTACCTTTGCTTAACCAAGGTCCTCGAATGGGAACTCATCCACCATTATGACCTTAACCATCTCGTTAGGAAACTTGGATGGAGTTTACCGGTTCACTCTTAACCACTCCACATCCAAGGCGACTTATTCACGGTGCACCCAATCCTATAGCCGGCTAACTATATCCGATTCAAATAACCAAGAACCACTTCCATCACTTGCCAACATAACCATCTTACCACATTAATCCAAGAACCAACCATAGACTTTCAAACACCATGATGTTCTTAAATAAACAAGGCTCACACAAGGACTTTCAACCACCTTTGTGACCTTAACCATTACTTGCCAAAATGCATTATTAACAACAATATTCCACTGTTTTAAAGCATCACACAAAGCCATTAATCAACATGCAACACTATGCATCAATTTCCACAATTCAATGTACAAAACCAAGGATCTTTTACCTTAGCATCCTTCACATATGGCTTTCAAAACCAGCACTAAACCATGCTAAAATATGCTTTCAAAACAGTATTTAAAACATGCAAATCACATGCATTGCATCTATCAAACACAATTGCTTTTTAAGCCAATTCACAACACAACCAAGAGAGAAAATCCATTTACTTACTCTTGAGCTTAGCAAAGTTGTTTAGACTTAAACTAAGCTCCCAAAACCTTCAAACCTTGGTTTAAAAGCTGAAAACCCAACTTCACTCACCGACACACAAAACAAGGCTAGCCAACAAGCCTTCCAAGCATCCGAAACCTTCCACAACACCTCTAATGCCCACGGATCAACTTCCCATGTTTCAAGCACACAACATCAGAGGATTAATGCATCATAATGCACTAAAAACACCAGCAACACAACTAAACTCGCTGCTCATTGCAAATCCATCATTTCGGCTACCAAACACAACCGAAACCACCTCCAAACACTTCCAAAACTTAACCCAGCCAAGATCCATCACTTCAAACCATTTTAAACATCAATTAACATTCAAAAAGGATCTAACCACGTCCTTAAACCTCCAGCTATAACAGATCACCAAGATCACTCCAAAAACAACCAAAAACTCAAGCAAAACTTAGGAAATTCAACCTATTCGGGATTGCATTGATTAAACCTCAATTATTCATCAATTTAACATTCAATTAACATCAATTTAACACCTCAACACACTGCCCAAACAGATCATACGAAAATTTCACCAAAATCAAGCAAATCTTGCATTTTAAAGCCAAAATCAAGATTCCAATTGTAAAACCTTTAATAAATCATAAATCAAGGATTGAGAACTTAGGAATTTCAGTAAAGAACTTAAAGTTCAGAGGAGAAGGACGTTCTTACCTCCAAACTTGAATTTCTCCCTTTTTAGAACCAAAATCTTAAAAATCCAATTAGCAATTGGTGAGGTTTTGTTGATGAGATGATTAGCAATCAAAAGAGAATTGAAAAGAGGTATTTAGGTGCCAAAATCAGAGGAAAAAGCTCGGGAGAGAATGTTTGGTTTGAGAGAAAATGAGAGAAAAGGAAAATTGGAAAAGTTAGTTGAAAATAGGAAAATAACTTCCCTCCACTTTTCTTTTGTTTAAAACTCAGAATTAAATCACTAAATATCTTAGAAAAATCTGGAGAAATTCCCTTTGGGTAAATAGCTCCTTAAAGATTCAAAGTTTCAATCCTTTTTAAAACAGTCACGCAGTTTTCAAAAATTACATTTTGGTCACTAACCCAAAATGTCACCCTTCCAAACCTCATTTTGCAAAATTGATTTCACAGTTCACTTATATACATTAAAAGAGGGTTTTAGGACATTTTTCCATATTTTTAATGCAACCCGAACTAGGCTTTCCTAATTTCACCCCTTTTATATTCGAACAGCACTTTAACCGAACCGGTCAACGCCCAAAACTTCTAAGCCCAAAACCGGGGCGTTACAGGGAGGAGTAAGGTTTCCATTACACAAAACAAAAGGGAGACCTTGGCTTAGAGCCTGCCCTTTTCGAAACCATCCAGAGAAAAGGCTGGGAGAAGTTCGCTCGATAGCAAAAGATAGCCAATGTTACTCTGGTCAGAGAATTCTACGCCCAATACCCCCGCCCAGGGCAACCATTTGTCTATGTCCGTGGGGAGCCTGTCAAGCTGAACGCCGCCGTCATCAACAACTTCTATGACTTGGTTATGCACGAAAACCCTCACGAGGAGTGGAGGCAGTCACTGACGGCCGGCGACTATGAGAAAATCAAGGCCAAGTTGTGCAAGCCCAACACGCCATGGTTAGCATGGAAGCATGGAGGATCTATCCAATGTCGCCACCTGCTGCCTGATGCAATGATATGGAACACATTCGTTAAGAGGTGCCTGCTGCCCACCTCCTACAACACTACCGTCGATCGGCCGCTCCTCACCCTACTTCATAGCATTCTGATGAACCGGCCAATAAACGTTGCTAAAATCATATGCACGAAGATACACAAATTGCTTCAGAAAGATGAAGGGCAGGTTGTACTTCTCATCCCTCATCACAGGCCTGCAGATGATGCAGACCCTAGAGACAGAGCCCATAACGCCCGACGAGCCTTCTGCCGCCCAGCCTGACACTCCAGCCGCCCCCGACAGTACTGAAGCTGCCCCAGACAACGAAGTCCTCACACTACTGCACACCCTTATCGATAGCACCAAGCGCATCGAGCAGCATCAGCTAACCTTCATGAAATTTGTGGGGGAAGTCTAAGAAGCCTTTATGGCTTATCTCCTGCAGAAATTCCTTGATGACGGACCCATCCTACCTCCATATCCTGTAGAACTTGCACCAGCAGCCCCAACACAAGGAACACTATCCGCCGCTGTTGTCTGTCCTACGGCCTGCCATGTGTCGTCTCCGACGCACTACCCATCTTACTCAGCAACCAGCACATCCGACACAGTGGCAGACTCCCCCGAGAGGCATCAGCAGCACCATTCACCTGCCTGCACAACAACGATCCTGGCAAACACCTCTTCATCAGAAGAGATTGAGCAGCAGCCGCTAGAACCAGCAACAGCAGTGGTAGCAGCAGTAGCAGCCACCCCAATGGCGATTTTCCCTCCGAAAGCACTCACAACGGAAGGCACTAGGAAGAGGAAGCAACACATCATAGCCGTTGATCATGTGGACGACGAGACAGAGTCAGATGAGAGCGAAGCACCTCCAGCCGCTCCCCCTACCGAACCACAAGAAGAGCCTCGCCCCACAAGAGTCCAGCCGCCGCGGTCAGCAAAACTCTCACTTGCTAAGACTGTCGCCAAGGCATCTGCCGGCCGCTGCTTCATCATCCAAACCTCTTCCTCCTCCTTAGCATAAAAGACTCAAGCCTCCTCTCAACCCTCAGCCAATTTTTAGTTCTTTCTTTTTCTTTCTCTTTTCTTTATTTTATTTTTGTTTTTCTGTTTTCTTTTATATATCTCTTGTATTTATTTTTCTGTTTTATTTTGTGCATTGAGGGCAATCCCATCTCGAGTTTGGGGGGGATAGCTGTAGAATCTTTTGTCTATGCATACTTAGTAGCGTATAGGTTGTATTGTACTTGCCTTAGTAATAATCGGAATATAAAAACTTGTTATATAACTTGTGCCTATGATATTTCGTCGATTACTTATTTTCGCAACAATAATAAATTGAACTTTATATGGCAAAAGCATGAGAAATGACTTAGATTTTTTTTCTTTTTTCCAAAACTGTCAAACACCTCTGTTACGTGCTGAATTTGTTAGAATATCTAATGTACACTGCCTGCTTGTTTTTAGAATTCTTTGCAAAGTTCTAACAATGGTTGCAGGTAGCTGTCGAGGCAGAAAAAAGAAACAGAAAAATACATCACTACCACAACAGCAAAAGTAAAAACAAAGATCATTGTTTTTTTATCCTAGAGGTGCTCGTAACAGGCTCTAGGAAGAATCATGTGCGAGGACACTCCGCTGCTATCAAAGTCCATGAATCTGAAAGTTTTGATGTGACAAACAAATTAGCATGAGTGAATGAAAGTCTTCATGAGATGACTCTACTCCATGGGTTTGGGATTTTGTAGTTTTCTCCTATCTTAATTTCAGACCTAGAAGAGTAGTTGTGATAAGCTGAAGCCCTCATTGCCATGATTAAAATATTATGCTTAACTGTGCTACCTCGGCAGCAACCTTATATATCGTAACAACATCTTTGTTTATTTAGTTATTCTGCATATTCAGCTTATATACAGTCCTGCACACACTGCACTGGCATTAGAAATTAAATTATAAGTTATTTTCTTGATAATTCCCTTCACTAATCTAATATAGTGCCATGGCTTTGAGGTATGAAATCAAGTTGAAAAAAAAAACAAGTTTTTCTTTCTGATTATTATAATGGCAAGTATATTTAGGTTGCATTGCTTGAGGACAAGCAATAGTTCGAGTTTGGGGGTGTGTAAAGTGTCCACAAGTTCTATATTTCATGCACATTCCATCTCATATTATTGATGTTTTTAAGCACATCTTAGGCATAATTAGGACCATGCATTGTATTTTACAGCATTTCTTTGCTTTTCCATGTTTTTATTGATTATTTTTAATTTGGTGAATAAAAGGTACTGTTTTAGTGTATTTTTGGTTTTAGGTACTAAAGGCTAACAGAGGGAAAGAGGAGCTGAGGATGTGATGCTGAGGCAGCAAACCAGAGAGCTGTACTGACGCAGTTCCAGACATAAACATCAGCTGCCGAGTGCTGCCGACCCCGACCTTGCTGCCCACGACAGCATACTATGGATTTGGAGAATCGGAGTGCAATTTTTAGAGCAGAAAATCTTGAGTCTATCGGTGTCGTCCACTCGATTTTCCGACGTCTTTAGTAGCGGGCAGAGTAATCGAAGCGAAATCTTGAGATTTCTTGCGGAACAAGGCAACGTGATAAAGTCCACATTCAACTCAAAGAAATCGGAGTTTAAGGTCACATTTAATGTGGAAAGATACTTTTGAAGACTTCTACTTCAAGAAGGACTAGTGTAACACCCCAATTTTGGGCTTAGAAGTTTAGGGTTTGTAAAACCTATGTTTGATTTTGATATAATTAAATCTTTAAGGATCAATTTGAAAAACTTAAAATTATTTTTGTAAGCCCCTTAATAAGTTTTAAATCACCAACTCTTTAAAACTGATTTGAAAAACTCAAACTCAAAATATTTTCTAAGTGTTCCAAGGCCAAACTATAGAAAAACGTTCAGGTGTATCGATACACTACCAAGCGTATCAATACCTTTTTTACCAAAGTTGGCTACTGGAGGAACACGTATCGATACGGCAAACCCTCTTATCGATACGCCCCTATGTAAAAGTCTAAAGAGTTTGAATGGCGTACCGATACGTCAAACCCTCGTATCGAAACGACCTTAATGAATTTTTAAATTCAAGTCGGTTTAAATATTTTGACCGTTGGTGTCAGTTGGTTGGTAACCAAATTTTAAATGGTCGTTGACCCGTATCGATACGCCAAACCCTCGTACCGATACGGAAATCGACAGTGAGCTAAGTTGAGAAAAAGGTATCGATACGGTAAACCCCCGTTTCAATACCCCGTACCGATACGCTTACGTGCGTATTGATACCCCTTATTTATTGCACACAACGGCTCTTTCTTTTTTGAGACAGGTATCGATACACCTCCCCGCGTACCGATACGCATAGCTGCAGAAGTGCATTTATGGTGGTAAGAGAGGGTTCCAACGGCTCCATTTATGTTCCCAACCACCCAAACGGCTAGAAATCAATGAGAATGTATAAAAGAGACCTCCAAAAGCTCCAGCAACAACTATTGATCTTCAAGAAAACATCCATACATCAAATCCAAGCAATTGTGCAAAAATCTCATATTGTCTAGAAACCCCAATTGTAATCTTCATTCTTATCTTGTTCAATTGGGTTGAGTGCTTGTAATTGAGCTACAATTTGCATTGAGAGATACTCTATTAGCCATCAAATTCTTTGTTACCTTGTTGTGAGGATTGGGTTAAATTTTGGATAGAAAATTTAACCGAAATTGTAAGGGTTGCCTCCTTAGCCTAGAAAAGGGGAAGAGCAATTAGTGGAATTGTTGCAAATCCTTAGTGAAGCTAAGGTAGTGGATGTAGAGTTCATTTGGAACTTGAACCACTCTAAAATCCCTTGTCAATCTTTTTAATTTGCAATTTCCACCACACAAACTTTAAATTTCCAATTCACCCCCTCTTGGTTCACATCGATCTTTCGATCCACTCAACAATTGGTATCAGAGCCTACCTCTTTGAGGATTAACAACCACAAGAGGAGTTCCTTGGAAGAGTGTGATCATCATATATCAAGAGATGGCTTCAACCTCCGGTTCAGGCATGTATGAGTCTCAATCCACTACAAAGCCTCCTTTCTTTAATGGTGATAACTATTCTTTTTGGAAGAATAGAATGCGTCTCTTCATCAAGTCAAATGACTATCTAGTGTGGGATGTCATTGAAGATGGCCCTTATGTTCCATTAAAGCAAGATAGTGAAGGCAAGATGGTCTTGAAGAAAAAGATGGAGATGAGTGAAGAAGAAAGGAAAAAGATTCAAGTCAATGACAAAGCTCTCCAAATGCTCTTTTGTTCTTTCGGTCCGGACATCTATTCTAAGGTTTTATCCATCGAGAGTGCCAAAGAAGTGTGGGACACTCTTGAGACTACCTATGAGGGCACCAACGATGTTAAAGAAATTGAGAATTTCAAGATGGAGTCCGATGAGACGGTGTCCAAGATGTTTGATTGTTTCTCCACTATTGTCAATGGGCTCAAGGGTTTTGGAGAAATCATACCGGAAGACAAGCTTGTCTGGAAGCTACTCTATTCACTTCCCGAATCTTGGGATGGGAAGAGAACTGCTATCATTGAAGCTAAGAATTTGAAAACTTTAAAGCTTGATGAGCTTGTGGGTTCTCTCCTTACTCATGAGATCATGAAACAAGGAAGGGAAGAAGAGAAGAAGAAAGAAGAAAAAAGGGTAGAGAAGATTGAGGTTGAGAAGAAGAAGAAGATGGGAATAGCTCTCAAAGCTTCATTACATGAAGAGAGCTCTTCTAGTGAGGAGGATGAACTAGAAGAATTGGCTATGATAGCCAAACGATTCTCACGTTTTATGAGGTCCAACCGTGGAAGAAAAATCCAAAGAAAGATGGACTTCAAAAGCTAAGAAGAAGAAGAAGCTCAAAGCCAAGCTTGCTACTTGGAGTGATGAGGAGTCATCGGAGGATGACGAACAAGAATTGGCTAACCTTTGCCTCATGGCACTTGCGGAAGATTCCTCCATGGTAACCTCTAACTCATCTACTTTAGATTTTACATATGATGAATTGAATGATGCATATGATGAGTTACAAGAGGTCTATGATGAATTAGTTGAGAAATATAAAGAGTCGGTCATTAGGAACAAAAAGATTATTTTGGAACTAAATGAGAAAAATGACTCACTCACTCAAGCTAATTCTAAATTTGAGAAAAAGATATTAGGGTTAAAAGATGAACTAAAATTCTTTCAAGATGAAAATGTTGACCTTAATAATCTTTTGTCTGAATGTAATAGTGAACACCAAAAGGTGTTGGATGAGCTAAATGAGCTCAAAAAGTCTTTGAAAAATGTTGGTAGTGTCAAGCATGAAATAGGTGAATCCTTAAGAACACACCAACCTAAGAAAAAGACTAACTACTACAAACAAGGTAGCTATCCTAGACATAGTAGAGCTAAAAGAATTAGAAGTGTATGGGTTCCTAAGGAACTTGTAAAATCTAACAATATTATTGCTATGTCATCTTGGATTCCTAAGGGAACCAAGGTTTTGGGAGCTAACACTCATGGACCCAAAATGATTTGGGTACCAAAAACAAAAGTTTAATATCTTTGTTTGTAGGGGGCATTGCTACAAGACCAAAGCACAAAGTCAAAACTCATGGTACCTTGATAGTGGATGCTCAAGGAATATGACCGGAGACAAGAGTAGATTCATGAATCTAAAGCCAAAAAGTGGAGGAATAGTGACATTTGGTGACAACTCCAAAGGCCACATTAAAGGTATTGGCTCCGTAGGTAATCACTCTACTATTCTCATTGAAAATGTCTTGTATGTCGATGGTCTTAAACACAATTTATTGAGCATAAGTCAATTGTGTGATAAAGGATTTAATGTTTTATTTGATAAAAATGGATGCAAAATTGTAGACATTAAATCTAATAATATTATGCTCATAGGTCATCGCATAGGGAACATATACATGGTGCATCTAGATGACATTCATACATCTCATGCATGCTTAGTTGCACAAAATGAAAATGATGCATGGTTGTGGCATAGGAAACTAAGACATGCTAGCATAAGTGTTTTAGAAAAACTATTCTCCCTTAATCTAGTTAGAGGTTTACCCAAGATAAAATTTTCAAATGATAAAATTTGTGATGCATGCTCTAAGGGTAAACAACATAGGTCTTCCTTTAAATCCATTAATGATGTTTCTACTAGTAGATGTTTACAACTTATCCATATGGATTTATTTGGGCCAATTAGGACTATGAGCTTGGGTGATAAGTCTTATGCTTTTGTACTTGTTGATGATTTTTCTAGATTTACTTGGGTTCTATTTTTAAGTACTAAAGATGAGGCTTTGGAAAAATTCATCACATTTTCAAAATTAACCCAAAATGATCTTGAACTTAAAATTTCACATATTAGAAGTGATCATGGAACCGAGTTTCAAAATTTAGGGTTTGAAGATTTTTTAAATGAAAATGGTATTAGCAATAATTTTTCGGCTCCTCAAACTCCTCAACAAAATGGGGTAGTTGAGAGGAAAAATAGAACTTTGCAAGAAATGGCTAGAACTATGCTTTGTGAAAACAATTTACCTAAATATTTTTGGGCGGAAGCCACAAACACCGCTTGCTATATTGTAAATCGAGTAATGATTAGGCTAATTTTAAAGAAAACACCTTATTAGATTTTAAAATCTAAAAAGCCTAACATTAGCTATTTTCACCCTTTTGGTTGCAAGTGTTTTGTTTTAAATAATGGAAAAGACAACTTAGGTAAATTAGATGCAAAAAGTGATGAAGCAATTTTCATAGGTTACTCTTTAACCTCTAAAGCCTATCGAGTATTTAACAAAAGAACTTTAGTAGTAGAAGAATCTATTCATGTTGTATTCGATGATAACCTCCTTCCTAGGAAGGATTCTTGTGATGATGATGATGTAGGAATCATAAATGCCTTTGATGGAGGACAAACTTCAAAGGAGGATGAGATTCCAACAAAAGAAGAGGACACACAAGATCCACCTCTTGAAGCCTTGAAGGACTTGGCTCTTGAGGAAAAGGAAGTGAGCTACCCAAGAGAGTTGAACTATGTCAAAGATGGTGAAATCTTGGGTGATCCATCCAAGGGGGTAACCACTCGATCTTCTCTTAGATTAATGAATCATGTTGCATTTATCTCATGCATAGAGCCTAAGAATATTAAGGAAGCATTGAAAGATGACTTTTGGATTATGGCTATGCAAGAAGAGTTAAATCAATTTGAGAGAAGTAACGTTTGGACATTAGTTGATAGGCCTAGTCATCAATCTACAATAGGAACTAAATGGGTCTTTAGGAACAAGCTAGCTGAGAGTGGTAACATTGTAAGAAATAAAGCTAGACTAGTAGCACAAGGTTACACTCAAGAAGAGGGAATAGATTTTAATGAAACCTATGCACCCGTAGCTAGAATGGAAGCTATTAGGATGTTGCTTGCATATGCATGTTATCGTAATTTCAAGCTTTTTCAAATGGATGTTAAAAGCGCATTTTTAAATGGTTTTATAAATGAAGAAGTGTATGTTGAACAACCACCGGGTTTTGAAGACTCAAAATTTCCAAATCATGTTTTCAAACTTACCAAGGCTCTTTATGGTTTAAAACAAGCTCCTAGAGCTTGGTATGAAAGACTTTCAAACTTTTTAATTGAAAAAGGATTTGAAAAAGGTAAGGTGGACACTACACTTTTTATAAAAATGTATAAAAATGACATCTTAGTAGTTCAAATTTATGTTGATGATATTATTTTTGGTTCTACTAATGAATGTCATTGTCAAGAGTTTGCTAAGTTAATGCAAGGTGAATTTGAGATGAGCATGATGGGGGAGCTCTCATTCTTTTTGGGACTCCAAATCAAGCAAAAGAAGGATGACACCTTCATCAATCAAGCAAAATACATAAAGGATATGCTCAATAAGTTTGGCTTGGAGAATGCAAAGCCTCAAGCCACACCTATGAGCTCATCTACAAAGCTTGACAAAGATGAAGGAGGTAAGTGTGTTGACTCTAAGCTTTATCGTTCTATGATTGGATCATTGCTTTACCTTACCGCAAGTAGACCGGATATCTTGTTTAGTGTTTGCTTGTGTGCTAGGTTTCAAGCTAGTCCTAGAGAGTCTCACCTTATAGCCGTTAAGAGAATCTTTAGGTACCTTAGAGATACTCCTTGTTTAGGCCTTTGGTACCCTAGAGACTCTACCTTCAACCTTCATGCTTATTCGGATGCGGATTATGGGGGTTGCAAAATCGATAGGAAAAGTACTTCTGGAACTTGTCAATTCCTAGGTAGTATGCTCATATCTTGGTTCTCTAAGAAAACAAAATAGTGTAGCCTTATCTACCACCGAAGCCAAGTACATATCCTTAGGAAGTTGTTGTGCTCAAGTCCTTTGGATGAAGCAACAACTCTTAGATTATGGAATTAAAGTTGAAACCATACCCCTAAAATGTGACAATACTAGTGCAATATGTCTAACAACAAATCCCATCCAACACTCTAGAACCAAACACATAGAAATAAGACATCATTTCATTTGAGATCATGTCCTTAAGGAAGATGTGGTTATAGAGTATGTAGACACCTTAAATCAATTAGCGGGCATATTTACAAAACCTTTAGACAAAGAGCGTTTTTGGTCTCTTATGAGAGAGTTAGGTCTAGCTAGCCTATATTGACCTTTTAGGACCTCTTTTGTGCTTAAATTTGCTTGATCTTGTGAAATGCCATGTTTATGTGTTTAGACTCCTAATTTCATCCATGCCTATAGTTAGGGGGAGTATGCTTCTATTAAAATATGCTTAGAACTGATCATTCATCATTTGCATACTCTTAGGAGTTGTTAAATTCGAGCCTATGGTTGTTCTTAGAACTAAATATGCATTTCTGGGCATAGGGTATCGATACGGATCTACGCGTATCGATACGTGTTCTTCATCCAGTTTCCCAGAATTCATTTTGCTTAAACGGGTATCGATACGGTTAAACTCGTATCGATACAAGCTTCTAATCATTTCGATATGGACCTCATCCGTTTCGATACGATTCTCCAACGGGCATTTTTAAGGAAATAACGGTTCTACCCCTGTATCGATACACCCTTAGGCGTATCGATACTCGATTGCGCAGACAGCTTTTAATAAGGCATTTAAAGTGTTCAACTTTTACCAAAATTAAAACTCTTCAAAACCTAAAAACCCTAGCCGTTTTTGCCTATAAAAGTGCTCTTCCTCCCTCATATTTTCACACCACAACTCAAAATCTAAAAGAGTTTTTGAATCAAGCAAAGCTTTAAGCTCCTTCTCATCACAATTGTGCTAAAGTTTTCTTCAATCTCTCAAGTTTCTATCAAGGTAATATTTTCTTTTCTTTTTAATTTTGTTTTGTTTCATCTTTTTATCAAAACTTTTGTTCTTCAAAATTTTTTCTTCAAATTTTTTTTACCTTGGTTTTTACCCAAAATTGAAGAAATCCTTTTGCATAATTTCTCTTTTAGATCATGGCACCAAAGGAATCGAGGAAGCGTACAAGGGTTTCTCTAACCGGTGAATTATCCACTCTTGGAGCGATTGCACGTCCGAACTACTCTACCATCTATGAACAATCCTTTGAAAGTCCCACGGGTCTAGCATATTTTCGTCAATTCGAGAATTACAAGATTCGTGCGGAAAGGGTAATATCCATTCCTTTTCTCGACTCGGAGCATTTTAAATTTGAATATCTTCCTTTGCTTCGTCGTTGGAACTTCATGGATTTCCTATCTATTCCCGGTTTTTATTATCGTCTTTTGGTTTTGATTTTCTACACTAATGCCAAATGTATTTCTCGCAATGGGGAAGTCGTCGTTGGAACTTCATGGATTTCCTATCTCATGGGAAAGAAATTCATCCTTGATGTCAAATCTATTTGTGAAGTTTTCAAATTAGAGGATGAAGGCATTGATGATGAGGATGCTTTGGGGCATGTTCTTAGTGGCTCTGTGACCGCCTTAAATGCTCAAGACCGGATCCTACATTTGATGGTGTCTTGGTGGTTTCGTCCCTCCGGAGGAAAATATTCTACCATCCGTCAAGTGGATGATTTTTGGATCCGTTGCTTCCGTGAGCGAAAGCGGGACCAAATCTAGCTCGAATCATGTTCGGGGAAATCGTCTATCATGTGCAACATCGTCAAACCTCTCTCGTCACCTCCTTTACATATGGTACGACTTTGAGTTATTTCTTTATGAAAAATGATATTGATTGCTCTTTTGACTTCCCAACTCTCCTTACCGATCCCATTGATGAGCGATCTCTTGCACGGGGAAAATTCCATTATTTTAATGGCAATTGGGTTCGTCTTGCCGAGTTACCACCCGAGGCCGCCGCCGCAGTTTTTGAAGAACCTCAAGGAGATCAAGCTCCTCAAGCTCCACAACCCTCCATGGATGCTCTCATGACTTACCTCAATGAGCAATTTACTGGGTTGCGCACGGACATGAACACTCGTCTTACCTCCCTTGAAACAACTTTTGATACAAGGATGACGAGCATGGAGAATCGCCTCACATCACTTGAAAGCCGGCACAATTCTTTGAATATTTCCATCTCCGCTTTCCATGATGAGTGGCGCAATAGCATGAGGGACAATGATCCAATGGGAATTGATGACGAAGATGATGAAGACGATGAAGATGATGCCTAGATGTTTCTTCTTGCATCTCATGCATCTCATTTAGGATTTTCTATTTTATGCATCTTTGTTTTATGTTCTTAGGATTAAGTTTTCTTTATGTTTAAACCTATGCTTTGATTTTCTGTTTTTGTTTGGATTTTGACGTTTGATGCTATGACTAATAATATTAATGTTGCTTATTTATACCTTTGCCTATGATTAATAATATTAATGTTGCTTATTAATGTTGCTTATTTTTTATCTAACAAAAAGGGGGAGAGAAACTAGCTCACAACACTTTAAAATTTTTGTTTTTAACTCAAAAGTTACCAAGCTTATATTAAGGGGGAGTTAACTTTGTAAAGTTTTTCAAAGTGTCAAAAATTTTAAGTTTTAGTTTTGTTATATCAAAAAGGGGGAGATTGTAAAACCTATGTTTGATTTTGATATAATTAAATCTTTAAGGATCAATTTGAAAAACTTAAAATTGTTTTTGTAAGTCCCTTAATAAGTTTTAAATCACCAACTCTTTAAAACTGATTTGAAAAACTCAAACTCAAAATATTTTCTAAGTGTTCCAAGGCCAAACTATTGAAAAACGTTCAGGTGTATCGATACACTACTAAGCGTATCGATACCTTTTTACCAAAGTTGGCTACTGGAGGAACACGTATCGATACGGCAAACCCTCGTATCGATACGCCCCTGTGTAAAAGTCTAAAGAGTTTGAATGGCGTACCGATACGTCAAACCCTCGTATCGATACGGCCTTAATGAATTTTTAAATTCAAGTCGGTTTAAATATTTTGTGTAACACCCCGAAAACCGGTCTAGTCGGAATCAGGTTCCGATGACTGAATATTTTGTATCGATTAAATAAGTTATTCGATCTTATTAAGATATTCGGGTCAATTTATAAATTCGGGGTCAAATTTCAACAATCGAATATTTTTGTTTTGATTATAAGTTGGCCTGATCTTGTTTCTAAATTAAAATAATAGGTATTCATATTGGTTTATTATTATTATTATTATTATTATTAAAAAGTGAAGAAGGGGACGTGGCAGCCAAATTGGCCACCACAATGGCCATTCGGCCGATTGAGATTTAATGTGGCAATTGCCACTATGCGTGGCAAGCAAATGGAAAAAATGTGGCCACCAAAGCCACACGTGGCTAAGCAAGGGAATTTGATTTCCCATTCCATGCCACGATACAAGAATACGTGGAGAATTTAGAGGGTAATTGAGGGGCGGCAATTTGGAATATAAATAAGGGGCAAGAGCCATTAGCCATTCACGGCAAAAGTGAGAAAGGGTTCAAGAAATTTAATAAGATACATCGAGTGAGAAGAGAAATAAATAAATATATGGTCCAGTGTTCGATTGGTGATCCGATAAATTCGGTATAATATTATCGAATCTCTACCGACGTCGGGTTCAAAAAGTCGTGAAAGAACAACCGCTAACCAAGGGAAAAGGTGTCGTTATTCGAAAACTTTAATATCGAGGTGAGTGTAGTAGCGTCTCGAGTTTGGCAAGGGCCTACTCGAATTTGTTGTTATAAATGTCAATACTAACCTTTGAGTTTGAGGCTTTCATCATTGATCATATGTTGGTAAGTGTATGGTAAGCATTTCGTTGATTTCATGATTTTTAAGCATGTTATTTATGAAATTCATTGCAAGCATTTACATGTGATAAGTATGATATGCATAATTGAAATTGTTATTTTTTACGAATTATGAAATATGAACCTTGGATTCGAAGTATTGGATACAATTGGCATGCCATAGAATTCATGAGCTCAGTGTACGGGTGGACTACGGTCCTAGGGCTACGGCCTATATGATTTGGCGAGGCGGAGGGATGTATTGTGTTTGGTCTTTGGCGATGTCGGCGGGATGACCATTTATGTGTATTGGCGAGGAGGTGGAATTCGTGTATCCATATACCATGAATCGATCCAAGGAAATTATGAACTCAAGATAATGATTGCCATAAACCATGATATTGTTATATACCTTGTTATGAATATGAAATATGCCATGATATTGCATGATTAATGTTATGATTCTTAGAAAGCATGTTATAAGTCATGATATGTATATTTATAGTTATGTGACTACCTCACTAGGCAAAGTATGCCTAATGCATTTCATGCATCCATTTCAGGATAAGCAAGTATCGGGATCGAGATCGGAGAAGTTGGTACGTTGCACAAGTCACAACCAAGTCCAAGTAAGGTGTTTTATCCTTCGAACTCCTAGTATGGTGGCAAAGTCTATGTATAAGTTTGATATGTCTATTTTGATATGTCTATGATATGTCTAAGTGTTTATGAAGTAAATGGTTGGATAGTGCTTTTCGTGTAACATGTCATGACCTATAATTCATGTTATACGCTAAAATGGTAAAACAGTGTAAACGAATATGAATGTCTTTAAAACTTGGCATGACGATAGCTTATACCCTTAAAATGTTGTGGGAAAAGTCTCGTTGCAATTGGATCATGACTGCTAGGTTAAAAAGGATTAAAAACAATTAGAAGTTGTCATTGTAGGCCTACCCGTACCGGAACAGGTGATGGCGTTTCGATACGGGTAAGCATAATTTGAACCTCGGAAAGCAGGGTGTACCGAAACGGGGCAGTTCTATTTCGGAACGTTTTGGCTACTGGAGACCACTGTTTCGATACTGGTTTCGAAACAGGTCAAAGATGAGTCAAGGTTAGTCAACCCGTACCGATACGGGTCAAACCGTATCGATACAGTTATAAAGGGACAGTAAATAAGTTGACCTTAGTCAAGCCGTACCGAAACAACTCAGGGCATTTCGATACGGGGTTGATCTTTTTAAGGCTTTAATAGGAAAAAAGGGATTAATACGTATATCCGGTAACGTCCTGTTTGAATAAAATATTGTTGAAAGCTTAAATGATAAGTGCAAGAGTTAAGTTTTGATAAAAGTTTTTACGTATGAAGTTAAAAGATTTTACCGCTTTGTTTCGGTAACGCTCTCTGACCCGGTTCTCTACCAGGCCGGGAAGGGGGTGTTACATTTTGACCGTTGGTGTCAGTTGGTTGGTAACCAAATTTTAAATGGTCGTTGACCCGTATCGATAGGCCAAACCCTCTTACCGATACAGAAATCGATAGTGAGCTAAGTTGAGAAAAAGGTATCGATACGGTAAACCCTCGTTTCGATACCCCGTACCGATACGCTTATGTGCGTATCGATACCCCTTATTATTGCACACAACGGCTCTTTCTTTTCTGAGACATGTATCGATACACCTCCCCGCGTACCGATACGCATAGCTGTAGAAGTGCATTTATGGTGGTAAAAGAGGGTTCCAACGGCTCCATTTATGTTCCCAACCACCCAAACGGCTAGAAATCAATGAGAAGGTATAAAAGAGACCTCCAAAAGCTCCAGCAACAACTATTGATCTTCAAGAAAACATCCATACATCAAATCCAAGCAATTGTGCAAAAATCCCATATTGTCTAGAAACCCAATTGTAATCTTCATTCTTATCTTGTTCAATTGTGTTGAGTGCTTGTAATTGGGCTACAATTTGTACTGAGAGATACTCTATTAGCCATCAAATTCTTTGTTACCTTGTTGTGAGGATTGGGTTAAATTTTGGGTAGAAAATTTAACCGAAATTGTAAGGGTTTCCTCCTTAGCCTAGAAAAGGGGAAGAGCAATTAGTGGAATTATTGCAAATCCTTAGTGAAGCTAAGGTAGTGGATGTAGAGTTCATTTGGAACTTGAACCACTCCAAAATCCCTTGTCAATCTTTTTAATTTGCAATTTCCACCACACAAACTTTAAATTTCCAATTCACCCCCGCCCCCTCTTGGTTCATATCGATCTTTCGATCCACTCAACAGGGTTTGAGTCAGACCAGTCTGTGAAATGGTTCGAATATAAAAGGAGGTTTTTGGGGAACACCTAATTCGGGATGCTTTAAAAATATAGAAAAATATCTAAAAATCCTCACTTAATATATATAAGAGAGTGGTGAAATCAATTTTATAAAATAAAGTTTGGAAATACTACATTTCGGAGTAGTGACCAAAATGCGATTTTTGCAAAGTTTCGCAGTGACTGTTTTGTAAAGGATTGAAACTTTGAATCTTTAAGGAGCTAATTTACCTAAAAAAATTCTCTAGATTTTTCCTTAATTTGGGTGATTTAATTAGTTTTTTAATTAAATAAAAGAAAATGAAAACTACTTTTTGATTTTCATAACTACCTTTTCCTAATTTTCTCTCATTCCTTTTTCTCTCAAAATCCCATCATCCAAACACATTTTCTCCAGCAAAATTTACATTGATCTTCACTTCAATTGATTAGATTTCCATCATCTATTGGTTCCTAATCAATCTTGCATCAAATTCTTTTGATTTCCACATTGAATTTTCATGGAATTTTGCTCAAATCAACGAGAAATCGTCATTTAGAGGTAAGAATGTTCTTCTCCTCTAAATACTCAGTTTTTTACTGAAATTCCCAAGTTGTCAATCTTTTATTAAAGTTTTATAAATGATTTTAATGTTAGAAACATGATTTTGGCTTAAAACTCAAGATTTTGGAAGAGATCTTGAAGAATTTCGTTGTGATTAATTGGGCTCTGTTTTGAGGTGTTTATTTAATGTATTTTGGATATTAAATGATGATAGAAATGAGGTTTTATCAATCCAATCCCGAATAGGTTGTGTTTCCTAAGTTTTTGCTTAAGAAAATGGTGGTTTTTAAGGTGTTCTTGGTGTTCTGTTATAGCTGGAAGTATAAGGTCGAGTTTAGGTTTGTTTTTTATGGTGATTGATGTTTAGAAATGATTAGAAGTGATGGATCTTTGCTGGGTAAAGTTTTGGAAGAGTTTGGAGGTGTTTTCGGTTGTGTTTGGTAGCCGAAATGTTGGTTTTAGGTAGAGCAGCGAGTTTAGGAGTGTTGGCTGAAGATTTCAATGCATGATGATGCATTAATCCTCTGCTTTGATGTGTCTAAAATAGGGGAGACATCTTCGGACACTTTTGGAGTTGATTCGGAAGCTTTATTGGCGTTTCGGCAAGCAAGCGAAACGTAATTGGTGAGTGGAGATGGTTTTCCAGCTTTGAAAAGATAATTTGGAGGTTTTGGGAGCTTAGTTTAAGTCTAAACAACTTAGCTAAGCTCAAGAGTAAGTTTACGGAAAAACTCCCTCGGATGTGCTAAGTTGTGGTTTGATGCATTAGTTATGAAATGCATGTTTAATTACTGTTTTGAAAGCATGTTTTAGCATGATTAATGCTGGTTTTGAAAGCCATGTGTTGAAGGATGCTCAAGGTAAGAGATCCTTGGTTTGACATGTTTTTATTTTGGTTATGAAGCATGGAGATGCTTGATGATAAGTGGCTTTGATTAATGCTTAAAACAGTGAATTGATGATGGTATTTGATGTATATTGGCAAGTGATGAAATGGTTTTTAAGTACTTGAATCGGATATAGTTAACCGGCTATAGGATTGGGTGCACAGTAAGTAAAGTCGCCTTGGATGTTGAGGGATTTTGATTGTACCGTAAACTCCATCCAAGTACCCTAACGATTGAGGTAAGATCACAACGGTGGTTGTAAATTCCGTGTGTGGATCTTGTGTTATGTGTCCCTTACTCTCGTTAGTGGAATTATACAACTACCGATGAGTGGTGTTGAGGGGTTGAGATTGTACCGTTATACTCCACCACGGGTGTCACATCAATGGAGGGATTGCTCTTGAGTGTGAACCTTGTGTAGTCCGGTAGTGTGTATGAAGCGTGTGGGACAACGCTTGTAATCCGCGTATCCGATTATGTCTTGTGTTGAAATGGTTATGAACTATCACTTATGAAGCGTGTGGGACAACGCTTGTAATCCGCGTATCCGATTATGTCTTGTGTTGAAATGGTTATGAACTATCACTTGAAAGCCAATATAATGTATTTAAATGTAACAAAGCGTGAGATGCTTGAAAATGATGCAAGGTAGCATGAGAAAGAGACAAGCATGTGGTTTAAAAGCTTTATTGAAAGTGTTTTCTAAAAATGCATTGTTGTCTTGGTTTTATTTAGAGCTTGCCTCACTAAGCATTTGTGCTTACGCTCTCTTTTACCAATAATCACAACGGTGGTTGTAAATTCCGTGTGTGGATCTTGGGTTATGTGTCCCTTACTCTCGTTAGTGGAATTATACAACTACCGATGAGTGGTGTTGAGGGGTTGAGATTGTACCGTTATACTCCACCACGGGTGTCACATCAATGGAGGGATTGCTCTTGAGTGTGAACCTTGTGTAGTCCGGTAGTATGTATGAAGCGTGTGGGACAACGCTTGTAATCCGCGTATCCGATTATGTCTTGTGTTGAAATGGTTATGAACTATCACTTGAAAGCCAATATAATGTATTTAAATGTAACAAAGCGTGAGATGCTTGAAAATGATGCAAGGTAGCATGAGAAAGAGACAAGCATGTGGTTTAAAAGCTTTATTGAAAGTGTTTTCTAAAAATGCATTGTTGTCTTGGTTTTATTTAGAGCTTGCCTCACTAAGCATTTGTGCTTACGCTCTCTTTTACCAATAATGCAGATAATTAAGGTGCTTTGGGCATCAAGGAAGCTAAGTTCATCCAAGGAAGTCCAAGCTCACGTATGGTGAAGTTTTCATACACTATTAGTTTTGATAAATTGGCAATGGGAACCTAAGTTTTGTTTTGGGAGATGTGTTAAACTCCTTGAAGTTGTGGCATGTTTGCCTTGGTTGGTTTGAATTGTAAATGGCCTTAATTGCTTGTTTGGAGGTTTGATGTGCCTTTGTCGTTTTAATATTAGGAAGCATGCCTCTAGACTTGTGAGTATGCATGTTTGTTGCTTCAATGGTGTTTTGGAGTCCTAAATATGTTCCTTATATGTTTGGTGACTTGATGATATGCTTGGGAAGTCGTTTGGATGTGTTTGATTGGATTTATGCATGAAAAACCAGCAATAGCTGCAGATTCTGGGCAAACCGTATCGAAACACCCTCTAGTGTTTCGAAACGGGGGCCTGTAATGGCCTTCGTGTTTCGAAACGCCAGAGGATGTTTCGAAACGATTTGGCTACTGGAATGCCTCGTTTCGGAACCGGTCTCAGAACCAACCCACGTATCAGAATGGTCAACGCCATTTTGATCCTCGTTTCGATACAGTAGGTGGAAGTTCCGAAACAGGTGACTGTTGGGCACTGATTTGAATGGTGCTGAAGTTTGCAACCTTTACATTTTAGTCCCAAATTTTGATGTTGCAATTGCTTGAGTTTGAGATGTCCAATTAAGATGAAATTAGGCAGGGAAGCATGAAATAAGACTAATTTCATATTGATAACCTTAAAATCGGTAATGACCTTCTAATTAACAGAAATTACATTTTGGTCCCTAAATTTGTAATGAGTTCGATCGTTGTGCCTTTCTCAAATATGTTTTATGAGTTCTCACTTAGGGTTAACGTGTATCTAGACAAGATTAAAAAAAAGGGTCGTTAATCAAGGTTGACTTTCGGGTTGACTTTGGTTTTCCCTGTGGAATCTTCGTAGTTCGGGTCAACCGTCTAGGCCGGGCTAAGGGGGTTACAACTAGACTTAGCTATTGTCTATAAATGCTTATTGTAATTCTAATTTAAAGCATATTAGGTCTTCTTTAGGCATAACTTAGGTTTTCTTGCCGTCGGCATGTTCTAAATTTCTCTTGGGTTTGGGGTTATGTTGTAATTAGTTGTGAGAACGGTTGTTTAGGTTTTAAAGTTTGTTTTGCAATAAAATATTCTAAGTTTGCTTAATTCATGTACTTCACTTCTTCAATTAGTTCCAAAATTCCTTTAATGCCCTGATTTTGGGCCTAGATGTTTTAGAGTTCGAATTGGATCGGTCAAGAACGGTTCGAGTCTTAAAGGGAGATTTAGGGAACACCTAGTTCAGGATGCTTTAAAAATATGGGAAAATACCTAAAAATCCTCATTTATTATATGAATGATTATGGTGAAAACAATTTTACAAAATAAGGTTTGTAAATACTACATTTTGGTGTAGTGACCAAATCGCAATTTTTGCAAAAGTTAAATAGTGATTGTTTTGTAGAGGATTGAAACTTTGAATCTTTAAGGAGATAATGTTACCAAAATGTTTTTAATCAGATTTCTCCTTATTTTGGGTGATTTTAATAATGTTTTAATTAAGGGAAATAAAGATAATTAAAAGGAAAAATCATATTTGACTTTTCATAACTACCTTACGTCAATTTTCTCTCATTTCATTTTCTCTCAATTTCTTTTCAGCCAAACACATATCCTCCATCAATTAGCCTCTGATTTTCATTCATTTTGATGAGATTTCAATCTCCTTTTGATTCCTAATCTTTTCCTCACCAAATCCTCTTGTTTTCACATTGGATTTTCAAGAAAACTTGCCCAAATCAAGAAGAAATCAACCATTAGAGGTAAGCTTCATCCTTCTCCTCTAATGATCAGTTCTTTACTGAAATTCCCAAGTTATCAATCCTTTGTTGATGATTTTTGAGTTGCTTTAATGTTAGAAACAAAAATTTGTATTAAAACTCAAGGTTCTTGGAGAGATCTTGATGATTTTCGTGGTTGTTGGTTAGGCTCTATTTTGAGGTTGTTTTCTAATGTATTTTGGATGGTAATTGATGTTATAAATGAGGTTTTATCAAACAAAATCTGAATAGGTTTGGTATCCTGAGTTTTGCATACTAGATTGGTGGTTTTTGGGGTGGTTTTGGTGTTCTGTTATAGCTGGAGGTATAAGGACGAGTTTGTGGTAGTTTTTGATGTTGATTGATGTTTAGAAATGGTTAGAAATGATAGATCTTGGCTGGGATTTGTTTTGGGAGAGTTTGGAGATGATTTCGGTTGTTTTTGGTAGCCGAAATGAGGTTCTTGAGTAGAGCAGCGATTTAGGTGTGTGGCTGATGATTTCAATGCATGATGATGCATTAATCCTCTGCTCTTATGTCTTATAAACAGGAGAGACATCTTCGGACGCCTTTGGTGTTGATCTGGGAGCTTAGATAGCGTTTCGGCGAGCAAGCGAAACGTAATCGATGAGTGAGAATGTTTTAGAAGTCTTTGAGGGACAAAGAAAAAAGGTTTGGGGATTTAGGAAAGGTTTGAAACACCTTCCTAAGTTCGGAAGTAAGTATTGGCTAGATTGCTCTCGTATATGTGGTGGTTGCCCTTAAAATGCTTTTACATGCTCATGTTTTGAGGTAGATAAATTCTTACTGTTTTTATGCATGATTTGTAGCATGAGATGATGCTTGAGAAGATTTCATGAAATAACAAGTTTCATTGATGAGTTTTGAGCTTTTGTTTTAAAACAAGGCAAATATTATGATTTTGAATGAGATGAGAAAGCTTTGAGAAATGTTGCATTAAAAACAGTAGGTGAGATGATGTTTTGACATAATATATTGATATAGAAGATGAGGTACTTACCGGATATAATTGATCGATCAATAGGATGAGAGTGCACTATAAACTAAAAATTCGTACGTGCTCTTTGGATTCAATCTAAAGGGAGAGACCGATGATGGGCATTCCATCGGGTAGGACTTGGTGAAATACCCAAGCTTTGTGGCGATGAGATATTCCGCCATGTGAGTACGGTGATGTGAGATTCCACCGGAAATTATGTTTACTAGACGAGTGAGTACAGTGATGTGAGATTCCACCGGAAGTGTCTAGTGGGTTTGAGAATGTTGTCCGCATATCCGAGTAATAATGAGATGTGAAATGCCAATATAATATATGAAAATGCTTTTGATTCACATGTACCTATTGATAAGATGATTTATGCTACGAGAAATGCATATGAGATTTGTATATGAAATGCTTTAGTTTTCACAAGCATGTTTATGGCTTTGCCATGAGATTTGCATTGGTTTAAATGCATGAGATAGAATTGAGGTACATGTGTTTGCATGGAGATTTGATTTGAAATGGTTTTCAAGCATGAGATAGAATGAGCATGTTGTAGAAAGGCTTTTGAGAAAGTGTTTTGAATAATACATTCTTGTGTTGGTTTTTCTTTAGAGCTTGCCTCACTAAGCAAATGTGCTTACGCTCTCTTTTACCAACAATGCAGATAATTGAAGTGTTTTGGGGCAGCAAGAAGGTTAAGAACATCCAAGGAAGTGCAAAGCTCATGTATGGTGATGTTTTACATACTTTAGTGTTGATAATTGGCAATGGGGTTTCATGGTTGTGGTTGGGAGATGTGTTTTGGAACTCCCTATGGTTGTAATAAGTTTGGTGTGGCTTTTGGAGTTTATAAGTGCTCCTGTTTGTGTGATTTGAGGTTTGAAAGCTTATTTTTGGTTTTGTGGCTAGGTAGCATGCATATAGATGGAATGCTCATGTGTTTGAAGCTATGCCCTAGCTTAAGTTTCCTTTATATGATCTCTAATGTCTAATCAAGTTGCTGGTATGATATGGCATGCTTTGAAGCATGTTTGAGTGGGTTAAGAGGTGAAAACCAACATTTTCTGCTGTTGCAGGGCAGGGTGTATCGAAACACCCTTAACTGTTTCGAAACGGGGGCCTGTAATGGCTATAGTGTTTCGGAACGGTTGAAGGTGTTTCAGAACATTTTGGCTACTAGAGAGGTCTGTTTCGATACTGGTCTTGGAACGCACCCAAGTACCGAAACTGTCAACACTGTTTCGATACGGGCGTTTCGGTACGAAGGTTTGTGTTCCGAAACGGATAACCGTTGGTTGATGATTTGAATAGTTTTGAGTTTTCATGTCTTACATTTTAGTCCTGAATGTCGTGGATGCAATTGCTTGAGCTTGGAATGTCCTTTTAAGCTGAAATTTGACAGAGAGGCATGTAATATGACTAATTACATATTGGTAATCTGAAAATCTACAAAGTCCTTAATTTTCTAAAGTTTGCATTTTGGTCCCTAAAAGTGTAATTCATGCAATTGAGTCCCTAAATGATTTTTTATCATTGTGCCCTTCTCTCATATGATTCTTTAGTATTCACATAGGCTTAATGTGCATCTAGAAAAGATTAAAAAGAAAAAAAAGGTCGTTAATCAAGGTTGACTTTCGGGTTGACTTTGGTTTTCCCCGTGTAATCTTCGTAGTTCGGGTCAAGCGTCTAGGCCGGGCTAAGGGGGTTACAAGTCCAATACAAGAAATCCATTTGCTGGGCATGAGAGTGTCAAAATCACGAAAGAATTAAGTACAATCTCATCATGACGAGGTGTTGACTAATTCGGCTTAGACATAAGTTAGAATTTTGTAGGTATTGCCTACATCACGTAGTGACAGAATCCTTGTCTAGACATATGAAAGATCACTTCAGAATTGCTTCGCCGAACTTGGAGTTTCTGCCAGACTTTCCGCCAAGACTTCTCTCCATCTCACCTGCCGAGACAACGAAAGTTGCAAGAGTAGAGATCTGTCGTGGCATCAAAAGTTTTCGCCGCCTCAATCCGCCATTACCCGCCAAGGCAGCAGTTCGTTGCAGCGCAAAACAACTTGGCCTATTCAACGCAGTTTCATACTAAGCAGCAGCATAACCCTTCCCTCTCTATCAATCTGATTACTTCCTCTTTTACTTGTGTTTTATTTTACTTTTCTTCTCAACAACTATCTTACTTGTGCAATTTACTTTTCTTGTGTAGGAACAACAATTCGAACCAAGCTGTTTAATCCCTGTGGGAGACGATATCTTATATACTATAACTTGACAATAGTGTGCACTTGCGCTCATAAATAGAGTACACCTAAAATGCTCTACAAAAATCAAGAGCGAATTTGAGAGTGAAGAAAATCTTTAATTTGAGAGTAAATGGAGAGTGTTGGGCTGAAGTGAAAAGGAGAGAATGAAAAGATCGTCAAAAATATTTTAACCAAAATAACTAACTCAATAATTAATTTAATTAATGCCATTTTAATATTTATTAAACCATTTAAAACACATTCCAAATTAGAGATAAGGCTTAATTGCCAATTAGGTCCCCAAAGATTCTAAGATCTTGATTCTTTTTGAAAAACACACTTTTTCCTCAACTTTAAAACTTTACATTTTGGTCACTGCCCAAAATGTATACCTTCAAAAACCCGTTTTGCAAAATTGATTTAACCAACCTCCTAAATATCATTTTAGAATATTTTTATCATATTTTTATCCTATCCCGAACCTTGATTTCCCTAAATCACCCTTTAAAGATTCAAACAACCGATTACCGGTTCCACCAGCCCAACCCGTCTCGCAAAACACCTAAGCCCAAAACCGGGGCGTTACAAATCTCCTCCATTTAGGAAATTTTGTCCTCGAAATTTTACCTGAAGGAAAAAGATGCAGAAACTACCTCAACATGTCCGTTTTTCTTTCCCATGTGACCTCCCCAACTCCTTGGTGTCGCCACAACACTTTTAGAAGCTCTATCATCTTTCCACAAAGAACTTTGCTACTCGAATCCAGAATTCTCACCGGTTCCTCATCATAGGATAAATTCGGGTCCAACTCGGGAGGCAACCTCAACCGATAAGCTACAAGACCAACTTACCCCTTACGTCCAAACCTTATCGTCTTCTTCCAAGGTAATACCTTAAGGAACACGCGATCTCCAACCGCAAACTCAATTTCCCTACGCTTTAAATCTGCGTAAGATTTCTGACGATCCGATGCAGCCTTCAATCGCTCATATTTGAGCTTTACTTTTTCAGTTGTTCCCTTAAGCATATCCGGTATGAAAACCAACTTTTTCCCTGCTTCAGCCCAACAAAGAGGCGTTCTACATTTTTTCCCATACAAGACCTCATTCGGAGCCATTTGTATACTTGCCTGAAAACTGTTGCTATAGGCAAACTCAACTAAAGGCATATGCTTTTTCCAAGAACCTCGGAAATCAATCACACAACATCGCAACATGTCCTCCAATACCAAGATAACTCGTTTCGACTGTCCATCCGACTGAGGATGATACGAAGTGTTGAAATTCAAACGTGTACCCAACGTTTGATGTAAGCATTCCCAAAACCTTGTTGTAAACCTCAGATCTCTATTCGACACTATGAACTTAGGCACACCTTGCAAACGAACAATCTCGGCAATATACAACTCCGCCAGCTTATCCAACGTATACGTAGTATGCACAGCCAAGAAATGTGCACACTTGGTAAGACGATCCACAATCACCCATACGAAGTTCTTCTTAGATGGTGACAAAGGCAGACCGGACAAAAAATCCATTGTAATCCTTTCTAATTTCCACTAAGGTATCCTCAAAGGCTGTAACAAACCAGAAGGAAACTGATGTTCAGCTTTCACACGCAGGCAAACCATACATTTGCTTACAAAATCAACAACATCCTTTTTCACCCCTACCCAATAGTACTCATCTTTCAAACCACGATACATTTTAGTACTACCAGGGTGCATAGCAAAAGGACTTGTAACCCCCTTAGCCCGGCCTAGACGGTTGACCCGAACTACGAAGATTACACGGGGAAAACCAAAGTCAACTCGAAAGTCAACCTTGATTAACGAACCTTTTTTCTTTCAAATCTTGTCTAGATGCACATTAACCCTAAGTGAGATCCCACAAAACTTATTTGAAAAAGGCACAGCGATTGGATGACAAACAGGGACTCAATTGCACTTAATACAAGAATAGGGACCAAAATGTAAATTTTGTAAACAGGAGGGTCTTTACTGATTTTTATGTTATCATTACGAAATTAGTCGTGTGACATGCTTCCTTGTCAAATTTCACCTTAATTGGATGTCTCAAACTCATACAATTGCAAACTCAACTTTCGGGACTAAAACGTAAAGCTTGCAAACTTCAGCACCATTCAAATCAGTGCCCAACGGACACCTGTTTCGAAACGGTATTGACCGTTCCGAAACGCGGGTTGGTTCCGAGACTGGTTTCGGAACATGGCATTCTAGTAGCCAAATCGTTTCGGAACAGCCTCCAGCCGTTTCGAAACACGAAGGCCATTACAAGCCCCCGTTTCGAAACGCCAGAGAGTGTTCCGATACGGTTTGCCCAGAAGCTGCAGATTTTGCTGGTTTTTCATACATAAATCCATTCAAACTCATCCTAATGACTTCCCAAACATACCAACAAGTCATCAAACCTATAAGGTGCATGTTTAGAACTCCTAAACACATTTTTAGAAAACACTTTTAACAAAGCTTTTAAACCACATGCACATTTCTTTCTCATGCTACCTTGCATCTTTTTCAAGCATCTCATGCCTCATTTCATTCAATACAACATATTGGCTTTCAAGTGATAGTTCATAACCATTTCAACACAAAACACAATCGGATACGCGGATTACAAGCGTTGTCCCACACGCTTTATACACACTACCGGCTTAACAAGGTGGAGTTTATCGGTACAATCACAACCCCTCAACACCCGTGATGGAGTTTAACGGTACAATCACAACCCCTCAACATCACTCATCGGTAGTTGTATAATTCCACTAACAAGAGTAAGGGACACATAACACAAGATCCACACACAGAATTTCAATCACCGTTGTGATCTTACCTCACTCGTTAGGATACTTGGATGGAGTTTACGGTACGATCACAACCCCTCAACATCCAAGGCGACTTTACTTACGGTGCACCCAATCCTATAGCCGGCTAACTATATCCGATTCAAGTACTTTAAAACCAATTCATCACTTGCCAATATACACCAAATACCATCAACAATTCACTGTTTTAAAGCATTAATCAAAGCCATTTAACATCATGCATCACTATGCATAAAAACCATATTAATAACATGTCAAACCAAGGATCTCTTACCTTGAGCATCCTTCAATACAAGGCTTTCAAATCCAGCATTAATCATGCCAAAACATGCTTTCAAAACAGTAATTAAACATGTCTTTCATATCCAATGCATCAAACCACAATTTAGCACATCCGAGGAAGTTTTTCCGAAAACTTACTCTCGAGCTTAGCTAATTTGTTTAGACTTAAACTAAGCTCCCAAAACCTCCATATAATTGTTCCAAAGCTGGAAACCAACTCCACTCACCAATTTTGTTTCGCTAGCTTGCTGAAACGCCAATTAAGCCTCCGGATCAACTCCAAAAATGCCCGAAGATGTCTCCCATGTTTTAAACACATCAAAGCAGAGGATTAATGCATCATCATGCATTGAAATCTTCAGCCAACACCCCTAAACTCGCTGTTGTATCCAAAACCAACATTTCGGCTACCAAACACAACCGAAAACACCTCCAAACTCTTCCAAAACTTAACCTAGACAAGATCCATCACTTCTAACCATTTCTAAACATCAATTAACATCCAAAATAAACTTAAACTCGTCCTTATACCTCCAGCTATAACAGAACACCAAGAACACCTCAAAAACCACCATTTTCATAAGCAAAAACTTAGGAAATACAACCTATTCGGGATTAGATTGATAAAACCTCATTTCAACATCATTAGACATCCAAAATACATTAAAGAATCATCTCAAAACAGAGCCCAAACAATCACAACGAAATTCTTCAAGATTTCTTCCAAAATCTTGAGTTTTAAGCCAAAATCATGTTTCTAACATTAAAACCATTTATAAAACTTAAATTAAGGATTGACAACTTGGGAATTTCAGTAAAAAACTGAGTATTTAGAGGAGAAGAACAATCTTACCTCTAAATGGTGATTTCTCCTTGATTTGGGCCAAATTCCTTGAAAATTCAATGTGGAAATCAAAAGGTTTTGTTGCTAGATTGATTATGAAACAATGTGTGATGGAAATCTCATCAAATGAGGTGAAGATCAAAGTAAGTTGTGCTGGAGAAAATGTGTTTGGATGATGGGATTTTGAGAGAAAAAGAAATGAGAGAAAATTAGGAAAAGGTAGTTATGAGAATCTAAAAGTAGTTTCCATCTTTATTTTATTTAATTAAAACATTAATTAAATCGCCCAAATTAAGGAAAAATCTGGAGAAAAACATTTTGGGTAATTAGCTCCTTAAAGATTCAAAGTTTAAATCCTTTACAAAACAGTCACCTCTAAACTTTTCAAAAATCGCATTTTGGTCACTACACCGAAATGTAGTATTTCCAAACCTTATTTTGAAAAATTGATTTCACCACTCTCTTATATACATTAAAAGAGGATTTTTAGATATTTTCCTATATTTTTAAAGCATCCCAAACTAGGCTTTCCCTAAAACCTCCTTTTATATTCGAACCGTTTCTTAGACCGGTCCGACCAAAACCCTAAACTCTTAAGCCCAAAATTGGGGTGTTACAACTCTCCCCCTCTTAAGAAATTTTGTCCTCAAAATTTACCTAGAGGAAAAAGGTAAGGAAACTGCTTCTTCATATCATCCTTTCTTTCCCACGTGGCTTCCTCAACACCACGATGCCTCCACAACACCTTAACCAATTCAATGGTCTTACCTCGAAAAACTTTAATGTCCGAATCCAGAATTTCAACTGGCTCTTCATCATAGGTCAAGTCTGGATTCAACTCCACTTCCTCCACAGGCATAACATGCGAAGGATCCGATCTATACCTCCGAAGCATAGAGACATGAAACACATCATGAATCTTTTCCAACTCTTGCGGTAACCTCAACTTAAAAGCAACAGGACCCACACGTTCAATCACCTCGTATGGTCCAATATACCTAGGGCTCAACTTACCCTTCCGGCCAAACCTCATCACCTTCTTCCAAGGCTAAACCTTCAAAAACACACGGTTACCCACCGCAAACTCAATCTCCTTACGCTTTAAATTCGCGTAAGACTTCTGCCGATCAGAAGCTGCCTTCAACCGCTCACAAATGAGCTTCACCTTCTCGGTGGTTCCTTTCAGAAAAGCCGGCATTGAAACCAACTTCTGACCTGTTTCAGCCCAGCAAAGAGGAGTTCTGCACTTCCTCCCATACAAGGCTTCATAAGCTGCCATTTGAATACTTGCCTGGAAGCTATTATTATAAGCAAACTCCACCAAAGGCAAATGCTTCTCCCAAAAGCCTTGAAACTCAATCACACAGCACCTCAACATATCTTCAAGCACTTGAATAACACGCTCAGACTGTCCATCCGACTGTGGATGATAAGAAGTACTGAAATTCATCCGCGTACCCAAAGCTTGATGCAAACACTCCAAAAAACGCGATGTAAACCTCGGATCTCTATCCGACACTATAAACTTTGGCACACCAAGCAATCACACAATCTCCGCAATGTACAGCTCTGCAAGCTTATCCAAGGTATACGTAGTATGCGCAGGTACGAAATGCGCACACATCATAAGGCGATCCACAATCACCCACACCGAATTCTTTTTCGATGGCGACAAAGGCAAACCAGACACAAAGTCCATGATGATCCTTTCCCACTTCCATTCAGGAATCCTCAACGGTTGCAACAACCCTGAAGGAAACTGATGCTCAGCCTTAACCCGCTGACAAACCATGCACTTACTCACGTACTCCGCAACATCTTTCTTCAAACCCACCCAATAGTACTCATCCTTCATATCACGATACATCTTTGTACTACCAGGGTGCATAGCAAAAGGACTACTATGAGCTTTAGTCAGAATAGTACGCCTCAACTCCGCATCATTCGGCACTACTATCTGACTTCCAAAACATAGAACTCCATCATCATTAAAACAGAAATCCGATGGTCTATCCTCAGCAATATCCTGAACATGTGGCACCAAAGAATCATCCAACAACTGCTTATCATTTATCAACTGAACCAAATATGGTTTCACTTGCAACTCAGCCACTAGACCTCCATCTCGCAAAATACTCAAGCTAGCAAACATAGCCCTTAGCTCTACCGCCACCTTCTTACTCAAGGCATCCGCTACAACATTAGCTTTTCCCGGATGATACTCGATCGTCAGATCGTAATATTTTAGCAACTCCACCCAACGTCGTTGCCTAAGATTCAACTCTTTCTGAGACATGAGATACTTCAAAATTTTGTGATCCGTGTATACAGTACACTTCTCACCATACAAATAATGTCTCCAGATCTTCAAAGCAAAAACCACCGCAGCTAACTCAATATCATGCGTAGGATAATTGCGCTCATGCACCTTCAACTGTCGCGATGCATAAGCCACCACCTTACCCTCCTGCATTAGCACACACCCCAGACCAACATAAGATGTGTCACTATACACCACAAACTCTTTTCATGATTCAGGCTGAACCAAGATAGGAGCTTGCGTCAACGCTGCCTTAAGCTTCTCAAAAGCTTGTTGCCTTGCTTCCGTCCACTCATACTTGACATCCTTTTGCAACAACTTTGTCAAAGGGGCAACAATCTTTGAAAATCCATCCACAAACCTCCGATAATATCCTGCCAACCCAAGGAAACTACGGACTTCATGAACAGACTTAGGAGGCTTCCAATTCGTCACCGCCTCAACCTTCTGAGGATCAACCCGAATCCCCTCAGCAGAAACCACATGACCAAGGAAAAGAACTTCCTTAAGCCAGAATTTGCACTTGCTCAACTTAGCATAAAGCTGATTCTCCAACAACGCCTGCAACACAATCCTCAAATGCCCCTCATGCTCCTCCTCAGTACGAGAATACACAAGAATATCATCAATGAACACTACAACAAACTTATCCAAGTATTCATGGAACACTCTATTCATCATGTCCATAAAAGCTGCAGGAGCATTCGTCAAGCCAAACGGCATTACAAGGAACTCATAATGCCCATACCTCGTCCTAAAGGCTGTTTTTGGCACATCCACATCTTTTACCTTAAGCTGGTGGTAACCTGACCTTAAGTCAATTTTGGAGAACACAACGCTCCCCGAAATTGATCAAAAAGATCATCAATCCTCGACAAAGGATACCGATTCTTGATAGTCAACTTGTTCAGTTGACGATAATCGATGCACATTCTCATAGTGCCATTCTTCTTCTTCACAAACAAGACCGGTGCACCCCAAGGTGACACACTAGGCCGAATGAAACCATGATCAAGCAACTCCTGAAGTTGCGTCTTCAACTCTTTCAACTTCTTAGGTGTCATGCGATAGGGAGCAATGGACACTGGAGTTGTGTTTTCATACAGCTCAATTCCAAACTCCACCTCTCGACTAGGCGGCAATCCAGGTAACTCCTCCGGGAACACTCCAGGAAACTCTCGCACAGTCCTGATATCCTGAACGTGCAACTCCTTAGAGCTAGGATTCATCACAAAGGTTAGATAAGCCTCACAACCTTGCCTCAACATTCGGCTTGCTTCCAACGTAGACACCACATTGGCAAGAAACTTCACATTCTCACCAACCACCACTACTTCGTAAGCATCCGCAAGTTTCAACGAAACCCGATTGTTCTCAAAATCCACCATAGCTTGATGTTCAACAAGCCAATCCATACCAAGGATCACATCAAAACCATAGAATGGCAATTCTATGAGATCAACAAAAAAACATGGTTTTGCACTTTCAAGGGACATCTTCTATACAACTTCCGTGTTACGACTGTCTCACAAAAAGGAACTAGTCACACGCATACCAACATCCAAAGACTCAATAGGTAAACCAAGCAATTGAGCATGTTCACGCAATATGTATGAGTGTGTAGATCCAGAATCAATCAAGGAAAGTAATGACAATGATTGCAAAGTAAAGGTACATGCGATCACATCCGTATCATTCATCCCCTCACGCTGAGCATACACTCGAGCCTGGCCACCACCCTCAGGTTGAACAGCCACCACATGCGCCACATTCCTCCCACCATCATCTCTGCGCCGGAAGTTACCACGGCCGCGCCCATGACCTCTCTGTGGTGCAACTACCCCAGGAGCACGTCCCTGACCACCACCGGCCAACAAAGGACACTCCCTCCTCATGTGGTCTGCCGAACCACAATTCCAACATGAGTTACCTGTCACTGCAACAGAAGCCTGCACCTCCCTCGCTGCTCGAGGACATTCTCGCCTCAAATGGCCACGAGACCCACACGTCCAACACGTGTTCTGATCATCTCCCATCCTATCTCCCTGAACAGGCGTACCATGTCCTCCATTACCACGCCTAGCAGAAGACTGATACCTCTTATCTCGTCTTCTCTTGTTTTGACCACCACCAGAACTATGATCAGCAGCTCTTTTTCCCGAGCTAGAACTAACGCCTCTGGAAGACAAACCCAAGTTCTGCTCGATGTCCTTCGCTCTACTCACAAGCACATCAAAATCTGTATACTCAGCCGCAAGCATAAAAGTTTTCACGTCTGTTACCAAACCATAACAGAAACGTTCACACCTCTCCCGCTCATCAGGGATTAGCTCAGGTGCATACTGGCTAAGACGGACAAACTGGATCTCATACTCAGCTACCGACATGCTTCCTTGCACAAGAGACATAAATTCTCTTTTCTTCTCATCTAGGTATCGCACACCCAGATACTTTCGCTTGAACGCATTCAAGAAGAACGTCCAAGTTACATCATTGTCCTCCATTCCAGAGACAGTGGTCGTCCACCACGTATAAGCATCATCATGCAGCAGTGACACCACACAACCCAACTTCTGCACATTATTGCAGTTCATTTGCCCCAAAATCCTCTTGGTGCTTTCCAACCAAGATTCAGATCCTTTCGGAGATAAACCTCTGAACTCAGTCCCTCACAGACTGCGAAGACGTTCCAAAGGCAATCTCACATTAGCATCACCCTGATGTGCAGCTCCATGAGCTCCAGCTACTGCTGCCTGAAAGGCTCCAGCAATAGCCTGAACCAACACAGTCATGTCAGGTGCAGCTTGCCCCTACACACTTTCAGGTCTAGCGACCCCAGCACCAACTCCAGCATTACCAGCTCCAGCACCACCATCACCACCAGGTGGTCCACCACCAGGAGGAGGAGGTAAATACACAACATTCTCAGCATTCTCTTCATTTTCATTCTGAGCCATAGCTCTTGTATTCATTCTCATCTCCCTACGCGGCCCCATTTACAAGAAACAATGCACTGACAAAAATGTAATAAAAATAATTAGGCTCAACAAGGTAAGTAATCCAAGTACTCAAGCTCTTTTTCGAAAACAATTATTTTCATTAGTTTTGATATGGCAATGGGTTCCCCTAACATGCTTCAACATAGCATAACATCACAATTGCAATCATGCATCACAATTCAGACAACATTCTTTCACCCAAAAGGCATATCATGCAATTACACATACATCATCCACATAACAAATCCCAAAGACACGAGAACCAAGCTCTGATACCAACAAATGTAACCCCCTTAGCCCGGCCTAGACGGTTGACCCGAACTACGAAGATTACACGGGGAAAACCAAAGTCAACTCAAAAGTCAACCTTGATTAACGACCTTTTTTCTTTTAAATCTTGTCTAGATGCACATTAACCCTAAGTGAGATCCCACAAAACTTATTTGAAAAAGGCACAGCGATTGGATGACAAACAGAGACTCAATTGCATTTAATACAAGAATAGGGACCAAAATGTAAATTCTGTAAACAGGAGGGTCTTTACTGATTTTTGTGTTATCATTATGAAATTAGTCGTGTGACATGCCTCCCTGTCAAATTTCAATTTAATTGGACGTCTCAAACTCATACAATTGCAAACTCAACTTTCGGGACTAAAACGTAAATCTTGCAAACTTCAGCACCATTCAAATCATTGCCCAACGGTCACCTGTTTCGAAACGGCATTGACCGTTTCGAAACGCGAGTTGGTTCCGAGACTGGTTCCGGAACAGGGCATTCTAGTAGCCAAATCGTTTCGGAACAGCCTCTAGCCGTTTCGAAACACGAAGGCCATTACAGGCCCCCGTTTCGAAACGCCAGAGAGTGTTCCGATACGGTTTGCCCAGAAGCTGCAGATTTTGCTGGTTTTTCATACATAAGTCCATTGAAACTCATCCTAATGACTTCCCAAACATACCAACAAGTCATCAAACCTATAAGGTGCATGTTTAGAACTCCTAAACACATTCATAGCATCAAACATGAAATTTCACATGTCTAGAGGCATGCTTCCTACTATCCAAAACCAAGTAAGCAAACAAACTTCAAAACAAGCATTTAAAGGCCATTTACAAATTCAAACCAACAAAGGAAACATTCCACAACTTAGGGAGTTCAACACATCTTCCAAAACAAAGCTTAGAATCCCATTGCCAATTTGTCAAAACTAATAGTGTATGAAAACATCACCATACGTGAGCTTGGATTTCCTTGGATGCACTTAGCTTCCTTGATGCCCAAAGCACCTCAATTATCCGCATTATTGGTAAAAGAGAGCGTAAGCACAAATGCTTAGTGAGGCATGCTCTAAACAAAACCATTACAATAATGCATTTTTAGAAAACACTTTTAACAAAGCTTTTAAACCACATGCACATATCTTTCTCATGCTACGTTGCATCTTTTTCAAGCATCTCATGCCTCATTTCATTCAATACAACATATTGGCTTTCAAGTGATAGTTCATAACCATTTCAACACAAAACACAATCGGATACGCAGATTACAAGCGTTGTCCCACACGCTTCATACACACTACCGGCTTAACAAGGTGGAGTTTATCGGTACAATCACAACCCCTCAACACCCGTGATGGAGTTTAACGGTACAATCACAACCCCTCAACATCACTCATCGGTAGTTGTATAATTCCACTAACGAGAGTAAGGGACACATAATACAAGATCCACACACGGAATTTCAACCACCGTTGCGATCTTACCTCACTCGTTAGGGTACTTGGATGGAGTTTACGGTACGATCACAACCCCTCAACATCCAAGGTGACTTTACTTATGGTGCACCCAATCCTATAGCCGGCTAACTATATCCGATTCAAGTACTTTAAAACCAATTCATCACTTGCCAATATACACCAAATACCATCAACAATTCACTTTTTAGACATGCATTTCATATCCAATGCATCAAACCACAATTTAGCACATCCGAGGGAGTTTTTCCGAAAACTTACTCTCGAGCTTAGCTAAGTTGTTTAGACTCAAACTAAGCTCCCAAAACCTCCAAATAATTGTTCCAAAGCTGGAAACCAACTCCACTCACCAATTTCGTTTCGCTAGCTTGCCGAAACGCCAATTAAGCCTCCGGATCAACTCCAAAAGTGCCCGAAGATTTTTCCACTGTTTTAAACACATCAAAGCAGAGGATTAATGCATCATAATGCATTGAAATCTTCAGCCAACACCCCTAAACTCGTTGCTCTACCCAAAACCAACATTTCGGCTACCAAACACAACCGAAAACACCTCCAAACTCTTCCAAAACTTAACCCAGTAAAGGTCCATCACTTCTAACCATTTCTAAACATCAATTAACATCCAAAATAAACTTAAACTCGTCCTTATACCTCCATCTATAACAGAACACCAAGAACACCTCAAAAACCACCATTTTCATAAGTAAAAACTTAGGAAATACATCCTATTCGGGATTAGATTGATAAAACCTCATTTCAACATCCTTAGACATCCAAAATACATTAAAGAATCATCTCAAAACAGAGCCCAAACAATCACAACGAAATTCTTCAAGATTTCTACCAAAATCTTGAGTTTCAAGCCAAAATCATGTTTCTAACATTAAAACCATTTATAAAACTTAAATTAAGGATTGACAACTTGGGAATTTCAGTAGAGAACTGATTATTTAGAGGAGAAGAACAATCTTACCTCTAAATGGTGATTTCTCCTTGATTTGGGCCAAATTCCTTGAAAATTCAATGTGGAAATCAAAAGGTTTTGTTGCTAGATTGATTATGAAACAATGTGTGATGGAAATCTCATCAAATAAGGTGAAGATCAAAGTAATTTTTGCTGGATAAAATGTGTTTGGATGATGGGATTTTGAGAGAAAAAGAAATGAGAGAAAATTTGGAAAAGATAGTTATGAGAATCTAAAAGTAGTTTCCATCTTTATTTTATTTAATTAAAACATTAATTAAATCACCCAAATTAAGGAAAAATCTGGAGAAAAACATTTTGGGTAATTAGCTCCTTAAAGATTCAAAGTTTCAATCCTTTACAAAACAGTCACCACTAAACTTTTCAAAAATCGCATTTTGGTCACTACACCGAAATGTAGTATTTCCAAACCTTATTTTGAAAAATTGATTTCACCACTCTCTTATATACATTAAAAGAGGATTTTTAGATATTTTCCTATATTTTTAAAGCATCCCAAACTAGGCTTTCCCTAAAACCTCCTTTTATATTCAAACTATTTCTTAGACCGGTGCGACCAAAACCCTAAACTTCTAAGCCCAAAATTGGGGTGTTACAGGACTTCTATGAGCTTCAGTTAAAATAGTGCACCTCAACTCAACATCTTCCGTCACAACTATTCGACTTTTGAAACATAGAACTCCATCCTCATTAAAACAGAAGTCTGTTGTATTACCATCAGCTATATCCTGAACATGAGGCACCAATGAATCATCAAGCAACTGCTTCTCCTTGATCAACTAAATCAAGGAAGGTTTCACTTGCAACTGAGCTATCAACCCACGATCATGCGATAAGAATAACTGAGCAAACATCGCTCTCAGCTTAACAGCTACCTACCTACTCAAAAGCATCAACCACAACATCCTTCGTTGACTAAGATTCAATTTATTTTGAGACATAAGATACTTCAAACTCTTATGGTCAATGTAAACTTGTAGAACGTTTGGGTGTTCACTATTTATGAGCGCAAGTGCACACTCTTGTCAAGTTATAGTATAAAAGATATCGTCTCCCATAGGGATTAGAACGACTCCTATGAATGGTTTCCTTCACAATGATTCAGTATGTCCAGGCAAGGATTCTCTCACCACGTGATGTAGGCAACACCTAGCAATCTCAGCATAAACCTAACACAAGAAGTCGACGTTTGGTTGCTCCTTTGAGCCACTGAAATCCTAACTTATGTCTAAGCTGAATTAGTCAACACCTCGTCATGATGAGACCGTGCTTAATCCTTTCGTGAGCCTTACACTCTCGTACCCGACAAATGGATTTCTTCAACTGGACTTTTGGAACTAATTGAAGAAGTGTAGAATATGAATTAAGTAAACTTGAGAATATTTTATTGAAAACACACTTAAAATATTACAACCATTTCTCACAACTACTTTACATACAAAAATCTAAACACTAGGAGTGTTGGGCCGCGACCTCCAACACCTCCCATCTATCTAGCTACCTCCCCGCTATACATCCATGCGGTATGATATGTTTTCCTGATCTATATATATTTACCCTTATACCCTTACATACATTGGGTATATATAGGGCTCATGGCCTAAGTTTGAGTCCTTCTTGAAGTAGAAGTCCTTAAAGTAGCTTTATATTAAATGTTGACTCCTTTTTTACTTGAATGTGGACTCTTTGGACGTTGCCTTATCCCGCAAGTAAGGATAAGTACTCTTACTTATCAATCTTGGATCAGCTCTATCGACTGCTACATGCTTCGAGGAATTGCAAGACTGGGCTCATTGGGCTCAGGGAATTGCCCTCTCTCAATCGCAACCCATCTTGACTAAGTCGGTGTAACTCCTGCCTGGGTGGCATTTGGCGACAATGCTGCTACGGTGGCGTCCTTGGCGGTATTTGGAACTGCTTCAGTACAGCTCCTTTTGTTCCCAACTTTTATGTCCTCTCCCGTCCTCTGCTCCTCTACACAGCTACATCACTTAAAAATAAAACTAAACTAAAACAATATCTTTTCTTTACCAAACATAAAATATTCAATAAAAGCATGGTAAAAGAGAAAATACTGTTATTATGCATGCAATGCACCTAAGTATGCCTAAATAAGCTTAAGAATATAAATAATAAGGGCAGGAATGTGTACAAAATATAGAACTCGTGGACACTGTACACACCCCCAAACTCGAACTATTGTTTGTCCTTAAGCAATGCAACCTAACTAGTAAACCTGCGCTTGCCCAAAATTAGTTGAAACTTAGCCTATAACTTGATTTCTTACCTCAAGGTTGTGGCACCTATTTTATGTTAGTGATATGGAATGACATGAAATAGCTTACATTTTCAATTTTCTTAGTGCCAGTGCAGTGTGTGCATGTCTATGTCCATGCTAAACAAGCTGAGATAACTAAGTTAACAAAGAATGCTTAACATAATTAAATTACTAAAAAGGATACGAGTTGCTGCCTTGGCAGCACAGTTAGGCACTTCTTTCCACCTTTTCTGATCATGGCTTTAAGGGCTTCAGCTCATCACAACTATTCTCTGGGTCTGAAGCTAAGTTAGGTGCACTCTACGAAACTCTGAACCCTTTGAATAGAGTTATCCCGTGAAGGCTTTCATTCACTCTTGCTAATTTGTCCATCACTTGGTTTAGATACTTAGAAATTAATAGCAGCGGAGTGTCCTTGCTCAAGATCCTTCCTAGAGCCTGTTTCAGGCACCTCTAGGGTATTGAACATCCTGCCTAGAGCCTATTTCGGGCACCTCTAGGGTTTTCACAATCTTTGTGCAGCTGCCCTGTGCTGCCGCGGCGGCAAACCTGTATTCAATTAAGAAATTTTTATTAAGTAAAGAAGGCAGTGTTAAACGTAGAACTCAAGAAAAAGTCAGCATTTAACAGACAGTGTAAGAATAATTTGCAAAAAGAAAAATTTTCTAATTGTTTTTCATGTTTCTTCCCATAGTTAAGTAAAAAAAATTAAGTATGGTGCGAATATAAGTAGTCGGCTAACTATCATAGGCACAAGTTTTTGAACTAACAGTTTCTACTTCATTAAGTAATTAGGGCAGAATTTACATATGCTCCTATATGCTTCTAAATGAACCTAAAACAAAAAGGATTATTCCCCCCAAACTCAAGGTTGGCATTGTCCTCAATGTCTTACAAAATATAACAAAAAAATAAATAAAACATTAATAGAAAAACAGATAAAATAAAAGAAAACATAAGAGTAAAGAAAAAAAGGTGCTATAGACTAGAGGATTTCCCCTCTGTTGCTGCTACGTCGGAGGAGGATTCTGAGGAGGCGAGCAGGACAAGGCGACGTGTGGCAGATGGTCTGGCGGCTGGGCTCTTCTTCATGGCACGTGGAAGCTGGATGCGGTTGGGAGTGGGTCGTTTTGCTGGTGCTTCTGGCTCAGGTTCAGACCCTCCATCTTAAAGCTTGGTCGCATCAGCGGCTGGCCGCTTCCTCTTCCTTGCTGCCTCGGACGGTTCATCATCGAAGGAGTCAGAAATCTCCATGTCTGAATCGTCAGCATCTTTGGCAGCTACCTCCGTTGCTGCTGGGGAGGCGGCAGTAGACTCCTCCTCTTTCTCCAACTCTTATGAGGAGGCGAGTTCGTACGACTGGATGGGAGTGAGTGACGTTCTTCACTTATGGTGGATGTGCGGCCCTTCGCTGGTTGGGGCGACTGGAGTAGCAGCTGGTCTGGGTGTGATCTGTGTTGGTTTGGATGCTGCCAACTCTGATGGGAAAGCGGGCAACTGGGGGCCGGCGTCATGATACTTTTCAAGCAAGTAGGCCACAAAGGCCTCTTGCACCTCCGCAATATATTTGGGGAAGATCACATGTTTGTGCTCAATCCTCTGGAAGCTCTCCACAAGGTTGCGCAGCATGGGGACTACGGCGGAGGGGAGGGCAACATCAATACTGCCCGCTACGGCTGGGGTGGTGGCAGGTTGGGACGGCGGCTGGGCGGTTGACGGTGTTTCCAGCTTCAACTCCTGCATCATCTGAAGGCGCGCCTTTCTTGTCCCCCCTTCCTTGGCATGAATGATTGTGTCCTTCGGATACGGCGGCACGCGGAAGTTGGCGCATAGGCATGTGATGAGTGCAGGGAAGACGAGAGGTCTCTTGGCGTTGGGCTTTTCTGCGTGGGCATAGATCTCCTCAAGAATTACTTAGCCAACATTGATTGGCCGCCCCTTCATAATGTTGTGGATAAGGGCCAGTCGCGGCCTGTTGACTGTTGATCCGTGCGAGGTGGGGATCATGTAGTGTTGGACGAAGTTGCTCCAAAGAACGGCCTCCGGCAGCAGATCGCGGTGGTTGACTGAATCATTATTCTTGTCGGTTAGCCACTTGGTGTTGGGCTTCCATTCTTCATGCGGTTAGGTAGGACTTCCATTCTTCATGCGGATTCCCTCTGATTTCTATGCCGTAGAAGTTGTTGATTGTTTCCGCTGTGAGCTTGACTCCTTCGCCTCGGACATAGACAAAGGGTTTCACGGCATAGGCTTGTGGGTATAGAACTCACGCACCTGATTGTTGTTTATTCCTTCTGGCTGCCATGCGAAAATGTCCCAACCCAAGTTGTGAACCCTTTCGAATATGGTGGGTTCGAGGCCAAAATACACATCCGGCCTAGTGTAATGGAACCCTATTTCCTCCCAGAGTTGCCGCTGTGTGAAGGGCTGCTTGTAAGTTGCTGCTACAGCAGAGTTTAAGAACCTCTGAAAGGTTGACTTGGAGGTGGAGAAGGTTTGTTTTGATGTGGCCATAACTGTGAGAACGGTTATGTTTTCCTAAAGAAAGAAAAAGAAATTGCAAGAAAGTAAAGCAAGTGAAATCTTGAAAGTAAAGATTCAAAAGAAGAATTGATAATAAAGGAGAGAGCAAAGTGAAGAACGGGGGGAGAATAGTTGGCTTTATATAGCCGCTTCTCCTCATTTCCTTGGCGGGCACGCTGCCAATGGGCGACAATGATTGCGTGCGATTTCCGCGCTTCTAGCTGTTACGTCGATATCTGTTCCGCTAGCTGTTGCAAATATAGCCATTGCGGCTAGCCATTATGAAGCCGCTAACCGTTATGCTCATCTACCTTGGGCTGCCTTGGCCGCTGGATTGGGCTTCTCCTTTATTCTCTCATCCTTCTTGGTCTTGCCTTCATTCCTAACCTAAAATAAAATAAATGTAAAAATTAAATAAAAATTATTGAAAATTAAATCTAATCGTAATGCATAAAAATAAAAATAAAAATAAGGTTATGTTGGGTTGTGCTTTTCTCAAAATAATGACTTCTTGAGCGTTTTCTTCTAGGCATGTCCTTCCCCTCCTTAGGTGGATGTTGGTTGCCATCTTTGCCGCCCTGGCGGGACATACACCAAAAAAAACAAAGAGGCATAAATTTTTTTGATAAATAAAATAAACAGAGATTTAATGTGCAAAAACTAAAGTTGAAGTGAAGAAATTCAAACGCAGTTGTTGTTGCCAATCCCCGGCAATGGCGCCAAAAACTTGTAGAGCGTTTGGGTGTTCTCTTTTTATGAGCGCAAATGCACACTCTTGTCAAGTTATAGTATAATAGATATCGTCTCCAATAGGGATTGGAACTGCTCCTATGAATGGTTTCCTGCACAAGGATTCAGTAAATGAAAAATTAAATCTCTAAATGTGGAAATATAAGAACACAAGTAAAATAAAGATAGTGATGATAGGGAGAGTGTTGAGTGCATAAATGTTCTATATTTTAACCCTTATTTACCCATATTATTGATGCACTCAAGCATGTTTAGTTGCATTTTAGGATAGAATTTACATAAACATCACAAATGGATAATTTTGCATAGATGTTGATGGTTTCGATCAATCCTTACATGTACCTATCGTGGCAGCATCCAGGGCCGCAGAGGAATAGAAGACAACTACAGAGCTGGAGTGAAAGGTTGAAGAAAACTACCTCAAACAGCACTGTCGTGACAGAAGTGGGGACAGTGAAGAAGAAGAGATAGAAAAATGCAAAGTGGAGATCGACTGATAGAGGATTTCAAGCCTGACTTTTGCAGACCACTTGCATTATTTTTGGAGTCCAGAAGCATAAAGAAGGTCTTGCCCAAAGTTTGAGGAGAAAAGTCAAAGCAAGAAGATAGGGCGAATTAAAGGAAGTCTACTCAGAGATTTTGTCTTTAAATAAATTGTACTTTAATTCAAACTAGTATTCTTGGCCATTAAGAAAGCTTACACCCAAGACCTATATATATGCTTGTATTTCGACCTAGAGAAGGATAACCTAGTTCCTAGCCATCTTCCATTATAAACCCTAGATTTTCCCTTCTCCATCATGTTCTAAACTTTCCCTAGGGCTAAGGGTTGATCTTGTAAAGTAGTTGTAAGGATTAAACTATTTCTTATGATTTTCTGTTCAATTCAATTAAACTTCAAGTTTAATTACTCTGGTTTTAACATCTCATAAGAGTATCGGGAGAGCGTTGTGAGGTTATCTATTTAATTAATATCGGGAGAGTTAAGTATACGAAAGGAGTAAATACAAGTTTTCCAGTTTATGGTTAAACTATCTTGGCCTAGGGATAGGTGTTCATCCCTCGTTTCACGCTGAAAGGTATCATCCAAGACGTGTTCATCGATAGAACTTGGACCTAAGGATAAGACAAGTCACAACAGGGGTTCTTGCCAAACTTGAAGTAACAGAGTTGTTGTTCGCTGCCGCGACAGGTGCTGCCACGACAGGCTTGACGACATACGCAACAGAAGTCCTCTAAACAGTGCAACACCTGCACTACTGAACAAATCAATACCATCCTACTTTCTCAATATGATTTCTTCATCTATTTTAGTTTATCTTCAAGATTTCTTAAAACTCTTTATTAAATTTATCTCTTTTCTTGTGCAGAACTTTAAAGTTAGAAGTATTTCCAGTTCCCGTGGAGACGATATTTGATACTTCGTATCACTATATTACTTGCCTCGTGTATACTTGTACTCAATTGCGATAGCCTTATTTACACGCAACATGTTTTTGGCGCCGTTGCTGGGGACTGGCAAATACCTTTACCTTTAATTACTGCACCTTTTATTTTTATTTCTCTTCTATCTCTAGTTGTTATATTTCCCTATGTTTTTCACAAGGTTGTTTTCTTTTGCTTGTGCGCAGATTGAGACGTGGTAAAGATCCTGAATACGAACTAGATCCGGAAATCGTTCGGACGTACCATCTCAGGAACAAAGCCTGACTCTTGATAGAAAGAAACCGCTATCTCGAGGAAAGACCTGAAGCAATGGAGAACGAAGGATAAGGCAATAGGGAAACTAACAACAACAATAACAACAACCTCAGGGTTGATGATGATCCTCCTGCTTATGCTCATGACAACCGGCAACCTCCTGTTGCCACGGGAGCACGACAGACTTGCCAAGAATATATGGATAATGATCAAGTTGAACTACAAACTACACTGCCAGACGTGGAAGTTGAACACTTTGAACTAAAACCTGTAATGTTCAGCATGATAAATTCAGCCGGACAATTTGGTGGTTCTACTATAGAGGATGCACGTGAACATTTGAAAACCTTTCAGGAGATTTGTGGATCATTTAGACAACCAGGAATAAGCCCGAAAGTGCTGAGACTCCAACTATTTCCCCATTCATTGAGGGATAGAGCAAAGACCTGGTGGAATAAGTTAACGTGGAGTTCAATAAGGACTTGGGATAATCTTTGTCGTGAATTCCTCTCTCGTTTTAATCCTTTTCTTTTAACTAAAAGATTACGTAACCAAATTGCTACTTTTCAACAGGAAGATGACGAACCAATGCACGAGGCGTGGGATCATTTTACAACTCTCTTACGAAACTGCCCGATGCACGGATTCCTTGTATGAAACCAGGTCGTCAAATTCTACAATGCTGCCAATGCACCCACTCGAATGAGGATAGATTTGGCAGCTAATGGTTTGCTACTGGACAAAGAGCCAAAAGTTGTAATGATTGTGTTGAAGAGGTTGGCAAAGAACGATCAACAGTTCCCCACGGAACGAAGAGGAGGAAGACGAGGCGTATCTGTCAAGGAACACGAATCCGACAACTGAGTGAGAACCCAATTAGCATACAACACCAAGGTAATGGAAAACCTACAGCGGAAGAACGAATCTAAGGCGGTGTTTTCTGTCGAGGAGATGTGTGAAACTTGCAGTGGAAACCATAATACAGAGGAGTGTTCCATACAATTGGAAATGAGAATGTATGTTGGAAACTTCAACAAGAATAATGGCTACTACTCCAACAATTACAACCCGAAATGGAGGAAGAACCCTAAATTCTCTTGGAGTAACCCAGAAAATGCTTTGAATCCTCATGTCCAGAATAATCAGAACCATGGAATTCCCAGAATACTTTCACGACAGTAGCCACAACAGCAGCCGGCATCATCCACAAGTACATTAGAACAGACCCTAGCATCTTTCATGTCTCAAACTGAAGCATATATGGCCAACATGGATCACATTGTCAAGAAGACTGAAACATTTATGGATAAAACAGAGATGAGAATGACAAACCATGAGGCCACTTTGAAGTCACTAGAAACACAGATGGGTTAGGTAGCCCAGTTCATCAACACCAGACAGAATGGAGGATTCCGTAGTGATACTGAGGTCACTAGAAAACTCACACACGAGCAGTGTAAAGCCATAACAACGAGAAGTGGGAAATAGCTACAAGGGCCTAAAGTTAAAGAAACACATAGTAAGGAACCAACCCTACAGACACCTGCCGACAATACTGCTCCGGCAAAATTGAAACAACATGTTGTCGCCACCCCTGCCACGACAGCAGAAGAATTGGAGGAGACGACATGAGAAGTTGAAGAATGTGAGCCTCCTCAAATCCGAATTCCATGTGAAGGACGCCTCAAAGATTTCCGTCCTCCACCTCCTTTTCCATAGAGGTTGAAAAAAACAGAAACATGAGTACCAGCTTACGAAGATCTACGATGTTTTTAAGAAAGTACATATCAATATTCTGTTGTTGGAAGCCATTAAGCAGATGCCTGGTTATGCAAAGTTCCTTAAAGATGCAATGTCCAGGAGATCCAGACTTGGGGAGTTTGAAACTGTAGTCATGACAGAATGTTTCATGGCAATCCTACATAACCTCACGCTCCAAAGAAGAAGGATCCTGGGAGTTTCATTATACCATGCATAATCGGTGACCAATATGTTGGTAAGGCACTTTGTGATCTTAGAGCTCGTATTAATCTAATGCCCAAATCCGTTTATCAAAAATTAGGTATTGGAAAAGCAAGACCCACAACAGTCATGCTGCAATTGGCAGACCGCTCTTACGTTCAGCCGCAAGGAAAAATTGAAGACATTATGGTAAGAGTGGATAAATTTGTATTTCCTGATGAGTTCCTTGTTCTATACTGTGAAGCAGACGAGAATGCACTGATCATCCAGGGGCGACCCTTCCTAGCCACAGGCAGAACAGTGATCGATGTGGAGAAAGGAGAACTGACTATGAGAGTCAATGATCAGCAGACAAAGCTAAATGTTTTCCATGCCATGAAACAAGCTGATGTACAAGAAGAATGTAAGTCAATATCAGAGGTAATTTTAGACCAACCCTGCATCAGATCAAGCTGTCACGACAGACAAATTGGTCACTGTCGCCACAGCCACCTAGAAGACTGTCATGACAGCACTGGTGACAGCAACTCCTCGGACAATGACACATCTAACACTGAGGGTCCTAAGGAGGTAAATTGGATAGGCATGTGTCCAGGTAAGTTCTTCGAACCTTTGAACTATACCTCTAACGAACGTATGATTCAAAAGCCTTTTATAGATCAACCACCTGTTTTAGATCTTAAACCCCTACTAAGGTAGCTTAAATATGTTTTTCTTGGTCTCAATGATATGTTGCCCGTAATCATCTCTGCTAAGTTGATGTAGAAACAAGAACAACATCTGATTGGTATGCTACAGTAGCATAAGAAGGCAATTGGATGGACCATTGTCGATATCAAGGGCATCGGTCTGGCCATTTGTATGCATAAGATCCTCTTGGAGGATGATCATAAGCCAACGATAGATGCTCAGAGACGACTAAACGAAGCTATGCGAGAGGTGGTGTGAAAAGAAATTATCAAGTTGCCCGACGCTGGATTTATTTATGCCATCTCGGATAGCAAGTGGGTGAGCCTTGTGCAATGCGTACCCAAGAAGGGAGGAATAACTGTCGTAACCAACAAGGACAATGAGCTAATCCCAACCAGAACTGTGACCGGTTGCAGGGTTTGTATGGACTACCAGAAGCTTAATAAAGCTTCCCGGAAAGACCACTTCCCCTTACCTTTTATTGACCAGATGCTAGATAGATAACAAGGAAAACCTTACTATTGTTTCCTTGATGGTTATTCAGGTTATAACCAAATAGCCATTGCACCAGAAGATCAGAAGAAGATAACCTTCACATGCCCCTATGAAACATACGCCTTTAGGAGAATGTCATTTGGACTGTGTAATGCACCAGCGACTTTTCAGCGGTGTATGATGGCAATTTTTTCTGATATGGTGGAAGATTTCCTGGAGATCTTTATGGATGACTTTTCCATCTTTGGAGATAGCTTCAACGACTGCCTAAGCAATTTGAAGAAAGTGCTTGAAAGATGTGAAGAGGCAAATCTTGTACTGAACTGGGAAAAATGCCATTTTATGGTAGATGAGAGAATAATGTTGAGACACAAAGTCTCCTGTCGTGGCATAGAAGTGGACAGAGCCAAAATCAAAGTCATCGAAAAACTGCCACCACCTACCACAGTCAAGGGCATTAGCAGTTCCTTAGGACACGCAGGTTTTATCGTAGATTTATTGCTATTTTTTCTAAAATCACTAAACCCTTGTGTCTTCTATTGGAACAAAATAAGGCTTTTGACTTCAATACCGAATGTACTGAAGCATTCAAGACACTGAAGAAAAAGCTGATAACAGCCCCAATAGTACACCCACCAGACTGGAGTTTACCGTTCGAGATAATGTGTGATGCCAATGACTATGCTGTAGGGGCAGCACTAGGGCAGCAGAAGAAGAAACTCTTCCACGTAATATACTATGCAAGCAAGACCTTAAACGATGCCCAGATAAACTACACCACAACAGAAAAGGAGTTGCTAGTTGTGGTATTCGCCTTCGACAAGTTCAGACCATATGTACTTGGAACAAAAGTGGTGGTTCACACGGATCACTCAGCAATAAAATACATGTTCACCAAAATGGATGCACGACCACGATTGATACGTTAGATTCTGCTGCTGCAAGAGTTTGATATACAAATCAAAGACAGAAAGGGAACAAAAAACCAAGTAGCTAATCACTTGTCAAGACTGGAGATGGGAAAGGATCAATATAAAAACAAGATTAACATACAAGAGACTTTCCCTGATGAGAAGTTATTCACTGCCATGGAAGCACACACAAGTGCTGCCACGACAGCCACGGCAACAGGTAAGTCTTCTGAAATTCCTTGGTATGCTGACATAGTAAACTATCTTGTTAGTGGTTTATTACCTCCTGAACTTAAGTACCAAGCAAGGAAGAGGTTCCAAAATGATGCAAAACATTATTATTGGGACGAACCTCTCCTGTTTAAGCATTGTGCATATCAAATTATCAGGAGATGCATACCGAAGGAAGAACATGAAGAAGTACTCTACCATTGCCATACTGCTCCTTATGGAGGACATTTTGGAGGAAACAAAACTACTACCATGGTTTTGCAGTCTGGTTTATTTTGGCCTACATTGTTCAAAGATGCACAAGCCTTTTACAAGCGTTGTGACAAGTGCCAAAGGACATGAAACATCTCTAGAAGGCTTGAGATGCTCCTGCAGAACATTCTCAAAGTCGAAATTTTTGATGTTTGGGGAATCAACTTCATGGAACCATTCCCAGCTTCTTGTGGGAACCTGTATATATTGATGGTATTAGATTATGTGTCCAAGTGGGTAGAAGCCATTGCTACACAAATGAATGATTCCAAAACCGTTCAAAGATTTTTACACAAACACATCTTCACCAGGTTTGGCATCCCAAGAGCAATCATTAGTGATGAGGGTAAGCATTTCGATAATAGGATGATTGATAATGCATTGAAAAAGTATAGAGTGAAACACAGAATTACAATAACATATCACCCTCAAACCAATGGGCATGCTGAGATCTCCAATAGAGAAATGAAGAACATTCTGGAAATGATGGTTAAGCCAACTAGGAAGGACTGGTCTCTTCACTTGAATGATGCATTATGGGCCTACATGACTGCATTGAAAACACCATTGGGAATGTCACCTTATCGACTCATCTATGGAAAAACTTTCCACCTACCTGTCGAGATAGAACATAAAGCATATTGGGCTATTAAGACAATTAACATGGATTGGGATAGAGCAGGGCAGAAGAGGCTTTTGGATTTAAACGCAATTGAAGAAATTCGAGCCATGGCCTACAACAATGCCAGAATTTATAAGGACAAACAATGAAGTGGCACGACAGAAAACTTCTGTCGCGACAGTTCACACCAGGCCAAAAGGTGTTGTTGTTAAACTCCAGGTTGAAGCTCTTCCCAGGGAATCTAAAGTCTTGATTGTCTGGACCCTTTCAGGTAGTTCAAGTTTTCCCCATGGTGCCATCACAATAAGATCTATCAAGGACGGGCACCAGTTCAAAGTCAATGGACAGAGACTCAAGCACTATCAGGGGAGTGAAGCCCCAAGAGAAGAGGAAGTGGTTACTTTAGGAGATGCCCCTCAAGGCATCCCTAATTTAACTTAGTTTATTTTTATTGTTTTAGGAATTATGAATTTAATATTAGTTTATTTTAGTTTTCAGGCACATAAAAGAAACAGAGGAAAGAGAAGGAATGAAGAAGCCCATTACATCACCTCAGCCCAAGAAGCCCAAGAGAGAGCCCAATGGTAACAAGGTGAGTTAATCTTGATGTTGAAAATGAATTTTAATGATATAGATCCCGAAATTCTTGAGATCCTTAAGTTTTATGATTTTTTAGTTGGGTTTTTGAGGTGTTTTGATGCTTATATGCTTGCTGGAGGTATAAGGTTGGTTTTAAGTTATTTTTAGATGTTTATTAATACTTAGAATGTGTTGGATGAGTTGGGTAATGGCTGGGATGAGGTTTGAGATCAATCGATTGAGTTTTTAGTTGTTTCGTATGGATAATTTGGTGTGTTTTTGCTGGGCAACGAGTTTGTGTTAAGTTGCTGGTGTTAGAATGCATTTTAATGCATTGAGATTCTATTTTTATGTGTTGAAAATAGGGGATTATAATCTGGAAGCAAACGAAGTGGATTTGGAAGCTTCGGACAATCGATAGTCGCATCGGCAAGCGAACAAACGCGAGTTGGTGAGTGGAACCTGGTTTTCCAGCAAGGAAATGTTTTAGAAAAGGTTTGGGGAACTTAGTAAGAGCTTGAAACGCTTTACTAAGTTCGGAAGTAAGTAAAGTGGAATTCTCTCTCAAATTGTGCTAGTTTTGAGCCTTTGATTGCACTTTGTTTTAATTGCATTTACCTTTTGTTTTAAAACATGTTTTTTAATATGTGAAATGAGGTTGATGATGCCATGTGGTTTAAGGATGCACTACGTAAGTGATCCTTGTATGCATGTGTTGATGCATGAGGTTTGAAGCATGGTTTAATGTTTGATTTATGACTTATCATGAATGTTTTGTAAAAATAGTGAGGTATGCATGAGATATGGATTATATTGGCAAGTGATATTGGTTAAAGTGTTTTATAAATGAAATCGGATATAGTTAGCCGGCTATAGGATTGAGTGCACTATAAAAAAGTCGCCTTGGATGTTGAAGGGTTGTGATTGTACCGAATACTCCATCCAAGTACCTCTAACGATTAGGGAATGTTTAAGGTTGCAATGGTTGAGAGTAGCTCCCGGGTGCGAACCTTGTGTTTTGTCATGTCTCTCGTTAGTGGGTTATACATCTACCGATGAGTGGTGTTGAGGGGTTGTGATTGTACCGAATACTCCACCATGGGTGTCACAACGATGGAGGGGCGTTCTCGTGTGTGAACCTTGAGATGCCGATAGGGGGTATGAAGGGTGTGGGACGACCCTTAGTAATCCGTGTATCCGATAATTTGTTTTGAGATTGTTGTTTATCACTTGTGAGACAATATAATGAAATGAAACATTGTGGAAAATGTTGTTGATGCATAATTTGAAAGATGCATGTTTTGGTTTAAGCTTAGCATAAAAGTGATTATGCTTGGAAGGCTTGTATTATGGGAAGCAATGGTTTAATTGATGGATTTATGTGTATCATGTTACATGATGTTCATCACAATGTTTTTGAGGTTAAAGTGCATGTTTTTTCAAAGGAAGCTTGATGGTTTTGAAAAGAGTGAAAAATGGTTTTGAGCATTGATGATGTTTTGGTTTGAGCAATCCTCACTAAGCTTATATGCTTATGCTCTCTTTGTTCATCAATGCAGCCAATCTGAACTTTGGAGGCAGCATTTGCAAGGGGATCGGAGGAAGACTTTGATTGAAGGTAATCCTTGGTTTTTGGAGTAGTGTAATAAAGGCAATGGGGGTGTCCAATGTTATGCATGTTGTTAGTTTGGTATTTTCTTGTTTTGAGCAAGTTTATTATGCATTCGTGATATTGTAATTGGCGTCTATGTGGTTTTTGGATCTTTAATTGGTGTTTTGGTCATGTTTCGGTTTGTGGTTGAAGGCGTGCTTTATTAGTTGCTTATTCAATATGAATTGATGTGCCTAATGCTTGCTATGTGGCTAGTTTGTGATGCATATATGTTTGATGTGATTATATATGCATGTATATGAGTTATGGGTGTGATCGGATGATGATTGATGCGTTTAAGAGGTTGTTCCTTGTGCACTTCTTGTATGGGTATCGATACTCGGGCCTCAGTATCGATACTCATAGGCTAATTTTGGCCAGATTGGTGCAGGTGTTTCGATACGATTTGGAGGTGTATCGATACGATTTGGAAGTGTATCGATACCCCTATGCATAATGCACACATGTATCGATACTTGGGGAAGGGTATCGATACCCTCTCTCAAACTTTGGTTACTGCCTTCCTGAGTATCGTTGCGGGCTACAGGTGTACTGATACCTGACCGTTAAATTAATTAAATGGAATCTTTAAAAGTCTAAAATGTTACATTTTAGTCCCTAATCTTTGTGTATGCAATTGGATGGGTTTGGATGGTTCTTTTGTGCTGAAATTAGTCAGAGAAGCAATTTTTATGATTAACGAAAGGTTGGTACCCTTAAAATTGGAAAGGTCCCTATAATTTATGGAAATTACGTTTTGGTCCTTAAAAGCTTTAAATGTTCAGTTGAACCCCTAAACATTATTTGTTTGCTGCGTCGCTTCTTTCTAAATGTTTTGTTGATCACATAGAGTTTTAAATTGCATCTAGAGAAGATAAAAAGAAAAAAGGTCGTTAATCGAAGTCGGCTTTAACAAGTTGGATTCGGTTCTCCCCGTGTAATATCCTTGGTTCGGGTTGGACGTCTAGGTCGGGCTAAGGGGGTTACAATATTCCATTGATTGATCATCCCAACATAGACAATTCTAAGAACTATAAATCACGACCACCAGTTGGAAGGTTGTCATTGTTAAAACATCTTTCAGTTGCTAGTTTAAATGAGGTACACAGGATTGGTGTTGAGTTCTATAGAGAAAATCAATCCGTTGCATTTGCATCTTTAAGGACTATTGTATGAGCATTTTCCGAATTGGAAGGAGTGGAACATTTGTGAAGGTGATTACCAAGTTTTAAATTTTCCCAGCCTCCAGGACCTTTCAATCAGAGGATGTCTTCAATTGTTGGGAAGCTTGCCAACCAATCTTCAATCCTTGCAGAAACTCGAGATCTATGAGTACAAAAGATTGATCAAGTTTCTGATTGCTGCGTGTATTAAGAGTCGAAGGGTGCGAAGAATTGGTGGATGAATGTTGTCCACTTGTGGAGGAGGTTGTCTCTTTGCAAAGTGTGTGTCTTTCAAACATATCAAAGTTTAGTATTTCAAGTCCAACGGAGAGAATGATGTTGAGATTTGCAAACTTTGAAATTAATGATTTCATTATGCTGCCAAATCCTTTCACATTCCTTAAAAATGGAACTAGGGAGCTGTCTAGTCTTGATTTCCTTTACACAGAGTAACTTCCATCCTCCTCTAAAACAACTCTGAATTCAGAATTGCGAGAATTTGAAACATCTGTTTGATGAAAGTATGTGTAGGATATTGCAGCTTGTATTTGGATTAGGATTAAACTCTTAGGATTTTGTTATTATTTGTACTTATTGTTTTATGTAAATAGATTATGATTAAAACTCCTAAAGAGTCCTAAGCCTTGTATAGAGTTAGAAGTTTTGTAGTTCTGGGAATCCTTATCCTAGTTGAACTCCTACATGACTATGAAACAAAAATTGATTTTGATATAACACTTAGACTTATGGACTAAATTGCAAAATAATAAATTTTAAGTACTTTTCAAAGTCTCACTTTTTGACAAGTCATTTTGATCCAAACAATATTTCAAGTCAAAACACACTCAAAGGTTAAAATATTACTAAGTCTTTCTATGTGTTTTCAATCCTAACTTCAACAAAACACCCAGGCGTATCGATACCCTTAGGCGTATCGATACGGTTTTTCAACATTGGAATTTTAATCCTTCATAGCATACCGATATGGTGTAGCCTTGTATCGATACAACAGTCATCTGGGCAAGAATTTAAAGTTATAGCGTATCGATACGCATTGGAACCGTATCGATACAGATTTCTTTTCAATATATCACCTTGATATAGCGTACCGATACGGCACGTCACCGTATCAATATGACATGCTTACCTTTGCAAAATCCTTGCATTTAATTTTCGAATGTTGGCTTGTCAGTTAGTTGGAATCCCAAAATTTAAATGACCATTGAACCGTACCGATACGCTAAGATAGTATACCGATATGCTTTTTATCAAAACCAAAATTGGGATTCCATAGAGAAAAATCCCTATCGATACGGCTTATCGTATCGATACACCCCTTAAAATCGTATCAATACGCCCTCAAAGCGTATCGATACGCATTGTTTTTCAGTTACAACGGCGTTTTTCTATTTTAGATAGGTATCGATAAGCCCCCGAGCCGTACCGATACGGTAAGTTGTTGAGCAGCATTTATTGCATGAAATTGCAGCCCAACGGCTCTATTGATGATCTCAACCACCCAAACGACTAGATTTCAATACAAGGGTATAAAAACAAATCTCAAATGCACCAGCAACAACTATTGAACCTACAAGCAACATCAAAGCACTCAAATCCAAACTTTGTACTTCTAGAGTCAAATCTTTGTACCCAACTCTTGTGTTCTTCATTGTAATTCTTATTGTGAGTTTGGGGAGTGTGAGATTGTAATTGGGTAAACATTATCCTTTGAGAGGAATTTGTAGAGTTTACCAAATACTCTTCTTTGTAAAAGTGAGTGGATTAAGCATTGGTAGAAAGCTTAATCAAATTGTAAGGTTTCCTCCTCATCCAAGAAAAGGGTAAGAATTCAAGTAGTGAATTGGTTGAAAATCCTTAGTGGGAGCTAAGGTAGTGGATGTAGAGTTCATTGGAGAATTTGAACCACTCTAATTGCCATGTGTCACCATTTTTATTCTTCCAAATTTTCACCCTTCAAATTTTTATCACCAATTCACTCCATGTTGGCCATTTGTAGTTGTGTGATCAACTTAACAATTGGTAGTAGAGTTACACTCATTGGAAGGATTACAACCCTCTTGAGTCGATTCTAGGAGAGTTTGATCAACAACTAGTCAAGCAATGGTATCCACCTCCACTTCCAATCTCTACGAGTCTCAATCTACCACCAAACATCATTCTTCACTGGGGATAACTACCCATATTGGAAGAATAGGATGAGACTCTTCATCAAGTATATCGACTACATGGTGTGGTATGTAGTTGAAGAAGGGTCATACATACCGATGAAGAGAGACGGTGAAGGAAGACTTGTCCCAAAGGTCAAAGCCGAAATGACCGAATATGATAGACGAAGGATGCAAGTCAACGGTAAAGCTCTACATGTCATCTTTTATGCTCTTGGTCCGGATATCTACTCCAAGGTGTCCTTGATCGAGAATGCCAAGGAAGTTTGGGACACCCTCGAGACAACATATGAGGGAACTAGCGACGTCAAGGAAACAAAAATCAGGCTACTCAATCTAAGCTATGAAAACTTCAAAATGGATCCCCGATGAGAGTGTTTCCAAGATGTTTGATCGATTCTCGGTCATCGTCAATGGATTGAGGGGCTTCGGTGAGATCATCCCCGAAGACAAGCTAGTGAGGAAGTTGTTGTATTCTCTTCCGAAATCATGGGATAGCAAGAGAACGGCCATTATTGAAGCTCGAGATTTGAAGACTCTCAAGCTAGATGCTCTTGTTGGATATCTACTCACCCATGAGATCATGAAGAAGGGAAGAGAAGAAGAAAAGAAAATGGAGGAGAAGAAGGTTGAGAAGAAGGACGTTGAGAAGAAGAAGATTGGAATCACTCTTAAAGTTTCATATCATGAAAGCGATTCTAGTGAAGATGAAGATGAGGAGATGGCCATGTTGGCCAAACGATTTACTCGCTTCATGAAGTCCAACCAAGGAAGAAAGTTCAATAGAAAAGGGGACTTCAAGAGCAAGAGTAAAGAAGAGGAGAATGACCAAATCATTTGCTATGAGTGCAAAAAATCCAGCCATATCCGTTCCGAGTGTCCTCAATTGAATAGGGAGAGTTTTGGGAAGAAGACCAAGCTCAAAGCTCAAGTAGCAACCTGGAGTGATGAGGAGTCATCTGAGGAGGAGGAGGAAGTGGCTAACCTTTGTCTCATGGCCATTGATGATGATCCAAAGGTAAACCTTAACTCATCTAATTTTTATTTTACCTATGATGAACTTCAAGACGCATATGATGAGTTTCAAGAGGTTTACGATGAGTTAGTTGAGAAATATAAGGAGTCAATATGTAAAAAAATCATTTTTATCCTAAACAAAGAAATTTTTCTAAGCAATCTAAAGGTCAAAGAATTAGGAGTGTTTGGATTCCTAAGGAACTCATTATTTTTAATAATATGAATGTTATTGCTTCTTGGATTCCTAAGGAAACCAAAGTTTTAAGGGCTAACACACATGGACCCAAAATGATTTGGGTACCAAAAACCAAAGCCTAATTTCTTTGTTTGTAGGGGGGCATTGCTACAAGGCCAAAGCTTCATGTCAAAACTCATGGTACCTTTATTATGGATGCTCAAGACACATGACCGGTGACAATAGTAGATTCTTGGAACTAAAGCCAAAGAGTGTTGGAGTAGTAACTTTCGGTGACAACTCCAAAGGCCACATTGAAGGAATTGGCTCCATTGGTAATCACTCTTCTATTTTCATTGAAAATGTCTTATATGTCAACGGTCTTAAACACAATTTGTTGAGCATTAGTCAATTATGAGATAAAGGTTTTAATGTTCTATTTGATAAAATGGTTGCAAAATAATGAACATTAAAACAAATCAATTGATGCTCATAGGGCATAGAATAAGCAATATTTACATGGTGCATTTAGATGACATTCATACATCTCATACATGTTTAGTTGCACATGATGAACATGACTCATGTCTTTGGCATAGAAAATTAGGACATGCTAGCATGAGTGTTTTAGAAAAATTAATTTTCCTTAATCTAGCTAGAGGTTTACCCAAACTTAAGTTTATTACTAATAAAATATGTGATGCATGCTCTAAGGGTAAACAATATAGAACCTCGTTTAAATCCATTAATGATGTCTCTACTAGTAGATGTTTACAATTGATTCATATGGATCTTTTTGGGCCTATTAGGACTATGAGCTTGGGTGGTAAATCATATGCTTTTGTACTTGTTGATGACTATTCTAGGTTTACTTGGGTTCTATTCTTAAGTACAAAAGATGAGGCTTTAGAAAAATTCATCACATTTTCCAAAATAACTAAAAATAATCTTGAGCTTAAAATCTCTCATATTAGAAGTGATCATAGAACCGAGTTTCAAAATCTAGGTTTTGAAGAGTTTTAAAATGAAAATGGGATTAGCCACAATTTTTCTGCACCTCGCACTCTTCAACAAAATGGGGTAGTTGAGAGGAAAAATCAAACTTTAGAAGAAATGGCTAGAACCATGCTTTGTGAAAATAATTTACCTAAATATTTTTTGGTAGAAGCCACAAATACCGCTTGCTACATTATAAATCGAGTAATGATTAGGTCAATTTTAAAGAAAACACCTTATGAGATTTTAAAATCTAAGAAGCCTAACATTAGCTATTTTCATCCATTTGGTTGCAAGTGTTTTGTTTTAAACAATGGAAAAGACAACTTAGGTAAATTTGATGCTAAAAGTGATGAAGCTATTTTCTTAGGCTATTTTTTAAACTTTAAAGCCTATCGTGTATTTAATAAAAGGACTTTAGTAGTAGAAGAGTCTATACATATTGTTTTCGATGATAACCTCCTTTCGAGGAAGGATTCTTGTGATGATGATGATGTAGGGATCCTTGAAGCCATTGATGGAGGACAAACGTCAAAGGTGGATGAGATTCCAACCAAAAAAGAAGATGTACAAGATTCACCTCTTGAAGCCTTGAAGGACTTAGCTCTTGAAGAAAATGAGGTATCTTACCCAAGGGAGTTCAACTATGTCAAAGGTGGTGAAATCTTGGGTGATCCATCCAAGGGGGTAACTACTATATCCTCTCTCAAATTAATGAACCATGTTGCATTTGTTTCTTGCATTGAGCCTAAAAATATCAAAGAATCTTTAAAAGATGATTTTTAGATTTTGGCATTGCAAGAAGAATTAAATCAATTTGAGAGAAGTAAAGTATGAACATTAGATGAAAGGCCTAGTAATCAATTTACTGTAGGAACTAAATGGCTTTTTAGGAATAAACTAGATGAGAGTATTAACATAGTGAGAAACAAGGCTAGGCTTGTTGCTCAAGGTTACACTCAAGAAGAGGGAATTAATTTTGATGAAACATATGCACCCGTAGCTAGGATGGAAGCTATTAGGATGCTTTTAGCATTTGCATGTTACCATGATTTCAAGCTTTTTCAAATGGATGTAAAAAGTGCTTTTCTAAATGGTTTTATGAATGAAGAAGTGTATGTTGAACAACCACCGGGTTTTAAGGATTCAAATTTTCCAAATCATGTTTTTAAACTAACCAAATCATTTTATGGTTTAAAACAAGCTCCTAGAGCTTGGTATGAAATAATTTCAAACTTTTTAATTGAAAAAGGTTTTGAAAAGGTAAGGTGGTCACTACACTTTTCATAAAAAGATATTAGTAATGACATCTTAGTCGTACAAATTTATGTTGATGATATCATTTTTGGTTCTACTAATGAATATTATTGCAAAGAATTTTCTAAGCTAATGCAAGGTGAGTTCGAGATGAGCATGATGGGAGAGCTCTCATTCTTTTTGGGGATCCAAATCAAACAAAGGAAGGGTGACACCTTCATAAATCAAGCTAAGTACGTGAATGATATGCTCAAAAAGTTCGGCTTGGAGAATGTAAAGCCTCAAGCCACAGCTATGAGCTCTTCCATAAAGCTTGACAAAGATGAAGGAGGTAAGTGTGTTGATTCTAAGCTTTATAGATCCATGATAGGTTCTTTGCTTTACCTTACCGCAAGTAGACCGGATATCATGTTTAGTCTTTGCTTGTGTGCAAGGTTTCAAGCTAGTCTTAGAGAATCACACTTAGTTGCCATTAAGAGAATTTTTAGATACTTTAGACACACACCTAACCTAGGCCTTTGGTATCCTAAGGATTCTTCCTTTAGCCTTTAAGCTTATTCGGATGCGGATTATAGGGGATGCAAGATAGATAGGAAAAGTACCTCTGGGACATGCCAATTCTTAGGTAGTATGCTCGTATCTTGGTTCTCTAAGAAACAAAATAGTGTAGCCTTATCTACCACCGAAGCGGAGTACATATCCTTAGGGAGTTTTTGTGTTCAAGTCCTTTGGATGAAGCAACAACTCTTAGATTATGGTGACATATAGAAATTAGACATCATTTCATTAGAGACCATGTGTTGAAAAATGATGTTGTTCTATATGTTGATGCCTTGAACCAATTAGCGGATAGATTTACAAAACCCTTAGATAAAGAGTGTTTTTGGACCCTTAGGAGAGAGTTAGGTTTAACTATCCTTTCTTGACCCTTTAGGTCCCAAATGGTCAAAATCTTGCTTGAAATTGGTTAATATTCATGCTTGTGTTAATTTGCTTCTTTTTGCTTCTATGCATGTTGCTAGGGGGAGTATGCATTAAGTTTAGCTATTAAAACATTTTCATATGTCATTCACATACATTTAGGGACGTTTGAAGTTGGATTTTTGAACTTAAAAACTGTAAAAAAAAATGCCTTATCTGGTAAAGGTGTATCGATGCGGCTAAAAGCATATCGATACGGGTTCGTCAAGGGAAATGATACAGGTCAAAGTGTATCGATACGGTCACATGTATCGATACATCTTAGTCAAGGGAAGTGATATAGGTTAGTCAACGGAAGTGATACAGGTCAAACTGTATCGATACAGTCACGCGTATCAGTATGGTATTAAAACTGAATTAAAAATAGGGCAAACGTATATCGATACGCTCTACAAGCGTACCGATACGGTCTCGACGGAGAGTTAAAATAGGGCTGGTTTTGACCTGTATCGATACGGTCACACGTATCGAAACAGGTTAGTCAAGGGAAGTGATACAGGTCAAACTGTATCGATACGGTCACGCGTATCGGTATGGTATTAAAACTGAATTAAAAATAGGATCGATACGCTCTACAAGCGTACCGATACGGTCTCGACGGAGAGTTAAAATAGGGCTGGTTTTGACAAAAATACTTCAAACTTAAAACCCCCTCTTTTCTCTCTACAAACCCTAGCCGCAATTTACTATAAAAACCCCCTCAATTCTTCAAATTTTTCACATCAAACTTAAAATTAGTTGAGGATTTTTTATCTACACATCAAAGCAAAGCTTTGTCAACAATCTTATGCATTCTCATCAACCCATTCATCCATTCTAACAAATCAATGTATAAACTTTTTTTTCTTCCATTTTTTAATTTTTGTTTGTTTTTAGTAATTGTTTTAACTTAATTTTTGTATAAAACATGTATATGTGATATGGGTTTTCAAATTTTCTCAAAAACTTTTCAAAATCCAAAATATTTTCATTCGAATATAATTTTGCATCGTATATTTATGTAAACTGTTTTTCAAAATTTTTTTACCAATATTTTCTCTTATACATGTATATATTTTTAACATTAAAATTGATTTTCAAAATACCTTGAATTATTGGAACTTATTGGATTGAATGAGATGTTAATTGCATACATATTCAAATTGTTTTGATGTTTTTAGGGTTATGGCACCGAAAAAGAAAGTGAGACGTTACCTTGCTACTTCTTCCAATCATGTAGAGGATGACGAGGGTAACCCTAAACCAAATCTTCTTTATATAATCCAATGTTGTTTTCCAGCCCCTTCAGATATGTCATGTTATAAGCTTTTTCAAGGTTTCACTCTTAGGGAAGAACGTGTTGTGTCTATTACGTTTTTAAGCTCAGAACGTTTTAAATTTCAATACCTTCCTTTGATTAGACAATAGAAATTCATAAGTTTTTTTAGCCTTCCTCCCATTGTCTATCGAAACTTGGTCACAATTTTCTTTTCTAATGCCATGTGCATTCATGATGAAGATAAAGAACATGTTGTTGCTATCGAGTCACATCTAATGGGCAAAACTTTTCAAATTGATCAAGATACTCTTTGCAAAGCATTTGGTTTTGAAAACATAGGAATTGATGATGAGAAGTCCTTAGGTCAAGGTCCTCTAGGTTTCGTAAATGTTTTAAATGCTCATGACCGAATCCTTCATCTTATTGTTACATGGTTTTTTCGTCCATCAGGAGGGAAATTTTCAACAATCCGTCAAGTAGACGATTTTTGGCTTAGGTGCTTTAGAGAAGGTAAGCGTCCTAACCTTTGTCAAATCATGTTTTCTGACCTTGTTTACCTAGTCTAACACCGTCACACCGACCAAGTAAAATCCTTTTATTATTCTACGGCGTTGAGCCACCTATTCCACTCCCTTAAGATTGATTGTACACATGATTTTCTCGAACCCCTTGGCCAACCTATTGATGAGTGTTCCCTCTCTCGTGCTCACTTCTCTTATGTCAATAATAAATGGGTTCGTGTCCCTCGAGCTCCTCGACAAGATGCTCCGGTCGATGCTCCACATGCTTCTTCAAGCTCTTAAGGTGCTCTGATTGCTTCTTCCTCCATGGAAAATCTAATGACATTCCTCAATGAGAAATTCACAAACATGAAAGTCGGGTTTGCAGCCATTGACACTCGATTCACATCCTTGGAAGATCGAGTCAATGGTCTTGACACTCGCTTCACATCATTGGAGGATCAAGTGAAAGCCATCGCTCTTCAACAAAACTCCATGGATGTCTCTCTCACCACTTTCCATGGTGCTTGGCTTAACCAATCAAGGAGGAATCAACATACTCAAGATGATGAGGATGAAGAGAAAGAAGATGACGATGATGGGAACGAGTAGTTTGCATATCATCCCATGTCATTTAGTTTCATTATTTATGCACCTATGTTTAGTACTCTATGCTTTTTATTTATGTTTTAGGATTTGAGTTTGAACTTGTTGCTTTGAATTATCTTGTTGCTTTCAATTTGAAGTTTGCTTTGAATTCAATAATATTATTGTTGTTATTATCCTACATTGTGCTTATGTTTGATCGAACAAAAAGAAGGAGAAGTATTATAGAGCCAAATTTGAAAACTTAAAACTTAATTTTGAAAACCTATCTTAAATTAAGGGGGAGTAAGCTTTTCAAAAGTTTCAAAACTTAAAAATTTATATTTGGTTTTGTTATATTAAAAAATGGATATTGTGAAACTAAAATTGATTTGATATAACACTTAGACTTGTGGACTAAATTGCAAAACAATAAATTTTTAAGTACTTTTCAAAGTCTCACTTTTTGACAAGCCATTTTGAACCAAACAATATTTCAAGTCAAAACATACTCAAAGGTTAAAATTTTACTAAGTCTTTTTATGTGTTTTCAAGCCTAACTTCAACAAAACTCCCAGGCGTATTGATACCCTTAGGCGTATCGATACAGTTTTTCAACACTGGAATTTTAATCGTTCATAGCGTACCAATACAGTGTAGCCTCGTATCGATACGACATTCATCTGGGCAAGACTTTAAAGCTATAGTGTACCGATACGCATTGGAACCGTATCGATACAGATTTCTTATCAATATATCACCTTGCTATAGCGTACCAATACAGCACATCACCGTATCAATACGATATGCTTACATTTAGAAAATCCTTGCATTTAATTTTCGAACGCTGGCTTGTCAGTTAGTTGGTATCCCAAATTTTAAATGACCGTTGAACCATAACGATACGCTAAAATAGCGTACCGATACGCTTTTTATCAAAACCAAAATTGGGATTCCAGAGAGCAAAATCCGTATCGATATGGCTTATGGTATCGATACGCACTCAAAGCGTATCGATATGGCTTATTGTATCGATACGCCCTTAAAGTGTATCGATACGCATTGTTTTCAATCACAACGGCTCTTTTCTATTTGAGACAGGTACCGATACGCCCTCGAGCCGTACCGATACGGTAGGTTGTTGAGCAGCATTTATTGTGGGAAATTGCAGCCCAACGGCTCTATTGATGATCTCAATCACCCAAACGGCTAGAATTCAACACAAGGGTATAAAACAAGTCTCAAATGCACCAGCAACAACTATTGAACCTACAAGCAACATCAAAGCACTCAAATCCAAACTTTGTACTTCTAGAGTCAAATCTTTGTACCCAACTCTTGTGCTCTTCATTGTAATTCTTATTGTGAGTTTGGGAAGTGTGAGATTGTAATTGGGTAAACATTATCCTTTGAGAGGAATTTGTAGAGTTTACCAAATACTCTTCTTTGTAAAAGTGAGTGGATTAAGCTTTGGGTAGAAAGCTTAATCAAATTGTAAGGTTTCCTCCTCATCCAAGAAAAGGGGAAGAATTCAAGTAGTGAATTGGTTGAAAATCCTTAGTGGGAGCTAAGGTAGTGGATGTAGAGTTCATTGGAGAACTTGAACCACTCTAATTGCCTTGTGCCACCATTTTTATTCTTCCATATTTTCACCCATCAAATTTTTATCGCCAATTCACCCTCGTCTTGGCCATTTGCAATTGTGTGATCAACTCAACAATGACTCTATAAAAGAGTCTCATGTTGTATCTTTCTGAATTAATCGAATAATAGAAAATGTATTTTGTTTCTACTCTTTCTACATGGTATCAGCTGGGGTTTTGATTCCTCAACCTTAGTCGACTTACAAATCAAAACAAATCACCAGAAAAACCGCCTACTCGATGGCTACTTCTTCTTCAACCATCGATATCTTATCTTCATCAGGATTTATTATTGGTTCTGACGACCTCAAGTTGGAAAGAACTACTGAAACGAATCTGGCCATAAAAAAACCTGCAGGTACCTCCTTCCCAACAGCCTTGTTGTCTACACAGCTCAATCCAACTTGGATCATCAACTCTGGGGCTTCCGACCACATGACTGGTAACAAAGATTTATTTCTCAATTACTCAGCCTCCTCTTCAAGTAGATCAATTAAAACTGTTGACGGTTCTCTCTCACAAATTTCTAGTTCTGGTTCTATTGTTATTAATCCCAATCTGGTGCTAGATGATGTTTTGTTTGTACCAAATCTTGCCTGCAATCTTATCTCTGTTAGCAAGCTTTCAAAAACCTTGAAGTATTCTGCAAGTTTTAATGACTCTGGTTGTATTTTACAGGCTATGGACTCAAAAAAGACAATCGGCACTGCATATTAAGCCACACGGGGAAAACCAAAGTCAACCCGAAAGTCAACCTTGATTAACGACCCTTTTTTTTCTTTTAAAACTTGTCTAGATGCATATTAAGCCTTAGATATGATCATACAACAGCCTACTCAAAGATCATAAACATCAGAGATCTAACAGGAACCCAATTGAACAATTTACAACTTTAGGGACCAAAATGTAAATTCTGATAATTATAAGGACTTAACCCAAATTGAAGTTACCATCTTGAAATTTATCATGTTTCATGCTTCTCTGTAAAATTTCAGCTCAAAAGGACTTCCCAAACTCATACAATTGCACAAACAAGTTTCAGGACCAAAACGCAAACATTCCAAAACATATAACTGCCAATGTCAGCCCCCAACGGTCACCCGTTCCGAAACAGGCATAGCCCGTTTCGAAACTCGGGGCCGTTCCGCAACGCGTACCGAAACGGGGGTCTGGCAGTAGCCTTTCCGTTTCGGAACGGTCCCTCCCGTTTCGGACGCCTGGGTTTGTTTAAGGCACCCGTTCCGAAACGGTAGGTGCTGTTCCGAAACACCCTGCACAGATTGCCCAAAAATGCATACTTATACATGCAATTAAACATCCAATCATGCACCAAACGCCACCAAACTTTACCAGCATGCAATTAAACATAGAAGGGACATATAAGCATCATCAATTCAGCAGAACAACATCTTAAGCAAAAAGCCCCAAATCTATAGGCATGCTTCCTACACAAGCTAACCATTCAAGCATAAACTTCCAAAACAAGCATATAAAGGCCAACCACAAAAACCAGCATTCTCAACAACATTCAACACACTTAGGGAGTTCAAAACATCTCCCAAAACATACACATAGGTCCCCCATTGCCAAATTACCAAAAGCTAAAATGTACTTAGAAAACCTTCCATACTTAGAGCTTTGTTTCCACTTGGATGCTTGCCCTCCTTGCTGCCCTCAAGTACACTAATGTTCTGCATTATTGAATTAAGAAAACGGAAGAGAGCGTAAGCAAAAGCTTAGTGAGGAATGCTCGTAAAACCATTCAATAATGCATTTATAAAACACTTATAAATCATGCTTCAAATCATCATTTACACATGCTCAAAAGCATACTTTAACAAGCATCTCATGCTTCATTTCATTACATGTCATATTGGCCACAAGTGATACAATTCATTTCTTTGAAAACAAGTTCATCAACTTTCACCCCAAGGACTTTTAAACACCTTGGACCCCAAGGACTTTTAAACACCTTGGACCCCAAGGACTTTTAAACACCTTGGCCATGGACTTTTAAACACCATGATATAAGTTACCTCAAGGACTTTTAAACACCTTGACCCCAAGGACTTTTAAACACCTTGGCCATGGACTTTTAAACACCATGAATTAAATTACCTCAAGGACTTTTAAACACCTTGAACCCCAAGGACTTTTAAACACCTTGGCCTATGGACTTTTAAACACCATAAAATGGACCACACAAGGACTTTTAACCACCTTTGTGTCCGTAACAAGAACCATCCAAGGACTTTTAACCACCTTGATGTTCTTAAGTAAACAAGGCTCACTCAAGGACTTTTAACCACCTTAGTGACCTTAACCTTTTCAAAACATCACTTGCCAATATACATCATTTATCATCAATATTTCACTGTTTTAAAGCATTTAACCAAGCCATAAACAACATGCATTTTAAAGCATCAAACCTCATTTAAACAATGTCCAAAAACATGGAACTCTTACCTTGAGCTTCCTTCAACATATGGCTTACAAAAACAGCATTAACCATGCTAAATCATGCTTTCAAAACAGAATTTAAAACATGCAATAAACCACATTGCACAACAACCAAATCATGGCCACCACTAGAGAGTATTTCCGAAAACTTACACTTGAGCTTAGCAAAGTTGTTTATACTTTAACTAAGCTCCCAAGACATTGGTTTCAAAGCCGAAAACCCAATTTCACTCACCGATTCCACTTCGCCTCAAGCCAAAGCACCAAATCAAGCCTCCGGATCACCACCACTTGGATCCAAAGATGCCTCCCCTGATTAAACACATTAAAGCAGAGATTTAATGCATCATCATGCATCAAAAGCTTCAATGAAAGCACTCAAACTCGCTGCTCTCATTCACACTCCAATTTCGGCCACCAAACACAACCGAAATTGCATCAAAACCACTTCTCAACAAAGCCCAGCCATAAACCAGCAAAACCTAACATCCATTAACACCATCTAACATCTAAAAACAACCTATAAACATCCTTATACCTCCAACAACATCAGATCCACAAGATCACCACAAAAACATCCAAGAATCACAAGCTAAACTTAGGAAACACAACCTATCCGGGATTGCATTAATCAAAACTCATTTCCTTATCAATTTAGAGTTCATTTAACATCAAAAACACACCTCAAATCACAGATTAATCATATCTAACGAAAATCATCAAAAATCACCAAATCTTGCATTATAAGCCAAGATCCATTTCACCACTTAAAATCCTTTAATAAAACTTCAATTAAGAGTTGAGAACTTGGGAATTTCAGTAAAGAACTGATAGTTTAGAGGAGAAGGACGTTCTTACCTCCAAACTTGTGTTTCTCCACTTTTTGGAATCAAAAACCTTGTTGAATCAACTAGCAAATGATGAGGTTTTGAAGATATGTTGATTAGGAATCAAAAGAATGTTGAAAGGAGGATTTTAGGTGAGAAAATCAGAAACAACTCTCTGGAAAACAAGTGTTTGGATTGAGAGAAAATGAGAGAAGGAAAATAGGGAAGTTAGTTAAGAAAATAGCCAAATGGCCTTTCCCTCCACTTTTGATATGTTTTAAAATCAGAATAAATCTCAAAATATCTTATAAAAATCTGGAGAAACTACTTTTGGAATAATAGCTCCTTAAAGATTCAAAGTTTCAACTCTTTATAAAACAGTCACAAAACTTTCAAAAATTACATTTTGGTCACTAACCAAAATGTCACTCTTCCAAAACCCATTTTTCAAAATTGATTTCACAGTTCACTTAATTATATTAAAAGATGATTTTAGAACATTTTTCCATATTTTTAATGCAACCCGAACTAGGCTTTCCTAATTTCACCTTTTTAGATTCGAACAGCACTTTGACCAAACCGGTCAACGCCCAAAACTTCTAAGCCCAAAACCGGGGCGTTACAGTCACCCTAATTTTCAATATCTATCAAAGTTATATCCATCTTTTTTTATCAATAAAAAGCCAAGTTTATTTAAATGCCATATTTTCCCTCTTGCTAAACAAACTAAAGCATCTTATCTTCCATCTCCTTATAAACCATCTCACCCTTTTTCTTTGATCCACAATGATATTTGGGGTCCTTCTCGAGTGAAGAATGCTGATGGTAGTAAGTGGTTTATTACCTTTATTGATGATCATAGTAGGATTACTTGGACTTATTTAATAAAAGAAAAGTCTGAATCTGCGAGGGTTTTGAGAGATTTTATAACATGGTTCTTACTCAATTCCAAACCAAAATTTAATTGTTTAAGTCTGATAATGGGAGTGAATTTTTTGCTAAGTCTTTGAGTGCATATTTTCAAAAGCATGGAATAGTTCAACTTAGTTCTTGTGTTGATACTCCACAACAAAACAGAATTGCAGAAAGAAAAAACAGACACCTCCTTGAAGTTGCTCGTTCTCTTTTATTTACCAGCAATGTCATTAAATACTTGTGGGGTGAGGCCTTGTTAACTGCCACATATTTGATCAACCGCATGCCTAGTAAGGTTTTGAAATTTCAAACACCTCAATCTGTCTTCCTGGAGAGTTATCCACATTTTAAGCCTATCTCTTTTATTTTATCTCTTTTATTTTACCCCTAATAAGTCCAAGTTAGATCTTAGATCTTTGATGTGTGTACTAGTTGGTTATTCTTCACTCAGGAAGGGCTATAAATGCTATCATCCTCCTTCTCGTAGATTTTTTTTGTTACTATGGATCTTACATTTTTAGCATGACCCTTACTTTCCTCAGGCTGCAATTTAGGGGGAGACTTGGGATGATTTTCAGCCTTCTCCTCATCCTCAAGTAATCTCTCCCAATATTTCTATACCACCAGATTTTGAATCCACTACTTCACCCTTATTCGAACCTACACCTCCTTTACCAACTCCTTCCAAAACTCCTCAAAACTTTTCGAAAACACCTACTCCTCCTCCTAATCAAATTTTGACCTATATAAAAAAACAAAACTATATCAGAGGCTATTTTGCAATATGACACTTGTCGTGAGTTGGATTTGAGTCCATCTTCCAATATGGAGGAGGAAGGTAATATAACCAGTGAGCCTACTATCCCTAATCTTGATGATTTTCCTATTGCTATTAGAAAAGGGGTTAGAAAGTGCACTAAACATCCCATTTAGAAATTTGCTGGAAACAGTTCATTGAAGACATCCTTTAAAGCCTTTACAACAAGCTTAGATAAAGAGCAGATTCCTTCCATAGTTGAAGAAGCTTTAAAGCATCCCAAGTGGAGAAAGGTTGTCGAAGAAGAAATCAATGCTCTTGAGAAGAATGGTACCTGGACAATAACTGGTTTTCCCTAAGGTAAAAAAACATGTTGGTTGTAAGTGGGTTTTTGTTGTGAAATATAACTCTGATGGTAGTGTCCAGAGATACAAAGCAAGGCTTGTGACTAAAGGCTACACACAGACCTATGGGATCGACTACACAGAAACCTTTGCTCTAGTGGCAAAACTTAACAATGTTCGGGTATTACTAAGTCTAGCTGTCAATTATGATTGGAAGCTTCACCAACTTGATGTTAAAATGCATTCCTTAATGGAAAGTTAGAGGAAGAGGTTTATATGAAGATTCCACCTGGTCTGAGATCGATTGAAAAATATCAAAAAGTTTGTAGGCTCAACAGGTCACTTTATGGTTTGAAATAGTCTCCTCTAGCTTGGTTCAATAGATTCACCAAAGCTATTCTGAAAGATGGATACAAGCAATCATTGGCGGACCACACTCTCTTCATTAAGGTAACCTCAGAAAACAAAAGAATTATCTTAATTGTCTATGTAGGTGATATAATTGTGATAGGAGATGAGGAGGAGGAAATCGGGTGCTTAAAAAATCTTCTACATAGATAATTTGAAACAAAGGATTTGGGATAGCTTCGATACTTCCTCGGAATGGAGGTTGCTAGATTAAGTGAAGGGTTAGTGATTAATCAAAGGAAGTATGTCATTGATTTGCTTAATGAAGCAGAGATGCTCGGGTGTAAACCAACATATGCACCAATGGAAGTCGACTTGAAATTCACTAAGGAAACATGCACTTTAGTTGACAAAGAGAGATTCCAAAAACTAGTGGGAAAACTAATCTATCTATCCTTGACGAGGCCAGACATTACGTTTCCAGTAAATTTGATTAGTCAGCATATGATAAATCCTAATGAAGAACACATGGAAACAGCTAACAAAATCCTCAGGTACTTGAAGAAAACTCCTAGACATGGTTTACTGTTTAAAAAGACACGGGACAGAACTGTGAGAATTTTTACAGACTTAAGTTGGGCAGGAAAACTAACTGACAGAAGATCGACAAGTGGGTATTGTGCATTTGTTTGGGGAAATCTTGTGACTTGGAGCAGAATTTAGAGCTTTAGATCTAGGAATGTGTGAAGGAATTTGGCTACTCAAGTTGCTTAAGGAATTACACACTAACCAAGAAGACAAATTCGAGGTTTTGTGTGATAAAAAATTAGCCATTCAGATTGCAAAGAATCCAGTTTAACATGATCGAACAAAACATGTTGAGATAGACAAGAATTTTATTGCAGAAAAAATCGTCAATAGGGTTGCTACTTTGTCATATATTCCCACAAGAGGCCAACTAGCTGACATTCTCACAAAGGCCTTATCCAAAACAATTTTTGATGACTTTCTATCCAAGCTGGGACTATACAATGTATACTCATCAGCTTGAGGGGGAGTGTAGGATATTGCGGCTTGTATTTGGATTAGGATTAAACTCTTAGGAGTTTGTTATTATCTGTACTTACTGTTTTATGTAAATAGATTAAGATTAAAACTCCTAAAAAGTCCTAAACCTTGTATAGAGTTAGAAGTTTTGTAGTTCTAGGAATCATTATCCTAGTTGAACTCCTACATGACTCTATAAAAGAGTCGCATGTTATATCTTTCTAAATTAATCGAATAACAGAAAAAGTATTTTGTTTTCTACTCTTTCTACAGTATGAATGGTAAAACATGTCTTATTGAGCACCTCAACATCAATAATTGTTGGTCTCTGATATGGCTATCATCAAGGAGTGAAACATGCAATCGGCTTTGACATGTCAACGTTGGCGACTGCTCAATGCTAAGTAGCTTATTTCTAAACGCCAACTTACCCTTAATGCTTAAACAACTAGATGTTTGGTGTTGGAATGCATCCGTGAAAACTACTGTTCTCAAACGTATTCAAATCTGGGATGCTCAAAGTATCAAGTGTTTACCACCAAGAGATTTCTGTAGAGAATTGTCTAAATATGGTGGTTTGTTTCGAAGAAAGTAGGTTGCCCTTCTTAAATCTCAGAATTTTCTCAATTGTAAAAAGTTTGGAGCTTTCCTAAGAGCATCAACAACTTCACCCCCCTTGGAGCAATAAATGTGTATAACTGTTGGGCTGACATTTCCTTTTTGGAAGTAGATTTCCCTACCAACCTCCCATCACTTGAAATCTCAAATGCACCCAAAATTTATAACTCACTTGTTGAATAGGGGTTCAATGACTCTCCATCGGATGCTCAAATGTGGTGTTATTTCCGGAAGAAATGATACTGATAGGAAGTATGCTGCTTCCTTCTCTCACCTTTATCATCCTTAGACTCTCTGATGTAGGTCAATCTTGATGTTGTTGAAGATGGCTACTTTGATTGTAGAATCTAGGAAGGCAGAAAATATTCCTGCAAGTAAGTGGCTTAAAAGAGAGATTTAAAAGGAAGGAAAGTATGAGAAATGGTGTGCAGAAGAATGATGAAAGATGGGGAGAATTTGGTTAAGGAAAGTGGGCTGTTACGTAGGGTATTTTAGGGCGTGAAGATAGGTGAAAAATGAAAAGGATGATGGTACGGATATGGAAAATTTAATGGCTGAAAAATGGAAGATAGTATCTTAAATAATTAAGGATGAAACAAAGTTATATTAAAGCTTAGCCCCGGACCTTATATGATTACTTTAAGGGGTAATAGAAAGGACTTTGACCCGTTGGTTATAGAGAATCAAGAATCAAAAGTATCAAGAAGGAAAGAAAGATTGACGCCACAAGTACAAAAACTTAAATAAGTCGATAAAGTTCAATAAAGAACTAAAAGAGAGAAAATTCTCACAAAATAAATTGATTGATATGAATTAGATGTTTACAAATGACAAATACAACTTATATTTATAGGAAATGAAAGGGCATGGCCGAAAAGGCCCTTATCTATTCAGTTTAAATGGTGTCTCCCTCCAAAGTGCCCTTTGATGATTCGGCTAAACGGTGTCTCCCTCCAAAGGGTTTTGGCGCCCAATTATCTTCCCTCCAAGGTTGTTTTGGCGCCATTTGAGTTTCCCTCCAAAGTTAAGGGGCATGTCTCTTGTGAGGGAACATCTAGCCTTAAGCTGGAATGAGCTGGTTTGAGCTGACCAAATCTTACACTCTTTCATTGAGCTTCTTGAGCTGCCCTTGAGCTAGGCGATCTTTCCTTTTAGGCCTTTGAGCTATCTCGGGCTGTTTGGAGCTTGAACTGAGCTAAATGGAGCTTGAATGTGCTGAGACGATTTGAAGGAGCTAGAATTAGCTGAATGAGCTATGATGAGCTTCCTTTTAAAGTTCTTGAGCTGATCCAAGCTTGTATTTTCATTCCTAGTACCTAAAGAAACAACAAACAAATGTATGAGCTGAAATGTAGCTAGAATACGATGTATGATTAAGTTTAAAGATATAATGCAATGCAAACATACTTAAATAACTTATATAACGACATATAAAGATGTGGAGTAAGATAACGCTTTACATACCAATATGCAAAAGCATGCTTAAATAAGGTAATAGAAGATAAAGTAAGGTAGAACTCCCTGAGAATTAGCCTTGATAATCTCCAATGGTTTGATCAAATCATGGAGAAAGTTGGGGCAGATTAGGATTGTATCACTCTTCAGGGGCTTTCTTCAACTGTTGCACATCTGCCATTGGCCTATGCTCACTTCTCTTCCAACCGTCTGCTACTTATTATTTATTGCCCGTTGCTAAAAGAAGCGTGCGCAAGAGTTGAAGTCCAAGATTTCCCACATACCTTTTGTTCAAATTGATTCTAGCATTCTCGTTCCCAAGGGTATTAAACGAGAGTAAAGCTGCAACTCTTGGTTTTGATTTCTCCACATGTTCGGCCTTTTGTTCAAATTGATTCTCGCATTCTCGTCCCAAGGGTATTAAAATGAGAGTAAAGCTGCAACTCTTGGTTTTGAATTCACCACAGGTTCGGCCATTTTCGTAGCCCAGTTGCTTGATATATCTGTTTGTCCTAGAAACAAAATGATTTTGTAGGTGTTGAAAGCTAGATTGGTGAGCAAGTGCTGTTCTCAACTGATTTGCCATAGCTTTATTCGATCCAATGTAGTGGTTAGTAAATTTTGTGCAACATTTATTGAGCAAATTGAATTTTGTATGTTTTCATCTGCATCTTCTTATTCCTAAGGTTCCTTTCTGTGCTATATGGGATAGGAAAATGTAGTGAATTACAAATATATATACATTTTTGTGCTAGACATGAGCAAATCTGTAGTTACCATTGTTTTTCTTATCCCATATAGCACAAGATGACACGAACACGAACATTTCCTTTTTCCTTCTCGTTACCCATGTCTAAATACATGCTAGACCTAGACATGGGTATAGAACACGAACCAGCCATTTATTGGTCATAACAAGGTCAAGCTCAACTTAATCCCTTTTGTTCCTTTTTCTTTTTCTTTCAGCACATCAGAATTTGACAAAAGTAGACAATTTCAGCTAATAAACTTCAATTGGTCATAACAGAGCCAGCCATTTATTGAAACTACAGACACAAAGTGGCATTAACCTATAAAAACTACAACACATCAACTCAGAGACAACTTGGCCAAGGTTAACGCTAATACCTTCACCCCATTTTCTATATCCTGAGGTGAAGCATATTCTTCAGGCTTATGGCTGTATCCTGCAAATAGCAACACATTTTAACATTCGTTTTTTTATCATCATCGAATGCAGTTCAAGAATCTAGGCATTTAATCGGACTTGAATACGGACAGTGACAGATCTCAATGGGATCATTAAATCTGCAACTTACTTGACTGCATACAAACTAATTCATTCTACTGGTTTTAGACTTGCGTGAAAGCATTAAAGTTGAAACAAAAACAGAAACATCACTTAGATGACAATCTATACTTTTAGAAATTACCAAAATCATTATAATTCTCTCATAAAAATAGACAACTAACAAACCATAATTACAAAAATTAATTTAAATTCACACTCCATATTTATGACAACCCAGTTTATTGGAAGAATGATTGACGAGTAAAATAAAATGATAACTAAGAATGTAATTTTAATATATATCCGATTCAATTCGTTTTTATTTTTTTTTGTCCTAAAGTTTTCTATACATTTTAAAGGTCTTTAAAAGGTCTAATCCCTGTACCTATGTTTGAATGTGTCAAACACATGTATTTTTAAGAAAAATAAAAGTCAAAGCAACATAACCAAAAACCCTCCAAACACGTGTTTTTGTTTCTAAAAGAAAATTGAGCATATACTCAAATTTTAGGCATACCCGTATCCGACACTTGCATCCGCTTCCTAATAAAATAGTTATGTGACACTTTAATTAAGTAAAATCAGTTGATTTATAAGGAATGGTAGAAAAAATTAAATTGACTCTTAGGCGTGAGAGATTGTGGATCTTACCTTTGTAACAGGGAATAAATACCATGCCCATCGGAGATATCCTGGAAAATTATAAAATTCAAATATCAGCATCTAATTACAGTATAGAATCACGATAATGATGATGATGGATTTGAAATTGTGAATCCATTGACATGTTTAATTGTGTATTCATAGTAAAATTGTCTATATTATGACAAGTCCTTCAACCATGGTTTTCCCTTAAAACGAAAGTTAATACTTGGGTAAAGGTCCGAATCTGGAATTGGTAGCTTTTCTTCTCTATGCAGATATTCATGCATGTTCCCAGCTTAGGAGGAAGGGCTGGATCACGCATATTAAGAGGGTAATCGAGAAATCTCTACTTGCAAGCTACTCGGGTTCAACTCCAAAAACACACACACACTCGAAACTGGCTTGGAAATTATCAAGTCAAGCTATAAGTATTGAGCAAGCCAAAATTTACTATCCTAGTGCTTACTAGAATAGCTCGCAAACCTAATCACATTATTTAATTAGTGTTTTTTTAAGGTAACACTATTTAATTAGTGTTGAAGAATATCAATTGGAGTTCGAGCACAAATAATCGAGATTGCAGCTGAGTATGATAATGGAGATAAGTTTTTTACTAGGTAAACAAGCCTACTAGAGCTAGCTTTAACAGTTCAATTTTTATCTAGAACCAAATTCAAGCTCTAAGGGCGAAACTCGATTGAGTTGGAACGGAGCATAAAGCCTTGAGATTCCAGTTGAGTTTGAGGTCAACTCGGCTCGTTTGCATTCATGCCTAATGAGAACCTGAGCAGATTTCTGGGAGAACATGAATTCTCAAGAGCCATCTAAAGATAATATAGTCTAGCAAATTTCAGCAAGCCTAGTATTCAAAACGAATCAATATCTTGGGATGCTAAGAGTTAGTATTCACTCCAATTATTCTCCCAAAATTTAGGATCTAAAAGATATCAAAACTGCATAGCTTATATGTTTGTATAATTCTTCAAAGTATCAAGCACTTGAATTTCAGCTCCATGTTAAAAATATAGTTTTTAAGCTAGCAACAGATTTGGTTGCTAAGTATCATTCCCTTACCTTGCCATAAACAGTGAGTCATGGTAAGCTCTGCTGAACATATACTTTCGCGTTAGGTTCAGCTCTTTTGATGCGGCTTCCATTGCTTTGATTATTGATTTTTCGGACTGAGCTGGTGGGTCCTGATTGATGATCTTGAATTCTGATAAGGCAACCTTGCGCTTTTTGGCGATTGATTTTGCAGAATTATGGATTTTCTCAATAACAACATTTCTAAGGTCTTCATCAATATCTCGTACATCTAATAAGAAGCACAAACTTAAGGTCAGACCTGATGCATATGAACTAGTAAACACAAATTAAGAATGGTTCTATCTTAACATAAGATTCTTATGTTACTTGGACTAGGGGGTAAATAAGACACACTCACAAGCTACACGGATTAAACTCAGAAAATAAAAAATAGAATTATATCCCTTAATTACCGAGCCGAGCTCAAGCTATTGGTTGAGCCAAGAGAAATTGTACTTGATTCGAGTAGCCTGCGAGCTTAATCAAGCTTATTCTTTATAATATATTTGTAATATTACTTTACTATTACAATGTATATATGCAGACAAAAACCCTAAAGCCTTTTGTTATCTGCCTCCCATATACTCAGCCACTGCTTTTTCTCCCCTTCAATCTAACCTCTCACAAAATCAAATCTTGCACCTCCACCGACTGGCTTCAGGTTTTACAAGTTTCAAACTCCTTAATTGTTGGGTTTTGGTCAATTAAACTTTCGTTTTAGTTTTAGTGGTTTGAAATTTAGATGATTATTTCAAGTCATTATTTTCAATTGTTTACTTTGCAGTGAAAAAAATTGCTATTTTGTTTGCTTACTATTGCAAGACGGTTTGGACTATATCTTCAACCCTGATTGTTTTCTTGTGTCTGTCTTATTTAAAAAAAATCATTTTTAAATACAAAATCAGTAAGCGAACTTTATCGAGCTCGAACTTAGAAAATGATGATCGAGTGAGTCTCGAGCCTTGAGTTTTAAATCAAGCTCGAGCTTGCCACCATTTAGACAAGGAGATGAATGTAAGTACGGAAGTATGTCAAACACGAATATGTTTAATTTCTTTGGAAGTATTTTCATGTATTAGGAGAGTCATATCCTATACCTATATCCCGATATTCATCGTACACAGGTGTCAGACTTGGAGCATGAGTTGCGGCAGTATAGGTTGTTTGTGGGAGTAGTTTTTCTTGAATTAGATAAAGCAGCTATAAAGACTAAAGATGCTGGGTGTAAAAACTTAAGTTCTCTCGGAAAAATGATTTCTTACATCGACACCCATGTCCAATGGGTATCTAGATATAAGTTAGAGATATGACCCTCTAAGGATCCTCCAAATACAATGAAAACTTTTTCAAGAAAATGTACATACACGTGTCACACAACCGAATCCGAGTAACACAGAATGATACATACCTATTTCGAGGTGTGCTTTACTAGGGATGCTGTTGATTGCTTCTGGGTGAAGCTCCAAAATACCTGGGAAAACAAGAAATAAGTTCAACAAAATCAGAAGCTTCATTTAGCGCAAAAGAAATTTGCTGAAGATCAAACAACCAAAACATGGAAGTCTTATATTCGGGCTTACCTACTGTACCAACAGTATTAATTGATCCAGAATCCATTACATGTTTCTCAAGAGCTAGCGCCAGCTCAGCAGCTGCTAGTCCAGCATCATTTCTGCTCTTAATAGTAAATTTACAGGTTATGGACATTTTCAACTTAATAAGAATTCTAGAAAAAAGTATAACAAGGGTGATCTAACAAAATCCAAATCTAATTCAACCAAATTACTCAGACACATGCATATAAATATATACTATGAAATATGTTTTAACAATCAGCATCAATGAAACGCAAAAGCTGCAAGTGTTATAAGAATGTCCCTCTATGTTACTCAAGCTAAGTGTCTAATACGGGTATGCTCAATTTTTCCCAAGTTTCTCCATATATTTTAATAGGTTCTTGAAGGGTCATATCCGAGTACTAATTCCTGGTATGTGTCAGACACTAGTATTTCAATGATCTTTTAAGAGTCGGAGCAATATAAATGTCAGAATTGATAATAGTCACCTGTCCGGCATCAAGACGCCACCTGCATGACCACCATTGCCTTCAAAATCTACTTTTATACTTGCAGGGGCTGCAATGTTAGTAACTATACCAATAGATATACCTGAATTTAGGAATAATACAGATTAGCAAATCCTGATATATCGTAAGAAAGAGAAAACCATAACATTCAAAAGTGAGATACCTTCTTTCTCGAGAATCGGCCCTTGCTCTATATGCAACTCAACAAAAGCAGAGTAACTGTCTTTCTTCAGAAACACGCTGGATAAATCACCTTCATCTCTCGCATAACCAGCAGCTCTTGCAGCTTCTAAAAACGAAATGTTTTTACCATCAACCATCGTCTTTAAAGCTTCAGCAAGTGTTTCATCGCCTGCCAATAAGCGGCTGCATGTTGACAAAACATATTAGAGACTTCAAACACAAGCCAAGAATAACCCCTAGCTAAGAGACATATGTTGAAGTTCCATGTTACTCAGACTCGGATGTGAGTGTCAGATATGTTTCCATCACAAGTATGCTCAATTTTTCTATGCTTTTTTATGTATTTGAAGAGTCCTTGGAGGCTCATGGCCCCATACCCATATCTGAAAATGCGTCGGTATAGGTGTCGGACATGTGTACTTCAAAAAATAATTGAAAAGTAGAATAAATATAGTTTGAACTTAAATAAGCAAAACTGAAAAGCATGCTATGGTCATGCTAACCTTCCCAAACAACCAATCCCGAAGCGTGTTGGCTCTTCAGAAGTGAATAAAATTATCTCTAAGGACCTTTTAGGTTTGAACCCAGACCTGTGGTAGTCCCAATATAATAGAAAAAAGTTTTAGCCACAATTCCATAAACTGGGCAAACAAAGATCATTGAAAAGGATATACATTCATCAAAATGAAGATTGTTTCGTTTTGCTAAATAATGAATCAAATACTTCAAAAAGTGGCATTTAAATTAGGGTTGAAGAATTGAGAAGGTACAAATTCACATTAGTGAAAACTTATGGACCTCTTTAGTGCATTAATGGCTTCTATTGCGCCTAAAACACCAACAACACCATCATACTTCCCAGAGTACGGAATAGCATCGATGTGAGAACCTGTTGCCACTGCAGTAAGCTCCGGTTCATACCCATCCCTGCATCATATAAAGCATTCGAAGAATCAAAACAAGCAATGAACACATCATCCATGAAAATGAAGTTCCTGATATTAATGTAAGTTTGAAGATTAAATGCAAATTGGAAATAAAGATAAACAGAAATTTGTTATGTTGTTTCGATTAATGAGTAAAAATCACTAAAACATAGGGTTACATACATTATATCCTTTTATAGCAAAGGACTTTGAATTGTATTAGGAGTCCTACTAACTATTAACTTCTAACTCTAGGTTTCGATACATGACTTAAATAATAACTCTACTAGTATAGTTTAACTACAAAAATACTTCTAATACGTCTAAACTTACACTCCCCCTCAAGATGGAGAATATATATCATATAATCCCAGCTTGAATAAAAACTTGTCGAAAAAAGCTTTTGGCAAAGCTTTTGTAAGAACATCGGCCACTTGTTCTTCAGCTGGTACATACACTAAAGAGGCAATTCCACTTGTCAACTTCTCTGCTATGAAATGTCTGTCAATTTCAACATGTTTTGTTCTGTCATGTTGAATAGGATTCTTGGCAATCTGAATAGTTGACCGATTATCACAAAAAATCTGAAAATTTTCTTCTTGAATTATTCTCAGTTCTTTAAGCAATTTTTGTAGGAATATACGTGTTAGGAAATAGTTTAAATTAGGAATGCTTTTAATAGAATTCTGTGAAAATTTCTTGTAGTTACAATCCCTAGAATTAGTTTCTTTCCTAACTTAAAGTTTCCTAAGATAGAGGTATAGCTTGTATATAAATATGTAACAAATCTTATTGATTATGATATGAAATAACAGAGAATTACTCTGATTTCTCACATGGTATCAGATTAGGTTTCGACCACTTTAAATCATAGTCGATGGCCAATACTTCTTCCTATTCCTCCTCCTCCTCTTCTACTAAGATTATCTCTTTGCCAGAATTTGTTTCTAGTTCTGATGACCTTCATGAATCTTCTAATCTGGTCATTACCTGTCATGGATTGAATGGTAATAATTATCTCGAATGGTGTCAATCTGTGAAAATCTTCCTTGCAGGACGAGAAAGATTGGGATATGTCACTGGGGACATCGCAAAACCTACTGTTGGAGCCTCTGGTTATGCCAAATGGATGCGAGAGAATAGTTAGGTAATGACGTGGCTTATTAATTCTATGTGTCCTAGTGTGAGCCGCAACTTTCTTCTTTAACAAACTGCGGATGCTATTTGGCGTGATGCTCAAGAAACTTATTCTAGCACAACCAACGTCTCTGAATTATATGGGATTGAAAGCCAGGCAGCAACTCTCAAACAAGAAGGGATGACTGTCACCTTATACTACAACCATAGTTACCCGGAACGCAATAAAATACGAAACGAGAAACGAAAACGAAAACGCGGAACGTTAATTTACCGAATCCGGTACGACGAGATGATAAACAGAACTAATTGTACTAATAAATATAATAATAATATAACAATAAATAAATAATATTATATATATATAACCTGCTTGAAACATGCCTAATTATATATAAATAAAATAAATTGAAGATTGGGTTAATAAATTATATTAAGTAGGTGTATGTAGTAAACAAGCCCAATTTATATATAAATAAATTAGGGTAAATAGGTGTTTATACAGGCCCAATTCATATGTTAATAAACAAGTTTTTCATTTTGTTTGTAACTAGGTTTTTTTTCCAGCCGCTTTGGCTTCTCATTAGTCAAAATGGCTTCTTTTTTACGCCATTTTGGCTTCTCTCTTTCCTTTTATGCCGCCATTCCGTTCTCAGGTGAATGTGGTAGAGACAGAGGCGGTCTGATGGCCTATTGCCGGTAACCCACCTTTCTTCGAGGCACGTTCCGAGTCGCATTCGGTGCGGCGTACCGCGCTATTTCGTTTTTCGTTTGGGGTCGAAGTTCCGGGAACGCAGTCCGGTGGGACGTTTCGCGTTCCTGGTAACTATGACTACAACACCCTCAATGCCCTATGGCAGCAGCTTGATCTTTATGATCAAAACGAATGGCAGAATCCAGCTGATGCTGCCCTTTTCCAGAAAATTACTACTCAAAAGAGGATTTTCCAATTCCTTCAGGGACTTAATAAGGAATTAGATCAGGTTCGTGGCAAAATCCTTGGAACTTCTCCCCTTCCATTGATTAGAGAAGTGTTCTCCATAGTCAAAAAGGAAGCTAGCAGAAGAGTTGTCATGCTCCTTGAAACCCCCTCTGTTGAAGAATCTGCCCTTCTTACTCAAGCATCCTCCATGTCACGGACTTATTCTCACAAACCGATCCGTGCGGCGTTAGCAAGTCTCGTTGATGCTAACCAGCCTTGATTTCTCACGTAATGCAATGACTAAGCAAGGAACACAAGAGAAGTCAAGATAGTTTACAAGTAAATGACTTGTATTAAACTAAAGAAAGAAGCTTACAAGAGAGCTTTGTAGTATGCTTTACAAGATCACTTCTTGAATGAGTATAAAATGAAGGGGGTGGCCCTATTTATAGGCTCACACCTCCTCAATGGACGGTTGAGATCGATTTGATCCAACGGTCCATATGTTGCCTCCCAAAATATCTTCTAAGGGACTACACTATTCTAGAGAATTCTACATATGTGTATACATATCTACACCTATCCAAAAGGTTCTAGAGAGCTCCAGGGTCTTCCGGAGTAGTCCCGAGCTTTCCCGAGTCTTCCCGAGCCTTTTGGGTTCTCCCGGGTGTGTCTAGACATGGATAGAACGTCCCGGACCTTTTTAGAACGCTGTGGCATGTCTCTAGAGTCTTCATGGCCGTCCTAGGCCTTTATAGTACCCTCCTTGGTGCTTGCTTGCCTCAAAAATGCCCAAGGAGTGGTGAGAACCTCGGTTTGGATTTTAGGGGAAAACGGTGGGTCGTGACATCCAGCTCACATAAGAAGGGAAGGCCTTGGTGTGATCACTGCAAGAAACCATGCCACTCCAAAGAAAAGTGTTGGAAGCTTCATGGTAAACCAGTTGACTGGAAATCCAAGTCCTCTACAGCAACTCAGTCCACATCAGCTTCTGCCACTACTGTTTCTAATTTCACCAAGGAACAAATTGCAGATCTTCAGAAGATGTTTAGTCAATTACCAGGGCCTCGAGCGGGTAATCTAGTCATGGCTGAACAAGAAGGTAAAACCTTTCTTACAACCCTTCTTTCTCAACAGTTAAACCCCACTTGCGTCCTTGACTCCGGGGCTTCAGATCACATGACTGGCAACATGACATTGTTTAAAACTTTTTCAGCTACATTTGGTAGGGCTATTAAAACTGCAGATGGTTCTCTTTCCCAAATTCGTGGACATGGTTCTATCTCTCTCAATAAGAATCTACTTCTTGATAATGTCCTTTTTGTACCAAATCTTGCTTGCAAACCTCATATCTGTCAGTAAACTTTTGAAGGATTTAAATTGTGCTATCAATTTTAATAAATCTAGTTGTACTTTGCAGGCACTGGACATGAATTGGCAATGCTAGCTTGCACAATGACCTCTATATCCTAAATGGCCCTCTACCAGCTTTCGAACAGCCACCTCCCACTTCTTTCACAACCTTAGAAAAAATTAGCAATGTTATGTTATGGCATTTTAGGCTAGGTCATCCTAGTTTTCAATATCTTGCAAAGTTATATCCTTCTCTTTTTATTAATAAAACACCATATTTGTTTAAATGTCATATTTGTTCTCTTTCCAAACATACCAAAGCATCCTATTCACCATCTAAATATAAGTTTTCACGCCCTTTTTCTTTGATCTATAGTGACATTTGGGGCCCTCCTAGAGTGAAGAATGCTAATGGTTGTAAGTGGTTCATTACATTTATCGATGACTATAGTAGGCTAACTTGGACTTATTTGATGCGAGACAAATCTGAAACTTTCGTCATATTTAAGCGATTTTATACCATTGTTGACACCCAATTTCATTCCAAAATTCAACTTTTTCATTCTAATAATGGCAGTGGATTCTTTGCTACATCGTTGGGTGATTTTTTCAAAACCAAAGGAATAGTTCACATCAGTTCTTGTGTTGACACTCCACAGCAAAATGGCATTGCCGAGAGGAAAAATAGACAACTTCTTGATGTTACCCGTTCCCTTCTCTTCACCAACAACGTTCCAACCTACTTGTGGGGAGAGGCCTTGTTAACTGCCACATATTTGATAAACCGTATGCCTACTAAGGTCTTGAATTTCCATACTCCTCAATCCATTTTCTTGGAGAGTTACCCCCACTTCTAGCCTATTTCTTCTATTTTACCTCTTAAAGTCTTTGGTTGCACTGTTTTTATCCATAATTCTGCTCCTAATAGGTCCAAGTTCGATCCTAGATCCCTAAAATGCGTTCTGGTAGGGTATTCTTCCCTAAAGATGGGTTATAAATGCTATCATCCACCTTCTAAACGATTTTATGTCACTATGGATTTCACATTTTTTTAGCAAGACCCCTATTTTACTAAAGCTGAAATTCAAGGGGAGACATGGACTGATTTTCAGCCTTATCATCAACATTAGGTAACCTCTCCTAATTTTCCAATACCTTCAGATTTGTCACCTTCAAATCCACCTTTGTTATCTACACCTACTACCATTCCTTCCATACCTTCTGATTCTTCTACACCCACTCCTAATAATCATCCTGATACTTCAAAAACTAAACCTCCTAAACAGCTTCTGGTTTACATAAGGAAAATGAAAACTATACCCGAGGCTATTCTGCAATCTGACACTTGCCGAGAGTTGGATTTAGGTCCAGCTGCCAATGTGGAAAACAAAGGAAATGAGTACAGTAAGTCCACTTCTCCTAATCTTGATGTTTTTTCTATTGCCATTAGAAAGGGAGTAAGGCAATGCACAAAACACCTTATTCAGAGATTTGATGGTTACAGCTCTTTATTGCCTTCTTTCCAAGCCTTTACAGTTAGCTTAAATGAAGAACAAATCCCCTCAAATATTGATGAAGCATTAAAGGATTCTAAATGATGGACTGTTGAAGAGGAAATCAATGCACTCGAGAAGAATGCTACATGGACTGTAACATACCTTCCACAAGGTAAAAAAACCTGTTGGTTGTAAATGGATCTTTGCTGTGAAATATAATTCTAATGGCAGTGTACAGAGATACAAAGCGAGACTAGTGGCTAAAGGATATACACAAACCTATAGGGTAGATTTTACAGAGATTTTTGCTCCAGTGGCTAAACTCAATACAATTCGGGTACTACTAAGTCTTGCTGTCAACCATGACTGGAAACTACATCAACTTGATGTCAAAAATGCCTTTCTCAATGGCAAACTCGAGGAGAAGGTTTATATGAAGGTACCACCTGGTTTGGAGTTTATTGAAGGAAATCAGAAAGTGTGAAGCTTAATAGGTCACTATATGGGCTAAAACAGTCCCCTAGGGCCTGGTTTGAAAGGTTAACCAAAGTGATCCTAAGAAATGGCTACAGGCAGTACCTTGCCGATCATACACTCTTCATTAAGAAAAATTTCATAAACAAAAGAGCTATCCTAATTGTGTATGTAGATGACATAATCCTAACTCGAGTTGATGATGAGAAAATTAGCAGTTTAAAAACACTCCTAAATAGGGAATATGAAACTAAGGACTTAGGAAAGTTAAGATACTTCCTAGGTATGGAGGTTGCAAGATCTAAAGAGGGGCTCGTGATCAACCAAAGTAAGTATGCTCTTGACTTACTCAATGAAGCAGATTTTTTAAGGTGTAAGCCAGCAAATACACCAATGGAAGCCAGCCTGAAATTCAACAAGGAGGCAGAAAGCACCTTAGCAGATAAAGATAGATTTCAAAGGTTAGTGAGAAAGCTAATCTACTTGTCATTAACCAGGCTAGATATAGCTTTTTCAGTAAATATAATTAGTCAACACATGGTTAATCCTAATGAAGAACACATGGCAACAGCTAACAAGATCCTGAAGTACTTGAAGAAAACTCTTGGGCATGGTTTAATGTTCAAAAAGTCACAAGACAGATCTGTGAAAGTCTTTACAGACTCTAGATGGGCAGGGGACTTAAAAAAAAGGAGATCTACTAGTGGCTATTGCACATTTGTGTAGGGAAACCTTGTTACTTGGAGAAGTAAGAAACAATCAGTTGTTTCGAGAAGTAGTGTTGAGGCAAAATTTAGAGCCTTGACATTGGGAATGTGTGAAGGAGTCTGAATACTTAAGCTGCTAAAAGAATTATACCCTGGACTAGAAGATTGTTTTGTAGTTCTCTGTGACAATCAATCTGCAATTCAAATCGCCAAAAATCCAGTTCAACATGATAGAACAAAACATGTTAAAATTAATAGGCACTTCATTTCAGAAAAAGTAAACAAAGGGATAGTTGCTCTATCGTACATCCCTTCAGAAGGACAGTTAGCAAACATGTTTACAAAAGCCTTATCGAAACATGTATTTGACAATTTTGTATCCAAGCTAGGATTATACAATGTATATTCTCCAGCTTGAGGGGGAGTGTAGGAATATACCTTAGGAAATAGTTTAAATTAGGAATGCTTTTAATAGGATTCTGTGAATAGTTCTTGTAGTTACAATCCCTAGAATTAGTTTCTTTCCCAACATAAAATTTCCTAAGATAGAGGTATGGCTTGTATATAAACATGTAACAAATCCTACTGATTATGATATGAAATAACAGAGAATTACTCTGATTTCTCACAATTTTACTAACCAGATACATTCACACATTCCCAAGGCTAACGCCATGTATTCTACTTCTACACTGCTTCTGGAGATCACAGTTTGCTTTTTGCTTTTTCAAGTCACCAAATTACTTCACACAAAAGAACAGTAACCACTAGTTGACCGTCTATCTGTCAGTTCACTGGCCCAATTTGCATCTGTAAAAACTTTAACATTTTTATCAGTACTTTTCTTGAATAATAAACCATGTCTAGGTGTACCCTTCAAGTATCGCAAAATCCTCTTTGTTGCTTCCATATGTTCCTACCTTAGGTTTGTCATGTGTTGACTTACAATGTTCACTGGAAAAGCTATATCAGGTCTTGTTAGTGATAGATAGATTAATTTATCTACTAGTCGCTGATATAGACCTTTATCTGCTTTCAAACTGAGATCATCTCTGCTAAATTTTAAACTTGCCTCCATTGGTGTATCTGCAAGTGTGCATCCTAGTAACCTTGTTTCTGTGAGCAAATCCAGAACATACTTCCTTTGATTGATGACTAATCCCTTGCTTGACCTTGCTACCTACATGCCAAGGAAGTATTTGAGTTTCCCTAGGTCTTTGGTTTCAAATTCTCTGCTCAACAGTGTCTTTAATTGATTCAGTTCTTCTTCATCATCACATGTTAGGATTATATCATCCATGTAAACAATAAGAATAACCCTTTTGTTCGATTAGGTTACATTAGAAAACAAGGTATGATCATACAGGGACTTTTTGTATCCATTCTTCAAAATGACCCTTGTGAATCTATCAAACCATGCTCTAGGAGACTATTTTAGGTCATAGAGTGCCTTGTCAAGTTGGTGTAATTTCCAATCACAGTTTACAGCAAGACTTAATAAAACTCTAACAAAATTTAATTTGGCAACAGGAGCAAATGTCTCCTTATAATCAATACCATAAGTCTGTGAAAAAACCTTGGCAACCAATCTGGCTTTATATCTCTGTAAACTGCCATCTGAATTATACTTAATGGCAAACACCCATTTACACCGAACAGACTTTTTACCTTGGGAAAGATCTGTAATGGTTCATGTACCATTCTTTTCAAGTGCCTCAACTTCTTTTTCGACAACTTTCTTTCATTTTGGATTCTGCAAAGTTTCCTCAATAGTCTTAGGAATTTGTTCTTCATCTAAAAATGATGTAAAAGCTTTAAATAATGGCATCAAATTCTCATAAGCAGCATATCTCTGAATAGGATATTATTAAGTACACTATCTCGCCCCTTTTTTCTTTTAGCAATAGGTAAGTAGTCAAATTCAAGAAGGTGAGGAGGAATACTAGCAGAATCATTAACTTCACTGTCTTCACAAGTAGTTGGACTGAAATCCAATTCTTGGCAAGTACCAGATTGCAGAATGTTTTCTGGAATGATCCTCCTTTTTTTGGTATAAACCTGCAGTTGTTAGGGGGTTGTGAAGAAGATTTGGTTAAATTTTGAGTTCCTGCAGGCGCGACAGTAGGTGAAGGATGGGGTGTAGATGGGATCGTAGGTGAGGAAATAGGTAAAGCATTAGAGGGAGAAAAAGAAGTCTGAGGCTCAATTGATAAGGGACAAGTAGGAGGTATTAAAGGAGAAGTAAAAGAAGAAGGAACTTGTTTGTGAGAAGGCTGAAAATCATCAAAATTCTCCCCCTGAATTGCATCCGTAGGAAAGTATGATTCCTGTTCAAAAATGTTTAAGGTCCAAAGAAACAAAAAAATTTCGAAAAGGTGGATGGTAACATTTGTAGCCCTTCTTTAGTGAAGAATATCCTACTAACACACATTTGAGAGACTTAGGATCAAATTTAGACTTAAAAGGATCGAAGTTTTTAACAAACATTGTACACCCAAAAACTTTCAAAAGAAGGGTAGAGGACAAATGTTTAAAATGAGGAAAATAGGATAAAAGGACATCTCTAGGTGTTTGGAAATTTAAAACTCTACTAGGCATGTGATTAGTAAGATATGTAGAAGTTAATAAGGCTTCTCCCCATACATATTTAGGAACATTGTGGGTAAACAGTAAGGCTCGGGTTACCTCTAATAGATGTCGATTCTTCTTTTCTGCTACTCCATTATGTTGGGGAGTATCAACACAAGAACTGATCTGAACTATCCCTTTCTCCTTGAAAAAATTACCTAAAGACTTAGTGAAGAATTCCCCTCCATTATCAGACGTAAAGATTTGAATTTTTGAATGAAATTGAGTTTCAACCATGTTATAGAATCTCTCAAACACACTAACCACTTTAGATTTTTCTTTCAAGAGATAAGTCCAAGTTGTTCTACTATGGTCATCAATAAAGGTCACAAACCATCTGCTACCAATAATATTCTTCACCTTATTAGGACCCCAAACATCACTGTGGATAAGAGAAAAAGAATGTGAGGGTTTATAAGTAGACGGTAAGTAAGATTTTCTTGTTTGTTTTGCAAGTGGACAGATATGGCATTTAAAGGAAAAGGTTTTTGATTAACAAATAATTGAGGAAAAAATTTTGCAAGATAGGAGAAATTTGGGTAGCCTAACCTAAAATGTCATAACATAACATCAGACTGTCCTAAGGAATTAAAACAAAATTTAGAAGGTGAAACTTTAGGATTTTGTGTACTGTGAAGAACATATAATTCATTCTGCAAGCGAGCATTGCCAATCCTCTTTTTTAAGTCTAGTGCCAGTAAAAAACACTCAAAATCAGTGAATTGGAAAACACAACTTAAATCCTTGCATAGTTTGCGAACTAACAATAAATTACAATTCAGACTAGGCACAAAAAGCACATCGTGAATGATTAAGTCATCAGTAAGAAATACTGAACCGCTGCCTTGAATTGCTGAGAAAGAACCATCAGCAAATTTGATAGAATTCTGAGAGAATGAATTTTTAAATTGAAAAAACAATTCTCTGTTACCAGTCATGTGGACAGAAGCACCAGAGTCGACAATCCATGCTGGTGTGATCGTAGTAGAAAGAAGTGCAGTCGATGAAGAGTTTGTCTGTGTACCATCATCGTCTGCAAAAGCCCGATTTCCTGCACTGCTCCCAGTGAATCTGTTGAACAGTTGCTGCAGGTGTACCATCTGTTGTTTGGTGAAGCCTATAGGGGAAGACGAATTATCCATTGAAGAGGAAAAAAATTCAATAGGATTCAATTCGATCAATTGGAGGAAGGAAATTTATCGGAGAAAAGGAATTATGATTGGATCGATTTTAGACTGATACCATGAAGATAAACATAAATCTGTTCTGTTGTTTCGATTAATGAGTAAAAATCACTCATACATAGGGTTACATACATTATATCCTTTTATAGTAAAGGACTTTGAATTGTATTAGGAGTCCTACTAACTATTAACTTCTAACTCTAGGTTTCGGTACATGACTTAAATAATAAGTCTACTAGTATAGTTTAACTACAAAAATACTTCTAATACGTCTAAACTTATAGGAAATACAGTGAGAGCAGTAGCATATATTAGAACAGTGACATGACAACGGCATGGGGAAACTAAGTGTAAAGTAAAATCAATCATCGAGCTCTCAGCAAAACACAAAAACAACCAGCTATTCTTCAAACTTGTATTGCCCCCATTGATAATTAACTACATGAAACGGTACAAACCATCAACCCAGTGTAATGAATAATCAAGATAAAGCATATTTGACACTTGAATCATAATAGTTATATCCGTAGAGCGAATCAAACAAACAAATGAATAGAAAGCACATGTATGTTCAAAATTTTTCAAGTTTTTCCAAGTATTTGGAGGGTCCATTGAAGGTTATATTTATATCCCATATCCATGTCCCTACTTGCATCGGACATGAGTGTCGAATACAAATAATTAACAGAAAAACAATGAAGAGTTGGGACTTGGGAGTAACATCAATCACGTTTTAGAAATAATCACACATTTGAGGCAGCATTAAAATTCTGAGAAATCAATAATAATGAGAACAATCTTAGTAAGATGGGAAAATTGAACAAACCTACCAACGACAAAAAATGTTACCGACAACATCCTCTCTCACGGAAAGCCCAGCAAGCCCCATTAAATTTTTTATGTACCTGTAATTAAATGTCCCAAGCAATTTCCATGAAAAAACAGAAAATGTTTTATAAAAGAAAATTTGATAGAATTCACAATAAGCACAAACGAGAAAACATTGTTCCAATTTCCATGCTCCTTTTAGCTTCATTGAACCTGAATTGCTTATATAGCTCTAAAATGCAGTCATTATGTACAAAGGGACGTGAAATAATGGATATTGTAATCTTTGCATTGCATTTTACCCATTATGTAACATCTATGACACAACCAAATTCCTTATAACACTACCACATTTACATCCACAACTGCAATGCATAACATATGTTTATGACACCCAGAATTTTGACATTGCAACAGCGTCAAAGATAAAATCTCCTACCTGGAATTAGGAATATATTTGTATACACAACTTAACTAAGTTTCCATTTTTCTTGTTCTTTTATTTGTTTCATAAAGAAAAAGATAACTTTTCATCACAGACTATGTTACTCGAACTCATGTGTCAATGTTGATATGGGTATATGTCGGGCACAACATGGTCGGATTACTCTAAGTCCATGTATTTGGAGGATCCTTGGAGGTCATATCTCTATATCCATAAATTAAACAGGAGTGTTGAACATGGGTACTTCAACAAAAATGAAGAGTTGGATCAACATTGATTAGAAACGAATGTGCCTATTCATTACCTGCAATTTAAAACCAGATTCTTCATTTTAACTTAATCCCAATAAAGAAAACACTACACCCAAAAAAATGACACAAATACACCACTATTTCAAAATCTTTACAATACTAAATTATATAGTAAATATAAAATATATACCTTAAACACGATTACAAACAGAAAAATATACAAACCCTATAACAAGACAGGAATTACCTGCGAGCCAATACATCATTCTCACTGTAGAGAATCCTAGTAACTGCTGGAGCAGGAGCATCCGAGAAAGTTGATAACTCATCAATCTAAAAAAAATCCCATTTCAAAAAATTAAACCCCAAAACACACAAAAGATCAAAAATATATGAGGGAAATTAAAAGGACCTGCTTTTGCAGAGCTAGAGCATCAACTGAAAGTGAGTTTGAATTCGAATCTGGTGATTTAGAAGGACTGGATGGGTCATCAAGTGGGTACCCAGAGAAATCATGCATGGTTTTGATTGTTGGGTCAACATTGAGTTGAGTTAAGATCAAAGGCGTGGAGCAAAGGAAGAAGAGGAAGAAGAGAAGGGGGGAGAGAGAGTGAGGGAATCTCCTAGACATGTTTTTTGCTTGGAATTTCTTAATAATTTGATAAGCTTGTTATATTTGCTGCAGCTGCTCAGTAGGACAAATGCAAGATGCAAATCCTACGTTGATGTTTTTGTTGTTTTGTGTTCAGCAGATTAATTTACAGGAAATCTGTCTAAGAATGAGAAAAAGAAAAATAAAAACCTCTATAAAAGATAGGGTAATGCTCACAATACCAATTATTTAATTTGATAATTAAACTTTTAATTGTTTTAATATTATTATTAAATTTTTAGTTTTGTTTTAATTTAATCACTAAACCGTTAAGTGGCGGTTAAAAGAGTGACGTGGCAGTTAACAAAATTTGTATAACACACATTTAGTCCTCCAAATTTTCAAATTCAAACAATTTAGTTATAAATTCAAAATAATAATAATAAATTTAAGGGTAAACTACACAGTTGACCACCGAACTATGGGGTTGGTGTCAATCTTACCACTATTTTTTTTTCGTCTCAAATACACCACACAACTATTTAAATGGTGCCACGTTTGCCACAAGCCGTTAAAAAAAACGAAAAAAGTTGACGGAACTGTTAAAAAAATTGGTATAATTACACATTTGGTCCTCTATATTTTATACAATATATCAATTTAGTCCTAATTTTAATCTAATAAAATAAATTAATTATTCAATAAGATGGTGACACGTGTCACCACCTTATTGGAAGTCTTTAATTATTTTTATTTAATTAATTTAATTAATTTTCCACCTCCAATTAGGTGGTGACACGTGTCACCCAATTGGAGGTGGAAAATTGAAAGGAACAAAAACGCCCCTGCCATGATTTGAACTCAAGACCTATGGGTAGAGAGGCTGTGTGCTTACCACTGAACCAAGCACACTTTCGTGCTAAGGGGTCATTAATATATGTATTTAATGATTGTTAATGCCCAGAAAATAAAAGAGAAGAAAATGCAAATGCAAGGATTCGAACCAAGGACCTCATGGTTGAAAATACATGTGCTTGCCACTGCACCAAGTGTATTTCTTGTGATACAAAGTACAACATTTAATATATGTCTTATATAGATTTTAATGCTTGAGAAAAAGAATGAAATGTAGTTTTAAGAAATTCGAATGTAATATTTTTATGATCCATAAAAAATCTAACCCAATTAAATAAATCTAATAACTAAATTAATATTATTTTAAAATTTTTATATTTTAAACTAAATTTAATATATTTTTCAATTTTAGATTTATTTTTATAATTCCAAGTATATAATCGTTGAATTGAGTTTTTTTTACTTAATTAATAATTTTAATATTTATTAAAAATTTAATCGTGAAAATAATATTAACCGAATTTGAGGGCAAGCACATCGTGAAAATAATAATTTTAATATTAATTTAGTTATTAGATTTATTTAATTGGGTTAGATTTTTTATGGATCATAAAAATATTACATTCGAATTTCTTAAAACCACATTTCATTCCACATATATTAATGACAACCATATATTAAATGTTGTACTTTATATCACAAGAAATACACTTGGTGTAGTGGCAAGCACATGTCCTTTCAACCATGAGGTCCTTGGTTTGAATCCTTGCAATTGCATTTTCTTCTCTTTTATTTTATGGGCATTAACAATCATTAAATACATATATTAATGACCCTATAGCACGAAAGTGTGCTTGGTTCAGTGGTAAGCACACAGCCTTTCTACCTAGAGGTCTTGAGTTCGAATCATGGCAGGGGCGTTTTTGTTCCTTTCAATTTTCCACCTCCAATTGGGTGACACGTGTCACCACCTAATTGGAGGTGGAAAATTAATTAAATTAATTAAATAAAAATAATTAAAGACTTCCAATAAGGTGGTGACACGTGTCACCATCTTATTGAATAATTAATTTATTTTATTAGATTAAAATTAGGACTAAATTGATATATTGTATAAAATATAGAGGACCAAATGTGTAATTATACCAATTTTTTTAACAGTTCCGTCAACCTTTTCGTTTTTTTAACGGCTTGTGGCAAACGTGGCACCATTTAAATAGTTGTGTGGTGTATTTGAGACGGAAAAAAAATAGTGGTAAGATTGACACCAACCCCATAGTTCGGTGGTCAACTATGTAGTTTACCCTAAATTTAACTCTCGGTATTTACACGTTCATTCAATTTGGTCATATTTTTAATTAAAAATAATTTAATAATTCTATTAAAAATGAAAAATGATTTTGAGCTGGTGGTAATTATTAAATAAATATTTGATTTTATATAACAAGGACTTAATTGTAAACAAATAAATTTTTAAAGTACTTGTTTTTACTCACAAAATTGACAACATTAGAACTTAAACAATTTTTCAAGTCAACTTTTAAATCCTCAAATATTTTCTAAGTGTTTTGATACTCATCTAGCCATTTTGGTAACTAAACTGGTACTCATACGCTATTAAGTATAAAATTGAGTTCCAGTAATAAAAACTCGTACCGGTACGCCATGGGTCGTAGTGGTACTTACTAAGTACTTAATTGTGCTACGAGTACCAGTACGACCTATGGCGTACCAGTACGGGGATTAAGAATTTTAAAATATTTTTAAATTAATTTGACCGTTAGACTTGAAGCCAAACTTTAAAAGTTTTCATACGTGTATCGGTGCAGTTATATGCATATTGATACCTTTTGTTAACAAAATTTTCCAAGAATTTCAGTGAGCAAAATGAGTAAAGGTACGGTACGACTTAGAGAATGTGAAAGATATGCTCAAGAAGTACATCGAGAATATCATCTTCATCAATCAAGTAAAATACATCAATGATATGCTCAAGAAGTTTGACTTGGAGAATGTGAAGTCTCAAGCCACTCCAATGAACTCTTTTATAAAGCTTGGCAAAGATGAAGTAGGTAAATGTATTGATCTTAAGCTTTATAGATCTATGATAGGATCTTTGTTTTATCTTACCGTAAGTAGACCTGATATCATGTTTAGTGTTTGCTTGTGTGCTACATTTTAAGCTAGTCCTAGAGAATCGCATTTTCAAGCTGCCAAGAGAATCTTTAGATACCTTAGAGATACACCTAGTTTAGGTCTTTGGTATCCTGGAGATACATCATTTAGTTTGCATGCTTATTCGGATGTGGATTATGGTTTTCTAAGACTACCTCTGATACTTGTTAATTCCTAGGTAACATGCTAATCTCGTGGTTTTTTAAGAAGCAAAATAGCGTTGCGTTATCTACCATCGAGGCAGAATATATTTCGGCCAGTAGTTGATGTGTTCAAGTTCTATGATGAAACAACAACTCTTAGATTATGGAATTGATGTAAGCGTCGCAACCCTTTCGAGCCCAAGTTTTTGGAAAATTTTAAAAACACGGAGTCGCCACCAATCTTTTTGAAAAATTGTGATTGGATCACTTTAAAGCATGATTATTTTAATAAAACATTTTATTTTATTGAAACAACGGTTTTGGCCCGTGAAAACTAGAAAAACAAGTTCGGGGGTCAGTTACGCGTGGGGAAAGGTTAGCACCCCACAACGCCAAAAATTGGTACCTCATTGATTTCAAAAATGTTTTCAAAAATTAGAATTTGTAAGGTCACGAAGGTTCAATTTTATTTGTCTGTTTAATGAATTTAAATCTATTTTAACGGCCCTATCGCCCGGAAAATGTACTTTAATCACCGCCAACACTTCTGCGCTAACCCGTCATTCTTGTTTGATAAGACACTGCATTAATTAAGTTTCTCTTTTTAAATCAAACAAAGAAATTTAATGTGTTGAACATTTTTTATTTATTCTAAACTGAAATTTATTAATTCTAAAGAAAGTCTAAGTCTTTTATTCTTAATTTAGGGTTTAAATTTTATTAAGTGTATTTTTTAAGAGAGTTTTTCCACAAACAAGTTTCTAGTCTAAGCTCAAAGACCCTAAACCCTAAAGTTCAGCCTAAACTAAAAGCAAAAAAGAAAATTTGAGACTCAAATTTGGATTAATTTTATTTCGAGAATTTTTCTAAAGAAACCTTCTTTTGCTTTTTATGCTTTTGTTTTTATTTTTTGTTCTTTTTATTCTTTTATTTGAAATATTTTTTATTTGGTTTTCTTTAAATTGTTTTTATATCCGAAAATTTTTCTTTTTATTTTTAACACCTTTTTATTCTTTTAATTTTTCTTTCAAAATTTTTTATTTCTAAAATCCTTATGTTTTAAAGCCCATTTTAAATTTTCATTTTTTGATTTTTAAGTTTTTATCAAAATCTTTTATTTCTAAACTCTTTATGTTTTAAAGTCCATTTTTTATAGATAGGGAAAGCACCTACTACATGCCTCGTTAAAAAACTTCCCTAATCCTAACAGAGGAAAAAGAGTGCATGTAGTAGTGCTATAATACAAGACAAACCAACGGTAAAACCGAGATTAAAACGCAAACGTAGAAAGCCACAAACCACCTCAACAAAGATACAAAATCGGAAACAAAGCTGCCGAAAAAAGTAGCCACACACCACGCATCAAAGCTGGCACCAGTAGTGATCAATGGCACCATCATCCAACGCCATTCAGACCATCCAAGACGTCATTCGCCATGGCTTCCACACAAATACTATCCCAGATTGCTAATGGAGGATCGAGAAACCTATAATAGTCCAAAGGCAAGTCCTTCGCCATTTTCGCAAGCGTATCCGCAATCCCATTCGCCTCTCGCCGTATCCAAGAGAATTTGATATCCTAGTTTCGCGATAAGATTTCCGCAAGGTGGCATCGCAAACTTGAAGCAATCCTCGAAGGCTCCCGAAGCAACAAGCTGTTGTAAACCTCTCTATTGTCCGTCTCTACAATAACCTTGGTAACGCCGAGAGTCCACGTCGTCGAAAGACCCTCATACACAGCCCAAAGTTCAGCCTCAAACACAGAGCACGTACCAATTTTCTTGGAAAAACTGAACCGCCAATGTCCATTAGAATCACGCCCCAAACCACCACACGAAGCAAACCCTTTCGATGTATTCCTAGCCCCATCTACGTTCAATTTGATCCAATCAGATGGGGGCCTCCACCACTTCACAGCAGCTCGAGAGACGAGCGGCGAAGCCACGGCTTGCTCCTGTCGGACACTGGCCAGCAACATCTCTCGGCAGTGGCGTTGAGCTTGCTGCAGTAAGAATTCTTGAGAGTCTGATGCAACACCAAACACAGCCGCGTTACGTCGCTTCCAGGCCAGCCATAGCACAGACCCGAAGAGCAGGTCCCAATCCCCCTGGCAGGGAGCGAATCGCTGAGTGTCGCTAAGGTTCTCCAAGATCCAGTCGTTAATACTGGAACCGAAAAAATCAGCAACCATATCAGTTTTCACGAGCTGTAACCACACACCTCTGACCGCCATACAATCACGGAGAACGTGAGAAATATCTTCCACCGCCACACCACAAATCATGCAACTAGAGTCGTTTGCGATGTGTTGACGAACACGCTCGGTGTTTGTCATGATTCGCCCATGATTTTAAAGCTTTTATCAAAATCTTTTATTTATGTTTTAAAGCCCTTTATTGATTTTTAAAGAACTTATTTTATTTTTAAAAGAAAATTTTATTTAAGAAACAACACATTTTATTTTTTCCAAAATGTGATGGATCAAAACCTACCTTTATTTTATTTTTTAAACAACACAATCTTTTTGTTTTTTAGAATAAGAGTGGATCAAATTTTTTTTAAAAAAAAACTTTATTTTCAACAACTCATATTTTTAGTTTTTAAGGATGAAAATAGATTGAATTTTTCATTTTTTAAAAAACAAAAAATATTAAACTCAAATTAAAGAACATGAACGAAGTTAAAAGTTAAACCAAAAACTGAAAATTTTACCGAACACAAAATCCGATCTTCCTATTCCAAACTGCAACCTAAAAAAACATGAAAAAACACACACAAAAATTCAACCAAGAAGAAAAAAAGAAAATTAAAGCAATGCAAAGAAAGAAAATTTATCGGAAGCGAAGAATTCATGAATAATCTCCACCTGAACCGACTTCGGTCGTCACCAAAAATTGGATCAAAGCTATCCCAAAGCTCGAACTTACTCCAACAAATTTTTAGAAATTTCAGAAAAAACTCAAAGGAATTTTTGGATATTATCTCTAAGTATTTTTGTTCTTCAATTGGTGATGAACAAAGGGGGATTTTGGGGCTATTTATACTAACATTTGAGCCAAAATCCCTCAAAATTCGGATTTTAATCCCCGAATTGAAGCCAAAATCGGACAGAGAACTTGATTCTCGACAAAACCCCTCAAAATTCATCCGATTTGGAGAAGAATCACTCCCTTAATTCTAGCCTAGGTTTTGACCATTTTCTTCTATTTTTTTGTAGATTCCGACGGTGACAGGGACGGCGGCGAACGACGTCGGCACCATTGGAACGACAACGCCGAGACACGTTGACCGATACCAATGGCGTTAGCGACCGTGGGCCAGGGATGGCGGGAGGATGTCTGTCAACTACTCAAAGTGGGGGTTTTAGGGTGCCAGATCGAGCATGTGGCTACGCGCGTGAACTTTTTTTCTTTTTTTGCTTGATCTAATCTTGGTCTTTGATCCTTATTGCTCCAAATCTAACGACCTACATTAATCCTGAAAAAAACAGACAAATGGGTTAGTTTGGGCCATTTTTATTGTTTTTGGGAATGGGCTTATAAAATGGGTTATTTTTGGGATGGGTTTAAATATAAGATGGGTTATATTATTATTGTTTTTTGGATTTTTTTAAAAGGGTTGGTACTTAAATGAAATATGTTTATGGGTTTATTTTATTTCTATTTTTTAAAGATGGGTTTTATTATGTATATTTTTGGGCTTTTAATGATGATGATAATGATAATGATAATAATAATAATAATAATAATAATAATAATAATAATAATAATAATAATAATAATAATAATAATAATAATAATAATAACAACAACAACAACAAAAACAACAACAACAACAACAACAACAACAACAACAACAATAACAATAAAAAGAGGTGAAAACTAGTGTCAACAGTTGCCCCTCTTTGCTCATCTCCATGAAACGGGGATAGAGCAAAGACTAAAAAGCACTAATTTTCACCGATTTGTTGATTGGTTCCATTCTCCTGATGCTCGAATGGATAAGCATGTTCTATTCCCCATGTGCCCGAATAGATGAGCAGGGTTCCATTCTTCTTACGCCCGAACGGATAGGCAGATTCTATTCTCCAAATGCCCGAATAGATGAGTAGGGTTCTATTCTCCAAGTGCTCGAATAGATGAGCAGGGTTCCATTCTCCTTACGCCTGAACGGATAGGCAGATTCTATTCTCCAAATGCCCGAATAGTTGAGCAGGTTACTTAAAAAGTTCCATCCTCCTTACGCTTGGATAAATAAGCGGGCTCTCTTGCTGAAAGGTCTTCCATGTACTGAGAAAATGCAATATACAATGCAAATATGATGTACATGCCCCCAGGGATGCCTAAAACATGAAAGCATGTCAAGCTTCGTGTTTTTCCTTTAAAATTCTTCTGTTAGGGTTAGTTTTTTTTTTCAAATGGCCAGCATAGAAGGAACTATGAAACTCTAAAGAATTTTGGATTATTATCATCTCAAACATTTTCTCAACTCGGGTAAAAATGTTGGACATCGATTCTGGCCCAACCAATACGAGTTCCTTTTCATTTCTTCATACCGAATCAGACTTTGCATAAAGTAGGAAAGCCAGCTACGTCCCATCTTCCAATTCTAATTCCATCGACCATTCCTTGGAAGAAAGCCTCCACCATTGCCTACTTTTATTAGACGGAATTAGAGTTCACCAAAATGTCACAAGGCCACAGTTTGGGTTTAGCACCATAAACACTTATGATCCATTTGCTTTATTTTAAAACGTTTCTGATCTTTTGCATACTCAATCTAGTTATCTCGTACTCCTGACTGGAAGGACTGACTTTATCCTTTCATCTCATTCTTTGTACTTCTTTGCTTTATTGAAAAAAATTGATTCTTGTATGTTAACATTCCCAAGTCTACTATCGTTGTAGTCAATACATCCATATTCAGGGACAAGCTTCTTCTAGAGCATGATTGGAAATCCTTGAGTCAAGTTTTGTCATTTCCAATGTCTGTAAAATTGTTCTCATTATCATGTAAGAAAGACTGGTGATTAGGAAACACCCCTATGTTGCTTACAGGCACCGAGACACTTGTAAGGCTTTTCAAGAATTCACATTTTCTTTCCTACGTGGGACCATTTACTTAATAATCTTTGCGGCAAAACTTATTCCCACTTTGAACGTCTTCGATATTGGTGCCACATGCCCCAAGTTATAATTATAGTCATGAAACGCCTCATAGTCCCTGTACTTTTCAAAACCTTCTCAAAGTAATGCTCAAAAATCTTTTGTATATCTAAGTAATTGTAAAACTTATTAATTATCATTTCAAAGCAAGATGCCAATAATAATAGTGAAGAAAGCAAGAGAAGAAAGGAAAAGGTCCATGAGACAAAATTTTATTAATGTTGTGGCAAATACAAGAAAGTTTACAAGAAAGGAAAGGTAAACAAGTGTTTAGATATCAACAGTCCAAACTCCAATCAAAATGTTGGAAGAAATCTTGAATGCCACCTTTACTGAGGAATCTTTGAGGATGACGCATAAAGTCGTGAAGCCCTGAAAACCATCTTGCAAATTACCTGAGCCACCCTTTACGGGTTTCAACTCTAATTCCCTTTTTGGTTTCAAAATTCCCTTTACGAGTTTTCATTTTGAACCCTCTTTTTTTTTTCTTTTCCTTTTCCTTTTTCTTTTCTTTCCTTTTCTCTTTCTCTTTCTTTTTCTTTCTTCTTTTTCTTTTTTCTTCTTTCTTCAAGCATAATACCTCTTAACGGAATCTGAGTTCACTGGGTTTTGAAACTCATCTCCATCCATTTCAGCCAAGATTAATGATCCGCTTGAAAAAACCTTTGTCACAATGTAAGGTCCTTCCCAATTGGGCGCCCATTTTCCTCGGGGTTCACTTTGGATTGGTAGCTTCTTCTTTAATACCAGGTCACCCTCTTGGAATTCTCTGGGGCGAACCTTCTGTTCATGAGCCCTTATCATCCTTCTTTGGTACATTTGACCATGGCATAAGGCTTTCAACCTCTTTCCTTCAATTAAATTCAATTGATCATATCTTGCATGAACCCATTCAGCTTCATCTAACTTGGCCTCCATCAAGACACACAGTGATGGTATCTCAACCTCAATTGGTAGCACAACTTCTACTCCATATACTAACGAGAAAAGAGTTTCCCCAGTAGATGTTCGTACCACGATTCGATAAGCATATAAGGCGAACTGTAACTTTTCATGCTAATCTTTATAAGTGTCAGTCATTTTTGCAACTATCTTCTTGATTTTTTTTATTGGCAGCCTCTACTGATCCATTCATCTTCGGGCGATACACCACTAAATTATGATGTTTTATGTTGAATTGCTCACAGACCCAAGCGATCATTCTATTATTCAGGTTGGAAGCATTATCAGTGATTATGCTCTCCAACAACCCATATCGGCAAATAATCTCTTTCTTTAAGAACTTGCAGACTGTTGATCTAGTAACATTTGCGTACGAGGCCGCTTCAACCCACTTTGTGAAGTAGTCGATAACTACCAGAATAAAGCGGTGCCCATTCAACGCTTTTGGATGAATCTGCCCAATAACATCTATGCCCCACATAGAGAAAGGCCAAGGAGATGAAATAACATGGAGAGATTGAAGAGGCGTATGGACCTTATCAGCGAAAATCTAACACTTGTGACATTTTCAATAGTAATTAATGCAATCTCCTTCCATAGTTGACCAGTAATATCCGAACCGCATAATTCTTCTAGGAATAGTGAAGCCACTAGGGTGAGTTCCGCAGACTCCCTCATGAACCTCTTCTAGAATAAATTGAGCTTCTTTTGCATCCACACATCTTAAAAGCACTTGATCTCGACTTCTTTTATAAAGGATTTCTCCATCAAGAATGTACCCTGATGCCATTTTCCTAATCATCTTCTTTTCATTCTCTGTTGCTTGAGCTGGGTATTGCTGAAACTTTATGTACCGCAAGATGTCGTGGTACCATGGGAAACCGTATTCCTCTTCCTTTATGTCGTAGCAATGAGTTGGGGAATCTAGAATTTTCAATTTGACGGGCATCATCTCAGAGCCCCCACTTGCTTTAAACTTGTCAACTAGAGTAGTTAGGGCATCGACCATCTGGTTGTCTTCTCTTGAAAGATGCTTAAAAGTGATCACATCGAATTCTTTGGTTAATTCAAGGACCAACTTGTAATATTCTATCAACTTTGAATCTTGTAACACCCCAAATTTGGGCTTAGAAGTTTAGGGTTTGAACTGGACCGGTCTGAAAAATGGTTCGAATATAAAAGGGAGTTTTGGGGAAAGCCTAGTTCGGGATGTTTTAAAAATATAGAAAAATATCTAAAAATCCTATTTTAATATATAAAGGTGATTGGTGAAATCAATTTTACAAAATAAGGTTTGGAAATACTACATTTCAGTGTAGTGACCGAATTGCGATTTTTGCAAAGTTTAGTAGTGACTGTTTTGTAAAGGATTGAAACTTTGAATCTTTAAGGAGCTAATTTACCCAAAATGTTTTTCTCCAGATTTTTCCTTAATTTGGGTGATTTAATTAATGTTTTAATTAAATAAAAGGAAGGTGAAAACTACTTTTTAACTTTCATAACTACTTTTCCTAATTTTCTCTCATTCCTTTTTCTCTCAAAATCCCATCATCCAAACACATTTTCTCCAGCAAAATTCACATTGATCTTCACTTCAATTGATGAGATTTCCATCATCTATTGGTTTCTAATCAATCTTGCATCAAATCCCTTTGATTTCCATATTGAATTTTCATGGAATTTTACCCAAATCAAGGAGAAATCATCATTTAGAGGTAAGATTGTTCTTCACCTCTAAATACTCAGTTCTTTACTGAAATTCCCAAGTTGCCAATCCTTTATTAAAGTTTTATAAATGGTTTTAATGTTGGAAACAAGATTTTGGCTTAAAACTCAAGATTTTGGAAGAGATCTTGAGGATTTTCGTGGATCTTGGTTAGGCTTTGTTTTGAGGTTGTTTTCTAATGTATTTTGGATGTTAAATGATGTTCGAAATGAGGTTTTATCAATCCAATCCCGAATAGGTTGTTTTTCCTAAGTTTTTGCTTGTGAAAATGGTGGTTTTTGGGGTGATTTTGGTGTTCTGTTGTACCTGGAGGTATAAGGACGAGTTTAGGGTTGTTTTTGATGTTAATTGATGTTTATAAAAGGTTAGAATTGATAGATCTTGGCTGGGCATTGTTTTGGAAGAGTTTGGAGATGATTTCGGTTGTTTTTGGAAGCCGAAATGAGGCTCTTGAGTAGAGCAACGAGTTTAGGTTGTATTGCTGGTGATTTTAATGCATGGTGATGCATTAATCCTCTGTTGTTATGTGTTAAAAACATGGGAGAATGATCCGGAAGCGATAGAGGTGGCGTTGGAGGTTTCGGACGCTTGAGAGGCTTGTCGGCTAGCATAGTTTTGTGTATCGGTGAGTGGAGATGGTTTTCCAGCTTTGAAACGATTATTTGGTGGTTTTGGGAGCTTAGTTTAAGTCTAAACAACTTAGCTAAGCTCAAGAGTAAGTTTTCGGAAAAACTCCCTCGGATGTGCTAAGTTATGGTTTGATGCATTAGTTATGAAATGCATGTTTAATTACTGTTTTGAAAGCATGTTTAATGCTGGTTTTGAAAGCCATGTTTTGAAGGATGCTCAAGGTAAGAGATCCTTGGTTTGACATGTTGTTAATATGGTTATGATGCATTGAGATGCATGATGTTAAGTGGCTTTGATTTATGCTTTAAAACAATGAATTGATGATGGTATTTGATGTATTTTGGCAAGTGATGAAATGGTTTTTAAGTATTTGAATCAGATATAGTTAGACGGCTATAGGATTGGGTGCACCGTAAGTAAAGTCGCCTTGGATGTCGAGGGGTTGTGATTGTACCGTAAACTCCATCCAAGTACCCTAGCGATTGAGGAAATTGGCGTCACCACGATGGAGGATGGCTCTCGTGGGTGGACTTTGTTAAGCGTCACAACGGTGGAGGGTTGCTCCCGTGTGTGAGCTTGGTTAAGGTGATTACAATGGTTGAGGTAGCTCCCATGTGTAAGCCTTGTGTTGTGTCCCAGCTCTCGCTAGTGGGTTATACAACTACTGATGAGTGATGTTGAGGGGTTGTGATTGTACCGTTAAACTCCTTCACGGGTGTTGAGGGGTTGTGATTATACCAATAAACTCCACCTTGTAACGCCGGTAGTGTGTATGAAGCGTGTGAGACAACGCTTGTAATCCGCGTATCCGATTGTGTCTTGTGTCGAAATGGTTATGAACTATCACTTAAAGCCAATATAATGTATTTGATTGTAGCGAAGTTTGAGATGCTTGAAAATGTTGTAAGGTAGCATGAGAAAGAAATGTGTCACATGTACCAATGCTTGAGATGTTGCATGTTTTGAGAAATGCATATGAGATAATAATTTTATGAAATGCTTTTGTATATCAAGCATATGTGGCCTTGCCATGATATTTGCATATGTTGTATGCATGTGTTAGCTAGATGGTTCATGTGGTTTTCAAAATGGAGATTTGCTTATGCAAATGGGGTTTTGAGTTTATGAAATGCTTTTGAGTAACAAGCATGTATGGCTTTGCCATGAGTTTTGCATTTGTTGGATGCATGAGATAGATAGAAGGAACATATGGTTTCCAAAATGTATTTTGCTTTGAAATGATCATCATGCATGAGAAGAGTATAGTGTGAAGTGGAAGTGTTTTCCAAGGAAATTGGTTTAAACTTTACATGAAGTGATTGTGCATGGAAAGGTTTAAATGGTGGTAAATGCAAAAATGTTGTTTGGGGTGAGTTGTTTGGTATTTCAAAGTTAAATGTTGGTTTTCTTGTTGAGCAATGCATGTTTTTAAGTAATGGTTTTTCAAAGGAGTTTTCCAATCAATACTTTGGGTTTTTGAGTTGTGATTACATTTTAAGATGGTTTTATGATCCGATGCATTGATGGTGTTTTGGTTTTGAGCATTCCTCACTAAGGATTATGTGCTTACGCTCTTTTTTTCCATCAATGCAGATATTTGAAGTTGGGACAGCAAGAAGCAAGGGATTCAAGAAGAGCTCCACTTGAGAAGTATGTTTTGGTTATAGCTATAGATAATAAAGGCAATGGGGGGAAAGTCTTTTACGTTGATGTGTAATGAGTTTGTTCATCTTGAGCATGTTCGGTTTATGGTTTGATACTTGTTGAGGATCGCTTTGCAATATTTGAATCTTCTTCTTCATATGTTGATATGCTATGCTCTTTGTTTAAAAGAAGATCTTGTGTTGAATGTGATAAATGAGTTGGTGTGCCTAATGCTTGATTTGTATCTAGTTTTTAATGCAATTTTGTAGTTATAATGCTTGGCATGTTGTTGATATGTTGTGGAATGATTTAAAGTGTGTTTGATGGTGATTTGATGTGAAAAACCAGAAATTTCTGCTGTTTGTTTATCGAAACACCCTTAGCTGTTTCGAAACGGGTGCCTGAAATGGCCTGGGTGTTTCGGAACGGCTAGAAGTGTTTCGAAACACTTTGGGCTACTGGAATGCCCTGTTTCGGAACCAGTTCCGAAACGGGGGGCGTTTTGACCTGGTGTTTCGAAACACCCTTAGCTGTTTCGAAACGGGTGACCATTGGACACAGATTTGAATTGCTCTGAAGTCTGCATGCTTTACACTTTAGTCCTGAATTTTGTAATGGCAATTGCTTGAGCTTAAGATGTCTTTTTAATCTGAAATTTGGAAGAGAGGTTTTTAATATGATTAATTAAGGTTCGGTAAAGTTAAAATCTACAAAGTCCTTATATTTTCCAAAATTTACATTTTGGTCCCTAAATGCGTATTTCTTGCAATTGAGTCCTTAAACATTTTCCGATCGCTGTGCTTTTCTCTTCTAAGGTTCTTGAGCATTCACATAGGCTTAATACACTTTTAGAAACGATAAAAGAAAAAAAAGGGTCGTTAATCAAGGTTGACTTTTGGGTTGACTTTGGTTTTCCCCGTGTGATCTTCGTAGTTCGGGTCTAACGCCTAGGCCGGGCTAAGGGGGTTACATTTGTTGGTATCAAAGCTAAGTTGCGAACTTTTAGGGCAACGGTAAGTTTGTGGTAAGTTGTTATGGTAAGTGTTGGATGTTTAATCTAATGTGGGGTTGAATGTTGGTGGGAAAATATGACTTTGAGTGAATTGTTGATGTTTTTATCAAGCTTTTTGGTTATGAATCTTCTGTGGACTAGTGTGAGCATGTATTGGTGGTATGCTGATGTTGTAAATTGATTTTGAGTAATGAAAATGTGATGTGTATGATACGTTGATATTATGCTGTTGAGGGTGAATGTTGTTTTGATGAGGGCATGGTTGAAGTTGCTGATGGATATGCTCGATGTTTGTGATATCAATGTTTTTATTGATTGTTATGTCATGTAAAAAGGGAAAACTCGGGATACCCATTGCCTTATTATTATAGCTATGTGTTAGTTTGGAGTTGGAGTCTTGAATCCTTGCTCGAAGCTGGTCTGATCGTTTTGTTATTGTTGCTTTGTTAATAATAGCACAATGGGATCGATGAGAGAATGGCATATGGGTACGATGGTTGCTGCTTTAGAGCAGGTTGTTAAGGGGTGGAATTCACCTTTTGGTGGAGGTGTTTTGTTTCAATCGTCTGTGCTTGGAGTTGAGGTGGTAAGGCAGAATGAGAGGGTTGGTTCTGTGATGAAGGATTTGTCATCTGTGGGACATGAGAGTTTGTCAAATCAACGTTTGCATGATTTGGGAGCCGTGGAGTATCATGGTTCGACACCTGAGGCGTTTGAGGCTTGGTTAGCCTGTATAATTCCGATTTTGGATTGGGAAGGATGTGATAACGCCTGTAAGCTGGGAAGTGTTGTCTTGTTAATGTTGGAGGATGCTTGTGCTTGGTGGACATCTGTAGCGGTGACAACGAATATCCGTGATATAGATTGGGAGTTCTTTGTGTCTGCCTTTAATAGAAGATACCTTGGAGATAGGTTTCCAGGGGTTAAGCAACGTGGGAGTGTGGGTTCAGTTTGTGTTGGTGAGAAAAGTACAAGAAAAAGAGCTGTGAGTACTGACCTTGAGGGTGGTCAGCGTAAGAGGTTACACGATGGTAGGGTTCGCCTGAACCAAGGTTCTGGTGGTGGTGCTAATGTGGGTCTAGTGCAGTATAACCAAGGGGTGATAGCTCACTTGCCGAAGTGTGATCGTTGTAGAAGGCGTCATGTTGGAGTTTGTTAGGGTGTTGGAGTTTGTTGGAACTGTGGTTCTAAGGAGCATGTGAAACGGGTTTGTCCTCAAGTAGTGAGATCAGCTTCGGTGCATGAAAAAGGGTCTCAGAAGGGTCGTGAGCGCGGCCGAGACAGAGTACGGAGGTGGCAAGAAAGGCAAGGAGGTGTGAGAGGTCTAGCGGATGGATCTTGTTGGAATTGTGGGTCTGTTGGACATGTGAGACGGAATTGTCTGGAGTTAGCTTGGGGTAGTCAGGGTTCGTTGCAGCAAGGAGTCGGTGATGACCTTAAGGTGTTGGTTGATGTTGTGGCGGTACGGCCGGAGAATAGTGGTTCTGCGGGGAAGGGAGTTTGTCTGTTGGAACTCCGGGGCGATGAGGTGATTACATGTAATTTTTCTAAGTAATCCTTGCCCTAGTTATCTTTGTTTGGTTCCGGTTTAGATTTCTTTGTGTAGTGAGTAAAGTCTTATAACTAGTAAGTTTGGGTGGTAGCCGGTGTTGTTTTTGGAAACAACTTTAGAGTGAAGAGGGTACTAGTGGAGTATTTTGTAGTTAGCAATTGTTAAAGTGGTGGGGCCGGAAAAGTTGGAGATGAGGTAAGAGGTTGTTCTTAGATGGATTCTGAGGATGTTATTGGTAAGTGTGAACCGACATACATGCACAGTTAAAATCATTTGATTATATTATATATATATATGTTGGTATATGCATACATGTGACATGACATTAGAGGTTTTGCATACATATGCACAGGCATTGATAGGGCATGTTGGAGATCATGCATACGAACGTTCACACTTGCTAATATCTAATTGGGTTCGATAGTGTTGTGGTAGGATTAGGTTGGTTGGTGGGTTTAAAGTGTTGTTTTGGTGCCAGGTGAATGCTAGAAGTAGTAGGAGATAGTAGATATGTTGTCAGTAGTAGTGGGTGTGAGCTAGCATGGTTGCGGAAGGAAGGTGTTTAGGTGCTTAGAGAGTTTAGCGGTGTGGTGATAAGAAGGTGATCGTTTGGAGTTAGAATCGTTTGAGGTGGTTTGGAATAATAGATAAGTGTTGTATTTTTCTCTGTGCTGGGTGATTGTTGTAGTATAGTGGATGTGTTTCTGGAGTGTGGAGGTATCTTGCGTCGATAGTTGCAACGTGAGGGTTTTGCTATGTAGGTGGTGGTTCGTAGTAACCTTAGGGAAGTTGGAAGGAGGTTATGTTGAGAGTTTTAGGTGAGGTTTGGCTTGGGATGTATAGAGGTTTCTTGGTCTCCATATGTTGCATGTGGATGGAGTGAGTGGCATCCCGGTAAGATTAGTGTCATAGCTTAAGCTTGATGTGGAAAGGCAATGTAGGTTCAAGAGCCATTGGTGTTTGGCCGGGTACTTGTGAGAAGTGGTTTGTTAGTTGAGTATAAGTAAATCTTTCCTAAGACAGTTGGGGTAAGTGAAACAACTGTTAAGTTAAGGATGGAGTCTCGTGGTGTGGATATTGGGTGTTGTGTGAGTTGTTTTGATGAGTTGTTGTGGTAGTGATAGAGGCGGATGTGAAGGAATGTTATCAATACATTGAGAGGTTTGGGTAAGCAGTTGTTGCTTGAGAAATTTTTGCTTGTTGTGGTAACCTTTGAAAGGAGTTGAGCGGTTTGCAAGGGGTTTTAGAAGCAGTGAAGGTTGTGGGTTACATGGTGGCTGAAAAATGGACGGGTTGGTGTCACTGTGTGTGTGAGTTTGTTGAAGGAGTTATGAGGTGAGGTGGAGTATGCTGTGAAGGTTTAATAAGTTCTTCGGGTTGTTGAGGGTCCTGCACAGTTGAAGGTGTGAAAGCTAAGCTTAGGTTAGTAACCGTGTGTGTTAGAAGTCTTGCACCGTGAGTAGTGGAGTTGGAGTTGTGTATAGAGTAAGTTGGGTTTGAGGATGTGTTGGTTTCGTTGTGTTCTGGGTTGAGGATGTTTCGGTGGTGGTTAAGTCTCTTGTGATACTTTGCGTATTGCTTTGGAAGGTTTGGTACCGTGCTCTCTTCGCAAGTTGAAATTTCGAGGAGGAAATTTCCTAAGAGGGGGAGAGTTGTAACACCCCAAATTTGGGCTTAGAAGTTTAGGGTTTGAACCGGACCGGTCTGAAAAACGGTTCGAATATAAAAGGGAGTTTTGGGGAAAGCCTAGTTCGGGATGTTTTAAAAATATAGAAAAATATCTAAAAATCCTCTTTTAATATATAAAGGTGATTGGTGAAATCAATTTTACAAAATAAGGTTTGGAAATACTACATTTCAGTGTAGTGACCGAATTGCGATTTTTGCAAAGTTTAGTAGTGACTGTTTTGTAAAGGATTTAAACTTTGAATCTTTAAGGAGCTAATTTACCCAAAGAGTTTTTCTCCAGATTTTTCCTTAATTTGGGTGATTTAATTAATGTTTTAATTAAATAAAAGGAAGGTGAAAACTACTTTTTAACTTTCATAACTACTTTTCCTAATTTTCTCTCATTCCTTTTTCTCTCAAAATCCCATCACCCAAACATATTTTCTCCAGCAAAATTCACATTGATCTTCACTTCAATTGATGAGATTTCCATCATCTATTGGTTTCTAATCAATCTTGCATCAAATCCCTTTGATTTCCATATTGAATTTTCATGGAATTTTGCCCAAATCAAGAAGAAATCATCATTTAGAGGTAAGATTGTTCTTCTCCTCTAAATACCCAGTTCTTTACTGAAATTCCCAAGTTGTCAATCCTTTATTAAAGTTTTATAAATGATTTTAATGTTGGAAACAAGATTTTGGCTTAAAACTCAAGATTTTGGAAGAGATCTTGAGGATTTTCGTGGATCTTGGTTAGGCTCTGTTTTGAGGTTGTTTTCTAATGTATTTTGGATGTTAAATGATGTTAGAAATGAGGTTTTATCAATCTAATCCTGAATATGTTGTTTTTCCTAAGTTTTTGCTTGTGAAAATGGTGGTTTTTGGGGTGATTTTGGTGTTCTGTTGTACCTGAAGGTATAAGGACGAGTTTAGGGTTGTTTTTGATGTTAATTGATGTTTATAAAAGGTTAGAATTGATAGATCTTGGCTGGGCATTGTTTTGGAAGAGTTTGAAGATGATTTCAGTTGTTTTTGGAAGCCGAAATGAGGCTCTTGAGTAGAGCACCGAGTTTAGGTTGTATTGCTGGTGATTTTGATGCATGGTGATGCATTAATCCTCTGTTGTTATGTGTTAAAAACATGGGAGAATGATCCGGAAGCGATAGAGGTGGCGTTGGAGGTTTCGGACGCTTGGGAGGCTTGTCGGCTAGCATAGTTTTGTTTATCGGTGAGTGGAGATGGTTTTCCAGCTTTGAAACGATTATTTGGTGGTTTTGGGAGCTTAGTTTAAGTCTAAAAAACTTAGCTAAGCTCAAGAGTAAGTTTTCGGAAAAACTCCCTCGGATGTGCTAAGTTATGGTTTGATGCATTAGTTATGAAATGCATGTTTAATTACAGTTTTGAAAGCATGTTTTAGCATGTTTAATGCTGGTTTTGAAAGCCATGTTTTGAAGGATGCTCAAGGTAAGAGATCCTTGGTTTGACATGTTGTTAATATGGTTATGATGCATGGAGATGCATGATGTTAAGTGGCTTTGATTTATGCTTTAAAACAGTTAATTGATGATGGTATTTGATGTATTTTGGCAAGTGATGAAATGGTTTTTAAGTATTTGAATCAGATATAGTTAGCCGGCTATAGGATTGGGTGCACCGTAAGTAAAGTCGCCTTGGATGTCGAGGGGTTGTGATTGTACCGTAAACTCCATCCAAGTACCCTAGCGATTGAGGAAATTGGCGTCACCATGATGGAGGATGGCTCTCGTGGGTGGACTTTGTTAAGCGTCACAACGGTGGAGGGTTGCTCTCGTGTGTGAGCTTGGTTAAGGTGATTACAATGGTTGAGGTAGCTCCCATGTGTAAGCCTTGTGTTGTGTCCCGGCTCTCGCTAGTGGGTTATACAACTACCGATGAGTGATGTTGAGGGGTTGTGATTGTACCGTTAAACTCCATCACGGGTGTTGAGGGGTTGTGATTGTACCGATAAACTCCACCTTGTAACGCTGGTAGTGTGTATGAAGCGTGTGGGACAACGCTTGTAATCCGCGTATCCGATTGTGTCTTGTGTCAAAATGGTTATGAACTATCACTTAAAGCCAATATAATGTATTTGATTGTAGCGAAGTGTGAGATGCTTGAAAATGTTGCAAGGTAGCATGAGAAAGAAATGTGTCACATGTACCAATGCTTGAGATGTTGCATGTTTTGAGAAATGCATATGAGATAATAATTTTATGAAATGCTTTTGTATATCAAGCATATGTGGCCTTGCCATGAGATTTGCATATGTTGTATGCATGTGTTAGCTAGATGGTTCATGTGGTTTTCAAAATGGAGATTTTCTTATGCAAATGGGGTTTTGAGTTTATGAAATGCTTTTGAGTAACAAGCATGTATGGCTTTGCCATGAGTTTTGCATTTGTTGAATGCATGAGATAGATAGAAGGAACATATAGTTTCCAAAAGGTATTTTGCTTTGAAATGATCATCAAGCATGAGAAGAGTATAATGTGAAGTGGAAGTGTTTTCCAAGGAAATTGGTTTAAACTTTGCATGAAGTGATTGTGCATGGAAAGGTTTAAATGGTGGTAAATGCAAAGATGTTGTTTGGGGTGAGTTGTTTGGTGTTTCAAAGTTAAATGTTGGTTTTCTTGTTGAGCAATGCATGTTTTTAAGTAATGGTTTTTCAAAGGAGTTTTCCAATCAATACTTTGGGTTTTTGAGTTGTGATTACATTTTAAGATGGTTTTATGATCCGCTGCATTGATGGTGTTTTGGTTTAGAGCATTCCTCACTAAGCATTATGTGCTTACGCTCCATTTTGTCCATCAATGCAGATATTTGAAGTTGGCACAGCAAGAAGCAAGGGATTCAAGAAGAGCTCCACTTGAGAAGTATGTTTTGGTTATAGCTATAGATAATAAAGGCAATGAGGGAAAGTCTTTTACGTTGATATGTAAAGAGTTTGTTCATCTTGAGCATGTTCGGTTTATGGTTTGAAACTTGTTGAGGATCGCTTTGCAATATTTGAATCTTCTTCTTCATATGTTGATATGCTATGCTCTTTGTTTAAAAGAAGATCTTGTGTTGAATGTGATAAATGAGTTGGTGTGCCTAATGCTGGATTTGTATCTAGTTTTTAATGCAATTTGGTAGTTATAATGCTTGGCATGTTGTTAATATGTTGTGGAATGATTTAAAGTGTGTTCGATGGTGATTTGATGTGAAAAACCAGAAATTTCTGCTGTTTCTGGGCACGGTGTATCGAAACACCCTTAGCTGTTTCGAAACGGGTGCCTGAAATGGCCTAGGTGTTTCGGAACGGCTAGAAGTGTTTCGAAACACTTTGGGCTACTGGAATGCCCTGTTTCGGAACCAGTTTCGAAACAGGTGGGCGTTTTGACCTGATGTTTCGAAACACCCTTAGCTGTTTCGAAACGGGTGACCGTTGGACACAGATTTGAATTGCTCTGAAGTCTGCATGCTTTACACTTTAGTCCTGAATTTTGTAATGGCAATTGCTTGAGCTTGAGATGTCTTTTTAAGCTGAAATTTGGCAGAGAGATTTGTAATATCATTAATTAAGGTTCGGTAAAGTTAAAATCTACAAAGTCCTTATATTTTCCAAAATTTACATTTTGGTCCCTAAATGCGTATTTCTTGCAATTGAGTCCTTAAATGTTTTCCGATCGCTGTGCTTTTCTTTTCCAAGGTTCTTGAGCATTCACATAGGCTTAATACACTTTTAGAAAAGATAAAAGAAAAAAGGGTCGTTAATCAATGTTGACTTTGGTTTTCCCCGCGTGATCTTCGTAGTTCGGGCTAACGCCTAGGTCGGGCTAAGGGGGTTACAAATCTTTTATTTCCCATTCACCTATTATTTGATAAATGACCAACATTGAATCCTCGTAAACCTTCAAATTTCGAATTTTTCTTTCAATGGCCTCTCTTAGGCCCAATATGCATGCCTCATATTCTGCCATATTGTTGGTGCAAAAGAATCTAAAACGTCAAGCGTAAGTGTAACATCCTAATTTTGGGCTTGGAAGTTTAGGGTCTGAACCGAACCGGTCTGATTTTCGGTTCGAATATAAAAGGTGGTTTTAGGGAAAGCCTAGTTCGGGATGCATTAAAAATATGGAAAAATATCTAAAAATCCTCTTTTAATATATGTAAGAGAGTGGTGAAATCAATTTTACAAAATAAGGTTTGGAAGTGTGACATTTCGAAATAGTGACTAAAATGTAATTTTTGAAAAGTTCAGTGGTGACTGTTTTGTAAGGATTGAAACTTTGAATCTTTAAGGAGCTAATTTACCCAAGGAAGGATTTCTCCAGATTTTTCTTAATTTTAATGACATAAATTAATGTTTAATTAATTTAATGAAAAGGAGGAAAACCAATTTTGAGATTTCATAACTAACTTTTGCTAAAACATTCTCATCTCATTTTCTCTCAAAATTCTCTCAGCCAAACACATTTCTACAGCAACTTTTCTTTTGATTTTCACACTAAATGATGAGGTTTCAATCATCAATTGATTCCTAATCCTTTCTACATCAAATCCTCTTCATTTGCTTATTGGATTTTCAAGGATTTTGGCTCTAAACAAGGAGAAATCTACATTTAGAGGTAAGGATGTCCTTCTCCTCTAAATACTCAGTTCTTTACTGAAATTCCCAAGTTCTCAATCCTTAAATTGAGTTTTATAAAAGGTTTTAATGTTGTGATATTGATTTTGGCTTAAAACTCAAGATTTGGATTTAATCTTGAAGAAATTCGTGATGAATGTTTGGGCTCTGTTTTGAGATGCCTTTTTAATGTATTTTGGATGTTTAATGATTTGTAATTGAGGTTTAATCAATGCAATCCCGAATAGGTTGATTTTCCTAAGTTTTTACATGTGAAAATGGTGGTTTTTGGGGTGATCTTGGTGTTTTGTTATAGCTGGAGCTATAAGGACGAGTTTAGGTTATTTTTGGATGTTAATTGATGTTTAAGAATGTTTAGAAGTGATGGATCTTGGCTGGGTTATGTTGTGGATGAGTTTGGATGAGATTTCGGTTGTGTTTGGTAGCCGCAATGTTAGATTTGGTGAGAGCAACGAGTTTAGGTGTAATGGCTGAAGATTTTAATGCATGATGATGCATTAATCCTCTGCTTTGATGTGTTTAAAACAGGGGAGACATCTTCGGATCCTTGTGGTGTTGATCCGGAGGCTTGATCGGCGTTTCGGCAAGCTTGCGAAACGGAATCAGTGAGTGAAGTTGGGTTTACAGCTTTGAAACCAATGTTTGAAGGTTTTGGGAGCTTAGTTTAAGTCTAAACAACTTAACTAAGCTCAAGAGTAAGTTTTCGGAGAAACTCTCTCTTTGATGAACTATGAGATGGTTGGATGCAATGTGTTTAATTTGCATGTTTAAATTCTGTTTTGAAAGCATGTTTTAGCATGATTAATGCTGGTTTTGAAAGCCATGTGTTGAAGGATGCTCAAGGTAAGAGATCCTTGGTTTGATATTGATAAATGTGGTTTTGATGCATAGTGATGCATGATGGTTTAATGACTTTGGTTAATGCTTTAAAACAGTGGAATTTTGATGATAAATGATGTATATTGGCAAGTGATGTTTTGGTTTTAAAGTACTTGAATCAGATATAGTTAGCCGGCTATAGGATTGGGTGCACCGTGAATAAAGTCGCCTTGGATGTTGAGGGGTTGTAATTGTACCGTAAACTCCATCCAAGTACACTAACGAGATGTTTAAGATCACAATGGTGGTTAAAAGTCCATGTGTGGATCTTGTGTTGTGTGTCCCGTGTTCTCGTTAGTGATGTTATACAACTACCAATGAGTGATGTGGAGGGGTTGTGATTGTACCGTTAAACTCCATCACGGGTGTTGAGGGGTTGTGATTGTACCGGTAAACTCCACCTTGTGTGTTTGGTAGTGTGTATTAAGCGTATGGGACAACGCTTGTAATCCGCGTATCCGATTGTGTTTTATGTTGAAAATGGTTATGGATTATCACTTGGAAGCCAATATGACATGTGATGTTAATGAAGCATGAGATGCTTGTTGTGTATGCATTGTTGCATGAGAAATGATGTTTATGAATGAAAAGGCCTTTTGAAAGGTGTTTTATAAAGTGCATTATTGTGTTGTTTCTTTAGAGCATGCCTCACTAAGCAATTGTGCTTACGCTCTCTTTCTTGAACCAATAATACAGAGAATTGAAGTGCTTTAAGGGCAGCAAGGAGGCTAAGAATCCAAGGGAAGGCTAAGCTCATGTATGGTGACTATTTTTACAACATTATTAGCTTTTGGTATTTGGTAATGTGAACCTAGGTTGTGTTTTTGGGAGATGTTTTGGACTCCCTAAGTTTGGCATGATGCCTATAATGTTTTGGACTTGTAAATGGCCATTTGGTGTTTGCTTTGATGATTTGATGATTGGTTGGTTTCCAATATTATGATGCATGCCTATAGACTTGTGGTTTTTCCTAATTGATGCCATGAATGAGTTTTGATGACGCAAATGTGTACCTTATATGTATGATGACTTGTTGGCATGATTAGAAGGTCATAGGGATGTGTTTGAGTGGTTAATGGTATGTTAAACCAGCAAAATCTGCACTTTCTGGGCAATCCGTATCGGAACGGGCACCCGCTTTTCGAAACGGGGGCCTGTAATGGCCTTCGTGTTTCGAAACGGGTAGAGGCCGTTCCGAAACGAATTGGCCACTGCCAAACCCTGTTTCGATATAGGTCTCGAATCGAACCCGCGTTTCGGAACGGTCAACCCCCGTTCTGAAACAGATGACCGTTGGACACTGATTTGAATGGTTTAAGGTTTGCAAACTTTATGTTTTAGTCCTGAATTTTGTATATGCAATTGCTTGAGTTTGAGATGTCCGTTTGAGGTGAAATCTGACAGAGAAGCATGTAATATGACTAATTTCATAATAGTAACTTAAAAATCAGTTAAGTCCTCTTAATTTCCAGAATTTACATTTTGGTCCCTAATAGTTGTAATTTGTGCAATTGAGTCCCTTATTGCTTTCCGATCGCTGTGCTTTTCATGTATGTTTTCCTCGAGGCTACGCTTAGGATTAATATGCATCTAGACAAGTTTAAAAAGAAAAAAAGGGTCGTTAATCAAGGTTGACTTTTGGGTTGACTTTGGTTTTCCCCGTGTAATCTCCGTAGTTCGGGTTAACCGTCTAGGCCGGGCAAAGGGGGTTACATTTGGTGGTATCATAGCTGAGTTCTCGAGTAATTGGGAATGGTTATGTGGGTGAAATATGTATGATTGCTTTGTATGCTTTTTAAGTGAAAGTTTGATGTATGAATTGTAAAGTATGTTACAATTGTGATGCTATGCTGTGTTGAAGCATGTTAGAGGGAACCATTGCCATATCAAAACTAATGAAATGAATTGTTTTTGAAAAATGAGCTTGAGTGCTTGGATTACTTACCTTGACGAGCCTGATCATGTTTATTGCATTTGTGTTAGTGCATTATTTTTGTGAATGGGACCTCGTAGAGAAACGAGGATTAATACGCGAGCTATGGCTCAGAACGAGAATGAAGAGAATGATGATAATGTAGTGGATTTACCTCCTCCTCCTGGTGGTGGACCACCTGGTGGTGGTGGTGCTGGAGGTGATGGAGCTGGTGTTGATGCTGGTGCTGGGGTCGCTGGACCTGAAGCTGGGCAGGGGCAAGCTGCTCCTGACATGACAGTGTTGATACAAGCTATTGCTGGAGCCTTTCAGGCGGCAGTAGCTGGAGCTCATGGAGCTGGGCATCAGGGAGATGCTAATGCTAGACTACCTTTAGAACGTCTGCGTAGACTGGGAGGGACTGAGTTCAGAGGTTTGTCTGCTGAAGGTTCTGAATCTTGGTTGGAAAGTACCAAGAGGATATTGGGACAAATGAATTTCAATGATGTGCAGAAGTTAGGATGTGTGGTATCGCTGTTACATGATGATGCGTATACCTGGTGGACGACCGCTATCTCCGGAATGGAGGAAGCTGATGTGACTTGGACGTTCTTTCTAAACGCGTTCAAGCGGAGGTATCTAGGTGTGCGATACATGGATGAAAAGAAAAGAGAATTCATGTCTCTGACACAAGGAAGTATGACAGTAGCTGAGTACGAGATTCAGTTTGTTCGTCTCAGTCAGTACGCACCTGAGCTTGTCCCTGATGAAAGGGAGAGGTGTGAACGTTTCCGATATGGTTTAGTGACGGACGTAAAGACCTATATGCTTGCAGCTGAGTACACTGATTTTGATGCGCTGGTTAGTAGGGCGAAGGATATTGAGCAGAACCTGGGTTTGTCTTCCAGGAGTGCTGGTTCTGGCTCGGGCAAGCGAGCTGCTGAGTATAGTTCCAGTGGTGGACGGAACAAGAGAGGACGATATAAGTGGTATCAGTCTTCTGCTAGGCGTGGTGGTGGAGGGCATGGTGCGCCTGTTCAGGGAGACAGGGCGAGAGCGGATTAGAACACATGCTGGGCGTGTGGATCGCGTGGCCATTTGAGGCGTGATTGTCCTCGAGCAGCGAGGGAGGTTCAGGCTCCTGTTGTTGTAGCTGGTAATTCGTGCTGGAATTGTGGTTCGACAGACCGCATGAGGAGGGAGTGTCCTTTGTTGGCCGGTGGTTGTCAGGGACGTGCTCCTGGAGTTGTTGCACCACAGAAAGGTTGTGGGCGCGGCCATGGTAACTTCCAGCGTAGAGAGGATGGTGGAAGGAATGTGGCGCATGTGGTGGCTGTCCAACCTGAGGGTGGAGGCCAGGCTCGAGTGTATGCACAACGAGAGGGGAGGAATGACACGGATGTGATCGCAGGTACCTTCACTTTGTAATCCTTGTCATTACTTTCCTTGATTGATTCTGGATTTACACTCTCATACATATTGCGTGAACATGCTCAATTGCTTGGTTTGCCTGTTGAGTCTTTGGATGTTGGTATGCGTGTAACTAGTTCTTTTGGTGAGACCGTTGTGACACGGAAGTTGTATAGAAGGTGTCCCTTGGTTGTGCAAAACCATGTTTTTATGTTGATCTTATGGAATTGCCTTTCTATGGTTTTGATGTAATCCTTGGTATGGATTGCCTTGTTGAACATCGGGCTGTGGTGGATTTTGAGAACAAGCGAGTTTCGCTGAAGCTTGCGGATGATTATGAGGTAGTGGTGGTTGGTGAGAATGTGAAGTTTCTTGCCAATGTGGTGTCTACATTGGATGCGAGTCGGATGCTGAGGCAAGGTTGTGAAGCCTACCGAGCCTTTGTGATGAATCCTAGCTCTAAGGAGTTGCGAGTGCAGGATATCAGGACTGTGCGAGAGTTTCCTGGTGTGTTTCCGGAGGAGTTTCCTGGATTGCCTCCTAATCGTGAGGTAGAGTTTGGAATTGAGCTGTATGAGAATACAACTCCAGTTTCCATTACTCCTTATCGAATGACACCTAAAGAGTTGAAAGAGCTGAAGACGCAACTTCATGAGTTGCTTGATCGTGGTTTCATTCGGCCGAGTGTGTCACCTTGGGGTGCACCGGTCTTGTTTGTGAAGAAAAAGGATGGCACTGTGAGAATGTGCATCGATTACCGTTAGATGAACAAGTTGACTATCAAGAATCGGTATCCATTGCCGAGGATTGATGATCTTTTTGATGAATTTCGGGGAGCGGCTTTGTTCTCTAAAATTGACTTAAGGTCAGGGTATTACCAATTGAAGGTGAAGGATGTGGATGTGCCAAAGACAGCCTTCAGAACGAGGTATGGGCATTATGAGTTCCTTGTGATGCCGTTTGGTTTGACAAATGCTCCTGCAGCTTTTATGGACATGATGAATAGAGTTTTCCATGAATATTTGGAATAGTTTGTTGTGGTGTTCATTGATGATATCCTTGTGTACTCTCGTACTGAGGAGGAGCATGAAGGGCATTTGAGGATTGTGTTGTAGGCTTTGTTGGAGAATCAGCTTTATGCTAAGTTAAGCAAGTGTGAGTTCTGGCTTAGGGAAGTTGTGTTCCTTGGTCATGTAGTTTCTACTGAGGGGATTCGTGTTGATCCTCAGAAGGTTGAGGCAGTGATGAATTGGAAGCCTCCTAAGTCTGTTCATGAAGTCCGTAGTTTCCTTGGTTTGGCAGGATACTACCGGAGGTTCGTGGATGGATTTTCAAAGATTGCTGTACCTTTGACGAAGTTGTTGCAGAAGGATGTCAAGTATGAGTGGACAGAAGCGAGACAACAGGCTTTTGAAAAGCGAAAGGCAGCTTTGACACAAGCTCCTATCTTGGTTCAACTTGAATCAGGGAAAGAGTTTGTGGTGTATAGTGATGCATCCTATGTTGGTTTGGGATGTGTGTTGATGCAAGAGGGTCAGGTGGTGGCTTATGCATCACGCCAGTTGAAGGTGCTTGAGCGCAATTACCCTACGCATGACATTGAGTGGCTGCGGTGGTTTTTGCCTTGAAAATTTGGAGACATTACCTGTATGGTGAGAAGTGTACTGTGTACACGGATCACAAGAGTTTGAAGTATCTGATGTCTCAGAAAGAGTTGAATCTTAGGCAACGATGTTGGGTGGAGTTGCTTAAAGATTACGATCTGACGATTGAGTATCATCCAGGAAAAGCTAATGTTGTAGCGGATGCCTTGAGTAGGAAGGTGGCAGTGGAGTTGAGGGCTATGTTTGCCAGTTTGAGTATTTCATGTGATGGTGGTCTTGTGGCTGAGTTGCAAGTGAAACCATCCTTGGTTCAGTTGATAAAGGATAAGCAGCTGTTGGATGATTCCTTGGTGCCACATGTTCAGGATATTGGTGAGGATACGCCATCGGATTTCTGTTTTAATGATGATGGAGTTTTATGTTTTGGGAGTCGGATAGTAGTGCCCAATGATGCTGAGTTGAGGCGTGCTATTCTGACTGAAGCTCATAGTAGTCCTTTTGCTATGCACCCTGGTAGTACTAAGATGTACCGTGATCTTCGTGATGAGTACTATTGGGTGGGTTTAAAGAAATATGTTGCTGAGTATGTGAGCAAGTGCATGGTTTATCAGCGAGTTAAAGCTGAGCATCAGTTTCCTTCTGGGTTGTTGCAACCGTTGAGGATTCCTGAGTGGAAGTGGGAAAGGATTACCATGGACTTTGTGTCTGGTTTACCTTTGTCGCCATCGAAGAAGAATTCGGTGTGGGTGATTGTGGATCGCCTGACGAAGTGTGCGCATTTCTTGCCTGTGCATACTACGTATACCTTGGACAAGCTTGCAGAGTTGTACGTTGCTGAGATTGTGCGACTGCATGGTGTGCCAAAGTCGATCGTGTCGGATAGAGATCCGAGGTTTACATCGCGTTTCTGGGAGTGTTTACATTAGGCTTTGGGTACACGGTTGAATTTCAGTACTTCTTATCATCCACAGTCGGATGGACAGTCTGAGCGTGTTATCCAAGTGCTGAAGGATATGTTGAGGTGCTGTGTGATTGAATTTCAGGGTTCTTGGGAGAAGCATTTGCCGTTGGTGGAGTTTGCTTATAATAATAGCTACCAGGCAAGTATTCAAATGGCACCTTATGAAGCCTTGTACGGGAGGAAGTGTAGGACTCCTCTTTGTTGGGCTGGAACAGGTCAGAAGTTGGTTTCAATGCCAGCTTTCTTGAAAGGAACCACCGAGAAGGTGAAGCTCATTTGTGAGCGCTTGAAGGCAGCTTCTGATCGACAGAAGTCTTACGCGGATTTGAAGCGTAAGGAGATTGAGTATGCGGTAGGTGACCGTGTGTTTTTGAAAGTTTCTCCTTGGAAAAAGGTGATGAGGTTCGGTCGAAAGGGTAAGTTGAGCCCTAGGTACATTGGACCATACGAGGTGATTGAGCGTGTGGGTCCTATTGCGTACAAGTTGAGGTTACCGCAAGAGTTGGAAAAGATTCATGATGTGTTTCATGTCTCTATGCTTCGGAGGTATAGATCGGATCCTTCGCATGTTATGCTTGTGGAGGAAGTGGAGTTGAATCCAGACTTGACCTATGATGAGGAACCGGTGGAAATTCTGGATTCATACTGTAAAGTTCTTCGAGGCAAGACCATTGAGTTGATAAAGGTGTTGTGGAAGCATCATGGTGTTGAGGAAGCCACGTGGGAACGGAAGGATGACATGAATAAGCAGTTTTCGTACCTTTTTCCTCCAGGTAAATTTCGAGGAAGAAATTTCATAAGGGGGAGAGTTGTAACACCCCAATTTTGGGCCTCTTATTTGATAAATGACCAACGTTGAATCCTCGTAAACCTTCATATTTCGAATTTTTCTTTCAATGGCCTCTCTTAGGCCCAATATGCATGCCTCATATTCTGCCATATTGTTGGTGCAAAAGAATCTAAAACGTCAAGCATAAGTGTAACACCCCAATTTTGGGCTTGGAAGTTTAGGGTCTGAACCGGAACGGTCTGATTTTCGGTTCGAATATAAAAGGTGGTTTTAGGGAAAGCCTAGTTCGGGATGCATTAAAAATATGGAAAAATATCTAAAAATCCTTTTTTAATATATATAAGAGAGTGGTGAAATCAATTTTACAAAATAAGGTTTGGAAGTGTGACATTTCGAAATAGTGACTAAAATGTAATTTTTGAAAAGTTCAGTGGTGACTGTTTTGTAAGGATTGAAACTTTGAATCTTTAAGGAGCTAATTTACCCAAGGAAGGATTTCTCCAGATTTTTCTTAATTTTAATGACTTAATTAATGTTTAATTAATTTAACGAAAAGGAGGAAAACCAATTTTGAGATTTCATAACTAACTTTTGCTAAAACTTTCTCATCTCATTTTCTCTCAAAATTCTCTCAGCCAAACACATTTCTATAGCAACTTTTCTTTTTATTTTCACACTAAATGATGAGGTTTCAATCATCAATTGATTCCTAATCCTTTCTACATCAAATCCTCTTCATTTGCTTATTGGATTTTCAAGGATTTTGGCTCTAAACAAGGAGAAATCTACATTTAGAGGTAAGGATGTCCTTCTCCTCTAAATACTCAGTTCTTTACTGAAATTCCCAAGTTCTCAATCCTTAAATTGAGTTTTATAAAAGGTTTTAATGTTGTGATCTTGATTTTGGCTTAAAACTCAAGATTTGGATTTAATCTTGAAGAAATTCGTAATGAATGTTTGGAATCTGTTTTGAGATGTCTTTTTAATGTATTTTGGATGTTTAATGATGTGTAATTGAGGTTTAATCAATGCAATCTCGAATATGTTGATTTTCCTAAGTTTTTACATGTGAAAATGGTGGTTTTTGGGGTGGTCTTGGTGTTTTATTATAGCTGGAGCTATAAGGACGAGTTTAGGTTCTTTTTGGATGTTAATTGATGTTTAAGAATGTTTAGAAGTGATGGATCTTGGCTGGGTTATGTTGTGGATGAGTTTGGATGAGATTTCGGTTGTGTTTGGTAGCCGAAATGTTAGATTTGGTGAGAGCAGCGAGTTTAGGTGTAATGGCTGAAGATTTTAATGCATGATGATGCATTAATCCTCTGCTTTGATGTGTTTAAAACAGGGGAGACATCTTCGGATCCTTGTGGTGTTGATCCAGAGGCTTGATCGGCGTTTCGGCAAGCTTGCGAAACGGAATCGGTGAGTGAAGTTGGGTTTACAGCTTTGAAACCAATGTTTGAAGGTTTTGGGAGCTTAGTTTAAGTCTAAACAACTTAACTAAGCTCAAGAGTAAGTTTTCGGAGAAACTCTCTCTTTGATGAACCATGAGATGGTTGGATGCAATGTGTTTAATTTGCATGTTTAAATTCTGTTTTGAAAGCATGTTTTAGCATGATTAATGCTGGTTTTGAAAGCCATGTGTTGAAGGATGCTCAAGGTAAGAGATCCTTGGTTTGATATTGATAAATGTGGTTTTGATGCATAGTGATGCATGATGGTTTAATGGCTTTGGTTAATGCTTTAAAATAGTGGAATGTTGATGATAAATGATGTATATTGGCAAGTGATGTTTTGGTTTTAAAGTACTTGAATCGGATATAGTTAGCCGGCTATAGGATTGGGTGCACCGTGAATAAAGTCGCCTTGGATGTTGAGGGGTTGTAATTGTACCGTAAAATCCATCCAAGTACACTAACGAGATGTTTAAGATCACAATGGTGGTTAAAAGTCCATGTGTGGATCTTGTGTTGTGTGTCCCGTGTTCTCGTTAGTGATGTTATACAACTACCAATGAGTGATTTGGAGGGGTTGTGATTGTACCGTTAAACTCCATCACGGGTGTTGAGGGGTTGTGATTGTACCGGTAAACTCCACCTTGTGTGTTTGGTAGTGTGTATGAAGCGTATGGGACAACGCTTGTAATCCGCGTATCCGATTGTGTTTTATGTTGAAAATGGTTATGGATTATCACTTGGAAGCCAATATGAAATGTGATGTTAATGAAGCATGAGATGCTTGTTGTGTATGCATTGTTGCATGAGAAATGATGTTTATGAATGAAAATGCCTTTTGAAAGGTGTTTTATAAAGTGCATTATTGTGTTGTTTCTTTAGAGCATGCCTCACTAAGCAATTGTGCTTACGCTCTCTTTCTTGAACCAATAATGCAGAGAATTGAAGTGCTTTAAGGGCAGCAAGGAGGCTAAGAATCCAAGGGAAGGCTAAGCTCATGTATGGTGACTATTTTTACAACATTATTAGCTTTTGGTATTTGGCAATGGGAACCTAGGTTGTGTTTTTGGGAGATGTTTTGGACTCCCTAAGTTTGGCATGATGCCTATGATGTTTTGGACTTGTAAATGGCCATTTGGTGTTTGCTTTGATGATTTGATGATTGGTTGGTTTCCAATATTATGATGCATGCCTATAGACTTGTGGTTTTTCCTAATTGATGCCATGAATGAGTTTTGATGATGCAAATGTGTACCTTATATGTATGATGACTTGTTGGCATGATTAGGAGCTCATAGGGATGTGTTTGAGTGGTTAACGGTATGTTAACCCAACAAAATCTGCACTTTCTGGGCAATCCGTATCGGAACGGGCACCCGCGTTTCGAAACGGGGGCCTGTAATGGCCTTCGTGTTTCGAAACGGGTAGAGGTCGTTCCGAAACGAATTGGCCACTGCCAAACCCTGTTTCGATATAGGTCTCGAAACGAACCCACGTTTCGAAACGTTCAACCCCCGTTCCGAAACAGATGACTGTTGGGCTCTGATTTGAATGGTTTAAGGTTTGCAAGCTTTACGTTTTAGTCCTGAATTTTGTATATGCAATTGCTTGAGTTTGAGATGTCCATTTGAGGTGAAATTTGACAAAGAAGCATGTAATATGACTAATTTCATAATGGTAACTTAAAAATCAGTTAAGTTCTCATAATTTCCAGAATTTACATTTTGGTCCCTAATAGTTGTAATTTGTGCAATTGAGTCCCTTATTGCTTTCCGATCGCTATGCTTTTCATGTATGTTTTCCTTGAGGCTACGCTTAGGATTAATATGCATCTAGACAAGTTTAAAAAGAAAAAAATGGTCGTTAATCAAGGTTGACTTTCGGGTTGACTTTGGTTTTCCCCGTGTAATCTCCGTAGTTCGGGTTAACCGTCTAGGCCGGGCTAAGGGGTTTACAGTAAGGGTAATAATCTCCTTCTGGCGTAACCAAAAATGCCCCAATACCTCACCCTAATGCATTTACAGCACCATCAAAGTTCATAACCCAAGATTCTATTGGCGACTCAACATTTTCTAAAATACACATTAAATCCTCATCAGGGAAATTGAAATTTAACTCCTCATAATCGTCCTGAGCACGACTTGCCAAAAAATCAGCTATGGCACTTCATTTCACTACTTTCTAACTCACGTACTGGATGTCATATTCTGAAAGCAACATCTGCCAATGTGGTAACTGACTTGATAAGGCTGGGGCTTCCATCATGAATTTCAATGGATCTAGCTTCGAGATCAACCATGTAGTATGATACAACATATATTGCCTAAGCCTTTTGGTTGCCCATACCAAAGAACAATATAGTTTTTCAATCGGGGTGTATCTTGATTCACAGTCGGTGAACTTCTTACTCAAATAGTATATTGCCTTTTCCTTTCTTCCAGTTTCATCATGCTGCCCAAATACGCAACCCATGGAGTTTTCATACACCGTCAAGTAGAGTATTAATGGTTTCCTTGAAACAGGCGACACTAACACTAGAGGATTAGTTAACTGCTCCTTGATCTTTTCTAAGACTGCCTGACATTCTTCATTCCATGTCCCCGGGTTATTCTTCTTAAGCAACCTAAATATTGGATCACACTTATTCCTTAACTGGGAAATGAAGCGAGCTATGTAATTTAACCTTCCCAATAAGCCTCGAACTTGTTTATGTGTTTAGGGTGATAGAAGCTCTTGTATGGCCTTTATCTTATCAGGATCAATCTCGATTCCTCTTCTTCTTACAATGAAACCCAATAACTTTCCAGATGTAACTCCAAATGTGCATTTGGCAGGGTTCAATTTTAGCTGGAATTTTCTCAACCTCTAGAATAGCTTTTCTAGGTTCGCCAAATGCTCCTCCTCAGTTCTAGATTTGGCAATCATATCATCAACATATACTTCTATCTCTATGTGCATCATGTCGTGGAAAAGAGTAACCATGGCTCTTTGATAGGATGCCCCTGCATTATTCAGACCAAAGGGCATCACTTTATAGCAAAAGGTTCCCCAAAGCGTTACAAAAGTAGTCTTCTCCATATCTTCCGAGCACATCTTAATTTGGTTATATCCAGAAAATCCATCCATGAAAGAGAAGAGGGAATGACTGGCTGTATTGTCTACAAAGGTATCGATATGTGGGAGTGGGAAGTTATCCTTGAGGCTTGCCCTATTAAGATCCCTGTAGTCAACATACATCCGTACTTTTCCATCTTTCTTTGGGACTAAACAATGTTTGCTACCCATTCCGGATATTTAGCCACCTCGAGGAATCATGTGTTATATTCCCTCTTTACTTCATCTCCAATTTTTAAAAGCGTGTCAGCTTTCTTCCTTCTAAGTTTTTGCTTCACAGGCTCACATCCTACCTTTATAAGGAGTCGATTCATGACGATGTCGGTGTCAAGTCCAGGAAAATCCTGATATGACCAGGCAAAGATATCTTTATACTCTCTCAAAAGCTCAATCAAGCATTGTCCTGTCTAGATTGTGATGGTGGTACCGATCTTCACTTCACGCTTCTCTTCTTCAGTGCCAAGATTCAAAATTTCCAATTTTTCCTTATGGGGGAGAATCTGATTTTCTTCTCCTTCTACCATTTTGAGCAAGTCCTTGGGTAAATCATACTCTTCCTCTTCGTCTACATTTTCAACTTCTTTCAGGTGTAAACGGTAGCTCAAAATTGACTTCTGAGTCTGACTCAAAGTCATTTGTATTGTCGATATCTAAAGACCTGCAATGAAAAGGGCAAAGAATATATACCAAGAAAGAATAAACAAATGGATGAATGGAATGATTCATTTTAGGGTCTATTCTCATATTTAAGTTATTTTTATGGTCTTTTGCTTTTTGTTGTGTTTTGCAAAGTAAAGTTTGCCAGACAAAATTATTGGAAAAATATGCATCTTTATTGAAATGAAAATAATAGTTTTGACATAGACCATTTTACATAAGATCTCTAATTACCCACGGGCCTAGAGGTAGAAGAGTTGGTTTTGAGAATTACTCTGAGTCTGTCTTAAAAATTTCAGGGACTAATTTGGTGGTCCAATTGTTCAGCTCAGCACTGGAGCGAATTTTAGACAAGTACTCGTTCTCTCCCTCTTCCTCGTCTATGATAACATTGACACTCAAATTCTCAAAAGCCTCACATAGTTCATGCTTTCCTTTCTCCTCCTCGTCAAATTTGGCATTGGGATCCAGAAGACTTCCGGATCTGAAATTGTGACTCAAATGAGGGTATGTAATTGGTTCCCACTCAATCTCCTCCCCCTTCAGCTTTGCCTTCCTTCTTCTTTCTTGTTGCTTCATGAACTCTGCTTTCTTCTGGCATTTATTGGGCTTAAAGCCCAAACCAAACCGGTCCTTCTTTACTGGGATTTCCACAGGATACAACCTTCCCTGGTGATTCTTCCCAAATCCCATTCCTACCTTAGCTCATCTTCCTAGTGTTTGCTTTACTTGCATTTTTACGCAGCTTGACAATTCTAGTTTGGCACCTTACTCCCTTCGGTGACAAAGGTTGCATTGACTAGCTCTAATGTCCTAAAATGACACTCGAGTGCTCCCTCGTCCACCTCAATGTATGGCGCATCAGTAACTACCGAAGCAATGATTTCCTCTTCCGCACCAACCGAGTAGAACTAATATTTTGATATAATAATTGAAAAATGTTTTGGACTAATTTGAAAAGAATTTAAAACATGTCTTTAAGTCCAAACAACTTGAAAATAAGTTTGAGGCTTTTTAAAAGGTTTTTGGCAAAGTTTTTAATGCTTTAAAGTAGTCAAACTTGACTTTTTAGCAAGCCCGTGCCGATACAGCATACCCCGTATCGATACCCTTTTGCCCAAGTTTTGAATCTGCCAAAACTCGTACCGATACGGGTGAGACCATATCGATACGGATAGGGATCGTTTCGATAAGCCCCTTAAGCGTACCGATCCCTGTTTTAACAACCCCAACGGCTATTTCCCAACGGTCTTTTAAATGACATACCGTACCGATACGCTCTCGAGCGTATCGATACGCTTAGGCTGACAAAGAGCCCAACGACTAGTTCTGGAGAAGGGCGTACCGATACGCCTCCACGTGTACCGATACGGTAGGCTGCAGAACTGTATTTATGGTGGGAAATAAAGTCTCCAACGGCTCCAATTCAACCCTAACGGCTAGTAACAGCTACAAACTCATTAAGGAGTATAAAAGGGACCTCCAAGCATCAAGAGAAGGCCAATGCTTCATTTGTCAAACATCATATGATCAAGATTATGTCTTAGTGCCATATTGTCAATTTATTGTATAGACAAACACTAGTGAGCCAAAATTGTTATATTTGCTCAAGTGTTTTAGGATTGGGTGAGAGCTTAATTGTGCAAACAAATACCTATTAGAGGGATTTGAGTTTGCTTATTTTTATCTCTTTGTAAAGAGGGTTTGATCAAGGCTTTAGGTAGAAAGCTTGATCAGTTTTGTAAGGGTTTCCTCTTAAGCCTAGAAAAGGGGACGAATCAATAGTGGATTGATTGGAAATCCTTAGTGGGAAGCTAAGGTAGTGGATGTAGACCTTGGTTAGAAAGTTGAACAACTATAAATCATCTTGTCTTTATCTTTTTAGCTTCCACACCTCTATCACCCAAAATTCCACTTCTCCACCACTTGGTGAGCAAGAATGGTTGAAGGAATCGAGCACCTAAAAACCCAACAAACCGTTACCAATTGCTCGTCAATCACAAATTTTAGCTTATGGTGAAGAGTAGAAGGTATCACGCCTGCTGTATGAATCCATTGACGCCCAAGAAAACAACTATAACTGGGCTTCATGTCCACACCAACAAAGTCTATTTCAAAGGTTGACGGTCCAATCTGCAAGGGAACTTCAATCTTCCCTAACACATCCATTTGGGTCCCGTCAAAGGCCTATACTATATTTTGATAAGCTCTCATGTGAGAACTATCAATAGGCAACTTTTTCAATGTAGCCAAAGGGAGTACATTCAAAGCCGACTCGTTGTCAATAAGAACTCATGGCATCATATATCCTTTACATCTTGTTGAAATATGGAGGGGTTTGCATGATCCCCTTCCTTCCGCAGGTATTTCCTCATCATTAAATGATATGAAATTATTGACAGCAATGTTACTAACCAACATGTCCATCTTGTCGGTCGTAATCTCCTTTGACACAAAAGTTCTGTTAATAAGCTTTAACAAGGCATCACGATGTCCCTCGGAACTAAACGGCAAAGACAACATAGAGATTCAGGCGGGAAGTTTATGTAGTTGCTCCACCACACTGTACTCACTGTGCTTGAGTATTTTAAAAAATTCTTAGGCCTCTGATTCTTTTACAGGCTCATGAATCACTCGTGGCTTCTCTTGGAATAAATCCTTTTCTTCTTCTTTATATGGCTCGCTAGCAATCTTTCTCTGTGCCGCATCTCTGTCCTCTACCGTGAGCAGCTAAAAACCCAACAAACCATCACCAATTGCCCGTCAATCACAAATTTTAGCTTCTGGTGAAGAGTAGAAGGTATCACGCCTGCTGTATGAATCCATTGACGCCCAAGCAAACAACTATAACCGGGCTTTATGTCCATAACAACTAAGTCTATTTCAAAGGTTGACGGTCCAATCTTCAAGGGAACTTCAATCTTCCCTAACACATCCCTTTGGGTCCCTTCAAAGACCTGTACTATATTTTGATAAGCTCTCATGTGAGAACTATCAATAGGCAACTTTTTCAACGTAGCCAAAGGGAGTACATTCAAAGCCGACCCGTTGTCAATAAGAACTCATGGCATCATATATCCTTTGCATCTTGTTGAAATATTGAGGGGTTTGCATGATCCCCTTCCTTCCGCAGGTATTTCCTCATCATTAAATGATATGAAATTATTGACAGCAATGTTACTGACAAACATGTCCATCTTGTCGGTCGTAATCTCCTTTGACACAAAAGTTCTGTTAAGAAGCTTTAACAAGGCATCTCGATGTCCCTCGGAACTCAACGGCAAAGACAACATAGAGATTCGGGCGGGAAGTTTATGTAGCTGCTCCACCACACTGTACTCACTGTGCTTGAGTATTTTAAAAAATTCTTAGGCCTTTGATTCTTTTACAGGCTCATGAATCACTCGTGGCTTCTCTCGGAATAAATCATTTTCTCATTCTTTATATGGCTCGCTAGCAGCTTTTCTTTGTGCTGCATCTCTGTCCTCTACCGTGGGTGGGTAATAGAGCCTCCCACTTCTCGTGAAATGGCTTAATTCATTAACAGTTTCTTCCACTTTGTCTTCTTCAGCCGACATGCCCCCTGGGTTTGCTACTGTGCAAGCATAACTCCAAGAAACATGCTTGTTGTCCCTGTAAGGGAAAGGGTCCGGTGCCTTTATAACCAATCGTGGGGTCACACCCGTGGCCGGTTCACCAACTCTATCTTTGGTCTTAATCACCAAAGGCTTCATTCCTGCATAATTCTTCTTAGAGGATGACTCATCTGACGCACATACGTCCATCGTCTGTTCTTCATTTCCTTTCTAAAAAAACTCTAACTCTTTATTGTTAATTTTTACTTGAACTAATTGCTTGAACTCAAAGCAACATTCAATCCCATGTCCTTCCTTCTGGTGGTACTCACAATACAATCCTTTAATCTTCACTTCTTCGAATTTTCCACCATTTGGGTCCATACCCATTTCATAGATGCTTTAACCTCAGAAACATGTTCCTTGTTTGTTTTAGCTTCCTCCTCAATAACTGCATTTATTCCATCCTTCTGGTGATTAGCCAGAGGATTTCCTTTTTCTTCAGATGTTTCAAACGACAACATCCCGATTTCCTTAAATCATCTACCTCCCTTTGAATGCAATGCAGTTCTCAATGGTATGCCCCTTTACTCCTGCATGATATTCACATTGGGCCTTCTCATCGTACCATGGTGGGTACGGTGGTGAGAACGGAGGAACATGTCTTGGCAACACCATCTTGGATTTGACCAACTCGGCAAATAGCTCCGCGTACGTCATGAGGATAGGAGGAAAATATGGTCTTGAGTTTCCTTGATATCTTCTCTCTCCTTTCAGGGAATTCGTAACTGTTGGGGCTACCACCGAGGTATTGGGCTTGTTAAATACCACGCATGTTGAATAGCTAGGGTTGTAGACATTAGTGGCATTGACTTCATTATCTCTCTTTTTATAAGTCCTCTTTGTCTCTCCACTATCCAACTTTCCACTTTTCATAGCTGTTAAGATCAATTCTCCATTCATTAGCATGTCTGCAAAGCTCTTTGTGGCATGATTGAGCATGCGATCATATAAAGGACCCTTCAGAGTTTCCACGAACATTGGGGTAATTTCATTTTCTAGCAGTGACACATGTACTTGTGCCGCTACGTCCCTCCATCTTTGCGCGTACTGTCGGAAGTTCTCATGATGTTTTTGCTCCATCCCTTGTAAGACCAAACGTGTTTGAACCATGTTTGAGACATGTTTGTACTGTTCACTGAAGGCTCTGGACAGATCTTTTCATGATTTGATGTTTACCCGACTCAGTTGCGAATACCAGCGTACAGCTGTTCCCACTAAACTGTCTTGGAAGAAATGAATGAGCAGCTTCTCATTGTTAAGATACATTGACATCTTTCGCAATACATGGTTAAGTGTGCTGACGGGCATGTAGTTCCATTGTATTTCTCAAAATCTGGGACCTTAAATTTTGGCGACGCCACCAGGTCTGTAACCAAGCTCAGGTCCTTGGCATCCATTCTGCCATGAACACTTCCCTCCTGGAAGGATTTGATCATGCCTTCTAGCTTCTCATACTTGTCTTCCCACTTCTTTTCAGCCTTAACCTTGTCAGCAATTTCGTCGAGGTCAGGTACCTCATAATTATTAGCTTCTCCATTTGAAATACGAGCAGAGGATTCAACAAAGTAGACATGGGTTTTGGCCTTGGTAGCAGCCTCTTTTCCAAAGGTCATTCCAGAAAATCGTGGCCATGTGGCGGTATCTCCTCCTACTTCAGCTGCATCCGGATCCTTAAACCCCAACATAGCAACGATCGAGCTAATTGTCCTCTAATGTACTGACTCGATTTGTTGTTTCAAGTCAGTCTTCATCTTCTCCAACTTGTCTTGAGTGCTCTTCTGGCTTGCCTCCAGAGTTGTCAATCTTTCCTCAGTGTTCATGGTTCGAGTTTGGGCACGTGTACCATCCTTATGAGTTGTTTTAGCTATTTTGAATGTTCTTTCATTTTTATATTAAGTTAGTTTTTGTCATGTATGAATGCATGTACAAACAAATTTCAACAAAACAAACAACAAAACAATGAAAATGCATGAATGCAGTCGAAGGGCCATTAATTCCATAAAATATTTGCTCATAAAAACAACTCTCTTTATTGAATATCAAAAAGGTCCTTTATTACAAGAATTTTTTAAGAGAAATTACAAATACATCTCGTCCCGAGCACCCAATTCCTTGACTTCCTCAATCAGCCACATAAGCCTTGGTCCAACTTCTCCTATAGGCCTAATGTAACGACAAAGAGTCGTTGCTTCAATTGCTAACATTACCACATGCTTGGCCACATCTTGGATCTGTGTGATCGCGGTCCTATCGAACTCATCTCGTTGCATTTGGACATCGATCGATAGGTCAAATTGAATAAATACCAGCAAAAATCTGTCTTTACAGGTCAGGCCGTATCGAAACGGGTGATGGCGTTACGATACGGGTAAGCACAGTTTGGTCTGAGAAATAGGGTGTATCGGAACGGTCCATGGTCATTTCGAAGAAAGATGGGACAATGCGGATGTGCATAGATTATCGACAACTGAACAAGTTGACGATCAAGAACAAGTATCCCTTGCCTAGAATTGATGATCTCTTTGATCAGTTTCAGGGAGCCTCAGTGTTATCTAAGATAGACTTGAGATCAGGGTATTATCAGCTAAAGGTGGAGGATGTGGACATACCTAAGACAGATTTTTGCACGAGGTATGGACATTATGAATTCTTGGTGATGCCGTTTGGTTTGACCAACGCGCCTGCTGCTTTCATAGACATGATGAATCGTGTATTCCATGAATTCTTGGATCAGTTTGTGGTGGTGTTCATTGATGATATCCTTGTGTATTCGCGTACCGAGGAGGATCATGATAGGCACTTGAGGATTGTTTTGCAAGCGTTGTTGGAGAATCAGTTGTATGCCAAGCTAAGTAAGTGTGAGTTTTGGCTTAGGGAGGTGGTCTTCCTTGGGCATGTTGTGTCAGCTGAGGGTATCCGCGTTGATCAGTACAAGGTAGAAGCTGTGATGAGCTGGAAAGCACCTAAGTCAGTGACAAAGGTACGGAGTTTCCTTGGTTTGGCTGGGTACTACCGTAGGTTTGTCGAGGGTTTCTCGAAGATAGCTGCGTCTTTGACCAAGTTGTTGCAAAAGAATGTTCACTTTGAGTGGACGGAGGCGAGGCAACAAGCTTTTGAAAAGCTGAAAGAAGCTTTGACGCAAGCTCCTGTTCTAATTCAACCTGAGTCTGGTAAGGAGTTTGTGGTTTATAGTGATGCGTCCATTGTTGGGTTGGGCTGCGTGTTGATGCAGGAGGGTAAGGTAGTGGCCTATGCATCTAGGCAGTTGAAGGTGCATGAGCGCAACTACCCTACCCGTGATCTTGAGCTTGCGGCTGTGGTGTTTGCTTTGAAAATTTGGAGGCATTACCTATTTGGTAAGAAGTGTGTTGTGTTTACATACCATAAGAGTTTGAAATATCTCATGTCTCAAAAGGAATTGAATCTTAGGCAACGTCGCTGGGTAGAGTTGCTTAAAGATTATGATCTGACGATTGAGTATCACCCGGGTAAGGCTAATGTGGTAGCCGATGCTTTGAGCAGGAAAGTAGCTGTGGAGTTGAGAGCGATGTTTGCTCGTTTGAGCATATCGCGTGATGGTGGTCTTATTGCGGAATTGCAAGTGAAGCCATCTCTGATACAATTGATCAAAGATAAACAGTTGCTTGATGATTCTCTTGTTTCGCATGTTCAGGACATTGCGGAAGGTAGACCTTCAGATTTCAGTTTTAGTGATGATGATGTTCTGTGCTTTCGGAGTCGAATAGTAGTGCCAGGTGATGCTGAGTTAAGGCACACTATTCTAACTGAAGCTCATAGTCGTCCTTTTGCAATGCATCCGGGTAGTACAAAGATGTATCGTGACCTGAAAGATGAGTACTACTGGGTTGGGTTGAAAAAGGATGTGGCTGAGTTTGTTAGTAAGTGCATGGTGTGTCAGCGAGTGAAGGCTGAGCACCAGGTTCCTTCTGGGTTGTTGCAGCCTTTGAGAATCCCAGAGTGGAAGTGGGAGAGAATCACCCTGGATTTTGTGTCTGGCTTGCCTTTGTCACCGACAAAGAAGAATTCAGTTTGGGTGATCATTGATCGGCTTACCAAGTGTGCACATTTTCTACCTATGCATACGACATACACTTTTGATAAGTTGGCTGAGCTATATATAGCTGAGATTGTGCGGTTACATGGTGTGCCAAAGTCCATTATGTCGGATAGAGATCCGAGGTTTACAGCACGATTTTGGGAATGTTTGCATCAAGCTTTGGGTACACGGTTGAATTGCAGTACTTCTTATCATCCTCAGACGGATGGACAGTCAGAGCGTGTGATCCAAGTGCTTGAGGATATGTTGAGATGTTGTGTGATAGATTTTCAGGGTTCTTGGGAGAAGCACTTGCCGTTGGTTGAGTTTGCATATAATAATAGTTACCAGGAAAGTATCCAAATGGCTCCATACGAGGCTTTGTATGGCAGAAGATGTAGAACCCCTCTTTGTTGGGCAGAAGCTGGGCAAAAGTTGATTTCGATGCCAGCTATGCTTAAGGGAACCACTAAGAAGGTGAAGCTTAATTGTGAGCATTTAAAGACAACATCGGATAGGCAAAAGTCTTACGCGGACTTGAAACGTAAGGAAATTGAGTTCGCAGTTGGCGAACATGTGTTCTTGAAAGTATCGCCTTCGAAGAAGGTGATAAGATTTGGGCGTAAGGGTAAGCTTAGCCCAAGGTTCATTGGACCTTACGAGATTGTGGAGCGTTTTGGTCCTGTGGCATATCGGTTGAGATTGCCTGTAGAGTTGGAGAAGATACATGATGTGTTTCTTGTCTCCATGTTACAGAGGTATAGATCGGATCTTTCGCATGTAATGCTTGTTGAGGAGAGAGAGTTGAATCCGGATCTGTCATTTGACGAGGAACCAGTGAAGGTTCTGGATGTGAGTAGCAAAGTTCTTCGTGGCAAGACGATCGAACTTGTGAAGGTGTTGTGGTGACACCGAGGAGTTGAGGAGGCCACGTGGGAAAGCAAGGCAGACATGTTGAGGTAGTTTCCGCATCTCTTTCCATCAAGTAAGAATTTCGAGGACGTAATTTCCTAAGTGGGGGAGAGTTGTAACGCTCTAGTTTTGGGCCTAGATCTTTTAGACATTGGATCGGACCGATCGAGAACGGTTCGAATCGCGTAAGGTGATTTAAGGAAATCAAGGATCGCGATAGGATAAAATTATGATAAAAATTGCTAAAATCCTCTAAAAATATGTTTAAGAGGTTGGTCAAATCAATTTTACAAAAAGGGTTTTGGAAAATGGACATTTTGCGTAGTGATCAAATTGTAAAGTTTTAAAACTGTGGAAAAATGCTATTTTCAAGAAGAGAGTCAAAATCTTAGAATCTTTTGGGAGCTTTTGTACAATTTAGCCTTCCTTTAATTTGACATGTGTTTTTAAAGGGTTTTAATAAAGGAATTAAAATGGTTTTAATTATATATTAAATGAATGGGAAATTAGGGAGTTTTTAATCACGTAACTACTTTTCCCTCTCTCATTTCAGCCAAACACATTTGTCAAACAACTTTTCATCAGATTTATTTTCTCTCAAATTCCTCTCTTCTTCTATAAACTCTTTTTCAAAGATTCACTTCTTTTTCTTCAAGATTTTTGGAAGGAAAACTTGCCAAATTGTCAAGGGAGCAAGGATTGGAGGTAAATCCCGTTCTTAACCTTCAATCTAGGTTCTTTATTGAAATTCCCAAGGTTATTGACTCTCATTTATGATTTTTAACTGAATTTTGATTATAGTTTTGAGTTAAGAGCAAAATCTTGCAAAATTGGGATGTGATTCTTGATTTTCGGACTTGATGAGTTGGGCTCTGTTTTTTGTTGATTTTAATTGAGTTCTAAGTTGATTTATATGTCAAAATGATGTGTTGATAACATAGATCCCGAAATCCTTGAGATCCTTGAGGTTCTTGGTTGTTTTAGGTGAGATTTTGGGGTGTTTTGGTGGAATCTTGCTTGCTGGAGGTATAAGGATGGGTTTGGATGTTTGTTAGATGTGTTTTGATGTTTATAATGCTTTGGAAGTGTTGTATGTATGATGGGCTTGGTTTAGGAAGCAATCGATTGAGTTTTCGGTTGCTTTGGATGGGTATTTTGGTGTTGTTTGGGTGAGCAACGAGTGTGTGAATTGTTGCTGGTGTTAGAATGCATTTTAATGCATTTAGATCTCTGTTTTGATAATGTGAAAATAGGGGATCTTGATCCGGAAGCAAACGAGGTGATTTTGGAGGCTCCAGAGGTGTAATTTCCGTGTCGGCGATCAAGGCTTCGCGTATCTGTGAGTGGAAATGCAATTTCCTGCTTGTAACGCTTTGAACGTGAACTTGGGAGCTCAGTGTAAGTTTGATACAATTAACTAAGCTCAAGTGTAAGTGTTTCGGTAATCCCTCTCTTGGAAATGTGCTATGTTTGATGAAATTGCACTTGATGTAAGAGTGGATTTGTTTACTGTTTTTAAGCATGGTTTGATGCTGGATTTTAATGCCATTATGTTAAGGATGCACTAGGTAAGTGATCCTTGGTTTGCATGTGTTGAATGTATATGATATTAAGCATGCGATGCTTGTGGAAATGGCATTGTGGTTATGCTTGTAAAAAAATGGATTAACGTGGTTAAATGATTTTATTGGCAAGTGATGAAAATGGTTTTTGGTTACTTTAATCGGATATAGTTAGCCGGCTATAGGATTGGGTGCACCGTGAATAAAGTCACATTGTATGTCGAGGGGTTGTGATTGTGCCGTAATCTCCATCCAAGTACCCTAACGATTGAGATTAAGATCACAACGGTGAATGGTTAGTCCCGTGTGTGAGTCTTGTGTATGTGTACTATGCTCTCGTTAGTGGAATGATACAACTACCGATGAGTGATGTTGAGGGGTTGTGATTGTGTCGTTAACCTCCATCACGGGTGTTGAGGGGTTGTGATTGTGCCGTTAACCCCCATCACGGGTGTTGAGGGGTTGTGATTGTGCCATTAATCTCCACCTTGTGTAGCCCGGTAGTTTGTATGAAGCGTGAGGGACAACGCTTGTAATCCGCGTATCCGATTGTGTCTTGTGTTGAAATGGTTTATGGATTATCACTTGTGAGCCAATATAATGTAAATGAATAATGTAAAGCATGAGATGCTTGTAAATGATGCAAGAATGCATGAGATGCTTGGTAAAGCATGAGCAATGGTTTAATTGCTGTTTTAAAGTGATGCATATGAGCTTGTGTTTATTAAATACATTGTTGTCTTGGGAAGACATGGTTTATGAAATGTATATGATAAAAGTGGTGGTTTTACAAATTATGTTTAATGCATTGATGAATGTGGTTTAGCGATCCTCACTAAGCTATATGCTTACGCTCATTTGTTTCATCAATGTAGAGAATTGATCATTTCAAGGCAGCCCAAAAGTAAGAGGAATCCAAGGCTTTGTTAAAGAGATGTATGCGGTTCACTCTTAGTGTAATAAGTGGCAATGGGTGGGACTTCTACTTTGTGATTTGATTGGAGATGTTGGTTGTTATAAGCATGTTTAGTTTCTAGTTGTGAACTTGTAATTGGCCTTTATATGGTCGTATGGCTTGGTTGTGGTGTTTTACCCCTTTTAATAGCTTTATGTCTCAAGCATGCTAGAATAGTTAAATGCCATCATGATATGATGTGGTTGAAGAGTATGTTTTGCTGTCTGATGGTGTTTGAAAGTTTATTAGATAGAGTATATCTTGTATGCATGATTTGAGCTTGTTTGAATGTGATTTGGTATGTTTAAATGGTGTTAATTGAAGCCAGTCTGGTATGCGTATCGATACACGGGGAAGCGTATCGACACGCTAAGGCAAAATGAGGCAATTTTGTACAAGGGTTTCGAAACGGATTGCCCGCGCATCGATACGCCTAGGCCAAGTTTGAAGGTTGTATCGATACGCGAGGTAGCGTTTCGATACGCTTGAATCTTCTTTAGCTACTGTCTTCCCGCGTATCGATACATGGCCAAGTGTATCGATACGGGTAGTTAAATTCAATTAAAAGTATCTTTCAAGGTTTGAAAATGTTGCATTTTGGTCCCTGAATATTGTGTGTGCAATTGAATGTGTTAGGATGATTCGTTTGAGCTGAATTTTGACCTGTTGGCATGTTACATGACTAATTAAGGATTGGTAACTTTAAAATCGTGAAAGTCCCTATATTTTATGGTATTTACAGTTTAGTCCCTAAAAGGCAAATGTATGCAATTGAATCCCCTAATCGAACTCCGATCGCTGTGCCGTTTTCACCTATTCGCTTTGCTGAACTTATAGGTTAATAATATGCATCTAGAGAAGATAGAAAAAAAAGGGTCGTAAATCAAGGTTAACTTTTGGGTTGACTTTGGTTTTCCCCGTGTAATCTCCGTAGTTCGGGTTAAACATCTAGACCGGGCTAAGGGGGTTACAAGGGTTATGAGATTAGTTTAGGGATATGGGATTATGGTTGTACCTTAATTATTAGTGATTGTAAGATTTAGGTGTTAGGGTTTGGGTTTAATGTTAAATGTGTCAAGTTAAGTGTTTGAGGTTATGAGATTAGTTTAGGGATTAAGGGATTAAGCTTGTACTCTAATTATTAGTGATTGTAAGATTTAGGGTTAAGGTTTGGGGTTTATGGGTATAATATATGTTTCAAGTTGAGTGTTTGGGGTTATAGGATTTATTTATGGGTTAAGAGATTCGAGGATTAGGCTTGCACTTTAATTATTAGTGAATGTAAGATTTAAGGGTTGAGGTTTGGGGTTTAGGGGTAAATGTGTCAAGTTGAGTTGTTGGTTGGGGTTATGAGATTAGTTTAGGGATTCAATTTACACTTTAATTATTAGTGATTGTAAAATTTAGGGTTTGGGATTTAGGGATTCGAATTCACCACTATTTATTTTAATTTTTTTTAATATAGTCCAATGTTTTTAAGAAGATGATATTTTTGTTCATTATAGATAGTCCATAAAACTTTATTTTTAGTCCAAATTGACCCGTATTCATTTTTTTGTAATTTAGTCCAATATTTTTTATTTTAATTTAATATTTTTGTTCATTATAGTCCATAAGATTTTATTTTTATTCCAAATTGACCCCTTTTTTTGTAATTTAGTCCATTATTTTTAATATGATGATATTTTTATTCATGTTAGTCTTTAAAAATTTATTTTTCACAAAAAATTAAATATTATTAATTTCTAATTTTTGTAATTTATCCAATATTTTAGATATGAATCATTTGATGATATTTTTATTCATTCTAGTGCCTAATATTTATTTTTAATGTGATTCTTGTTCGTGAAAGGCGTTAAATAATTCACTCGAAATGGCACAACCCAAAGTCTATCGACTATTTTTACCAAACTCAAACTTAATACGAATTTCAAACCCGAATTAACCCGACCTAAAATAAAACCGACTTGAAATTACCCTACCTGAAATGAACCCGACTTGAAATGAACCTGACCTGAAATAAAACTGACCTGAAATGAACTCGACCTAAAGTCTACCCGATCCCGAATTAACCCGTCAATTAACTGATTCAGACCCTGTTGAGTGAATCATATAATCGATTTAAGCCAAAATGGGGTGAATAGGATTTTTAGAAATTTTGGTGGTGGAGTGGAAAATAAAAATTTGCTAGACAAGAGATTTAGAGTGGTTCAAGTTCCAATTGAACTCTACATCCACTACCTTAGCTTCACTAAGGATTTTCCAACAACTCCACTAGTTGATCTTCCCCTTTTCAGGCTTAGGAGGAAACCTTTACAAAGTGGTTAGTTTTTCTACCCAAAAATTGACCTAATCCTCACTCAAAGATTACAAAGAAGTTTAAGGCTAATAGCTAGTATCTCTCAATACAAATGTAGCCCTTTTTACAAGCACTCAACCCAGTTGAACAAATAAGATTGGAAATACAAGGTTCTACAATTGAGGTTTACAAGAAAATATGGGATTTTAGCACAATAGCTTGAATTTGATGTTTTGATATTTCTTTTAGGATCAATAGTTCTTGCTGGTGCTTTTAGAAGTCCATTTTATACCTTCTCATTGAATTGTAGCTGTTGGGGTTGTTGCCTTCATTATTATAGCCATTGGGATGTTATCTTCCCTCCATAAATGTAGTCTGCAACTACCCGTTCCGAAACGCCCGATCCTGTTTCAAAATAGACCAAAATTGAAATAGTCGTTGGGGTGTAATAAATAGGTCGTACCGAAACGAGTACGATCATTTCGATACGCTAAGAGCCTGTTCCAAAATGTTTTGAAGCCCGTTTTGAAACAATTTGCCACTGTCAAAACCTGTATCGAAACGGCTTAGAAGCGTTTCGATATGCTTCAACTATATCTTAAAAATTCGTTTGAAATTCGTTAAAAAGTTCAATGGTCATATTTTGAAACCAAGTTTGAAATTCGTTTCGAAACGTTTGAGGTCGTTTCGATACTGCTATATCGAAATGGTTCAAACCGTTATGTTGTTCTTCATTCGTTTTGAAACACAAATAGTTGTTTCGATACACCCGTATCGAAACGGGAAAGCTAGTTCTGAAATAGAGGTTAACAGTTTGAAAATGTTCCGAAACGCCTAAAGGCCGTTCCGAAACGGTGACTCGAAAATCACTGTTTTGACTTGATAATTACTTAGAGAAATTTGAGTAAGCTTAGGTCTTGACATGTATATTTTTCTTAAACACTTAGGGAAGTTTTGAGGACTTAAAAATTCATTTTCTTTTTCAATTTAGTCCTTAAATCCTTTGTTATATCAAAATCAATTCATTAGTTTTACAATTTCCCCCTTTTTGATATAACAAAACCAAGTATGAATTTTTAAGAATTTTGAAATCTTTGAAAAAGTTCCGACTCCCCTTCAATGTAAGATAGGTTTTTAAGTTTGAAAAGATTAAAAAAATCAAGTGTTTGAAACTTAAAAACTACTTTAAAAATATTGTGGCTCTTAGATTACTTAGAGAAATTTGAGTAAGCTTAGGTCTTGACATGGATATTTTTCTTAAACACTTAGGGAAGTTTTGAGGACTTAAAAATTCATTTTCTTTTTCAATTTAGTCCTTAAATCCTTTGTTATATCAAAATCAATTCATTAGTTTTACAATTTCCCCCTTTTTGATATAACAAAACCAAGTATGAATTTTTAAGAATTTTGAAATCTTTGAAAAAGTTCTGACTCCCCTTCAATGTAAGATAGGTTTTTAAGTTTGAAAAGATTAAAAAAATCAAGTGTTTGAAACTTAAAAACTACTTTAAAAATATTGTGGCTCTTAGATTACTTCTCCCCCCTTTTTGTTAGATCAAAAAGTAATAATCAAGGCTAATCATGAGAAGAAACAAAGTTATCAGCAATAAACCAAAACAACATAGTTATCATAGATAACAATAAGGTTCAAGAAATAACATCAAAAACATAAATACTTAAAGCATTAGAGTTCAAGCTCAATCCCCCAAAAAATAACCAAAGCATAGGTCTTGAAAAACATAAAAAGATAGATAGGTGCAAACTTAATCCTAATATGATAGACTAATATGATATGCAATATAAATCCTAAGCCTCGTCATCATCGTCACCAGAGAATCATCATTGTCTTTATCTTGAGCACGACGATAGTTCCTCCAATCACCATAGAATGTGGAGAAAGATAAATCCATATATGATTGTTGATTCTCAAGAGAGGAGACGCGTTCCTCCAAAGATTGCATGGCGAGTGTTGAGAGCACCAAAACCTGAAGCCATATTTGTATCGATAAAGTTGAACCGCTCGGTAAGGAAAGCCATAAGTGCCTCATTGTTAGGAGCCGAAGCTCGCCTATCAACACGAACCCATTGGCCAAGAGTATAGCGAAACCCAGACTTGATAAGAGAGGATTCACCAATCTTTTCCTTGCGGGGTTCCGGAGAATCATAAGAACAATCAAAATTGAGGGTATTAAAGATATAGCTTAAAACAACCCCATAAGTGAAGGATGTAAGTGCATCGGTGTTGCGAATCTTCACTTGATGGACCATCTCGACGAACATAATTTTGACCAAGTTCGGGCGTTGTGCTTTGCGAAAACACTCCAACAAAAAATAATCAACTTGACGAACGTGGGAAAACTTACCTCCTGAAGGGCGGATGAACCAAGAGATCATCAAATGGAGGAACCGGTCATGAGCATCCAATGTGAGAACGGATCCGCTGTGCGCACCAAAGTGGTTCTCATCCTCAATGCCTTAATCTTTGAGCCCAAGAGCTTTCTCTAAAAAGGATATATTAATAGTGAATTTTCTGCCCAAAAGGTACGACTCAATCCCAATGTCCTCGGTATGATCTTCATTGTCAATGAGAACGACATTGGAGTAGAATAGCAAGACCATGTGCTTGTAGACAACATCTGGAATGCTAAAAAGGCCAAGAAGCTCCATTCTCGCAAGAGAGCTAGATAGCGGAATTCAAAGCGCTCGGAGTCAAGGAAAGCGATATCCACAACTCGCTCTCGGCGAACGGCTAAATCTTTGATGATTTTGAAACGGTCCTTAGTTTCTTGATTCCTTAGACTATTTTGAAAAAGTAGGGTAAGGTTAGGACATATATCTGCTTGGGTTGAACCTTCACCCGTTTGAGTCTTGCGTTTCTTGGTAACATTTTCCATGAAATTCCTAAAAACACAAAGCAAGCAAAAATAATTTAAATGTATGCATTTAAATCCTTAATTCAATCCAATGAAAAATCTCATTAAGATTTTAAAGAAAAACACTTTAAAAACGTATATACATATAACAAAAGAATTTTTGAAGAAGAAACAACTTTTGAAAAACAGTAAAAAAAATACGAGTGAAAACAAATATATTCTAATAAAAAATAGAAGATTTTGAAAAAGTTTTTACAAGTTTTGAAGAACTCAAGTTGCAAAACATATAATTTATACAAAATTAATATTTTCAAACCTAAGATACGAATAAAAACAACGGAAAAAAGAAAAGGATGAAAAATACCTCAAAAAGGGATTTTGGATGAATGGATGGAAGAAATTGCACCACGTTGTTGAAGCTTGCTTAGACTTTAGTTTGTGAGTAAAAGCCCTCAAGATTTGATGAAAAATAATGAGGTTTAGAGGGTTTTTATAGAGAAAAATTGGGTTTAGGTTTTTTGGAAATTTTAATGAAAATTGAATTTTATCAATTAAAGCCCTTAAAAAGCTTTTCGGATACGTGTTTCGGAACGGGCACGACTGTTTCGAAACAGGCGTACCGAAATGTTGACTGACATTTTGAGTCCTGTTGACTGTTCTGATACGGCTTTGACCGTATCGAATCCCACGTGATAACCCGTATTGAAACACTTTTGGGTCGTTTCGATACATTCCTTGGTAGAGGCAAAATGTTTCGAAACCCTTTAAGGCGTTTCGAAACACCCTGGTCACAAGGCATTCTTTTAAGGCACCCGTATCGGAACAGATTCACCTGTTTCGATACGCCTAGGCTTGGAGGTGCAGATGAGGCTCTAAATTGCAGAAAAAGTGACTTCTAATAAGTTCTAGATGCATAAATGCTATGTATGAGCAAAAGAAACATGTAAAAACATAAACATACCCCTAACTATAAGCATGGATGAAATTAGGCTTAAAACACATAAGCATGGCATTTTGCAAGAATTCAAGCAATTTAAGCACAAAAAGGTCCTAAAAGGTCAAGATAGGCTAGTTAGACCTAACTCTCTCTTAAGGGACCAAAAATGCTCCTTATCTAGAGGTTTTGTAAAGATGTCCGCTAATTGATTTAAGGTGTCTACGAACTCTAAAACAACATCTTCCTTAAGGACATGATCTCTAATGAAATGATGCCTTATTTCTATGTATTTGGTTCTAGAGTGTTGGATGAGGTTTTTGGTTAGGCATATAGAACTAGTGTTGTCACACTTAAGGGGTATGGTTTCAACTTTAACTCCATAATCTAAGAGTTGTTGCTTCATCCAAAGGACTTAAGCACAACAACTCCCTAAGGATATGTACTCGGATTCGGTGGTAGATATAGCTACAATATTTTGTTTCTTAGAGAACCAAGATATGAGCATACTACATAAGAATTGGCAAGTGTCGGAAGTACATTTCCTATCTATTTTGCAACCTTAATAATTCGCATCCGAATAAGCATGAAAGTTAAAGGTTGAGTCTCTAGGGTACAAATGACCTAAACAAGGAGTATCTCTAAGGTACCTAAAGATCCTTTAACGGCTATAAGGTGAGACTCTTTAGGACTAGCTTGAAACCTAGCACACAAGCAAACACTAAACAATATATCTGGTCTACTTGCGGTAAGGTAAAGTAATGATCCAATCATAGAGCGATAAAGCTTAGAGTCAACACACTTACCTCATTCATCTTTGTCAAGCTTTGTAGATGAACTCATAGGTGTGGCTTGAGGCTTTGCATTCTCCAAGCCAAACTTCTTGAGCATATCTTTCACGTACTTTTCTTGATTTATGAAGGTTTCATCCTTCGTTTGTTTTATTTGGAGTCCCAAAAAGAATGAGAGCTCCCCCATCATGCTCATCTCGAATTCACCTTGCATTAACTTAGCAAACTCTTTGCAATGGCATTCATTAGTAGATTCAAAGATAATATCATCAACATATATTTGTACTACTAAAATGTCATTTTTATATCTTTTTATGAAAAGTGTAGTGTTCACATTGTCTTTTTCAAAACATTTTTCAATTAAAAAGTTTGAAAGCCTTTCATACCAAGTTCTAGGAGCTTGTTTTAAACCATAAAGTGCTTTGGTTAGCTTAAAAACATGATTTGAAAATTTTGAGTCTTCAAAACCCGGTGGTTGTTCCACATACACTTCTTCATTTACAAAACCATTTAAAAATGCACTTTTTACGTCCATTTGAAAAAGCTTGAAATCATGATAATGTGCATATGCAAGCAACATCCTAATAGCTTCCATTCTAGCTACGGGTGCATAGGTTTCATCAAAATCAATTCCCTCTTCTTGAGTGTAACGTTGAACAACTAGTCTAGTTTTGTTTCTCACTATGTTATTGTTGAGTGGATCAATGGATTGATCAAAGCCAAGAGGGGGGTGAATTGGGTTTTTAAAATTGTTGGAGTAAATAGAATGGCTAAAAATGAAGAACAAGGAATTTTAGAGTGGTTCAAGTTCCAAAAGAACTCTGCATCGACTACCGTAGCTACCACTAAGGATTTCCAACAATCCACTAATTGTTCTTCCCCTTTTCAAGGCTTAGGAGGTAACCTTTACAATACCGGTCAAATTTTCTACCCAAAATTTGACCAAACCCTCACAAGAGTACAAAGAAGAATTAAAGGCAAGAAAGATATCTCTCAATACAAGATTTCCCCTTTAAGTACAAACACTCGACCCAAATTTGATAACGAGATCATAATTGAACACTACACAATTTGGGGTTTTACAAGAGATTGGAAAATAAGCACTTTGAGCTTGGATTTTTGCTAGGATGTTTATCTTTGATGCAATAGTTGTTGCCGGTCTTTAATTAGCTTACATTTATACCTTCTCTATCAATTCTAGCCATTTGGGTGGTTAGGGTATTGATTATAGTAATTGGGACCCTCTATTTCCACCATAAATGTACTTATGTAGCTTACCGTATCGGTACACGAGGACCCGTATCGATACCTATCTCAAAACAGAAAGAGTCGTTGCACAATAACAAGAGGGCGTATCGATACGCGTGTAAGCGTATCAGTATGGGATAGGGACCGTTTCGATGCGGGGAACATCTGTATTGATGCAATTAATTCAACATAGCTGACTAGAAGTTTCCGTATTGATACGGCAAGGAGCGTATCGGTACAGGACTACCACCTCTTTAAATTTCGGTTACCTAACAACTGACACCAACGGTCGAAAACATTAAAGGCTTTCGATTTTAAAATTCCATAAAATCCGTATCAATACGGGTGGAACCGTATCTGTACGCCATTCAAATTCTTTCAGTTTTTACAGAGGGAGCGTATCGACACAGATTCAATCTGTTTTGACATGTTGTTTCGATACAGTGAGGGGCGTATCGAAACACGTCTTTCCAGTAGCCAACTTTGTAAAATAAAAGGTATCGATATGGCTGGAAGTGTATCGATACGCCTGGACGTTTTTCAATACTTTGGCCTTGGAACACTTAGAAAATATTTGGAGTTTGAGTTTTTCAAATCAGATTAAAGCCTTGGTAACTTATAAATTATTTGAGGGACTTAGAAATCTATTTCAAGTTTTCAATTTAATCCTTAACATACTTTGTTATATCAAAATCAAAAATAGGTTTCACAATCTCCCCTTCTTTGATATAACAAAACCAAAACTTGAAATTTTTTACACTTTTGAAAAACTTTGCAAAATAACTCCCCCTTAATATTAGCTAGGTAAACTTTAAGTTGAAAATCAAAATTTTTAAGTGTGAGCTTGTTCCCTCTCCCCCTTTTTGTTAGATCAAAAATAGAGACATTGATAAACATAGGCAAAAGGCATAAATAATAACCAAGCAACATAATATAGATAACCATTAAGTTCAAAATAAAGATAACATCAACATAAAATCCAAAAAAAAGGAAAATCAAAGCATAGGTTTTAGAATGCAAACTTAGTCCTAAAAACATAAACGAAAGTGCATAAATATCCTAAATGACATAAATGATATGCAAAGATGTACTACTATGCATCACCATCGCCATCTTCATCATCCTCCTCATTTGCATCATCATTCCTCCTAGTTTGATGCCACTCGTCATGAAAAGCGGTAAGAGAGATGTTCATCGAGTTATGACCTTCTTCAAGGGAAGTGAGGCGCGTCTCCACATTCTTCATTCGATCTTCAAGGCTTGTAAAGCGTGTGTCAATAGCGGTAAACCCTGAATTCATCACTTGATCCATGGAGGAAATTCCCGTGCGCAAACCCATGAATTGCTCGTTTAGAAAAGTCATGAAAGCATCCATGGAAGGTGGAGGAGGAGCTTGAGGATTGGCAATTTCTTCCGGAACGGCATCGCTAGGGAGCTCGGATAGACGAAGCCAAGTACCATTAAAGTAGTGAAACTTTCCCCTTGCAAGAGATCTTTCATTGATAGGATCGGCGAGGGGAGTTGGGTAGTCATGTGAACAATTTATCTCCTTTTGTGTGAAGAAATAACTCAAAGTCGTACCATAAGTGAAGGAAGTGACGAGAGTAGTGTGGCGATGTTGCACGAGATAGACAATCTTCGCAAACATAATTCGAGCAAGATTTGGTCGTTGTCTTTGACGGAAGCACCGGATCCAAAAATCGTCAACTTGGCGGATAGTGGAATACTTTCCTCCCGATGGCCTAATCCACCAAGAAACCATCAAATGTAGGATCCGATCTTGAGCATTAAGAGCGGTAACGAAACCTCCCAAGACATGGCCAAGATCATTCTCATCATCAAGACCTTCATCCTCTAACTTGAACACATAACAAATAGATTGAACATTGATGGTGACCTTTTTACCCATTATATAGGAATTAACAGTCGTAACAACACCCAATGTATTGGCGACACACTTGGCATTAGCATAGAAAATCAATACTAAAGTGCGATAGAAAAAGCCAGGAATTTGTAAAAAATCCATAAATTTCCATTCTTGGAGCAAAGGTAAGTAATCAAATTTGAAACGCTATGAGTTAAGAAAAGGAATGGAAATTACCCTCTCCGGACGGATTTTATAGTTTTGAAATTGTCGGAAATAGGTGAGATCTCCGGTGGTCTTAAAGGATTGTTGATAGATAAGAGTGAGGTTCAGGCGAGTACCATCTCCGGCATTGGAACCTTCACCAGCTTCACTAGTACGTGCTCTCTTTTTGGGTGCCATTGACTAGAGAAAAGATTAAAAACAGTGTATGCATTAACTTCCTCATTCAACCCATTGAAAAATCAATAATCAAGGTTTTTGTTAAAAAAATTTAGAAACAAAACAAAACAAAAATTTAGAACGAAAATCAAATGAAATAAAAAGAAAAGAGAAATTTTTACCTTGATATTGATAGAGATGAATGAGAGAAGAACTTTGCACCAAATTGATGAAAGAGGTTTGCTTGATTTTGAAAACCCTCAAGAGATTTTGAGTTGTGGTGTGAAAATATGAGGGATTGAGAGGCTAATTATAGAGTGAAAAACGGCTAGGGTTTTGAAAATACAATTTTGGTAAAAGTAAAACTCTTTAAATGCCATTAAGAAGTTTTCTGTGCAATCGAGTATCGATATGCCTGAGGGTGTATCGATACGGGGCTAAAATCGTAAGTCCCTTTGAAATGCTCATCGAAGGTCTGTATCGAAACAGATACAATCTGTATCGAAACGCTTTTAGCTCGTATCGAAACGAGTTTAACCATATCGATACATGTTTTAGGCAAAATGCAGTCTAGAAAGCTAATGCAGTACCTGTATCGATACGCATAAGGTCGTATCGATACCCTATGCCCAGAAATGCATTTTAGGCTTTAAGAACAACCAAAGGCTCGATTTTAGCAGCTCCTAAATGAATGCAATTGATGAATGAGCAATTCTAAGCATATTCTAACATAAGCATACTCCCCCTAGCTATAAGCATGGATATTTTCAAGAGCAACAACACATAAACATGCAATTTCACAAATTCAAGCAATTTTAACCTCAAAAAGAATCCTAAAGGGTTAAGAAAGGCTAGTTAGACCTAACTCTCTCCTAAAGGACCAAAAACGCTCTTTGTCTAGAGGTTTAGTAAAAATGTATGTTAGTTGGTTCAAGGTGTCAACGTACTCTATAACAACATCTTCCTTAAGGACATGATCTCTAATGAAATGATGCCTTATTTCTATATGTTTGGTTCTAGAGTGTTGGATGAGATTTTTGGTTAAGCATATGGCACTAGTGTTGTCACACTTAAGGGGTATGGTTTCAACTTTAATACCATAATCTAAGAGTTGTTGCTTCATCCAAAGGACTTGAGCACAACAACTCCCTAAGGATATGTACTCGGCTTCGGTGGTAGATAGAGCTACACTATTTTGTTTCTTAGAGAACCAAGATATAAGCATACTACCTAAGAATTAACATGTTCCTGAAGTACTCTTCTTATCGATTTTACACCCTCCATAATCCGCATCCGAATAAGCATGAAGGTTGAAGGTTGAGTCTCTAGGGTACCAAAGACCTAGACAAGGAGTATCTCTAAGGTACCTAAAGATTCTCTTAACGGCTATAAGGTGAGACTCTATAGGACTAGCTTGAAACCTAGCACACAAGCAAACACTAAACAATATATATCTGGTCTACTTGCGGTAAGGTAAAACAAAGATCCAATCATAGAGCAATAAATCTTAGAGTCAACACACTTACCTCTTTCATCTTTGTCAAGCTTTGTAGATGAGCTCATTGGTGTGGCTTGAGGCTTTGCATTCTCCAAGCCGAACTTCTTGAGCATATCCTTGATATACTTTGCTTGATTGATGAAGGTGCCATCCTTCCTTTGCTTGATTTGGAGTCCCAAAAAGAATGAGAGCTCCCCCATCATGCTCATCTCGAATTCGCCTTGCATTAACTTAGCAAACTCTTTGCAATGACACTCATTATTAGATCAAAAAAATAATATCATCAACATATATTTGTACTACCAAGATGTCATTTTTATACCTTTTTATGAAAAGTGTAGTGTCCACCTTACCTTTTTCAATCAAAAAGTTTGAAAGTCTTTCATACCAAGCTCTAGGAGCTTGTTTTAAACCATAAAGTGCTTTAGTTAGTTTGAAAACATAATTTGGAAATTTTGAGTCTTCAAAACCCGATGGTTGTTCCACATACACTTCCTCATTTATAAAGCCATTTAAAAATGTGCTTTTAACATCCATTTGAAAAGGCTTGAAATCATGATAACATGCATATGAAAGCAACATCCTAATAGCTTCCATTCTAGCTACGGGTGCATAGGTTTCATCAAAATCAATTCCATCTTCTTGAGTGTAACCTTGAACAACTAATCTAGCTTTATTTCTCACAATGTTACCACTCTCATCTAGTTTATTCCTAAATACCCATTTAGTTCCTATAGTAGATTGATTACTAGGCCTTTCAACTAATGTCCAAACATTACTTCTCTCAAATTGATTTAACTCTTCTTGCATAGCCATAATCCAAAAGTCATCATTTAATGCTTCTTTTATATTCTTAGGCTCTATGCATGAGATAAAAACAACATGATTCATGAGTTTAAGAGAAGATCTAGTAGTTACCCCATTGGATGGATCACCCAAGATTTCACCACCTTTGACATAGTTGTACTCCCTTGGGTAGCTCACTTCCTTTACCTCAAGAGCCAAGTCCTTCAAGGCTTCAAGAGGTGGATCTTGTGTATCCTCTTCTTTCGTTGGAATCTCATCCTCCTTTGAAGTTTGTCCTCCATCAAAGGCATCAAGGACTCCTACTTCATCATCATCACAAGAATCCTTCCTCGGAAGGAGGTTATCATCGAATACAACATGAATAGACTCTTCTACTACTAAAGTTATCTTATTAAATACACGACATGCTTTAGAGTTTAAGGAATAACCTAAGAAAATAGCTCCATCACTTTTAGCATCAAATTTACCTAAGTTATCTTTTCTATTGTTTAAAACAAAACACTTGCAACCAAATGGATGAAAATAGCTAATGTTAGGCTTTTTAGATTTTAAAATCTCATATGGTGTTTTCTTTAAAAGTGGCCTAATCATTACTCGGTTTATAATGTAGCAAGCGGTGTTTGTGGCTTCCGCCCAAAAATATTTAGGTAAATTGTTTTCACAAAGCATGGTTCTAGCCATTTCTTGTAAAGTTCTATTTTCCCTCTCAACTATCCCATTTTGTTGAGGAGTTCGAGGAGCCGAAAAATTGTGGCTAATACCATTTTCATTTAAAAACTCTTCAAAACCTAGATTTTGAAATTCGGTTCCATGATCACTTCTAATATGAGAAATTTTAAGTTCAAGATCATTTTGAGTTAATTTTGAAAATGTGATGAATTTTTCTAAAGCCTCATCTTTAGTACTTAAGAATAGAACCCAAGTAAATCTAGAATAGTCACCAACAAGTACAAATGCATACAATTAACCACCCAAGCTCATAGTTCTAATAGGCCCAAATAAATCCATGTGAATAAGTTGAAAACACCTACTTGTAGAAACATCATTAATGGATTTAAAGGATGATTTATGTTGTTTACCCTTAGAGCATGCATCACAAATTTTGTCATTTGAGAACTTAATTTTGGGCAAACCTCTAACTAGATCTAGGAAAACTATTTTTTTCTAAAACACTAATGCTAGCATGTCCTAGTTTCCTATGCCATAACCATGCATCATTTTCATTTTGTGCAACAAAACATGCATGGGATGTATGAATGTCATCTAAATGCACCATGTATATGTTACCTATGCGATGACCAATGAGCATTATATTATTTGATTTAATGTCAACAATTTTGCACCCATTTTTATCAAATAAGACATTAAACCCTTTGTCACATAATTGACTTATGCTCAATAAATTATGTTTTAGACCATCGACATATAAAACATTTTCAATGAGAATAGTAGAGTGGTTACCTATGGATCCAATACCTTTAATGTGGCCTTTGGAGTTGTCACCAAATGTCACTACTCCTCCACTTTTTGGCTTTAAGTCCATGAATCGACTCTTGTCTCCGGTCATGTGCCTCGAGCATCCACTATCAAGGTACCATGAATTTTGACTTTGTGCTTTAGCCTTGTAGCAATGCCCCCTACAAACAAAGATATTAAACTTTGGTTTTTGGTACCCAAATCATTTTGGGTCCACGAGTGTTAGCTCCCAAAGCTTGGTTCCCTTAGGAATCCAAGGTGACATAGCAACAACATTATTAGACTTGACGAGTTCCTTAGGAACCCATACACTTCTAATCTTCTTAGTTCTATTATGCCTATGGAAGCCACTTTGTTGTAGTTATATGTCTTTCTCCTAGGTTGGTTTGTTTTAGATGATTCACCTTTTTCATGTTTCACATTACCAACATTTTTGAAAGACTCCTTGAGCTTGTTAAGCTCATCTAACACCTTTTGGTGTTCACTATTGCATTGAGAAATAATATTATTTAGGTCTACGTTTTCATCTTGAAAGAATTTAAGTTCATCTTGTAAACCTAAGATCTCTTTCTCAAATTTTAAGTTAGCTTGAGAAAGTGAGTCATTTTTAGCATTTAATTCCGAAATAATCTTTTTATTTCTTATGACCGACTCTTTATACTTCTCAGCTAACTCATCATATACCTCTTGTAACTCATCATAAGCATCATGCAATTCATCAAATGTAAAATCAAAAGATGATGAGTTAGAGGTTACCATGGAAGAATCCTCTTCAAGTGCCATGAGGCAAAGGTTGGCCACTTCGTGTTCCTCATCCTCGGATGACTCCTCGTCACTCCAAGTAGCAAGCTTGGCTTTGAGCTTCTTCTTCTTCTCAAAGCCCTTCTTCTTGAGTTGAGAGCACTTCGAACGAATATGACACAGTCTTTTGCACTCGAAGCAAATGATTTGATCCCTCTATTCTTCTTTGTTTTTGGTTTTGAAGTCCATTTTTCTTTGAATCTTCCTTCCTCGGTTGGACCTCATAAACCGTGAGAACCTTTTGGCTATCATAGCCAATTATTCTAGGTCTTCCTCCTAACTAGAAGTGCTCTCCTCATGTAAAGAAGCTTTGAGAGCCACTCCTATCTTCTTCGTCTTCTTATCTACCTCTAGCTTCTCCACTCTTCTCTCTTCCTTCTTCCTTTCATCTTCCCTTCCTTGCTTCATTATCTCATGAGTTAGGAGAGAACCCACTAGCTCATCAAGCTTGAGTGTCTTCAAATTTTTGGCCTCAATGATGGCGGTTCTCTTCCCATCCCAAGACTCGGGAAGTGAGTAGAGTAGCTTCCAGACTAGTTTGTCTTCCGGGATTATCTCTCCAAAACCCTTTAGCCCGTTGACGATTGTTGAGAAACGATCGAACATCTTTGACACGGTTTCATCGGGATCCTTTTTGAAATTCTCATAGCTAAGATTGAGAATTCCAATCTTTGTCTCATTCACATCATTTGTTCCTTCATAAGTAGTCTCAAGTGTATCCCACACTTCCTTAGCACTTTCGATGGAGGAAACTTTGGAGTAGATGTCGAGACCGAAAAAGCAAAACAACATGTGAAGAGCTTTATCATTGATTTGAATCTTCTTTCTCTCTTCTTCACTCATCTCATTTTTCTTCTTTAGCACCAATCTTCCTTCGTCATCTCTCTTCATCGGAATATAGGGACCATCTTCAATTACATCCCAAATTAGATAATCATTGGATTTGATGAAGAGGCGCATCTGGTTCTTCCAAAATGGGTAGTTATCAACGTTGAAGAAAGGCGGTTTGGTGGTTGATTGAGACTCGTACATGCTTGACCCGGAGGTAGATCCCATTGCTTGATTTTTGGATGATCACACTCTTCCTAGGAACTCCTCTTGTGGTTGTTAATCCTTCAAAGAGGTAGACTCTAATACCAATTGTTGAGTAGATCAATGGATTGATCAAAGCCAAGAGATGGGGTGAATTGGGTTTTTAAAATTGTTGGAGTAAATAGAATGGCTAAAAAATGAAGAACAAGGAATTTTAGAGTGGTTCAAGTTCCAAATGAACTCTACATCCACTACCTTAGCTACCACTAAGGATTTTCAACAATCCACTAATTGTTCTTCCCCTTTTCAAGGCTTAGGAGGTAACCTTTACAATATCGGTCAAATTTTCTACCCAAAATTTGACCAAACCCTTATAAGAGTACTAAGAAGAATTAAAGGCAAGAAAGATATCTCTCAATACAAGATTCCCCCTTTAAGTACAAACACTCAACCCAAATTTGATAACAAGATCAGAATTGAACACTACACAATTTGGGGTTTTACAAGAGATTGAAAAATAAGCACTTTGAGCTTGGATTTTTGCTAGGATGTTTATCTTTGATGCAATAGTTGTTGATGGTCTTCAATTAGCTTCAATTTATACATTCTATATCAATTCTAGCCGTTTGGGTGGTTAGGGTATTGATTATAGCCGTTGGGACCCTCTATTTCCACCATAAATGCACTTCTGCAGCTTACCGTATCGGTACACGAGGACCCGTATCGATACCTGTCTCAAAATAGAAAGAGCCGTTGCACAATAACAAGAGGGCGTATCGATACGCATGTAAGTGTATCGGTACGGGATAAGGGCCGTTTCGATACGAGGAACATCTATATCGATGCAATTAATTCAACATAGCTCACTGGAAGTTTCTGTATCGATACGGCAAGGAGCGTATCGGTACGGGAAAACCACCTTTTTAAATTTCGGTTACCTAACAACTGACACCAACGGTCGAAAACATTAAAGGCTTTCGATTTTAAAATTCCATAAAATCTGTATCGATACAGGTGGAACCGTATCGGTACGCCATTCAAACTCCTTCAGTTTTTACAAAGGGAGCGTATCGATACAGATTCAATCTGTTTCGATATGTTGTTTCGATACGGTGAGGGGTGTATCGAAACGCGTCTTTCCAGTAGCCAACATTGTAAAAAAGGTATCGATACGGCTGGAAGTGTATCGATACGCCTGGACGTTTTTCAATGCTTTAGCCTTGGAACACTTAGAAAATATTTGGAGTTTGAGTTTTTCAAATCAGATTAAAGCCTTGGTGATTTATAAATCATTTGAGGGACTTAGAAATCTATTTCAAGTTTTCAATTTAATCCATAACATACTTTGTTATATCAAAATCAAACATAGGTTTCACAGTTACCACTCTCATCTAGTTTATTCCTAAATACCCATTTAGTTCCTATAGTAGATTGATTTCTAGGCCTTTCAACTAATGTCCATACATTACTCCTCTCAAATTGATTTAACTCATCTTGCATGGCCATAATCCAAAATTCATCTTTTAATGCTTCTTTAATATTCTTATGCTCAATGCATGAGATAAATGCAACATGATTAAGCATTTTAAGAGAAGAGCGAGTAGTTACCCCCTTGGATGGATCACTCAAGATTTCACCACCTTTGACATAGTTGTACTCCCTTGGGTAGCTCACTTCCTTTTCCTCAAGAGCCAAGTCCTTCAAGAGGTGGATCTTTTGCATCTTCTTCTTTAGTCGGAATCTCATCCTCCTTTGAAGTTTGTCCTCCATCAAAGGCATCAATGATTCCTACATCATCATCATCACAAGATTTCTTCCTCGGAAGGAGGTTATCATCGAAAACCACATGAATAGATTCCTCTACTACTAAAGTTCTTTTGTTAAACAAACGATAGGCTTTAGAGTTTGAAGAGTAACCTAGAAAAATAGCTTCATCACTTTTTGCATCAAATTTACCTAAATTTTCTTTTCCATTATTTAAAACAAAACACTTGCAACCAAAATGATGAAAATAGCTAATGTTAGGCTTTTTAGATTTTAAAATCTCATAAGGAGTTTTCTTTAAAATAGGCCTAATCATTACTCGGTTAATAATATAGCAAGCAATGTTAGTGGCTTCCGCCCAAAAATACTTAGGTAAATTGTTTTCACAAAGCATAGTCCTAGCCATTTCTTCTAAAGTTCTATTTTTCCTCTCAACTACCCCGTTTTGTTGAGGAGTTCGAGGAGCCGAAAAATTATGGCTAATCCCATTTACATTACAAAATTCATTAAAACTCATATTTTGAAATTCCGTTCCATGATCACTTCTAATATGTGAAATTTTAAGTTCAATATCATTTTGGGTTATTTTTGAAAATGTGATGAAGTTTTCTAAAGCCTCATCCTTGGTGCTTAAAAAGAGAACCCAAGTATATCTAGAGTAATCATCAATAAGCACAAAAGCATATGATTTTCCACCCAAGCTAGTTGTCCTAATTGGCCCAAATAGATCCATATGAATTAATTGCAAGCACCTACTTGTAGAAACATCATTAATGGATTTAAAGGATGATCTATGTTGTTTACCCTTAGAGCATGCATCACATATTTTATCATTCGAGAACTTAATCTTGGGTAACCTCTAACTAGATTTAGGAAAACTAATTTTTCTAAAACACTAATGCTAGCATGTCCTAGTTTCCTATGCCATAACCATGTATCATTTTCATCTTGAGCAACAAAGCATGCATGGGATGAATGAATGTCATCTAGATGCACCATATATATGTTTCATATGCGATGACCAATGAACATTGTTTTATTAGATTTAATGTCAACAAATTTACACATATTTTTATCAAATAAGACATTAAACCCTTTATCACACAATTGACTAATGCTCAATAAATTGTTTTTTAGACCATTGACATACAATACATTTTCAATGAGTATGGTAGAGTGATTACCTATGGAGCCAATACCATCAATGTGGCCTTTGGAGTTGTCACCAAATGTCACTACTCCACCATTTTTTGGCTTTAAGTCCATGAATCGACTATTGTCTCCGGTCATGTGCCTCGAGCATCCACTATCAAGGTACCATGAGTTTTGGCTTTGTGCTTTGGCCTTGTAGCAATGCTCCCCCTACAAACAATAAGTTAAGCTTTGATTTTTGGTACCCAAATCATTTTGGGTGCATGAGTGTTAGTTCACAAATACTTGGTTCCCTTAGGAATCCAAGATGAAATGGCTACAATATTGTTAGAAACTACAAGTTCCTTAGGAACCCATACACTTCTAACTTTCTTGTTCTTGTGATACTTATGGGAGCCTCTTTGTTTGTGGTCAACAAAGTTTCTCTTCCCATGTTGGGATTTTGAAGAAGATGTTTTTCAAAACCGTTTTTCCCAACATTGGTTAGAGAAACTTTGAGTTTACTCACCTCCTCTTGGTGGTAAACATGGTATTTTTCAAGAAGGTCGTTTAAATCATTTGATTTCTTTTCAAACTCATTTGAGGAATTTTGCAAAACCAAGACCTTATTTTCTAATTCCGAGTTGGTTTTAGAAAGGGAGTCATTTTGGGTCCTTAAAACCGAAATCATTTTTTTATTTTTTAAAACCGACTCCTTGTATTTCTCAACCAACTCATCATATACCTCTTGCAACTCATCATAATCATCTTAAAGTTCATCAAATGTAAAATCAAAAGTAGATGAGTTAGAGGTTACCATAGAAGAATCCTTCTCAAGAGCCATGAGGCAAAGATTAGCCACTTCATGTTCCTCATCCTCGGATGACTCCTCATCACTCCAAGTAGCAAGCTTGGTTTTGAGCTTATTCTTCTTCTTCTCAAAGCCCTTCTTCTTGAGTTGAGGGCAATCGGAACGTATGTGACCCAACTTCTTGCACTCAAAGCAAATGATCGAGTCCCTTTCTTCTTCTTTGCCATTGTTCTTGAAGTCCATCTTTCTTTGAAATTTTCTCCCTCGGTTGGACTTCATGAACCGTGAGAATCGTTTGGCTATCATAGCCAATTCCTCAAAATCTTCCTCCTCACTAGAAGAGCTCTCCTCTTGTAGAGAGGCTTTGATAGCAACTCCTAGCTTCTTCTTCTTCTTCTCTACCTCATGCTTCTCAATCATTCTCTCTTCCTTCTTCTTATCTTCCTCTCTTCCTTGCTTCATGATCTCGTGTGTAAGAAGAGACCCAACAAGCTCATCTAGCTTCAAGGTTTTCAAATTCTTTGCTTCAATGATGGTTGTCCTCTTACCATCCCAAGATTCCGAGAGAGAGTATAGAAGCTTCCTCACTAGCTTATCTTCGGGAATTACTTCACCGAATCCTTTAAGACCATTACCGATGATCGAAAAATGATCAAACATCTTTGAGACGCTTTTATCGGGGTCCATCTTAAAATTCTCATAGCTCAAGTTTAGCAACCCAATCTTCGTCTCTTTCACATCGCTAGTGCCTTCATAAGTCACCTCCAAAGTGTCCCACACTTCCTTCGTGCTTTTGATAGATGAAACCTTTGAGTAGATATCCGGACCAAGTGCACAAAATATGAAATGTAGAGCTTTGTCGTTGACTTGCATCTTTCGTCTATCTTCCTCGGTCATCTTCGACTTTATTTTCGGAACTAGTCTTCCTTCATCGGTTCTCTTAACCGGAATGTAGGGGCCTTCTTCCACTACATCCCAAACCATGTAATCCGTTGACTTGATGAAGAGACGCATTCGATTCTTCCAATATGGGTAGTTGTCCCCATTGAAGAATGGTGGTTTAGTGGTTGATTGAAACTCAAAGAGTTGGAGGTTGAAGTAGATGCCATGACTTGTCTTTGGAATAGATCACACTCTCCTAGGAACTCCTCTTGTGGTTGTTAATCCTTCAAAGAGGTAGGTTCTGATACCAATTGTTGAGTGGATCATATAATTGATTTAAGCCAATATAGGTGAATTGGATTTTTAGAATTTTAGGTGGTGGAGTGGAAAATAAAAATTTGCTAGACAAGAGATTTAGAGTGGTTCAAGTTCCAATTGAACTCTACATCCACTACCTTAGCTTCACTAAGGATTTTCCAACAACTACACTAGTTGATATTCCTCTTTTCTAGGCTTAGGAGGAAACCTTTACAAAGTGGTCAGTTTTTCTACCCAAAAATTGACCCAATCCTCACTCAAAGATTACAAAGAAGTTTAAGGCTAATAGCTAGTATCTCTTAATACAAATGTAGCCCTTTTTACGAGCACCCAACCCAATTAAACAAATAAGATTGGAAATACAAGGTTCTACAATTGGGGTTTACAAGAAAATATGGGATTTTAGCACAATAACGTGAATTTGATGTTTTGACATTTCTTTTAGGATCAATAGTTCTTACTGGTTCTTTTAGAAGTCCCTTTTATACCTCCTCATTGAATTCTAGCCGTTGGGGTTGTTGCCTTCATTATTATAGTCGTTGGGATGTTATCTTCCCTCCATAAATGCAGTATGCAACTACCCGTTCCGAAATGCCTGATCCTGTTTTGAAACAGACCAAAATAGAAATAGCCGTTGGGGTATAATAAATAGGTCGTACCGAAACGGGTACGATCGTTTCGATACGCTAAGAGCCTGTTCCGAAACATTTTGAAGCCCGTTTTGAAACAATTTGCCACTATCAAAACCTGTATCGAAACGGCTTAGAAGCGTTTCGATACGCTTTAACTATATCTTAAAAATTAGTTAAAAAGTTCAACGGTCATATTTTAAAACCAAGTTTGAAATTCATTTCGAAGCGTTTGAGGTCATTTCGATACTGCCGTATCGAAACGGTTCAAACCGTTCCGTTGTTCTTCATCCGTTTTGAAACACAAATAGCTATTTCGATACACCCGTATCGAAACGGGAAAGCTAGTTCCGAAACAGAGGTTAACAATTTCAAAACGTTCTGAAACGCCTAAAGGTCGTTCTGAAACGGTGACTCGAAAATCACTGTTTTGACTTGGTAATTACTTAGAGAAATTTGAGTAAGCTTTGATCTTGACATGGACATTTTTCTTAAATACTTAGGGAAGTTTTGAGGACTTAAAAAATCATTTTCTTTTTCAATTTAGTCCTTAAATCCTTTGTTATATCAAAATCAATTCATTAGTTTTACAGACTCGAACCATTTTGACCCAACCTGAAATGAACCCTGCCCGAAATGAACCCAACCTGAAATGAACTCGACCTGAAATGAACCCGACCTAAAACTAACATGCACCCAACCCTAATGGAGTCGAAACATCAAATCGACCTGATATGACATGTATCCGATTTGACCTGACCTGACCTGACATGACCCGACCTGAAACCCATCCGATTACCTGCTTTTACATCCCTATTAGATATCAGCCCTGTTTGGCAATTAGCGGATAGCTAATAGCAGATTACATTAGCTGTTTTGACTAGCAAATTGTATTAGCTGATTGTATAAAAGTGTTTGGTAAAATTAAATGATAGCTGTTTGATTATTTAAACAAACAAAATGACATATAAGGACATGTTTATAATCTATGCTTGTTTAAATAGTTTATTAGTTATCAATATTTTGTATCTATTACCGTTCAAAAAATATTTTGTATCTATTAATATTAATTAGATTATGAAAATAATTTTTTTAATATAACAATACTAAGCATATTTGAAGATCTATATATTAATTTGTTATTTATATAATTATTTTTAGGGTAAACTACTGCAGGGGTCACTTTCGTTTCCCGTTTGTACAGATTTAGTCACCACTTTTGAAAAGTGCCAATAAGTGGTCATATACGTTTTCGATGTGTAAAGACTTGGTCACTCCGACGTTATAGTCCGTTAGTCCCCTAAAGGATTGGGAATTAATTAACGAAAAAATAAGGGTAAATTACTGCAATAGCCATTAAAATTTATCTCATGTACATTTTTTCTCCTCAATTTAAAAAAGTAAACATTATAGTCACTAATAAAAATGTTTCTTTATAATTTCACCCTTAAATTTTTAAAAATTCATTTTTCAATCCTAAAACTTTACAATCAATTAGTACAATAATATTATAAATGCTTAGATGAAAAATAGGTGCCCAAAGTATACCCTTTGAAACTTAGGTGCCCAAATTGCTCCTATTTAATAACTCAAACTTAAAAATTTAGTCCACTAACTACTAAACAATTCGAGTTATTGGAATTTCTATTTTATAATTCAAACTTTATTTTGAATTTTTGAGTCGAGTTTATGAAATTATGAGTCGAGTATTTTCACATCAAACCAAAAAAATTAATTTTTTCGAGTCAAGTCGAGTTATTGGAATTTCTATTTTATAATTCAAACTTTATTTTGAATTTTTGAGTCGAGTTTATGAAATTATGAGTCGAGTATTTTCACATCAAACATAAAATTTAATTTTTTCGAATCAAGTCGAGTGTTGCACTTCCCTACATATAATTTTTAATTTTTATTCGTGTAGGGAAGTGCAACACTCGACTTGATTCGAAAAAATTAAATTTTTAGGTTTGATGTGAAAATACTCTACTCATAATTTCATAAATTCGACTCAAAAATTTAAAATAAAGTTTAAAATCATAAATCGGGACCTGAACAGGTTGTCCACTTTTAAGCTTCTCAACACAATCCAGCAGCTGCTCAGTATCAAAAGCATCTACACAATCATTAATAAAAATAAAGCACAGTCAACAAAACACCACACAATATAACAAAAGACATCAAAATCAGAAAAAAAAAACATAAATTAATTTACCAGGATGATCAAAATTATACTCGTGCACGCGTTTTAGCTCTTCAGTATTTAGACCGCGATAAAAGGAATCCTACATCCACAGAATTGAAAAATGTAAACTAACAAATGCAATAAATTACAGTTCATATAATAAAGGGTAAACTACTGCAGGGGTCACTCGAATTGAAAAATTATGTAGGGAAGTGTAACACTCGACTCGATTCGAAAAAATTAAATTTTTAAGTTTGATGTGAAAATACTCGACTCATTGTAACACCCCAAAATTTACGCCCAAATTGTAAACCCTAGATTTGAAAAATCCCTAATTTAGAAATATAATTTTAAAATCCCTGAATTCAAAACCCTTTTTATTTTTGAATTTTAATTCAAAATCCTAATTTTAATTCTTATGGCCAAATTGAGAATTTTGGGAGTTAAATGATCTTTAATCAATTTTACGACTTTATCAAACAAATAAGAAGTTTGGGGACTTGTTGGGTGATTAACCCATTGTTTTAAAAGTAGAGAATTTGAATTAAATTACCCTTATAGCAGCCGAAACATTTTTATTATTATTTAAATGTTATATATATATATATATATATATATATATATATATATATTTAATACTTTAATTTTAAATTGAATTCTAATTCTCTTTTTCCCACTTTAAATTGAATCTCCTTTTTTAATTATTATTATTATTATTATTATTATTATTATTATTATATGAGTTTTAGTTTGTAAACCTAAGCGCACCTATATTTATATATGTGCTTTTAACCTATCTTTGAAAACCAACACCGATATAAATCCTAAAGCCATCAAGTCGCGTTCACCAAATATCCCTATCATAATTTCTTTATTTCTTTTTCATGGAACCACCTCTTTCACTGCTCCTTATCGTTCCTTGTCTCGCACGAGAACCAATCATTGTGCCTCGGTTGTTAGCCACGATCCATATCCATGCCACTCTCGGCTATGCAAAGTCTAGGAGTTTGTTACATGAAATTCAAATACCAGTTTGTGAAATTTTGAGCGAAAAGCCATCTCAACCAAATTCTTGATGCGTCTGTACTCTACTCGTCTCAATACGTGTTGTTAGTCAACGTCAAGTCATAACCATGAATTAATACATCAGAACTAGTATTAGATCTAAGTGAGGGAGACGTACTCCGCAACGTTAAAGCTATTGGCCGTTAGAGGTGTGTTCTCTGCTTGTGCTATACTCTATGTGTTGTTGTTGTGTAATGTTTGACTGTGAAATATATTGTTTCCATGTGATGTTTGACTGTAAAATATCTTGTGATCTGAGCTATGTGATATGTTGTATGTCATTCTGTTAAGCATCATACATCGAAATCTGAATTATAATTATCGGACTAAATGCTCATGCATTTTCGGACTAATAATGTTTCATTCGGATTGGAATCGGAACATTCATGTCATATCATTCGGGTGGAAAAATGTACGGCGGAAGTTCAGTGGTTTCATCCTTCGGGCTGAATTCCACTTCGGATCAGTGGTTCTACCCTTCGGGGAGTTCCGCTTCGGATGGTGATGATGTAGAGAGTGGTTCAGGGGAACCTTACTCTTCGGACGGTGATGTAGATGGGTTCATGACATAGACTTAGGTGCATCGTGGTTTGCATATCTGTATATTCGATTGACTGTTGGAATGACTATGTTGATTGTATGATTCTTGTGATTTTCTGTCTGATGCACCTTAGAGACACACTGAGCTTAATAGCTGACTCCCCCTTAGTTCCGTTTCAGATTCTCAAACATAGGCTTTCGGTACTTGGAGGACCACAATTTATCAGATTTATTTTAATTTTCAGTATGGTCATTTTAGATTTACAGAATTATTTTATTTCAGTTAATATTTTGGGATTTATGTAATTTCGGTTACTTATACATTTATTTGGGATTTTTAACTATTTTAGCATGCATGAGAATTTTTACTTGGATATTTGAATAATTTATTATATGATGTTTTTATTTATACGACCCTCCTTTTAAAAAAGGAACTCATTGTGAAACGACACCTTTTCAAAAAAATAACCTAAATATTGGATTTTCTAAACCTAATAATCTTACTTGAGGGACAAGTTTTCAATCCGACTTCCTAGATTCGGCCCATAACCTTTGGGTCGGGTTTTGGGGGTTACACTCATAATTTCATAAACTCGACTCATAATTTCAAAATAAAGTTTGAATTATAAAATAGAAATTCCAATAACTCGACTTGACTCGAAAAAATTAAATTTTTTGGTTTGATGTGAAAATACTCGACTCATAATTTCATAAACTCGACTCAAAAATTTAAAATAAAGTTTGAATTATAAAATAGAAATTCCAATAACTCGAATTTTTTAGTAGTTAGTGGACTAAATTTTTAAGTTTGAGTTATTAAATATGAGCAATTTGGGCACCTAAGTTTTAAAGGGTATACTTTGGACACCTATTTTTTATCCAATCATTTATAATATTATGGGTAATCTTCACTGATGGTCACTTTTGTTTTGGGTTTGTTTTATTATGGTCACCCGAATTCAAAAAAGATTATTTTGGCCACTTACGTTCGAAACCGTTTCTGTTTTGGTCACTGGACCGTTAACCCTCCGTTAATTAAAAATAAAAATTTCTAATTTGACCCCCAAACTTTCAAAACTTCATTTTTACCATCTTCCCCAAAACTCAATGAACTCCCTCAGCCACCTTCCTACAACTTCATTGTGCTATTCCTTGGAGGACCGGATTCTCGAGAGGCTCTGTCTTATTCAGGTAGGATGGTTGACAATCCTAGAGTGTCCTTAACCGTAATAAGGTTTCTTTCATCAAACACTGAACAAGATGATGAAATGCAAAAGAAGATGGACGATGGGGTCATGACTTCATTCTGGGTGCGGAACGAAGGAAACGAGAGAGTGAGTTACAGAGAGTTGGTGGTAAGGAATGGTGCGGATACGGTTGCAGCCATATTGGAGTTTTCCAAAGAGAAATATTTTGATATGTGGATTGTGGGGAGGAAACAAAAATATCAGCTTCAATGTTGCTTTATCCCTCCTCACACCTGCGCTATCTGCTGCTTCAAAGATCTCAGTGACTTTATTTTTGATTCACAAATACGGAAAAATTCAGAGAGTACTCTACTCTGTCCGGTTACTATTTTTCTTCCCACATCAACCGAACTCCAAGCCCTTAAAGCCTGCGATATTCGATTCCCAAGCTCTGTCTCATCTGTCGAAGATATCAGAGTTTCCAAAATATGGAAAACCTGTCCGGGTCCTCCTCCATTCTGTCTATTTCTCTTAAGAGAGGACATCAAAATGTCTATCTTATTGTCCTCTGGACTCTTTATCTGATCTTGCAACCATATCGCAACCTCTTCTAATATGCTGCATAAACTCTGTATAGCATCCCTAACTGCATGAGATAACAAAGAGATAGACTGGTCTGCAGAACCACTCTTCTTCTTCTTCTTTCCAGATGGCACACACGACCGGACACAAGACTGAATCACAACGCCATGCCACGCCAATGGTTCGGTAACCAGTTGGACTAATATAGGTAAATCTCCCTGTGGAGACTGAATCAGAGGACCCATGGATCTCAACTTACTCAAAATGTAGTTTTCCAGTAGAGAATTTACAAGATGCCAACTACCAGGAGTACATTTGCCTTCATTATGTCCAAATTCATTAGAATTCAAGCTCCATGCATTGAAGAATACAGCAAAGTTCAACCAGTCGATCACATCTGAACCAAAAACCTGTATAAATCCTCCAAATTAACTTTGCACAAGGTATTTAACATTATATACTTCCAAAGTATGGGCATCAATATCTACTAACAAATTTAGGAAAACCGCAATCACCAACCTTTAGGTAATATCAACAAACGCTCATAAGCATATTTTCTATGCGTAACAAGGAAAATGTATAGCAAAAAAGAAAACAATCCCTAACATGTATTGACTTCAAAGGAAGAATGTTTAAATCTCCATATCCATACGATTGAAGCATAGTTTGACAAGAACAATATTCAGTAAATGATCTCATTAGCCAAAATATAAAACCAAACAGGCGACCTACAACAATTAGAATGCACGAGCATAAAATAATTGAGTATATGCATATGGTCAAACAGATACCTCATAAGGTTTTATCCCACCAGAAACTCCCATAACCACATCTACTGCGTCATTTAAGGAAAATCCAAGCATTGTTGCATAGCGTTCAAGCAAAGACTTAAGCTCTAATGACGATTTAGGATCAGCTAGAGAACCGATTGTGTCATTGCTATCCTTGTATAAGACTGATGCACTTTGAATAGACAAATATATCATCCGAGGAAGAAGAGACTTCCTCTCAACAAATCCCCGTACACTTGTTTCCCTTTCCTTTGTCTAAATGTGAAAAATGAAGTTCATTGAGTTTTGGGGAAGATGGTAAAAAATGAAGTTTTGAAAGTTTGGGGGTCAAATTAGAAATTTTATTTTTAATTAACGGAGGGTTAACGGTTCAGTGACCAAAACAGAAACGGTTTCGAACGTAAGTGGCCAAAATAATCTTTTTTGAATTCGGGTGACCATAATAAAACAAACCCAAAACAAAAGTGACCATCAGTGAAGATTACCCTTAATTAAATTGTATTAAAAATAAGGGTAAACTACTGCAGGGGTCACTTTCGTTTCCCGTTTGTACAGATTTAGTCACCACTTTTGAAAAGTGCCAATAAGTGGTCATCTACGTTTTCGATGTGTAATGACTTGGTCACTCTGACGTTATAGTCTGTTAGTCCCCTAACGGATTGCTGATGTGGCGGAATTAATTAACGAAAAAATAAGGATAAATTACTGCAATAGCCATTAAAATTTATCTCATGTACATTTTTTCTCCTCAATTTAAAAAAGTAAACATTATAGTCACTAATAAAAATGTTTCTTTATAATTTCACCCTTAAATTTTTAAAAATTCATTTTTCAATCCTAAAACTTTACAATCAATTAGTACAATAATATTAGGGTTAACTACTGGAATAGTCACTTATGTTTTCCCCCAGTACAGAGTTGGTCACCGATTTTGAAAAACGACCAGTAAGGTCACTTACGTTTTCGGGGCGTAAACTTTTGGTCACTCAGCCGTTTGTTGCCCTTAAACACTGACGGATTGCTGACCTGGCAACGAAAAAATAAGGATAAATTACTGCAATGACCATTAAAGTTTATCTCATGTACATTTTTGCTCTCCAATTTAAAAAAATAAACATCATAGTCACTAATAAAAATGTTTCTTTATAATTTCACCCTTGAATTTTTAAAAATTAAATTTTCAACTCTAAAACTTTACAATTAATTAGTATAATAATATTATAAAGGCTTAAATGAAAAATAGGTGCTCAAAGTATACCCTTTTTTAAATTTAGGTGCTCAAATTGCTCCTATTTAATAACTAAACTTTCAAATTCCTCATATTTTTTTCACTCCAGATTGTTTTTAATATTATTGTAACATGACATGTCATTTTTTATTATTGTTAAATTAAAAATAATTTTAAAATAAAATAAAATTATTTTTATTATTATTAAATTTAAAATATTTTTAAAAAAATATTACTTCTTAAAATAATTTAGGTGTTTAAAGTATTTTTTTGTAAAAATAGGTGCTCAAATTTACCATAGTTACAATTTTAGGTGTCCGGCTGTTAAATGAGTATTAGAAAAATTGTCAACCAATCGGTACTTGACACGTGGCATTAATTTTATGAATTTTTAATGGAAAATACTTAGAACTTTCAAATTATTATAAAATCTCAAAATTTGACAAGCTTCACAAAATAGTCTCTAAATCCCTAAAAATTCCTAAACTTTCGCCATCGATTGCCGCCACTTTCGCCGCCAGTTGTCGTCGCTAACCACACCCACTTGGTCGCCGAACCAAGGCGATCATTTTTTCCAACACAGCGTCGTCAGAAACGCCCAACGGCGTGCAACCAAACGTCAAACACGAAATTGACGTTCGCGTTTGACGTTCGGATGCACACCGTTGGGCGTTTCTGGCGATGCCGTGTTAGGGAAAATTGTCGCCTTGGCCCGGCGACCAAGTGGGTGCAGACAGCGACGACAACTGGCGGCGGTAGTCGATGACGAAAGTTTGGAAATTTTTAGGGATTTAAGGATTGTTTTGTGAAGTTTGTAAAATTTTGAGATTTTATAATAATTTGAAAATTTTGAGTATTTTCCATTAAAAAATTTTAAAAATAAAATTAATGCCACGTGTCAAGCACCGATTGGTTGACTATATTTTTAACACACATTTAACAACCGGGCACCTAAAATTGTACATATAGAAACTTTGGGCACCAATTTTTACAAAAAAAAATACTTTAGCCACCTAAATTATTTTAAAAACTAATATTTTTTAAAATATTTTAAATTTAATAATAATAAAAATAATTTTATTTTAAAATTATTTTTAAATTTAAAAATAATAAAAATGACATGTTATAATAATAAAAATAATTCAGAGTGAAAAAATATGAGCAAATTGAAAGTTTAGTTATTAAATATGAGTAATTTGGGCACCTAAGTTTAAAAGGAATATACTTTGGGCACCTATTTTTCATCTAAGCATTTATAATATTATTGTACTAATTGATTGTAAAGTTTTAGGGTTGAAAAAATGAATTTTTAAAAATTTAAGGGTAAAATTAAAAAGAAACATTTTTATTAGTGACAATAATGTTTATTTTTTAAATTGAGGAGTAAAAATGTACATGAGATAAACTTTAATGGCCACTGCAGTAATTTACCCTTACTTTTCGTTACCAGGTCAGCAATTCGTCAGTGTTTAACAGCAACAAACGGTTGGGTGACCAAAAGTTTACGCCCCGAAAACGTAAGTGACCTTACTGGTCGTTTTTCAAAATCGGTGACCAACTCTGTACTGGGGGAAAATATAAGTGACTATTCCAGTAGTTAACCCTTTAATTAATTATCAAATCTAATTAAAAATAGAAATGTGTGAGAATAAAAAGAAAAAAACAAAAAATATTACTTTACAAATGTCAAAATATAAATACACGAGCGTAAAAAATTAAAATAAAAAATGTTAAATTTAGGTTATTTGGAGATTTTTTATAATTGTTAAGGGTAAAAGAGTCTTTATAACTATTATGTCAAGCCGCTAATTTCAAAAAGCTCCTATTAGCAGCTTTTTCAAAATTAGAGGTTTCACCTCAATCCGCTATTTCAATCCACTATTCACCGAACATTCAAATTAGCGGATTTGACCGGTCAAACATTTAATTTTGGCTCAAACCGCTATTTACCAAACATTGTCATCCTTTATCCTTATCACATTGCATTTAAACCTTCCTATAGCTTGATCACACACGCAAAACATTAAGAACACCATACAAAAGAATTCATTGAATATTACATCAATGACCTCATTCTTACAACTAAATTATATATATATATATATATATATATATATATATATATATATATATATATATATATATATATATATATTAAAAACCATCATCTAACTCTCATAACCATTACTAACTTATAACCAAAACTTCTAACTATAATATATATATATATATATATATATATATATATATATATATATATATATATATATATATATATATATATATTAAAAACCATCATCTAACTCTCATAACCATTACTAACTTATAACTAAAACTTCTAACTATAAAAGAACATGCATTTTCTCAGCATATAAGTCACAATCAACATGCATTCTTCTCCAACATGGAAGGCACATACATTTCTCTACTTATTTTTTTCTATGATTAATATACTTGTTTATGACTCAAATCATATCAATAACTAAATCGACATAGAAGAATTTAGCAACCCATATATTTACATACATTAAACTTTCCAAAGCATTAAGATAATTGCACGCCACCCTACAAAAGGGCTCTGATTAACTTGTGACTCTTATATCACAATCCAAAACTAACCAAATTTATCGAACTCATGCAAAAGTAATAAAACACACACAAAGTAAGCTTATATAGCTTAGTGAGGTAGTTGACTCAATAAAAACCAGTAAACACTACATTGAGCAACATCAATAGTATGCAATGCATGGCATAATAACAATATGACATACTTTCATCAATAAACTTAAATATATCAAATATCATATCATGGTAATCAAGTTAGCTCATTTTTATATAGTTTAACATCATAACAATTCAATCATATAGCTCATTTTAAAATAGTTTAGTCCATCAATTCACTAATAGTCTACAAATACTTAAATCTTGTATCCTCACCAAGTATCGATACGATACAATTATATATTTATCCCTCCTCCTCGTCGGGAAACATAGTTCTAATTTTACAACATCCCTTCGTCTTGTCAAGACCAAAAACTTTAAAACTCGTACACAAGTGTTATGGACCTTATGACATATCAATTGTATCTGAAATTTATCTAATGACCAAGGGTACACAATCAATATCAAAATTTAGTCATTCCCGCATCGAATCATTATTGAAACGTATCATGTTCAAAACAGAACACATAGCTCGCTGTCATCGCATATAGTTTACCTTATAGAAAAATTTATCATAATTTTCATTAGTGACACAAATCACATATTACATAAACATGCTCAAAACATATCGGCATTGAAATGACATAATATATCACATTAGCATATACCTTAGCAATTCTATATTGCTTTTCAAATGCTCAATTTGAGCCATCATACATATATAACCAATTTCACATAATCTACATTCAACTATGCATAACACAAACACAAATAAAATCTAAAGAATTTCATGCATGAACAAAGTACTAAATTGGGAATTTAAGGTTTGCTTCACCTTTAATGAAATCAAAATCTAACTGTAACACCCCTAGTTATAAAAGAAAAGAAAAGAAAAGAAGAATGAAATTTAATTTGGAAATAAAAAATGGAGTGAGAAAAAAAGAATGGGAATTTGCTGCCAAGGGGAATTGAACTCGCGACCTTAAAATTCATGAAGCAAGTGCCTAACCGATTGAGCTATAAAAGCTCTTGGTTATTATCTACACCCAATTATTAATAAGTGGCCCTTGAAGGTCTAAAATAATAAAATAAGTAAAATATCCTATCTACCCTAGTTAGAGGTATTTTTATTTTGGCCATCAACCCTAATGAAGGGTACCAAAAACTTCATCGACCCCCCATCTCCCCCATCATTGCCGCCACGTGATTTCTCCCTCACCGCTGCCGCCTAACCGTCACTGTCACCGGGGTTGTGCTCGCCGTCGAGCCCCGAACAAACCCCCCCAAACCTCTCGCCCGATTACCGCTCCAATCGCTGGTAATCAAGAGGTTTCGATTCGACAAACCAAGGGTTGAAACCATTCGCTTTTTCATCAATTCCGGCATCGATAAGCGTCCGTCCGTCGTGTTGTCACCGTGAGCAAGCTCCTCATCGTGAGGCGAACAAAACCCAACCGTCCGACCACTAATCCGACGCCGGTAAGGGCTTCATCGGGGTTACGCGACAATCTGACCATTTCGTACGGTTTGGGTAAGTTCAATGAGTTATGGTTTAATTTTTGGGTTTTCGGTTGAAATAAGTTAGATTTAAGGCCGTTTTCGGTGTTTTTGGCGTGTTTTCCGACCGAGAAAGGCCGCGCGTGGGCTTTACGCGTCGTCCAAGGCGATTTCTGGCCGCCTTGGACGGTGGCTGTCGAGCCGGCCGGCTCAGACCCGGTCTGACCTTGAACTGAGCCGCCCGAACTGGTTCGAACGAACCGACCCGTTGACCCGTACCCGACTCGTTGATCGACCCGTTGACCGAGTCAACTCAGTGAGTCAACTTGTCCGAGTCAACCCAGTGAGTCAACTTGTCCGAGTCAACCCAGTGAGTCAACTCACCGAGTCAACCATTGGATCAGTGACGTCAGCGTTGACTTTGACCGCTAATGTCAGCGTTGACTTTGACCAAAAAGTCAACTTTTCTCGAAAAAGCCATATTTTATGTTTTTTGACTTCCTGAGTCCGTTTTTGAAGCCCATTTTGTGAAATTCTAACCCGAAAGCTTCTGAATTGGACCTTGAACTCGAGTCTACTTATGTATTTTAATAATCAATTATGAGCAATGTGAATAAGGACTGAAATGGGAATTTGTGCAATTGAAGGTATTCATAGTTTCTTGTATTCGAGATGTTGAGGACGCTGCATTCGGGTTCGAGAGTGATCGAACAGAGTATCATGGTCGACCGATATAGCAAGTATTAAAGGTAATACACTACTACCTTTAGTATGCTTTATGATCATGTTGGTATTCGGTTAATGCATGCATAAATATGATGAGGAGTGTTGTTAACTCTGCTTAAGTCAAACCAGATATGAAATTGATTCTGGTAACCTAGAAAAGATCGAAATGTTCGAATGAGAAAGTTAATAAATGTAAGGATTTGGAGTCAATAAATTAATTAATAAGGCGGCTAATCTCCAAACCTGATTATTAATGTCAAATGATTAAATGCTAAAGATATTTGGATATGAAATTACAAAAATGCCCTTAAGGTGTGAGAATGACTAAAATACCCTTGGAATTAGAAGCGATCTAGAAATCTACATTGGATATGGTAAAACAGCTCGATTCATCTAAAAACCTCGATCTACTTGGAAAGTTATGGTAACAAGATTTAAACCTTCGAGATTGTATGGTGTTAGGTTTCCTTGAATTTGGAATGAATCTCCGAATATAGATTTACGAGAAGCTATCCATACCTCAAAACTAATCAAGTGGCTCAAATCTCTGAATTGATTGAAATGACTAAAAGTATTGGAAATACTGTTATGGTTAAATTAATCGGAATGATAGTATTGACAAAAGGGCTGAAGTATCCTCGGACACCGATGTTTGCAAATTAACTGGAACGATGGATAAACCCTTGATTTTTGAAATGAATGAAGCGATTGGAGGTAACGAAATTTCTTGAACGGCTGAAACACCCACGGGTACTTAAATGATTGAAATACTATAAATGGTTCAATTGACAAGAATGATGGATATCCCGAGCTTCAGAACGACTGAAATACTCCCTTAACTGGAATAAGTAAATTGCCTTTGATAAACTGCTAGAAATGCCAATAAAGCAAAAAATGACTGAAATACCCCTAAAGGTTGGAGCATGACTCATGTATGTAAATCACTCATAATATTAATATAAGGATGGAAGTTTTTCCTCACAGAATATAAGTTCGTCTTTGTCGTGGCAAGTCCTGTGGTGAAATATGAAGGCAACCGTTCAGATATACGATACAATCAGTATTTGGAAATGATACCCGTGAAGTGCATACATTAGAAGGTTTAGTTAGTACTGTGAGGTTGGGACATGTTAGTTCGATTGGTTTTAGAGGCTCAATAAACTTCTGGGAATCTTAAATATTGTAAATCGTCATTTCATCACTTTTGGGCTAAATTACAAAAAATCACCCCTAATAGTTAAATGACCAAAATACCCTCAATGGCCAAAGTAATCAAAATAGCCTTGAATGTATATGATATCATAAAAGATCTTGTCGTAGAAATCTCTGAATGCCTGGTTGGAAACCTGATGAGCAAATAGAATTTCCGAGCCACTGTTTATGCCGTGTTGGTATAAATTACCAAAATGCCCATGTGTGATAAAATGACCATAATGCTCGTGTAGGCTTAAATGAGTAAATTGCTCATGATATATCTAAACTTTTAAAGATCTTGATGTATCATCTCCTGAATATCTGGTTTGAACCGTTAGTACGAACCCTTTTTTTATAGGGACTTCGTTTCTAAAATCCGTTCAAATTGTCAAAAGTTTAATGTGTTCCCATCCGTAAATGCCAAATATCTCCAAGGAATAAATTGTTCCACCTAGTGTGTTCCATGTGTGCTACACGACTGTTTTTGCCTACTGACTTACATGTTATAATACCGATCACGTGCACATGATTCACATACTTGAATACAGAGGAACATGACATGTTTTATAAATTAAACATGACCGTACTGTATTTCTGATATATGCATATGCACCCGATATGACAAACATGCTATATGGATAATGTGTTACTAAAAATACAGTTATTGATTAATGAACGATTGATGATCTGATTCACTGGGGTACTTGGGTTATGATATGAAGTTACCGTCGGCTCAGCCCTGATCTAGCTGGTAAGTCCGCCCGTATTCGGATCCTAAGCTTCGGCTAGGTCCGCCCGTTTTCAGATCCTAGGCTTCGGCCAGGTCCGCCCGTTTTCGGTTCCTATCTTCGGCAAGGGCTGCTCGTATTCTAAGGTATATCCTTAGGATGGTACCCACGCCCAATGGGCTCGGGTTAAGGCTTGTACATGATACCGCACTGGGGAAACTATATACTGGAGTATGGTTGGAGGGTAAATAAAGAATTAAAAATGAACTTAATGGCTACTTAAAACAAATGTATTTTTAAATAAAAAAGTTTACTGCATAGTTACATTTCATGCATTAGCGTTGCACTGTTGGAACACACTAGACACTAAACTCTCTGTTTCCATATCCGTATGTTACCAGCCTATATAATTCCCGTCTATCTCACGATGTTTGAATAAAGAACAAATATCGTTATTCTCGAGTATGATGCTACCTCGAAATAGTAGAACAGAAAATGGAGACTGTTACTACATGGAACATCATAAAAATGTTATGCCTACCATATATCTGCATGAGCTTACAACATCTTTTGGTAGTTTTGTATTACTGAGCTCTTCCAAGCTCACGTTGTTTTTACCATCGCAGGTTAAAAGAATCTATCGTGGTATAATGTTTGACATCAGTGTTCGGAGTTCCCTCGGCGTTGCCTCTAGAGTACGGTACTGTATAGTTAGTGGGCATGTATGTCCTGTATTGTTTATGAGTGTCTGTAAAACACTTTCTGAAATTTTCGTTATATGTTTAAATGACTCCCCGAATTGATATTTTAAACAGAAGTTGATTTTACTGTTTTATAAGTGCTTGAGGAAAAAAATGTTTTTATGTGTATTTTTATTGTGGGTCGCTCTTGTGACCCTAATGTGACTTCCTAGGATCCGTTGTAACATATAGGCGGGTCTAGGGGTTACACTAACACCACTAAATTAAAGCCTAAGCTTCAAGCTTTCCGAATCTAGTCTCAATATTTAATTTCATTCATTGAATCTGAAGAAATCAAAGCTTTCTCACACTAATTCTAACGCTCTTCAATGGAGAATTTAAATAAGAGAGAGTTAAGAGATTTATAAGAAGATGATACATTTTTGTAGGAAAACTCCACTAGCTTAATGTTTTGGTACGATTAGCACATGAGGACCTTTAACTATTTTCTGTCTCAATTGAGTCACTTTCTAATACTTTTCACTAACAAAACTTACAGGACAAATTGCTAATCAATGGCTTTGTATTTCTCGTTATCACAATTAGCTCAATTACATCATCTTCTACAAACTTTCCTTATTGGCTAATTGCCGCGTAAAGAATTCATATGTTACCCTTTTCCTTCGTCGTCCATTTCTATCAAATTCACCAACTTCTTAATTCAATTTAATCTTTCTTATTTTCCAGACTTCCAAATTAGTCCTTGAAGCAATCTCGATTGTTTCGGATATCAATTAAAAAATTTGATTTAATTCGAAATTCTAATTTGATGGCATGGCAGTTCAAAACATAATTTCCCAACTTACAAAGTTTAATCAATTATTCATATTTAATTTTTTTTTGGTCATCAAACTCGAAAAATTACCATTTCAGACTTCGGGTGTTACAATTCTTCCTCCTAAAAAAATTGTCCTCATAATTTCTCAGTTTAATCAAGTTTAAATATAGCAATTAAAGGCTGGAGTTATTCTTTCATGAGATTCCTTAAAGGAAGTTTAGAACAAATTTGGGTCTATTAGTTTCAAAACTATTTATATAATTTTGAAACCAATCCTCTACATATTTAAATATAGTGTTTGATTAAATACGAAATTTCATTAATGTTTTCATTATTTAATCTAATTGCTAAGTTTCAAAAATCAGTACCCTTCAATATGGTTTATACAATTAACTAATTTGAGTCATATCATGAGCAAACAGATGTGGTGTCTTTTCATTGCACCCTCGACTCTCACGCAGCTTCTTTTGATTTGTGTTTCCTTCAGAATACTTTTACAATGGAAACTCATTTTTTCTGAGTTCTTTCACCCTTTAGACTAAAAATTTAACTGGTTCTTCCTCATACATCAAGTCGAATTTCACAATATAAAAGTTGTAAGTCTACTAAAAAATAAGAACATCAACAGACACCCAGATGTCCATATTTGCTATAAGGAAGAATATCAAGTAATTGACTTTATGATTATCCTTGACGTGCAGAGACAACTAGATTTATATGCGTTTATCTCTACTTCCGATGAAGTGTTTTAAACTTTACATGACAATATAAATGACGGTATTTTATTCTCTCAGTACAGAGGTGTAAATGAACAAAGCGTTATTCGTGAACTGTTTGTATAGCGTTCGTTTACTAAGCTAAATATACGAGTATAAACAAAATCTTTATGTTCATTTAATAAATGAACGAACACGAACACGTGTGTGCTTGGTTCATTTATGTTCACGAACAAGCTCGTTTATCGACTCTTTTATTGACTCGTTTATTAGCTTGTTTATCAACTCGTTTATAATCTCGTTTATCGACTTGATTATAAGCTCTACATGACTCCCCTTTTTCATTTCTTTTTCACATTTTAAATATCGATGAAGGTAGAGACTAAATTGAACACATGATGAACTTTGAAGTTCATACTGTGAAGCCTAAAGAGCATAAGGACTAATGGTGTAATGTCACCATTTTGACGAACATGTTCACAAACATATAACGAACTGTTAAGGAACATCTTCGCCAACACTAAACAAATGAATACGAGCACTTTCAAAAATAATCAAACAAACACAAACAAGATGTTAAAAATTTAAACGAACACAAACCGAATATGAACATTTTCAAAAATAAATAAACAAACATGTACATAACTTTATTCGTTCATGTTCAAGATGAAGATGTTAGAAATTTAAACGAATATGAACATCATCAAAAATAAATAAACGAACACGAACAGAACTTTATTCGTTCATGTTCGGTTCATTTATACCCTAGGTACAGGGAGGAAAATAGCAAAAGAAAAAAGATTTGAGATATAAAACTTAAACTTAAACACTGTGTATAGTACTAAGGCTTGTTTTAATTGAATATCCATCCAAGGATCTGGATTTCCAAGTTAATAGCCAGGGTCTTTGTAGACAGCCATGGGTACAAGATTCATCCTTTTGCTTAGCTATTGATTTCTTGCACTCCATCAAAGCTCAATTTTCACTCTTAATTATTATTGGAAATGTATTTCAAGAGAGCATCAAATTCTTTATATAATTTCTCTTGTATATATTCTGAAAAATATTGTTAGAATATAGTCGTTAATCCAAGAATAAATAATAAGATAAAATATTATTATTTAAACGAATAGTACAAAATTAAGAATGGTACGCCAATATATATAAATCAAATAATTTGAAACTAAAAGAAATATGTTGAGGCTTGCACGAACGCAATTTCCTTAAGACAGATTTTTGACCACTTATATGGTGCTCGAGCTCGTTGGTCGTCTGTCTCCCAGGATACAACAACAGATGATCAACCACAGTTGCACTACTGTGGAGATCACGAACTAACCCTTGCCTTCGTCTACCACCAAAAACTACTTGTAAAATCCATATAGTAAAACAATAAAAAAAATTTGTGGTTTTTTAGTTGTGTCAAACCTAGAAGGTTTACTCCCTATTTATAGAAGTGTCATGAGGGTATAAGTGGAATTTTTGACCTAATAGAGCATTTAATATTGAGAATCAATTGATTCTCTTATAGAGCAATTTCCAAAATTATTATTTGAATTAAAGATAACTTTCAATATTTACTCTTTGAATTCCAAGATAAAATTTGGCAAATATATGCTCTTATTTGAGGAAAATTATATTAAGTTTGGGTCAAAATATCTACAGGCCCACAGAGGACCAGATCGGTTCAGACATTTGCGTTACCCATGTCGTGCACGTCTGCACATTTACGGACCAACAATTGGTTCCACATTTTCCTCAACAACATTTGAATCAATTTCTCATTCAAAGCTCCAAAATATCGAATTTTTCCAACAATCCCTCACATGAATGAAATTGATTTAATCAAAAACATTTTGACTCGATACGGTGATAGATTCTACAATCGATAGCTGCATAGGATAGGTAGATGTCCACCCTTGAACCTTCCCTTGTGAAATTATATTTACTTTACTACCTGACCAGTAGACGTAATGTCCTTGAACTGTTCTGCCGTTTGTGTAAACGATGATATACTTCACACAACTACCTCTCTGACAAGAGTATTAGTTCTCATGGGTATGTCCATTTGGCCGTGGACATCGCCTGGTTCTGCAAGAGTTTGAAAGAACTATGCCCAATAGTCTCCTTGAAGCGGCCTCACTTCACTCTCACATAGGTGACTTATGTTGCTTGACTCACCAAAGCACACAATAGTCATTAAAAGCATTGCTTAGCCTAAACCACTTTGATCACTGTTTACATCATAGGAATGGACTTGGGGATAAGAGCCCCTACAGTGACCGCACATATCTATGCAATTAGGTTGTCCCTTTGAACCTAGATCTTGGGATCTCCATTCAACTAGGTAGGGTTTTCCTTCACATAGCGCCTTAAATTTACATGGGTTTTAGTCACATTCCTTTTTATGTTTTATGAACTTGATCTCGATTTAACCCTTTGGTTAGTGGATCCGCAACGTTATCCTTTGATTTCAAAAAATCAATAGAGATAATTTCATTTGAGATCAGTTGTCTAACATCATTATGTCGACGACACATATGTCTCGACTTACCATTATACAAAAAGCTCTATGCTCTACCAATTTCCGCTTGGTCATCACAATGTATGCACATTGTGGGCATTGGCCATTCAAGAAAACCCTCTAAGAAATTTCTAAAGCCATTCGGCTTCTTCTCCAGACTTGTCTAAAGCTATAAACTTATATTCCATTGTGGATCTGGTTATTATAGTTTGTCTTGAGGATTTCTATGACACGACTCCTCCCCCAAAGTGAATACATATCCACTTGTGCCTTTGGTATCTTGAATATCAGATATCCAACTGGCATCAGAGTATCCTTCTAAGACAGCGAGGTCTTTGGAATAATGTAGTCCGTAGTCCTGAGTATATCTTAAGTATCTCAGTATTATCACAATTTCTTTCCAGTGATCTTTCCCCGGATTGCTTGTGAATCTACTTAAACTGCTCATAGTAAAAGCGATATCTAGTCTAGTGCGGCTCATTAAGCTGTCTATGACTCTTGCATATTCCACTTGATGGATACTTTCCCCTCGATTCTTTGATATATGTGAACAAGGGTCTTATGGAGTTAAAGCTATGCTAGAATCCTCCTTATTAAATTTCTCAAGAATCTTATCCACATTGTGTGACTGATTTAATACGAGACCTTCCAGTGACCTTTTGATTTGGATGCCCAGAATCGTATCGGTCAGTTTCATATCTTTCATGTCAAATCTTGAATTTAACATGTTTTTGGTACGTTTTACCATTTCATCATCAACATATAAACATAGGATGACATATACAGTGTCTATAGTTTTGACATATACACATTTGTCACACTCGTTTATTTTGAAATCGTTAGTCATCATGACATTATCGAATTTCTCATGCCATTGTTTTGGTGCTTGTTTAATTCCATACAAAGACTTCACCAAACTACATACTTTTCTTTCTTGACTTGAAACTACATAACCCTCAGGTTGTTCCATATAAATTTCTTCATCAAGATCTCCATTTAGGAAAGCTGTTTTAACATCCATTTGATGTACTTTTAGATTTTACAGAGAAACAATTGTGAGTATCATCCTTGATATAGGGGAAAATGTATCAAATTAATCAATGCCTTCCTTTTGTCGGTATCCTTTGATTACCAACCTTGCCTTGTACTTATCAATTGTTCCATATGCTTTTATTTTCCTTTTGAAAATCCATTTTAAATTTAGTGGTTTAATTCCAGGAGGAAGGTCCACTAATTCCCATGTATGGTTTTGCAAGATGGAATCAATTTCGCTCTTAATGGCATCTTTTCATAAGGTACCTTCAGATGAACGTATACGTTAGAGGTTCAACCTCTAGCATAAAGTTTAGAAAAACTGATCCAAAGAATTGTTCTACCCTTGCTCGTTTACTTCTTTGTGGCTCTATTTCAAGCTCAACCCCTTGTTGATCATTTGAGCCATCTTTATTAATAGTCTTCGAAGTTCGTTTCATTGAACTTTGACCAACTTCCCTAGCTTTACAAGGGAATACATTTTCAAAGAAAGAGACATTCTTTGCTTCCATTATCGTATTCATGTGAATCTCAGGGTTATTCGATTCATACACAAGAAATTGATATTCGATGATATGTTTTGTATTGCTAATACTATCCACCGTTTTTGGGGATCTATTTTCATTTACTTTAGTAATGAGTTCATTACCTTTGCAAGACACCCCCACATTTTCAAGTTGTTGTAGGAAGGTTTAATTACCTTTCATAACTCATATGGTGTCTTGTTTCTTTTGTTGTGAGAAACCTTATTTAATTAGTTGATTTAACAATTTCCCCCATGTTAGGCACATTATAGTACCAACGTTACTCATATAGAGATTCTTCCTATCTTAATCCTTTAATTAAGTTTGAGTTTCAACATCATGCTCGTAGAGAACAATTTTCTCTATAGCGTCATCTTTGCTTTTAAGCAAATACATGTATTCCTTCAACCAATATGTTGCCATATCAATTTTTACGCCAATAACATTGCCCTCGTTTGAAAATCTATAGTTTGAAGACTTGTTCCTCATCTTATGGCAATTGAAACATTTTCTGTAAAATTCTACTTCTTGAGCACACCGCCTAATTCGCAGTTACAAGTCATTTTTGACTTTCACTACGTTTGCCGTGTTTATATTTGTCTTAGGAATATTTACCTTAGTAACATTTGAAGGTGGTAACAATATTTATCTTATCTTCTCTAATCATACGAGGATCATCCTTCAGATATTTGACCAGGTTTATCATGGTCAAATATGCAACATCTTTTTTTTGCCATGTTTGAAAATTCTTTCCAATGAATTTCACTGATTTTCCATTGTGTCACAGACACAATCCAAAACCAAAGCATTATGAATCTATTAAACGTCGGGAATTTAGTCAGAGACTAAAACCAGAAACAAACATAATTTCTAACTTATGAAAGAGAGGTGGTGCATTAGGTAGGTAACTTATGAAAGAGAGGTGATGCACTAGGCACGCTTAAATATCAGGACTCTCAAAGAACCAATCTTAAACATGCACTTTCAAATTGTCTTTCAATAATCTGTTTATGATCCAACGACCAACACAATTCTTTAGCCATTTTTAAACATTGTGCACTTCATAACATGCATCAAAATATGCTTTAAGAATTTAATTTTGACATAGAGAACCAAATTCTTCTATGCTTTGATTCGAGACCTCAGTCGGAGTCATCGCTTTGAATTTGGTAACCAATGTTACTTTTTGAAATAAATTCACCGATTTATTTCCAAAATGAAATCATACTTTGATTGTTTAAGAAATAATAAATATGAGTTATTTCTTTTCCCAAAATAACTTCACCAATTTATTTCAAGATTGAATCATTCTAGATTCACACGAAATTAAATCCAACGATTTATTTCCCCTAACACGTTAGAATCAACACATGATTCTAGCATAAGAATAAATTTAATGATTTATTTCATTTTACAAAATTGAATCATACTTGATTCTCAAGAAAATAAATTCAATGATTTATTTTTCATACCAGATAGAATCATACAAGATGCTTACAGAAATAAACTCAATGATTTATTTTCCTTGAAACGTTAGAATCATACAAGATTCTCTTGAAAATAAACTCAATGATTTATTTTCTTTTCTAAAATTAGAATCAACGCAAGATTCTAATTAGTAGTTTATTTTCATTATATCTTTTGTTAAACAACAGAGATATCAATCCAACTTAATTCTGTTTAACCAACAAAAATCAAAAGGAATTAATCCTTTGATTTTAATTCCATTAATTCTTGTTTGGAAGATCAAGTAAACTCGTTAAAACGGTGGAAATAATTCCAAAAACGAATTATTTACGAGAACTTTGTTTCCAAAACAAATCAAGATTTCGTCTGAATATCCTGTTCGTCTCTATAAAATTTCTCAAAAGAAATTATTAGTACAAAAATAAATAATCTACGGTATTTCCAAAATTGACATAAGATATCCTTTATTCATGCCATATTTACTATTTAATATTAATGCCAAAATTGTAAGGTAATAAAATGATAAATAATACCTTGATTTAAGGCGTTAACATCACCATGAAAATATCTTAATGATATTTTGACCAAACTTTATTAAGGAATGTTAAAAATTACCTTAATACCATAATAAAAGTACCATGAATATTACCATAATGATGTAAAAAATATATAAGGATTACCTTTAATAATACAATAATCACATTGATTCTCACTAACCGAACAAGACAACCTTTTTAAATTACACATATTTTTTTCTTCATATTTAAGGCCAAAACAATATTAGGTAATAATACCATAATAATATTTCCAACATAATACCATAATAATAATTTTAATATTGCCATAAAATATGCACACATGATTAATAAGGTAATATACCATATATTTAAATATTTAAAATTACCTTATACCAAAACATCTTTCCAATAAAACATGCACAATAAGTTGTCTGTCATTCTACCACAAGATTGGAGTTAGCAGCAGCTCAATCTTCTCAACTCATTGACGCAAATTTGGTCATGCTTTTCTAAAATAATTCAAATGAACATGTTAAGAAATTAGTTCTCGTATAAGATTAAATTATTGCAAAAGCATAGAGCTAGAACATGAAACATGTTAGGAAACATAAAGCAATAAAAAAAAAACTTGATCTGCATAAGCTTTCGAGTTGAACATGTATGACACTACTCCGTACAAGCATGATGTTCGTCTTGGATTCATACTTTAGAAGAATCTGTCTTAAGATTTTTAGAATATAGTCGTTAATCCAAGAATAAATAATAAGATAAAATAATATTATTTAAATGAACAGTACAAAATTAAGAACGGTACGCCAATATATATAAATCAAACAGTTTGAAACCAAAAGAAACGTGTTGAGGCCTACACGAACGCAATTTCCTTAAGATAGATTTTCGGCCACTCCTATGGTACTCGAGCTCGTTGGTCGTCTGTCTCCCAAGATTCAACAACAGATGATCAACCACAGTTGCACTACTGTGGAGATCACGAACTAACCCTTGCCTTCGTCTACCACCAAAAACTACTTGTAAAATCTACAAAGTAAAACAATAAAATTTTCTGTGGTTTTTGAGTTGTGTCAAACCTAGAAGGTTTATTGACCTAATGGAGCATTTAATATTGAGAATCAATTGATTCTCTTATAGAGCAATTTCCAAAATTATTATATGAATTAAATGTAACTTTTAATATTTACTCTTTTAATTCCAAGATAAACATCGCGTTTTTCCAACAAATATAATATCAAAAAAATATCTTTAACTAGTGTCATAAATAATTTTATAAAAAGTTATTTCACGACATTTAGCATTAGCTGACTAAAAATTTCAGTCTCCTAACAAGAAATGAAAAAAAGTTGTTTTTAAAAAATAAATAGCGTATATATGATAAATTTATTTATTAATAAAATAAACAAATATTTTAATAAAATAAACAAATATTGAATGAGTAATGGTGTTGAGGCTCGGTGGCATGTTGATCCCGTTGGCTAAGGGGTTGTTCTTGTTGATTGTTCTGTGGTGTTTAGAGGCATGATTATGGTAGTTTTGTAGACGAGGTTTTGCTCGTTTAGTTCTTTATCTTGGTATTATGATAGGTACTTTTTTCCATTTAAGTTTAAGAGTTTTTAACGAGGCCTATAGGTTTACCCAACTCCTTTCTATAAAAAAATTAAAAGAATACAATAAACGTTGGATTTAACACCTTATGGTTTATCCCTTGGGTTCACATTTAAACCGGTGCAAAAGACGTGAATATAGGGGAGGGCTCACAATAAAACGGCAGCGCCGGATGCTGCCACATCTTAAACACAAGATTCTCAGTCTCCTTCGTCTTCTTCTCTTGATGCGGTGGCTCTTCCCTTTTCTCAGTTGTTGTCATCCGATTGATCGAGGGAGGCGAAGAAGCCCGTGGTACTGGTGACAACAGAGGGATTGCAGCATTCCATGTCGGAATCGGATTAACTTGTATGAAAGACGGCGCATTCAGCTTAAGTCGGCTTGGTTGAGGCCGATCAGAACTGGTCACGCCAGAGGATTCACTTAACATTGAATCAAAGGTTTAGACTTAGACAGAGAACTTTTCCTTTTGTTTTGTTATCTGAGCAGGAGAGCGGATGGCAGATTTTGCAACGCCTGCGTGGTTTTTATAGGAAACGGGGGAACGTCTAACTTTGAAACTTGTTGGATATCGGTTGGATCCTTTTTTTTCCTTTCAATTTTGCTTTTTATGGCCTTTGGTTTTTCTTATTATATTCCTTGATCCAGCTTATTAGTTTTTTTTTGTTATTATTAGGAACCCTAAATCCTACAACTCTTTTATAATTAGACTCGGTATTTATATATATCTTTTAAATTTCAAGTATTACTGTTTATATTCTATTTGAATTAAAAATATTTTTAGTTAGTTATCTGAATTTAATTAGTAAAAAAATAGAATCAAATTAATGTCATATATATTGAATTATCGACTTAGAATTAAATATTTAAATCTATTATTTATTTTTTATACAATGCATATATACTATTTAAATATTCTTAAATCAAAATATATTATACACTTAAACAAATTTGGATTATTATCCTTTTTATATATTATAACAACGTATATTTCAACTAAAAAGAAGAAATACAAATCGTAAACGAGATGATTTTATAATAAATGCCATGTACTGATATATACCACTAATTACATGTACCACAATGTACCATTAATTATTTTAATTATTTTTAAAATCATAGTGATTGAAAGCATTATTATAAATTTTTAGAATAAAATTTAAAAACAATTTTTATATTACTTTCTCATATTTTTTGGGTATAGTGCACAAATGGCAACTGAACTTTGGTAAATTATTCAATTTGATAATCTAACTTTCAATTGCTTCTAAATTGGTCACTGGCCCATTAACAACCATTAAAAAGGTGACATGACAATTAAAATATTTTGTATAATAACACATTTAGTCAATTACGTTTGTACATTCAAACAATTTTGTCCTAATTCGAAAAAATAATAAATTTAATTCTCACTATTTATATATTATTTTAATTTGGGACTATTTTAATTAAAAATAATTTAACCCTAAACCTTAAGCACAAAACACTTGAACCCATAAACCGAATTAATGTGGACAAAACTTGTTAAAAGAATTCCAAAACAAGGTTAATTAGTAGAATATGTTTTTCAAGTAATTTTATAATGTGCCAACCAACAAATAAAACCATAAATGGTAATACAACATATCTCATAGTGCTAAGTAATAGTAATACTCGATGAATCATACGCCCCTTAGAATATGCTTTAAAAGAAAAACAAATTTCTTTAACAAGTTTGAGCTAAGTTACGTCAACTGATACAAGTTAAAAAATTATGTAATTAGCTTCAGTTAACTAGATCTTCCATTCTTACTTGATCATTTTAGTAGCTTTTTAAATGTGATCCCCATGTTAACTGTTCGATTCTGTTTGTGATCGGCGTGAATCGATTTTTTTTAAAATTATTTTTGCTTTATTGTATCTTATTTTAGTGATCAAGGTGATTAGGAGATTGTTTAGAAAGTTGGAAGAGGAAAATACAATGAGGTCTTCAAAGGTATAAATGTCAATAACATTTTTTTAAAAGGAAATGACCTCATTAAAACCCCCTCTAATGCCTAACAGGGAAAAAGACTGTCAACTATTATTATAAATTGTGTAAGAAGTACAAATATGGAGAGGGTTCACCTCATACGAAAACCTTACAGGTAATGTTAGGCCTCATGCCTAAACCAGCCAGGCTACAAAAAGGAAATCATACTACTCCACTCAAATAATTCTCATTAAACCACAGAAAGTCCTTATCTCTAAGAACACCTTGAACGGCCAGGTTATGATCGAAACAGTTAGCTTCCCTGAAAGCAAAAGTGAAGTCCCAGTTGAAGGTTGATCGAAAATGCCTGCACTTCTTGATTTTGTCTGCAAAAACAGTAGGGACATGAGCTACAATTGTGATCCACTTTACTGCCAGGACACTATCAGATTCGATGACTAAGGAATAACGTTTCACCCACTTCGACGAAGAGAAAATGCTGCATGCTTCTTCAATTGCAGAAATTTCAGCCCCTGTAGGATCCGATAGACCAATGGATTTTGAAAACTTGACTATATGCGTGCCTCTATAACCTTTTAGAATTTCCCCAATGTCGGCTTCACCAAAGCATCCTTTTGTAGAAGCATCCACATTAAATTTCAACACTTTTTTGGAGGAACTATCCACTAGCCTAGGGCCGGTCTCGATTCTTGTCTAGACTTGATCAGACACAGGGAAGGATGTGAGGATAAATCAAAAAATGATGTGAAAGAAGACGACCATTTGCTTTTGATCCAATAACCTATTCGAAGGAGGGCTAGTTCAAAAACATGATTCTCTGTAAAAGTGGCATTGTTGAAAATGACCTCATTCCTACAACACCATAATGTCCATGCAATACCAAAGAGAGCCATACTCCAAACAAGTTTTACCGCGGTTCTTATAGGTTGGTGATCCTATAAGCGCAAGAATGAATTAAAATTATGTGGTATTACAATATTTAAATTCCATAGACGTATCCACCATTTCCATATTCTCCATACAAACTCAAAGTGACATAGCAAATGATCAACAGATTCATGATTTTTTGGAAGCCTTCCTTACACTGCTCTCTACACGAATATTTCAACTTGGGGGGGGCGATATTACACCAAATGAGTTGCCATAGCCTGTCCTTACGTACCCCCTAGAAGCCGACAGTTTGCAGAGATCTTTAAGCTTATATACGCCACTTGAGGTGCCTACCCATCTAAGGTCGTCCTTATCAGCCTCAACCTTAGTAGCTTGTCCCAAAGTATTCATGAAGCAATCCCACAATTCTTTCTCCCACTCAAAAAGCTTCTTCTCATCGTGATATTCCACCTCCACTCGCAGACCATCCATATTTTCTTCACCGAGAGCGCAAAGATACAGGGAAAGGCAGTCTTAAGTGACGGAAATTCAGTCCAATGATCATCCCAAAACTGATGGACTTACCATCCCCCAAAACATATCGAAGATTTTGTGTAAAGAAGTCGTCTTGATTATGCAGTGGCTTGATAATATTTTTCCAGGTCCAGGACATCTTATTACTTTTCCCCAGCTTTGGGACCAATCTGCTCTGTGATTGTTCGTACTTTGCTTCTATCACCCTTCACCATAAACTCCCTGCTTCAACGTTGTAGCTCCATAACCATTTATTGTGTATGGCACAAGTTTTTAATTTTACATCGACAATTCCCACTCCACCACAATCTTTAGGTTTACTTAGGTTCTCCCACTTAACCTTAACCCGAAATTTTCTAGCCTCTCGAACACAAAATAATATTTCTTGGGCATATTACCTAGTGGGAACCGATACTCGACTTTGAGTATTGATACGGTACCCTAGGTACCAGTACTCCCACACCCATACCGATACAAGATCTTTACTAGAATCCCAAGAGGTCACTAGTATCGGTAATCGAACCCAAGCATTGGTACAATGTCTCGAGTGCTGATACACCCATCTCGTATTGATACGATTTTTGTTAATGAGAATCCTACGGGTTGACACGTACCAATACGGCTTGAATAGCATATTGGTAAAGGTTGAAGCTCTCACAGTTCATCTTCTAGAACACAGAGTAGCAATACAAATAGTTCACTTACAGATACTCGAGCCCATAATTCGAATTCTAAGGCTCGAAAATCATCTCCAACACCCCAAACACTTAAGACAAAGCTCTAAAACGAACCTATAAGTTATGCGAGTTGTTTTAGGTAGTTTACTACAATTTTTACACATTATTATCATATTTTATAAGATCTGACCATTCATAATAGTCCTTTACTATATAAAACACCCAAGAACCGCCAAAATTATCAAAACAAGCACACAAAACATAATACTTAGAATGTGCATGAAACAAATGTGTTAGGAGTGTACTAACCTTGATCCCACTAATGGAAAAGAAGCCTATTGTCAAGCTCATTGTCGTGATCGTTTTTAAAACTGTTTGTGGAATAAACAACCTGGCTATTAGGGTTTTGGAAGTTGGGATTTTTCATTTTAATTTGATCTTGAAATTAGGGCCTTTTCCATTTTAATTCAAATTTCCTTTATTATTTTTGTAACCCCCTTAGCCCGGCCTAGACGCTCGAGCCGAACTACGAAGATTACACGGGGAAAACCAAAGTCAACCCGAAAGTCAACCTTGATTAACGACCCTTTTTTTCTTTTTTTCTTTTCTAGATGCACATTAAGCCTATGTAAACACTCAAGAATCATATGAGAGAAGGGAACAGCAATCAGAAATCATTTAGGGACTCAATTGCATGAATTACACTTTTAGGGACCAAAATGTAATTTTTAGAAAATATGAGGACTTTGGAGATTTTAAGTTTACCAATATGTAATTAGTCATATTACATGCTTCTCTGTCAAATTTCAACTAAAAAGAACAATCCAAGCTCAAGCAATTGCATCCACAACATTCAGGACTAAAATGTAAAACATGAAAACATAAGACAATTCAAATCATCATCCAACGGTCATCCGTTTCGGAACACCAACCTTCATACCGAAACGCCCGTATCGAAACGGTGTTGACCGTTTTGGTACTCGGGTGCGTTCCAAGACCGGTATCGAAACAGGCCTCTCTAGTAGGCAAAATGTTCCGAAACACCTTCAACCGTTCCGAAACGCTATGGCCATTACAGGCCCCCGTTCCGAAACAGTTAAGGGTGTTTCGATACACCCTGCCCTGTGACAGCAGAAAATGCTGGTTTTACACATCTTAACCTTATCAAACATGCTCTAATATGTACCATAACATACCATCAACTTGATTAAACATTAGGCAACATGTATAAGAAGTATAAGCTCAAGCATGGCATCAAACACAAGAATACTCAAACTATATGCATGCTTCCTATCCACCAAACCAAATAAAGAGCTCAAACCTCCAACCAAACCATTAAGACCATTTACAACCCATAAAAGCCATCACAAACATGCCACAAACTTAGGGAGTTTAAACCACATCTCCCAAAAACAACCTTGGAGTCCCATTGCCAAATATCAAAACTAAAGTGTATAAAAACATCACCATACATGAGCTTTGCACTTCCTTGGATGTTCTTATCCTTCTTGCTGCCCAAAAATACTTCAATTATCTGCATTGTTGGTAAAAGAGAGCGTAAGCACATTTGCTTAGTGAGGCAAGCTCTAAAGAAAACCAACACAACAATGCGTTATTCAAAACACTTTCTCAAAAGCCTTTTCTACAACATGCTCATTCTATCTCATGCTTGAAAACCATTTCAAAGCAAAACTCCATTGAAAACACATGTACCTCAATTCTATCTCATGCATTTAAACCAATGCAAATCTCATGGCAAGGCCAAACACATGCTTGCGAAAACTAAAGCATTTCATATACAAATCTCATATGCATTTCTCATAGCATAAATCATCTCATCAATAGGTACATATGAATCAAAAGCATTTTCATATATTATATTGGCATTTCACATCTCATTATTACTCGGATATGCGGACAACATTCTCAACCACTAGACACTTCCGGTGGAATCTCACATCACCGTACTCACTCGTCTAGTAAACATAATTTCCGGTGGAATCTCACATCACCGTACTCACATGACGGAATCTCTCATCGCCACAAAGCTTGGGTATTTCACCAAGTCCTACCCGATGAAATGCCCATCATCGGTCTCTCCCTTTGGATTGAATCCAAAGAGCACGTACGAATTTTTAGTTTATAGTGCACTCTCATCCTATTGATCGATCAATTATATCCGGTAAGTATCACATATTCTATGCCAATATATTATGTCAAAACATCATCTCACCTACTGTTTTTAATGCAACATTTCTCAAAGCTTTCTCATCTCATTCAAAATCATAACATTTGCCATGCTTTAAAACAAAAGCTCAAAACTCATCAATGCAACATGTTATCTCATGAAATCTTTTCAAGCATCATCTCATGCTACAAATCATGCATAAAAATAGTAGGAATTTATCTATCTCAAAACATGAGCAGGTAAAAGCATTTTAGGGGCAACCACCACATATATGAGAGCAATCTAGCCAATACTTACTTCCGGACTTAGGAATGTGTTTCAAATCTTTCTTAAATCCCCAAACCTTGATTCTTTGTTCCTCAAGGACTTCTAAAACCATTCGCACTCACCGATTACGTTTCGCTTGCTCGCCAAAACGCTATTTAAGCTCCCAGATCAACACCAAAGGAGTCCAAAGACATCTCCCATGTTTATAACACATAAGAGTAGAGGATTAATGCATCATCATGCATTGAGATCATCAGCCACACACCTAAAATCGCTGCTCTACTCAAGAACCTCATTTCGGCCACCAAAAACAACCAAAATCATCTCCAAACTCTTCCAAAACAAAGCCCAACCAAGATCTATCACTTCTAATCATTTCTAAAAATCAATCAACACCAAAAACCACCACAAACTCGTCCTTATACCTCCAGCTATAACAGAACACCAAAACCACCCCAAAAACCACTATTCTAGCATGCAAAACTTAGGAATCCAAACCTATTCAGGATTTGTTTGATAAAACCTCATTTATAACATCAATTACCATCCAAAATACATTAGAAAACAACCTCAAAACAGAGCCCAACCAACAACCACGAAAATCATCAAGATCTCTCCAAAAACCTTGAGTTTTAATACAATTTCTTGTTTCTAACATTAAAGCAACTCAAAAATCATTAACAAAGGATTGATAACGGGAATTTCAGTAAAGAACTGATCATTAGAGGAGAAGGACGAAGCTTACCTCTAATGGTTGATTTCTCCTTGATTTGGGCAAGTTTTCTTGAAAGTTGTAACACCCCAATTTTGGGCTTGGAAGTTTAGGGTCTGAACCGGACCGGTCTGATTTTCGGTTCGAATATAAAAGGTGGTTTTAGGGAAAGCCTAGTTCGGGATGCTTTAAAAATATGGAAAAATATCTAAAAATCCTCTTTTAATATATATAAGAGAGTGGTGGAATCAATTTTACAAAATAAGGTTTGGAAGTGTGACATTTCGAAATGGTGACTAAAATGTAATTTTTGAAAAGTTCAGTGGTGACTGTTTTGTAAGGATTAAAACTTTGAATTTTTAAGGAGCTACTTTACCCAAGGAAGGATTTCTCCAGATTTTTCTTAGTTTTAAATGATTCATTTAATGTTTAATTAATTAAAGGAAAAGAGAGAAACCATATTTTAGCTTTTCATAACTAACTTTTGTTAAAACTTTGTCATCTCATTTTCTCTCAAAATTCCCTCAGCCAAACACATTTCTACATCAACATTTCTACTGATTTTCACACTAAATGATGAGGTTTCAATCATCAATTGATTCCTAATCCTTTCTACATCAAAACCTCTTGATTTGCTTATTGAATTTTCAAGGATTTTGGCTCTAATCAAGGAGAAATCCACATTTAGAGGTAAGGATGTTCTTCTCCTCTAAATACTCAGTTCTTTACTGAAATTCCCAAGTTCTCAATCCTTAAATTAAGTTTTATAAAAGGTTTTAATGTTGTGATCTTGATTTTGGTTTAAAACTCAAGATTTGGATTAAATCTTGAAGAAATTCGTGGTGATTGTTTGGGCTATGTTTTGAGATGGCTTTTTAATGTATTTTGGATGTTTAATGATGTGTAATTGAGGTTTAATCAATGCAATCCCGAATAGGTTGAATTTCCTAAGTTTTTACTTATGAAAATGGTGGTTTTTGGGGTGATCTTGGTGTTCTGTTATAGCTGGAGGTATAAGGTGGAGTTTAGGTTCTTTTTTAATGTTAATTGATGTTTAAGAATGTTTAGAAGTGATGGATCTTGGCTGGGTAATGTTGTGGAAGAGTTTGGAAGTGATTTCAGTTGTGTTTGGTAGCCGAAATGTTAGATTTGGTGAGAGCAGCGAGTTTAGGTGTAATGGCTGAAGATTTTAATGCATGATGATGCATTAATCCTCTGCTTTGATGTGTTTAAAATAGGGGAGACATCTTCGGATCCTTGTAGTGTTAATCCGGAGGCTTGAACGGCGTTTCGGCAAGCTTGCAAAACAGAATTGGTGAGTGAAGTTGGGATTTCCAGCTTTGTAATGAATGTTTGAAGGTTTGGGAGCTTAGTTTAAGTCTAAGCAACTTAACTAAGCTCAAGAGTAAGTTTTCGGGAAAACTCTTTCTCTTGGATGAACCATGAGATGGTTGGATGCAATGTATTTGATTTGCATGTTTAAATTCTATTTTGAAAGCATGTTTTAGCATGATTAATGCTGGTTTTGAAAGCCATGTGTTGAAGGGTGCTCAAGGTAAGAGATCCTTGTTTTGTTATGGACAAATGTGGTCTTGATGCATAGTGGTGCATGATGATTTAATGGCTTTGATTAATGCTTTAAAACAGTGGATTGTTGATGATAAATGATGTATATTGGCAAGTGATGTGTTGGTTTTAAAGTACTTGAATCGGATATAGTTAGCCGGCTATAGGATTGGGTGCACCGTGAATAAAGTCGCCTTGGATGTTGAGGGGTTGTAATTGTACCGTAAACTCCATCCAAGTACACTAACGAGATGGTTAAGATCATAATGGTGGTTAAAAGGCCATGTGTGGATCTTGTGTTGTATGTCCCGTGTTCTCGTTAGTGATGTTATACAACTACCGATGAGTGATGTGGAGGGGTTGTGATTGTACCGTTAAACTCCATCACGGGTGTTGAGGGGTTGTGATTGTACCGGTAAACTCCACCTTGTGTGTTCGGTAGTGTGTATGAAGCGTATGGGACAACGCTTGTAATCCGCGTATCCGATTGTGTTTTATGTTGAAAATGGTTATGGTTTATCACTTGGAAGCCAATATGACATGTTGATGTTATTGAAGCATGAGATGCTTGTTGTGTATGCATTGTTGCATGGGAAATGATGTTTATGAGTTTAAAGGCCTTATGAAAGGTGTTTTATAAAATGCATTATTGTGTTGTTTCTTTGGAGCATTCCTCACTAAGCAAATGTGCTTACGCTCTCTTTCTTGAACCAATAATGCAAAGAATTGAAGTGTTTTGAGGGCAGCAAGGAGGCTAAGAATCCAAGGGAAAGCTAAGCTCATGTATGGTGACTTTTTCACATCATTATTAGTTTTTGGTATTTGGCAATGGGAACCTAAGTTGTGTTTTGGGAGATGTTTTGGACTCCCTAAGTGTGGCATGATGCCTTTGATGTTTTGGACTTGTAAATGGCCATTTTGGTGTTTGCTTTGATGCTTTGATGATTGTTTGGTTTTGGATAATAGGATGCATGCCTATAGACTTGTGGTTTTTCCTAATTGATGCCATGAATGTGTTTTGATGATACAAACATGTACCTTGTATGCAAGATGACTTGTTGGCATGATTAGGAGGTCATTAGAATGTGTTTGAGTGGATAAATGTGTGTTAAACCATCAAATTCTGCACTTTCTGGGCAATCCGTATCGGAACGGGCACTAGCGTTTCGGAACGGGGGCCTGTAATGGCCTTCGTGTATCGAAACGGGTAGAGGCCATTTCGAAACGTTTTGGCCACTGCCAGGGCCTATTTTGATATAGGTCTCAAAACGAACCCGCGTTTCGGAACGGTCAACCCCGTTCCGAAACAGTTGACCGTTGGGCACTGATTTGAATGGTTTTGTGGTTTGCAAGTTTTACGTTTTAGTCCTGAATATTGTTTTTGCAATTGCTTGAGTTCGAGATGTCCGTTTAAGGTTAATTTTGACAGGGAAGCATGTAATATGATTAATTTCATATTGGTAACTTAAAAATCAGTTAAGTCCTCTTAATTTCAAGAATTTACATTTTGGTCCCTAATAGTTGTAATTTGTGCAATTGAGCCCCTTAATGTAATCTGATCGCTGTGCTTTTCAAGTATGTGTTTCTCAAGAGTACGCTTAAGGTTAATTGTGCATCTAGATAAGACTAAAAAGAAAAAATGTCGTTAATCAAGGTTGACTTTCAGGTTGACTTTGGTTTTCCCCGTGTAATCTTCGTAGTTCGGGTCGTCCGTCTAGGCCGAGCTAAGGGGGTTACATTAGGTGCTATCAGAGTTGATTTCTTGAGTAAACGGGAATGGTTATGTGGGTGATGTATGTGTGTTGCATGATATGTCTTTTAAATGAAAGTATGATGCATGAATTGTAAAGTATGTTGCAATTGTGATGCTATGCTATGTTGAAGCATGATAGAGGTACCCATTGCCATATCAAAACTAATGAAAGAAATTGTTTTTGAAAAATGAGCTTGAGTTCTTGGATTACTTACCTTGTTGAGCCTAATTATGTTTATTGCATTTGTGTTAGTGCATTGTTTTAGTGAATGGGACCTCGTAGAGAGACGAGAGTTAATACGCGAGCTATGGCTCAAAACGAGAATGAGGAGAATATTGATAATGTTGTGGATTTACCTTCTCCTCCTGGTGGTGGACCGCCCGGTGGTGGTGGTGCTGGAGGTGATGGAGCTGGTGTTGGTGCTGGGGTCGCTGGACCTGAAGCTGGGCAGGGGCAAGCTGCTCCTGACATGACAGTTTTGATACAGGCTATTGTTGGAGCCTTTCAGGCATCAGTAGCTGGAGCTCACAGAGCTGGACATTAGGGTGATGCTAATGCTAGACTACCTTTGGAACGTTTGCGCAGTCTGGGAGGGACTGAGTTCAGAGGTTTGTCTGCTGAGGGTTCTGAATCTTGGTTGGAAAGTACCAAGAGGATATTGGGACAAATGAACTGCAATGATGGGCAGAAGTTAGGATGTGTGGTATCGCTGTTACATGATGATGCATATACCTGGTGGACGACCACTGTCTCCGAAATGGAGGAAGTTGATGTGACTTGGACGTTCTTCTTGAACGCGTTCAAGCGAAAGTATCTAGGTGTGCGATACCTGGATGAAAAGAAAAGAGAGTTCATGTCTCTTACACAAGGGAGCATGACGGTGGCTGAGTATGAGATCTAGTTTGTCCGTCTCAGTTAGTATGCACCCGAGCTTATCCCTGATGAGCGGGAGAGGTGTGAGCGTTTCCGATATGGTTTGGTGTCAGATGTAAAGACCTTTATGCTTGCAGCTGGGTACACGGATTTTGATGTGCTGGTTAGTAGGGCGAAGGATATTGAGCAGAACCTGGGTTTGGCTTCCAGGAGTGCTGGTTCTGGCTCGGGCAAGAGAGCTGCTGAGTATAGTTCCGGTGGTGGACGGAACAAAAGAGGACGAGATAGGAGATATCAGTCTTCTGCTAGGCGTGGCAGTGGAGGGCATGGTGCGCATGTTCAGGGAGACAGGATGAGAGCGGATCAGAACACATGCTGGGCGTGTGGATCGTGTGGTCATTTGAGGCGTGATTGTCCTCGAGCGGCGAGGGAGGTTCAGGCTCCTGTGGCAGTGACTGGTAATTCGTGTTGGAATTGTGGTTCGACAGACCACATGAAGAGGGAGTGTCCTTTGTTGGCCGGTGGTGGTCAGGGACGTGCTCCTGGAGTTGTTGCACCGTAGAGAGGTCGTGGGCGCGGCCGTGGTAACTTCCAGCTCAGAGATGATGGCGGAAGGAATGTGGCGCATGTGGTGGCTGTCCAACCTGAGGGTGGTGGCCAGGCTCGAGTGTATGCGCAGCGAGAGGGGAGAAATGACACGAATGTGATCGCAGGTACCTTCACTTTGCAATCCTTATCATTACTTTCCTTGATTGATTCTGGATCTACACACTCATACATATTGCGTGAACATGCTCAATTGCTTGGTTTGCCTGTTGAGTCTTTGGATGTTGGTATGCGTGTAACTAGTTCCTTTGGTGAGACCGTTGTGACACGGAAGTTGTATAGAAGATGTCCCTTGGTTGTGCAACATCATGTGTTTCATGTTGATCTCATGGAATTGCCATTCTATGGTTTCGATGTAATCCTTGGTATGGATTGGCTTGTTGAACATCGAGTTGTGGTGGATTTTGAGAACAAGCGAGTTTCGTTGAAGCTTGCGGATGATTATGAGGTAGTGGTGGTTGGTGAGAATGTGAAGTTTCTTACCAATGTGATGTCTTCCTTGGAGGCAAGCCGAATGCTGAGGCAAGGTTGTGAAGCCTACCTAGCCTTTGTGATGAATCCTAGCTCTAAGGAGTTGCGAGTTCAAGATATCATGACTGTGCGAGAGTTTCCTGGTGTGTTTCCGGAGGAGTTACCTGGATTGCCTCCTAATCGAGAAGTGGAGTTTGGAATTGAGCTGTATGAAAACACAACTCCAGTTTCCATTACTCCTTACCGAATGGCACCTAAGGAGTTGAAGGAGCTGAAGACGCAACTTCAGGAGTTGCTTGATCGTGGTTTCATTCGGCCGAGTGCGTCACCTTGGGGTGCACCAGTCTTGTTTGTGAAGAAAAAGGATGGCACTATGAGAATGTGCATCGATTACCGTCAGCTGAACAAGTTGACTATCAAGAATCAGTATCCATTACCGAGGATTGATGATCTTTTTGATCAATTTCGGGGAGCGGCTGTGTTCTCTAAGATTGATTTAAGGTCAGGGTATTACCAGTTGAAGGTGAAGGATGTGGATGTGCCAAAGACAGCCTTCAGAACGAGGTATGGGCATTATGAGTTCCTTGTGATGCCGTTTGGTTTGACGAATGTTCCTTTTTTATGGTGTTCATTGATGATATCCTCGTGTACTCTCGTACTGAGGAGGAGCATGAGGGGCATTTGAGGATTGTGTTGCAGGCTTTGTTGGAGAATCAGCTTTATGCTAAGCTAAGCAAGTGTGAATTTTGGCTTAGGGAAGTTGTGTTCCTTGGTCATGTGGTTTTTGCTGAGGGGATTCGTGTTGATCCTCAGAAGATTGAGGCAGTGATGGATTGGAAGCCTTCTAAGTCTGTTCATGAAGTCCGTAGTTTCCTTGGTTTGTCAGGATACTATCGGAGGTTCGTGGATGGATTTTCAAAGATTGTTGCACCTTTGACGAAGTTGTTGCAGAAGGATGTCAAGTATGAGTGGACGGAAGCGAGACAACATGCTTTTGAGAAGCTGAAGGCAGCTTTGACGCAAGCTCCTATCTTGGTTCAGCCTGAATCAGGGAAAGAGTTTGTGGTGTATAGTGACGCATCCTACGTTGGTTTGGGTTGTGTGTTGATGCAAGGGGGTAAGGTGGTGGCTTATGCATCGCAACAGTTGAAGGTGCATGAGCGCAATTATCCTACACATGACATTGAATTGGCTGTGGTGGTTTTTGCTTTGAAAATTTGGAGACATTACCTGTATGGTGAGAAGTGTACGGTGTACACGGATCACAAGAGTTTGAAGTATTTGATGTCTCAGAAAGAGTTGAATCTTAGGCAATGACGTTGGGTGAAGTTGCTTAAAGATTACGATCTGACGATCGAGTACCATCCTGGAAAAGCTAATGTTGTAGCGGATGCCTTGAGTAGGAAGGTGGCAGTGGAGTTGAGGGCTATGTTTGCCAGCTTGAGCATTTCGCGAGATGGCGGTCTTGTGGCTGAGTTGCAAGTGAAACCATCCTTGGTTCAGTTGATAAAGGATAAGCATCTGTTGGATGATTCCTTGGTGCCACATGTTTAGGATATTGCTGAGGATAGGCCATCAGATTTCTGTTTTAATGATGATGGAGTTTTATGTTTTGGGAGTCGGATAGTAGTGCCCAATGATGCTGAGTTGAGGCGTGCTATTCTGACTAAAGCTCATAGTAGTCCTTTTGCTATGCACCCTGGTAGTACAAAGATGTATCGTGATCTTAAGGATGAGTACTATTGGGTGGGTTTAAAGAAAGATGTTGCTGAGTATGTGAGCAAGTGCATGGTTTGTCAGCGAGTTAAGGCTGAACATCAGTTTCCTTCTGGGTTGTTGCAACCGTTGAGAATTCCTGAGTGGAAGTGGGAAAGGATTACCATGGACTTTGTGTCTGGTTTACCTTTGTCGCCATCGAAGAAGAATTCGGTGTGGGTCATTAGAATGTGTTTGAGTGGATAAATGTGTGTTAAACCAGCAAATTCTGCACTTTCTGGGCAATCCGTATCGGAACCGTCACTAGCATTTCGGAACGGGGGCTTGTAATGGCCTTCCTGTATCGAAACGGGTAGAGGTCGTTTCGAAACGTTTTGGCCACTGCCAGGGCCTGTTTCGATATAGGTCTCGAAACGAACCCGCGTTTCGGAACGGTCAACCCCGTTCCGAAACAGTTGACCGTTGGGCACTGATTTGAATGGTTTTGTGGTTTGCAAGTTTTACGTTTTAGTCCTGAATATTGTTTTTGCAATTGCTTGAGTTCGAGATGTCCATTTAAGGTGAATTTTGACAGGGAAGCATGTAATATGATTAATTTCATATTGGTAACTTAAAAATCAGTTAAGTCCTCTTAATTTCCAGATATTACATTTTGGTCCCTAATAGTTGTAATTTGTGCAATTGAGCCCCTTAATGTAATCCGATCGCTGTGCTTTTCAAGTATGTGTTTCTCAAGAGTACGCTTAAGGTTAATTGTGCATCTAGATAAGACTAAAAATAAAAAAAAGGTCGGTAATCAAGGTTGACTTTCGGGTTGACTTTGGTTTTCCCCGTGTAATCTTCGTAGTTCGGATCGTCCATCTAGGCCGGGCTAAGGAGGTTACAAAAATCCAATGTGAAAACAAGAGGATTTGGTGAGGAAAAGATTCGGAATCAAAATGAGATTGAAATCTCACCAAAAGGAATGAAAATCAGAGGCTAATTGATGGAGGTAATGTGTTTGGCTGAAAAGAAATTGAGAGAAAATGAAATCAGAGAAAATTGACATAAGGTAGTTATGAAAAGTCAAAGATAGTTTTTCCTCTTTTTTTGATTAATCAAGGGAAATACTAAGGCGAGCCTCGTTAAAAACCTCCCTAACCTAAATGGAGGAAAAGAGTACTCACCATAGCATTACATCATACCGATAAAAAAACATGTAGACATAATCCTAACCCGACATGGGTAATTCATCATGAAATAAACCCAACACCGCATCAGGCGGATAACCAAAATCTGTCGCCTCATAACCCCGCCAAGGCCCCAACTTAGCCAAAGCATCCGCAACACGATTAGCCTCTCGCAAAACATGGTGAAAATCACAAATCCGGAAACGATGAACCAAGGCGCGGATCACGCACACCAAAGAAGACTTACCCATCCTATCGTTACCATTGCGCAACATGCGGATTACCTTCAAACAATCCGATTCTACGGTTACGGCTTCAATATTACAATGTAAGGCGTAAACCAATCCTTCATGAATCGCCCAACACTCCGCGTCAACCGCACTACATGGGCCTACAAACTTCGAAAGGCCACCACCCCATGTGCTTGTAGCGTCTCGGAGAACTCCTCCACATGACGCCAAACATATACCTTTGTCACAAGCTCCATCGACGTTAAGCTTCCAAACAGTATTTAACGGGTGCAGCCAATGCCGCTGCTGCTGTCGGTTGGTCGCCACGTTATTCTACAGTGGTCGGTGATTCAATAAAGCACGCACAACCTCCTGAACCAGCCTCCTACTCCGTGCAATGATCTCATCTTCCCCCTTGCCTCGTTCCTGAAAACAGCACTGTTACGCGCAATCCACAGGTGCCACAACACAGCACCAAACAATAAATCCCAGCGGTCCTCACCTCCCCATACAGCAGCAACATGCTGCAAATTCAAGGTGATCTAGTCCATCACCGAACCACTGTAAAACCACCCCCATTGCGCAGGCGGCACCAATTTCCTCCAAACCAGCTTCGCTGTCAAGCAGTGACGTAGAAGATGATCGACGTCTTCCTCACTCGCCCCACACGTTAAACACGCAACCGACTCCGCCATATACCTCCGGACACGCTCACTATTGGTCAATACCCTGCCCTTACACACCAACCAAAGAAAACATTTAATCTGTTGCGGACCTTGAAACCGTTGCAACAATCGCCATACAACATTCATGTGTGCATCGCTGTGCGGCTGGGTTGTGGCGTAAGCGGATTTCACTGTGAATGTCAAGTTATCATTCCAAAAGATAGTTTTTCCTTTAATCAATCTTTATTTCCTTAAATTAAAACATTATTAAAATCACCCAAAATAAGGAGAAATCTTATTAAAAACATTTTGGTAAAATTAGCTCCTTAAAGATTCAAAGTTTCAAACCTTTACAAAACAATCACTATTTAACTCTTGCAAAAACTACGATTTGGTCACTACACCGAAATGTAGTATTTCCAAACCTTATTTTGTAAAATCGTTTTCACCATAATCATTCACATAATAAATGAGGATTTTTAGATATTTTCCCATATTTTTAAAGCATCCAGAACTAGGTGTTCCCTAAATCTCCCTTAAAGGTTCGAACCGTTCTCAACCGGTCCGATTCGAACTCTAAAACATCTAGGCCCAAAATCGGGGCGTTACAACTCTCCCCCTCTTAAGAAATTTCGTCCTCGAAATTTACCTGAAGGAAAAAGGTAAGGAAATTGCTTCTTCATGTCTTCCTTCCTTTCCCACGTGGCTTCTTCAGCACCACGATGTTTCCACAACACCTTGACCAGCTCAATGGTCTTACCACGGAGAACCTTACTATCCGAATCTAGAATCTCAGCAGGTTCCTCATCATATGTCAAATCGGGATTCAACTAAACTTCCTCCACAGGCATAACATGCGAAGGGTCCAATCTATACCTCCGAAGCATGGATACATGAAACACATTATGTATCTTTTCCAACTCTTGAGGTAGTCTCAGCTTATAAGTAACAGGACCCACACGTTCTATCACCTCGTATGGTCCAATGAACCTTGGGCTCAACTTGCCCTTCCGGCTAAACCTCATCACCTTCTTCCAAGGTTAAACTTTCAGAAACACACGATCATCCACAGCAAATTCTATCTCCTTACACTTCAAATCCGCGTAAGACTTTTGCCGATCCGACGCTGCCTTCAACCGCTCACAAATGAGCTTCACCTTCTCGGTGGTTCCTTTTAACAAAGCCGGCATCGAGACCAACTTTTGTCCCGTTTCAGCCCAGCAAAGAGGAGTTCTGCACTTCCCCCCGTACAAAGCTTCATAAGGTGCCATTTGAATACTCGCTTGGTAACTGTTATTATAAGCAAACTCCACCAAAGGCAAGTGCTTCTCCTAAGAGCCTTGAAATTCAATAACACAGCACCTCAACATATCCTCAAGCACTTGGATAACACGCTCCGACTGTCCATCCGTTTGCGGATGATAAGAAGTACTGAAATTCAGCCGCGTACCCAATGCTTGATGCAAACACTCCCAAAACCTTGCAGTGAACCTCAAATCTCTATCCGACACTATAGATTTTGGTACACCATGCAAACGTACAGTCTCAGCAATGTACAACTCCGCAAGCTTATCCAAGGTGTACGTAGTATGCACAGGAAAAAAATACGCACACTTCGTAAGGCGATCCACAATCACCCAAACAGAATTCTTCTTTGATGGCGATAAAGGCAAACCAGACACAAAGTCCATGGTGGTCCTCTCCCACTTCCATTCAGGGATCCTTAACGGCTGCAACAACCCTGAAGGAAACTGATGTTCAGCCTTAACTCGCTGACAAACCATACACTTGCCATCATACTCAACGACATCCTTCTTTAAACCCACCCAATTGTACGCATCCTTCAGATCACGATACATCTTTGTACTACCATGGTGCATAGAAAACGGACTACTATAACCTTCGGTCAAAATAGTGCGCCTCAACTCATCATCATTCGGCACCACTATCCGACTCCCAAAATATAAAACAACATCATCATTAAAACATAAATCCGATGGCCTATCTTCAGCAATATCCTGAACATGTGGCACCAAAGAATCATCCAACAACTGTTTATCCTTTATCAACTGGATTAGAGATGGTTTCACTTGCAATTCAGCAACAAGACCACCATCTCACGATATGGTCAAGCTAGCAAACATCGCTCTTAACTCCACCGCCACTTTCCTGCTCAAAGCATCGGCCACAACATTGGCCTTCCCTGGATGATACTCGATCGTTAGATCGTAATCCTTAAGCAACTCCACCCAACGTCGTTGCCTAAGATTCACCTCTTTCCGAGACATCATATACTTCAAACTCTTATAACCCGTGTACACGGTACACTTCTCACCATAGAGATAATGTCTCTAGATCTTAAGAGCAAACACCACTGCAGCCAACTCAATATCATGCGTAGGATAATTGCGCTCAAGCACTTTCAACTGTCGCGATGCATAAGCCACCACCTTGCCCTCTTGCATTAACACACACCCCAAACCAACATAGGATGCGTCACTATATATCACAAACTCTTTCCCTGATTCAGGTTGAACCAAGATAGGAGCTTGCATCAAAGCTGCTTTTAGCTTCTCAAAAGCTTGTTGTCTCGCTTCCGTCCACTCATACTTAACATCCTTTTGCATCAACTTCGTCAAAGGGGCGGCAATCTTAGAAAATCCATCCACAAACCTCCGGTAGTATCCTGCAAACCCAAGGAAACTACGGACTTCATGAAGGAACTTAGGAGGCTTCCAATTCATCACTGCCTCAACCTTCTGAGGATCAACTCGAATCCCTTCCGCCAAAACCACATGACCAAGGAAAACAACTTCCCTTAGCCAAAACTCACATTTGCTCAGCTTAGCATAAAGCTGATTTTCCAACATCGCTTGCAAAATGATCCTCAAATGACCCTCATGCTCCTCCTCAGTACGAGAGTAGACAAGGATATCATCGATGAACACCACAACAAACTTATCCAAGAATTCATGGAACACCCTATTCATCATATCCATGAAAGCAGCAGGAGCATTCGTCAACCCAAACGGCATCACTAGGAACTCATAATGCCCATACCTCGTTCGAAAGGTTATTTTCGGCACATCCACCTCTTTCACCTTTAACTGATAGTACCCTAACCTCAAGTCAATCTTTGAAAACACAGCCGCTCCCCGAAACTGATCAAAAAGATCATCAATCCCCAGCAAAGGATACTTGTTTTTTACGGTCAACTTATTCAGCTGACGATAATCAATGCGCATCCTTATCGTGCCATCTTTCTTTTTCACAAACAAGACCGATGCACCCCAAGGTGACACACTAGGCCGAATAAAGCCACGGTCAAGCAACTCCTGAAGTTGCGTCTTCAACTCTTTCAACTCTTTGGGTGCCATGTGATAGGGAGCAATAGACACCGGAGTTGTGTTCTCATACAACTCAATTCCAAATTCAACCTCTCGACTAGGCGGCAAACTAGGTAATTCCTCCGGAAACACTCCAGGGAACTCAAACACGGTTCTTATATCCTGTACACGCACCTCCTTTGAACTGGGATTCATAACAAAGGCTTGATAAGCCTCACATCCTTACCGCAACATCCGGCTTGCTTCCAAGGTAGACACCACATTAGCTAGAAACTTCACGTTTTCTCCCACCACCACAACCTCATAATCATCCGCAAGTTTCAAAGAAACTCGTTTGCTTTCAAAATCCACAACAGCTCTATGCTCAACAAGCCAATCTATGCCAAGAATTACATCAAAACCATAGAATGGCAATTCCATAAGATCAACAAGAAACACATGATCTTGCACCTTTAAGGGGCATCTCCTATACAACTTTCTTGTTACAACCGTCTCACCAAAGGAACTAGTCCCACGTATACCAACATCCAAATACTCAATAGGAAAACCAAGCATTTGAGCATGTTCACGCAATATGTACGAGTGTGTAGATCTAGAATCAATCAAAGAAAGTAATGAAAAGAATTGCAAAGTAAAGGTACCTGCGATCACGTCTGTGTCATTCCTTCCCTCACGATGGGCATACACTCTAGCCTGACCGCCACCCTCAGGTTGGACATCCACCACATGCGCCACATTCCTTCCACCTTCTTCTCTGCGCTGGAAATTACCACGGCCGCGCCCACGACCTCTATGTGGCTCAGCTGCTCTCACCAGAGCCTGACCCTCTCTCAGCGGCTGAGGACAATCTTTCTTCATATGCCCCCGGTTTCCACAATTCCAACAAGTACCAAGATTACCCCAACACTCACCAGCATGTCTTCTACCACACCGGTTACACTCAGGAGTCCTCAAGAAAGCATTTTGTCCTTGCTGATCTCTTCCAGGGTTACCACCCCCGCGTCTAGCATCAAAATACGCTTTCTATCCTTATGCCTCTTGTTGCGATCTCTACCAAAATCGCGCTCTGCAGCTCGCTTCCCCGAGCTAGATCCTCCTACTCGACTCGCCAAACCAAGATTCAGTTCAATGTCCTTGGCTCTAGTGACCAAGACATCGAAATCAGTATAATCGGCTGCGAGCATATAGGTTTTCACATCCGCCACTAGCCCGTAACGGAACCGTTCACATTTTTCTCTCTCATTAGGAATCAGCTCAGGCGCATATTGGCTAAGGCGAACAAAGTGAATCTCATATTCCGCCACCATAATGCTCCCTTGCACAAGGGACATAAACTCCCTATTTTTCTCGTCGAGGTAGCGAACTCCCAAATATTTCCGCTTGAACGCATTCAAAAAGAATGTCCAAGTCACTTCATCATCCTCCATTCCCGCAATAGTGGTCGTCCACCACGTATATGCATCACCATGCAATAGTGACACAATGCATCCTAGCTTTTGAACATTGTTGCAGTTCAGTTGTCCAAGTATCCTCATGGTACTCTCTAACCAAGACTCGGAACCTTTCGGGGTCAACCCCCTAAACTCAGTCCCTCCCAGACTGCGAAGACACTCCAACGACAATCTTACATTAGCACAATCCTGTGGTGCAGCTCCCTAAGCTCCAGCTACTGCTGCCTGGAAAGCTCCAGCAATAGCTTGTATCAACACGGTCATATCAGGAGCAGCTTGCCCCTGACCTCCCTCGGGTCCAGCAACCTCAGCACCAACTCCAGCAGCACCAACCCCAGCTCCACCACCACCAGGTGGTCCACCAGGGGGAGGAGGAGGTAGATCCTCTGCATTCTCTACATTCTCATTCTCAGCCATAGCTTGAGTATTGATTCTAAGCTCTCTACGTGGCCCCATAATAAAACAATGCACTGACAAAATACAACAAACTCAATTAGGCATAATAAGGTAAGTAATCCAAGTACTCAAGCTCATTTTTGAAAACATTTCTTCTCATTAGTAATGATACGACAATGGGATCCCCAACTATACTCCAAACATAGCATAACATCACAAATTCATCTCAATTGAATCATACATCAATATTCATACATCATACTTTCACCGAAAAGTCACAACATTCATAACTGCACACAATAACCACTTACCAAGCCCCAATTATTTGTTAACCTGTCTCTAATACCAACAAATGTAACCCCATTATCCCGACCTAGACGCTCGACCCAAACTACGAAGATTACACGGGGAAAACCAAAGTCAACCCGAAAGTCAACCTTGATTAACGACCCTTTTTTTCTTTTTATCTTTTCTAGATGCACATTAAGCCCATGTAAACACTCAAGAATCATATGAGAGAAGGGCACAGCAATCAGAAATCCTTTAGGGACTCAATTGTATGAATTACACTTTTAGGGACCAAAATGTATTTTTTAGAAAATATGAAGACTTTGCAGATTTTAAGTTTACCAATATGTAATTAGTCATATTACATGCTTCTCTGTCAAAATTCAACTAAAAAATACATTCCAAGCTCAAGAAATTGAATCCACAACATTCAGGACTAAAATCTAAAACATGAAAACTTAAGACAATTCAAATCATCATCCAACGGTCATCCGTTTCGGAACACCAACCTTCGTACCGAAACGCCCGTATCGAAACGGTGTTGACCGTTTCGGTACTCGGGTGCATTCCGAGACTGGTATCGAAACATGCCTCTCCAGTAGCCACAATGTTCCGAAACACCTTCAACCGTTCCGAAACGCTATGGCCATTACAGGCCCCCGTTCCGAAACAGTTAAGGGTGTTTCGATACACCCTGCTCTGTGACAGCAGAAAATGCTGGTTTTACACATCTTAACCTTATCAAACATGCTCTAATATGTACCATAACATACCATCAACTTGATTAAACATTAGGCAACATGTATAAGAAGTATAAGCTCAAGCATGGCATCAAACACAAGAATACTCAAACTATATGCATGCTCCCTATCCACCAAACCAAATAAAGAGCTCAAACCTCCAACCAAACCATTAGGACCATTTACAACCCATAAAATCCATCACAAACATGCCACAAACTTAGGGAGTTTAAACCATATCTCCCAAAAACAACCTTGGAGTCCCATTGCCAAATATCAAAACTAAAGTGTATAAAAACATCACCATACATGAGCTTTGCACTTCCTTGGATGTTCTTATCCTTCTTGCTGCCCAAAAATACTTCAATTATCTGCATTGTTGGTAAAAGAGAGCGTAAGCACATTTGCTTAGTGAGGCAAGCTCTAAAGAAAACCAACACAACAATGCGTTATTCAAAACACTTTCTCAAAAGCCTTTTCTACAACATGCTCATTCTATCTCATGCTTGAAAACCATTTCAAAGCAAAACTCCATTGAAAACACATGTACCTCAATTCTATCTCATGCATTTAAACCAATGCAAATCTCATGGCAAGGCCATACACATGCTTGCGAAAACTAAAGCATTTCATATACTAATCTCATATGCATTTCTCATAGCATAAATCATCTCATCAATAGGTACATGTGAATCAAAAGCATTTTCATATATTATATTGGCATTTCACATCTCAATATTACTCGGATATGCGGACAACATTCTCAACCACTAGACACTTCCGGTGGAATCTCACATCACCGTACTCACATGGCGGAATCTCTCATCGCCACAAAGCTTGGGTATTTCACCAAGTCCTACCCGATGGAATGCCCATCATCAGTCACTCCCTTTGGATTGAATCCAAAAAGCACGTACGAATTTTTAGTTTATAGTGCACTCTAATCCTATTGATCGATCAATTATATCCGGTAAGTATCACATCTTCTATGCCAATATATTATGTCAAAACATTATCTCACCTACTGTTTTTAATGCAACATTTCTCAAAGCTTTCTCATCTCATTCAAAATCATAACATTTGCCATGCTTTAAAACAAAAGCTCAAAACTCATCAATGCAACATGTTATCTCATGAAATCTTTTCAAGTATCATCTCATGCTACAAATCATGCATAAAAATAGTAGGAATTTATCTATCTCAAAACATGAGCATGTAAAAGCATTTTAGGGGCAACCACCACATATATGAGAGCAATATAGCCAATACTTACTTCCGGACTTAGGAAGGTGTTTCAAACCTTTCCTAAATCCCCAAACCTTGATTCTTTGTCCCTCAAGGACTTCTAAAACCATTCGCACTCACCGATTACGTTTCGCTTGCTCGCCGAAACGTTATCTAAGCTCCCGGATCAACACCAAAGGCGTCCGAAGATGTCTCCCATGTTTATAACACATAAGAGCACATGATTAATGCATCATCATGCATTGAAATAATCAGCCACACACCTAAACTCGCTTCTCTACTCAAGAACCTCATTTCGGCCACCAAAAACAACCGAAATCATCTCCAAACTCTTCCAAAACAAAGCCCAACCAAGATCTATCACTTGTAATCATTTCTAAACATCAATCAACACCAAAAACCACAACAAAACTCGTCCTTATACCTCCAGCTATAATAGAACACCAAAACCACCAAAAAACCATTATTCTAGCATGCAAAACTTAGGATTCCAAACCTATTCGAGATTTGTTTGATAAAACCTCATTTATAACATCAATTACCATCCAAAATACTTTAGAAAACAACCTCAAAACAGAGCCCAACCAATAACCACGAAAATCATCAAGATCTCTCCAAAAACCTTGAGTTTTAATACAATTTCTTGTTTCTAACATTAAAGCAACTCAAAAATCATTAACAAAGGACTGATAACTTGGGAATTTCAGTAAAGAACTGATCATTAGAGGAGAAGGACGAAGCTTACCTCTAATGGTTGATTTCTCCTCGATTTGGGCAAGTTTTCTTGAAAATCCAATGTGAAAACAAGAGGATTTGGTGAGGAAAAGATTGGGAATCAAAATGAGATTAAAATATCACCAAAAGGAATGAAAATAAGAGGCTAATTGATGGAGGAAATGTGTTTGGCTGAAAAGAAATTGAGAGAAAATGAAATGAGAGAAAATTGACGTAAAGTAGTTATGAAAAGTCAAAGATAGTTTTTCCTTTAATCAATCTTTATTTCCTTAAATTAAAACATTATTTAAATCACCCAAAATAAGGAGAAATCTGATTAAAAACATTTTGGTAAAATTAGCTCCTTAAAGATTCAAAGTTTCAATCCTTTACAAAACAGTCACTATTTAACTTTTGCAAAAACTGCGATTTGGTCACTACACCGAAATGTAGTATTTCCAAACCTTATTTTGTAAAATCATTTTCACCATAATCATTCACATAATAAATGAGGATATTTAGATGTTTTTCCATATTTTTAAAGCATCCCGAACTTGGTGTTCCCTAAATCTCCCTTTAAGGTTCGAACCGTTCTCAATCGGTCCGATTCGAACTCTAAAACATCTAGGCCCAAAATCGGGGCGTTACAATTTTAAAAATCATTTTGGAGTTGCCACCGATCACTTTGTTAGACCGAATATCATAAAAATGGACTAGAGATTCTTTTAGTAAAATTAGGGTTCATGAGTCGGTTACGTGTAAGGAAGAGTTAGAACCCCTACAAACGCCCGTTATCGGTACCTTATTAATTTTGTGTGGCATTTTGAACATTAAAATGAATTTAATTAAATCTTTTATCGTAAAATGGATTCCATTTCGAATGAGGATATGCTTTTGTAAGAAAATACATTTTGGAAAAATATAAATTTTGAAACGTCCAAATACATTATGACACTTCAATTTATATTTAAAATGTATCTCAACACAAAAGGTTTAATGCATGTTCAATTATTGTCTTGTCATTTTTAAGTACAACCTAATTAGGGCTCCATTGATTTAATTAATTAAAAATCCATGAATATTATCAATTTTAGGACTTATGTGATAGCACCCAAAATTTGGGCACTACCCATATTTGCCTTAAATTAATAATATTGTTATTATTAATGTCACTAATTATTTAATCCTAATTCCAATTTTATTAAACTAACTACATGTGATTTCCATTTACTATGTTCAAATGAAGTATTGAATCTCTTACCTAAATACCCCCTTGATTAACATCACATTGCAACGTGATACTAATCAACTTAGGATATTTAAGCTTTCATTCAATATTCATTTATTTTCTATAATGTTCTCTCCTATCAAATCAATTAAACTTAATTAAAGAACTTAATCCTAGAAGGCTCTAATTTAAATATACTAGGTGAATTAAATTCTCCTAAACAAATACACTATATGCTTAATTTAAAATCATGCAAGCATACAAATAAATTAAACAAACCAATTATGGATGAAATTGGAATGGAAACAAAATTACATGGCTAAATCACAAAGGTACAATGACTAAATTGAAATGTTATTAAAACATGAGAGCCAAATCATACAACATTGGTGACTAAATTGAATGAAAAATCAGATTGCAACCATCATGCAACTCAAGCATCATGATTCAGCCCAGTTAACATCATAAAATAACTCACATCCACATTCATTTATCATGTACATTATTGCTATCACACATTCAACAATAACATGCTTAAACATTCACCGGACAAAGTAAATATCACCAAAACATATATCTACATCGCAAATCACTTACCAACAACTTACCATCATCCTAACCTTTCGTAACCTGGCTCTAATACCACCAAATGTAACCCCCTTGACCAGGCCTAGCTGATAGACCGAACCGAACGGATGACACGTGGATTATTGAAGTAAATCGGGAAAGTTTACCTCAATAAACGACCTTTTTTTTATTTTCATCTTGTCTAGATACATCTTAGGTTCAAATGTGTATGTACACAAGCAGCGGATAAAACATCAACACGTTCGCTACTTAATTAAAGCCGATTAAGATTTAGGGACCATTTTGTAAATTTGGTAAATTATAAGGACTTTTGCCAAATTCAAGTGATCAACCTTTGATTAGGTTCATTTCATGCTTCTCGGTAAAATCTCAGCTCAAAAAGACATTTACAACTCATTCAATTGCATACAAGGAAGGCAGGGACCAAAACATAAGAAACAGAAACCCAGAACAATTCAAAATCTGCACTCAACGGTCTGATGTTTCAGAACAGGGAGCCCCGTTTCGATACAGCCGTTCCGAAACATAAATGCTCGTTTCGAAACGTGGGACAGTTCTGAAACCCCTCTAAACGTGTTCTGGTACAAAGGTTCACATATGCAAAATGTTCCAGAATGAGCCTCACCGTCTCGAAACACCAAGGCCATTTCAGGCCTCTGTTCCAAAATGGGTAAGGGCGTTTCGAAACACCTGGACCTGCATTTTTCCAAAAAGCTGGTTTAATTCACTCTTCGCCCTCCGAAACCATCCCGACACCTGTCCTAACATTCATACAACTTAAAAATACATCAATGATCGCTTATACGAAGCACAAGCATCATCATAGCATCATTCACTCAAGCTATGGAACTAAAGGCATGCTTCCTAGATGTCAAAAGCTCCAAAAGGCTAAAAACCGAAGGCAAGCATAAAACCAATCCCAAAGGCCATTTACAAGACCAAATACGCATTATAAACTTGCTTAAAACCAGAAACCAACAAACTAATAACATTCAAGCATTGTACACCCCCATTGCCTTTATTACAGTAGCCCAAAACCAAAACTTACCTTTAATCAAAGTCTTCCACCGATCCCCTTGCAAGTGCTGCCTCCAAAGCTTAAATTGACTGCATTGATAAACAAAGAGAGCATAAGCATACAAGCTTAGTAAGGATTGCTCAAACTGAAAACATCATCAATGCACAAAACCATTTTTCACTCTTTTCAAAACCATCAAGCTTCCTTTGACAAAACATGCAATTTAACCTCAAAACCATTGTGGTGAACATCATGTAACAGGATACACATAAATCCAACAATTAAACCATTGCTATTCATAATACAAGCCTTCCAAGCATAATCACCTTTACGCTAAGCTTAAACCAAAACATGCATCTTTCACATTATGCATTAACAACATTTTCCACAATGTTTCATTTCATTATATTGGATACACAGATACACGGATTACCAAGGGTTGTCCCACACCCTTCATATACTCTACCGGCATATCAAGGTTCACACACGAGAGCAACCCTCCATCGTTGTGACACCCGTGGTGGAGTATTCGGTACAATCACAACCCCTCAACACCACTCATCGGTAGATGTATAACTCAGTAACGAGAGACGAGACACACACAAGGTACGCACCCGAGAGCTACCCTCAACCGTTGCAACCTTAAACAATCCTCAATCATTAGGGTACTTGGATGGAGTATTCGGTAAAATCACAACCCCTCAATATCCAAGGAGACTTGTTTATAGTGCACTCAATCCTATAGCCGGCTAACTATATCCAATTTCATTTATAAAACATTTTATACAACATCACTTGCCAATATAATTCATATCATATGCATACCTCAATGTTTTTACAACGCATTCATGATAAACCATAAATCAAGCATTAAACCATGCTTCAAACCTCATGCATCAACACACACACATACAAGGATCACTTACCTAGTGCATCCTTAAACCAAATGGCATCATCAACCTCATTTCACATATTTAAAACATGCTTTAAAACAATAAGTAAATGCAATTAAAACCAAGTGCAACCAAAATTCACAATAGCACAACCCGAGAGAGAGTTTCACTTTACTTACTTCCAGAACTTAGTAAAGCGTTTCAAGCTCTTACTAAGTTCCCAAAACCTTTTCTAAAATGTTTCCACGTTGAAAAACCAAGTTCCACTCACTGACTCGCGAAACCACGCTTACCGACGCAATTACTAATCGTCCGAAGCCTTCAAAGTCACATCGTTTACTTCCGAAATATTATCCCATGTTTACAAAACATCAAAACAGAGGTTCAATGCATTGAAATGCATCCAAAACTCCAGCACACACAAGAAATCCCGCAGCCTTGCTCTAAAGCATCAAAACACCCATCTGAAACAATCGAAAACTCAATCAATTGACCTCAAACCTCAGCCCAGCCATTACCCAACTCATTCAACACAACCTAAGCATTAATCAACATCCAAAAACAACCTCAAACCATCCTTATACCTCCAGCAACTCGAAATCCTCAAAAACTCTCCCAAAAACACTTCAAAAAACTAAGGATCTCAAGGATTTTGGGATCTATATGATTAAGACTCCACTTCAACATCAAAAACCTTTCAAAACTCATTTAGAAACAATCTCAAAACAGCCAAATCAATTGAATTCTGAAAATCACATTTTAAACTAATTTTTCATCAAGACTTCAAGAGTTTAATATTCTAACAACAAAACCTCAATCAAAATCAGTATTAAAGAGTCAAATATCTTTGGAATTTCATAAAAGAACTTAGATTAGAGGGATACACGAAAATTACCTCTAGTCCTTGCTTCTCCTCTAATTTGGCAAGTTTTTCTTGAAGAAACTTGAAGGAAAATGGGAGAAATCAATGGAGAAATGCTAGGAATCAAAAGAGGATTTGAGAGCAGAAGATTTCTAGAAAATTGAGAGAAAAGAAGGGTGTTTGGCTGAAGTGAAAGTGAGAAAATGAAAAATCGTGAAAAATCTTCATTAACCGTTTAACTACTTTCTTTAATTAACTAAATTAAAAAGCCTTTTAATTTTTAATAGCATTTAAATCACATGCCAAATTAGGGAAAAGGCATAAATTTCAAGTAGCTCCCTAAAGATTCTAATATTTTGACTCTTCTTGAAAAACCATTTTTTTAACTTTTAAATCTTTACATTTTGGTCACTACCCAAAATGTATAGTTTCGAAAACCCATTTTGTAAAATTGATTTGGCCAAACTCTTAAACATCATTTTAGAGGATTTTAGGAATTTTTATCATATGTTTACCCTATATTGAACCTCGATCTCCCTAAACCACATTTTAACGGTTCGAACAATTGACACCGGTTCCACCGGCCCAACCTGACTTGCCAAAACGTCTAAGCCCAAATCCGGGGCGTTACAATGATGATGCCTTTGCTTCGTATGCTTAGTGTTTGATGTATTTTTGTGATGCAAACATGATTGGGTATATGTCGGGATGGTTTCGGAGGATTTAAATCGAGTTAAATCAGCTTTTTAAAACATTGCAGTCCCAAGTGTTTCGAAACACCCTTGCATGTTTTGAAACGGGGGCTTGAAATTGCCTTGGTGTTTCAAAATGGTGAGGCATGTTTCGATACATTTTTCCTCTATGAAACCTTTTTCCGAAACGAGACTTAAAGGGTTTCGAAACGAACCCGCGTATCGAAATGGTCAGCTGTGTTTCGAAACAACTGTTCCGATACAGGGCTCACTGTTCCGTAACGGTTGGTAGTTAATACAGTTTTTGGAATATTCTGAGTTCCTGTTTTCTTATATTTTGGTCCATGTTGATCATGTATGCAACTAAATGAGTTCTGATGGTCGTTTTGAGCCGAGATTTCATAGAGAAGTTTGTAATGAATTTAATTAAGGGTTGTTAATCCGAATTTGGTAATAACCCTTGCGATTTGACGAATTTACAAAATGGTCCTTAAACCTTTAATTGGGTTCAATCATTGAGCGTTGCGTGATGCTATTTTATCCGCTGCTCAAGTATACAAATAGGAACCTAAGTTGCATCTAGACAAGATAGAAAGAAAAAAATTAAGGTCGTTTATTGAGGTAAAGCTTCCTGGTTTACTTCAATATTCCTTGTGTGATCCGTTCGGTTCGGTCTATCGGCCAGGTCGGGTCAAGGGGGTTACATTTGATGGTATTCGAGCCAGGTTTTGAAAGGTTGAGATGATGGTAAGTTGTTGGTAAGTGTATATGTGTTTTTGGTGATGTTTGATTTGACAGGTGAATGTTTAAAGTATGTTAATGTGGAATATGTGATGGTGAGGCTATATATCATAGTTGAATATGAATGTGAGTTGTTATATGTTGTTTGATTGGGCTAAATTTTGATTCTTGAATAGCATGATGGATATGACATGCATGTTGTATGCTTTATGCTATGTTGGGGGGAAATTGGGACGCACATTGCCTTATTACCTAGAGAAATGATTTAAATTGGTTTTAGAAGTCTTGGATCCTTGTTAGTAGCTTGCCTGATCTTTTTCTTGTTTTATGGTTATGCCTTAATGTTAACTAGCACAACGGGACCGAGACGAGAGTTACGTAGTAGAGCAATTGCTCCCGTTGATGGGCAACGTGACTAGGAGAACGAGGTTCTGTATGGCGGAAATCTACCTCCTCCACCGCCACCACCACATGGGGGTGATGAGCAGGGACAACACGGACAAACTGGTCTAGTGTTAGGAGACTTGACGCCTTTGGTTCAGGCGATGACGGTAGCATTTCAGGCTGATGTAGCCGGAGTACATGTACAAGCGCCTGCTGCTGTGCAAGTGGGATTGCCATTGGAGCATTTGAGGAATTTGGGAGGAGTAGAATTTCGTGGATTATCTCCAGAGCCATCCGAGGCTTGGATGGCTAGCACGATCTGGATATTGGATCAGATGGGGTGCAATGATGCACGGAAGTTGATTTGTGCAATGTCGTTATTGCATGGTGATGCATTTACATGGTTGACGAATGCGACCACGGAATTAGAGCCAGAAGAGGTGGATTGGACTTTCTTTCAGTATGATTTTAAGAGAAAGTATCTTGGAGTTAGATGCTTGGACGATAAGAAGAGGGAGTTCATGTCCCTGGTTCAAGGGAACATGATTGTGGCTGAGTACGAGGTATAGTTCGTACGACTGAGCTGATATGCTCCAGATTTGGTATCGAGTGATAGACATCGTTGTGACCGTTTCTGGTATGGCCTGGTGCGGGACGTGAAGATGTTCATGCTTGCGACGGATTATACAGATTTTGATGTGCTGGTGACTCGAGCCAAGGATATAGAGCAGAGCTTGGGTCTGACCTCACGTGGGGGTCGTTCCAATTTGGGCAAGAGAGCTGGTGATGCTAGCCCTAGTGGTGGGTAGAATAAGAGGAATCGAGACCGTAGACATCAGCCTGCGACTAGGCGAGGTGCGCCAGGTCAAGGCAACAGGCCGAGGTTTGAGTAGAACATATGTTGGATGTTTGGTTCGCGTGAGCACTTGAGGCGAGATTGCCCTTATGCGGCTCGTGAGGTGTAGGCTCTTGTGGTTGGGGCTAATTCCTGTTGGAACTGCGGAGCTGCTGATTACATGAGGTGTGAGTGTCCCCTGTTAGCGGGAGGTGGTCAGGGTCGTGTACCAGTTGCTGCACCGCAGAAAGGCCGTGGGCGCGGTCGTGGAAACTTTTAGAGAAGAGAGGATGGGTAGAGAGGTGTGGCTTATGTGGTTGTTGTTCATCCAGAGGGAGGTGGTCCTGCGAGGGTGTACGCACATCGCGAGGGACATAATGACACCGATGTGATTGCAGGTACATTCACCGGTTTGGGTTTACCCAAACCCACCCACACACCCAGACCCAAACCCGAGACTTAACTCTCCCCTCACCCCCATTTCATATTGAAACCCTAAGGGTTTACTTTGACGGCGTCGGTCACCGGCGTCAACCCCCGATGTCCACAAACGGTCATATCCGATCATAGCACTGTGGAGCATTTTTAGTGTTCTCTAAATATGAGTGCAAGTGCACACTCCTATCAAGTAATAGTATAAAAGATATCGTCTCCCACATGGATTTGACAACTTGACTCAATTCGTTGTTCCTACATAAGAAAAGTAAATGCACAAATAAGTTGGATGTTTAAGAGGAAGATAAAATAAAACACAAGTAAATAAAAAGGAAGAAATCAGATTGATAGAATGGGCAGGGTTATGCAGCTGATTAGTGTGAAATTGCGTTGAATAGGACAAGTTGCTTTGCCCTGCTAGACTCTGCTACCTCAGTGAGGG